>CM044441.1:101064381-101144495 GCA_024363595.1 Xenopus borealis
TATATATATATATATATATAAAAACATGTAAAATGATAAAACAATTTACATTTTATGGTGTGGTACAACATAGTAAAAATTGCATATCTGCGTATTTTAGATCTCCAAAGTTAGTTTTTACAAACATGTAGCCAAGAGTGAACACTAGATTAGAAGTGCTGTTAAGAACTGGTACACCGAATTGTAAAACTCAAAGGAAAATACTGCTTGATACCCAAGGCATTTTTACACCACGCTATTTTTAACATTAGTCCCATTGATTTAAATGGCCTGTCTGATTATCATTGAACGCTGCCTGTACCGACCTGGCCTGTCTGACTATCCTTGACTGCTGCCTGTGCCAACCTGGCTTGTCTGACCTTGCTTGTAATTTGTCCCCACTGACCCCGGCCTGCCTGATTACGCTTTTTATCCATCCCTGAACTGGTGCCTTCCGTCCTAAATTTCAGTAACCAGAGTGCCTGTCCAGAACCCATGCTCTACTCCTCTCTTATTAAGACCTGTTGGCAGTAGCTGAGAGCTGAGGCCAAAGGGGCTGCTACAGGCAGAAGTAGAGTCATAACCAGGGAGCTTAGCACCTGTTCTGGATTTACGGAGCCTATTGTGACAGTACAATGGGCAAGAAAATGAATGCCAAAGGTCATGCCGCCACTGCTTCTCTTACCACTGAGGCGCTCCTCTCCACCATTCTGCAGCAATTGGAGGAACAAGAGAGGAAACAAGCCTTTATGGTTCAAGGCCTGTATAATCTCTCTCTGTCAGGTTGAAGGCTATGCAACAGATGTCGAACCCTGTAGTACAACCTCCTTTACAGTTCCTGTGGGTCCTTCTCCTTCTGCACAAAAATATCCAGCCCAATTAATTCCATCCAGGATGTGGCATCCTTGCAACAGGATCTTGACAAACTGGCAATCTGGGCAGATAAGTGGCAAATGAGATTCAATATTGATAAATGTAAAGTCATGCACCTGGGATGTAAAAATATTCAAGCCACTTATACCCTTAATGGGACTGCACTAGGCAAATCCATTATGGAAAAGGATCTTGGAGTCCTTGTAGATGATAAACTTGGCTGTAGCAAGCAGTGCCAGGCAGCAGCATCAAGGGCCAATAAGGTCTTGAGCTGTATTAAAAGGGGCATAGAGTCACGGGAGAAGGGGGTCATTCTTCCACTTTATAGAGCACTTGTAAGGCCACATCTAGAATATGCTGTACAGTTTTGGTCTCCCTCACTCAAACAGGACATTATTGTATTAGAGAGGGTACAGAGAAGGGCAACTAAGCTGTTAAAAGGTATGGAAAACCAAAAAAAAAGACTGGCCAAATTGGGGATGTTCACGCTGGAGAAGAGGTGCTTAAGGGTTGATATGATAACTATGTATAAATATATAAGGGGGTCATATAATAATCTCTCTAATGCTTTAGTCACCAGTAGGTCTTTCCAGATGACACGAGGTCACCCATTCCGTTTGGAAGGAAAGAGGTTCCACCTAAATATTCGGAAGGGGTTTTTTGCAGTGAGAGCTGTGAAGATGTGGAATCCTCTCCATGAATCAGTTGTACAGACTGATACATTAGATAGCTTTAAGAAGGGGTTGGATGGCTTTTTTAGCAAGTGAGGGAATACAGGGTTATGGAAGATAGCTCATTATACAAGTTGATCCAGGGACTAGTCCGATTGCCTTTTTGGAGTCAGGAAGGAACTTTTTCCCCCTCTAAGGCAAATTGGAGAGGCTTAGGATGGGGTTTTTTTGCCTTCCTCTGGATCAACTAGCAGTTAGGCAGTTAAAATAAAAAAATAAAAAAAAGGTTGAACTTGATGGACGCGAGTCTTTTCTCAGCCTAACTTACTATGTTACTATGTTACTTTGGATGACCTTATGAGGTTGGCCATCCAGATTGATAGGAGACAAAGGGAAAGGCAGGCTGAAAGGGGAACATATTAATCCTCAGTGTGTAGTGCTGATAAAACACCCATTCCTTCCTTGCCTATTCCTTGGGGGTCACTCATCTGTCCCCTGAGGAAAAGGTATCAAAGGTGATTGCAAGGTCTTTGCATGTATTGTGGACACTTCAACCAGTGACCTAAGAGGCCTGGGGAAACTTCAAAGCCTAAATGGAAAAGGGGAGCTCCATTTGGGTCTAGAAGTTTGCTCTCCTCAATTTTCCTCTAGGATCTCGGTACCAGTCATTTTGTCATGGCCTGGGGGTTCTGTTAAAATCTCTGCTTTTGTGGATTCTGGGGCGGCGGGAACTTTTTGGATGCTGCCTTCACAGTAAAGTATTATATTCCTCTTTTTCCTCTTATTCCTCCTATGAGAATTTTGGCTATTGATAAGAGTCCACTCGGGTAAGGTCTGGTAACCCAAAAAATATATGGTTTTAACCATATGTACAAATAATATGCATGTTTTCACATCATTAAGGGTTCTTTTTCTCTCCTCTTATTCTGGGGTTACTCTGGTTACAGAGGCACACAACCCCCACATAGATTGGGGAACTGGGGAGATTATTCAGTGGGAAATCTAAGGGGCAGATTTACTAAATTCACATATATTCACATGAGGGATTCAAATATTCGATCGAATTTTCACAAAGATTTGAATTTCGAATATGCAAATTAGGCAAATTCAGTCAAATTTGACCATCGAATATTCAAATTCTAATGATTCGAATATTCTAATTTAATTTTATTCGAATATTCAAAAATTAGATGGTTGAATACTTCCCCTTTAAATTCAGTCACCTACTTCGCCAGATTAAACCTACCAAAATGGGGATCATTCCCTAAGATATTCGAATTTTCCCTATTCGATCATTCGAAATTCGACCAATATTAAATCTGCCACTAAGTGTATTGGTTCTTGTTTAAGTTCTCCTCAAATGGTGGCAAAATAAGCTGCTGAAACACTACTCCAACATAGGTGCTACAACTGTCCTATTGACCTAATTCCAGGGTCTATTCCTCCTAGAGGAAAAACATATTCTCTTTCCTTACCTGACGCCCAGGCTATGAAAAATTATGTTAAAGATAATCTAGAAAGAGGTTTTATTAGACCCTACAATACCCCTTCAGATGTTGGGTTCTTTTTTTGTGGGCAAAAACGATGGGGGTATATATAGTGTATGTATTATCATGGCCTAAACAACATTACAATCAAAAGATGCTATTCCCTTCCACTAATTTCTGAGTTATTTGATCAAGTCAAAAATTTTACCATCTACACTAAACTTGATCTTAGAAGTGCTTATAACATCTTTGTATTAGGGAAGGGGATGAGTGGAAAACGGCCTTTAACACCAGGGAGTACTTGATCATGCTGTTTGGACTATGCAATGACCCTGCAGTGTTTCAAGAATTTGTCAATGACCTTTTTCAGGATTTACTTGGGCTATTTGTAGTGGTATATCTTGATGACATTTTAATCTTTTCCTTTAATTTGAGTGACCATCAACAATTGGTGCGTGAGGTGCTGAACAGGTTAAGAAAAAACTATTTGTTTGCTAAATAAAAAAAATTCACCTTTATGGTTATTTCGGTACAATATTTGGGGTTCAATTTATCTGGTAAAGGTTTGGAGTTGGATCCAGGGAAGGTTAAGGCTGTATTAACTTGGGCTCAACCTTTCTCATTCTGTGCATCCCAAAGGCTTTTAGATTTCACAAACTACTACAGACAAAATTCTACTGTAGTGTCCCCAATTATGGATATGACCAAGAAGGGTGCAGATCCCAGTATGTGGCCTCCTGAGGCTATCCAAGCCTTCAAGTTCTTAAAAAAGGAATTTGTGTCTGCCCCTATTCTTCGTCATCCTGACACAACCCTAACTTTTATTGTGGGGGTACTGTAGATGCCACAGAGGTTGAGGCAGGGGCAGTTCTTTCCCAAAGCATCCAATAACTAATAAGGTTCATCTATGCACTTTTTACCAGGAAATTCTCATCCACTGAGACCAATTATGATATTAGAAAAATTGTGGACTATTAAATGGACCTTTGAGGAATGGAGACACTTGTTGAACGGTGCTAAACATACTATAACAGTTTATACGGACTATAAAAATATTTTAAATATTAAGTTGTCAATTGTTTGAATCCAAGACAGGCCTCATGGGCTTTATTCTTTACCAGATACAGGCCTGGATCCAAGAATACTATAGCAGACATACTCACTAGGAGCTTTGAATCAAGCATGTCTGAAGCTTTAGAATGTGTTTCTATTTTTCCCAAAGAGATGAACAGCTTTATGTTCAGCTCTTGCCACACTTCTATGTCAGGCGCAGATATTGGCTCTTGGGGATACTCCTCCTGGCAGGTTATTTGTTCATGAACATCTGAGGGAGCAGGTTCTTAGTGAAGCTCACAATTCAAGAATGGTGGGGCATACTGGGATTACCTAGACTACTGCTTTATTGTCTCGAAATGTTTGGTGGCCTTTATTAAACAAACTTTTGCAAATGCTTGTCCTGGTCAAAATCTTCTAGGAACCAATCACAGGGGTTGTTAAGTACATTGCCTATTCCTAATAGACCCTGGTCCCATCTGTCATGGATTTTATAGTGGACCTCCCTCTCGGAAGACTGTAATTTGGATGGTGGTTGATAGCGAAATGGGTTATTTCATTCCTCTTCCACACCTTCCTTCTGCTAAAACCGTGGCTATATTATTTATTATTTTCAAATTGCATGGTTTTCCAGTTAATATTGTGTCCGATAGCGATTCATTTCTAAGCTCTGACAAGCCTTTTGCTCTTTGGTTTCGATCAATTAATCATTTTCCACTGCATATCATCCTCAAACTAATGGTCAGAGGGAGATAGTTAACCAGTCCCTTGAGCAATTTTTAAGATGTTATGTTTCTGATGATCAATCCTCATGGGCTGAGTCGTTGCCTTGGGCAGAATTTGCTTATACTGTATCTTATGCATCTACTGGGCAATCTCCATTCTTTATTGTTAGTGGTTTGCATCCTAAAGCATTCTCATACTGTGGTTGTTTATCCTCTGTACATTCTGTTAACACTTCTATAACCCATTCTTCTAAAATTTGGTCTGGGGAACATGATTGCCTTCTGTAGCTATGGCCACGGTTATCCTTCATCCTTGGTTGCCTGTTCCTCTTCAGTCCTACACTTCAGTAACAACCATGCCCCTTTGCCTGTCCAGAACTCCTGCTTTTCTCCTCTCTTATTAAGATGTGATAAACAGGACTACTGTAACAATCTAGTGTGGTAGCATATCAGGGGTCTGAACTATTTAAAACAATCTAACTGTACATGAGACTTTTATTCCATGATGTACCTCAAACTTCAATTTTCAAATTATAATTGAGAGATGACTGACAACATTTTCTTCTTCTTAGTTTAATTCTTAGTTTAGTATTACCTTCTCATATTGCCCTTGGGAAACCCAGGGGTTTCCATTAATACTAACATGTTCCCTTTCCAAGTCACAATGGTCTATTTTCTTCTTTTTTTTCTAGTTCTTGCATAATTCTTTTCCCTCAACTGTGCCTTTCTCTCTGCCTATTTATAAAATTAAAAAGCATGAGGAAATTTGTGTGATGCCCTTTTGCAAGTGTGCTCTCTGCTGCACTGAGCCAGTTAGAAATTTTCAGTGAGAAATGTGTGTGATTTGTTATACTTACTGTTGCATGAAATTGTGGGTGCAAATTGCATTTAACCAAGAAAATGTCTTAAATAAATCCATATGCAGACATGCACAGAAGATACTTGTGAAATCTTGGAATAAATATATTGACTATATAAAAATGTGTTCTATATATAAGTAGCAATATCCATGTCATGTTTTTTTTTCCCAAACATGATAAAAAGCAAGGAGAAAATATTCACTAAGCTGTTTATTTGTGACAAATTGTAGGAAACCTACAGATAGAGTCACTTGGATTTGTAAGTTTAATGCGTCGTGACTCAGGGCTAATTGAAGAAACTGTGTTATCTAAAGTTATCTTAACTCATTTAATGCATTTAACCTTTTCATTAGCATACCAAAGCTCCATTGTTTTCAATGGTGAACTCTTTAATTGGATGGGATGCTGTGACACAATATTCTGTGATAAGTGAGATAAATGGGATAGATGAGTTAAGTCACGACGCATTAAACACACAATCCAAAGTGATTGCATCTGTATATAAAAAGAAATTGTTTACAACAATCAGGACAAAAAGATTCCTTTCATAGAAAGAGGACTTGCTATTAAAGACATTCAACAAAATTAGAAAAAGTAATTTTCCCAATATCAGCCTTCGGCCTCGTGTTTTTATATGGTCATGAAACTCCTCGGTAAGTTATAATATCCTTATGTTTTACAAGAGGGGGTACTTTATTCACTATATAATCTATAGTCTGGTCATTTCCCTATGGGAACAGACTGTAAATTATATCCTTATAAACAGCGTGTTCTAACGTGCTATTTATAACAGGGGTCCTCTGAATTTGATGCAGCACTTCCAAATTGGACACCGGCGCGACCGAATTAGTTGCCGGCAACCAGATTTTGACACCGACCCCCCCCGACATTTCACACAAACTGCATATTATAATGCATAATGTATCCCCTACTGAAATTTATATAGATATCAGAAGTCACAGAGTTATGTGACCCGTATAAAAGCACTCGGCCGATGGCCTTATGCTTTTATATGGTCACATAACTCCTCTGTGACTTATATCTTTATAATTACAGTAGGGGGTACATTATCCATTATAAATGCACAAGAGCCATGAATATCCTGTAAATTATATCCTTATAAATGGTGCTTAGTGATGTCACTGGTTATAATCGGAGCTTAGTGATGTTATTTCTGTCACATAACTCATTGAAACTTGTGTATTATAATAAATAAAGTACCCACTGTTGCAAAATATAAGGATATTAGAAGTCACCTCGGCGTTAAATGACCTGTATAAAAACACTTGACCTTCGGCCTCGGTCATGGAACTCCTCGGTAACTTATAGTATACTTATATTCTACTAGAGGGGGTACTTTATTCATTATATAACATAGCTGTAAAGGTCACAAAAAGCATATTTAATTGGGGGGGGTGCCAAAATGTATTCTGGGGCAGATTTATTTAAGTGTATAATTAAGAGTCCACCATAGCAAAATTCCACAACTCTTTATTCATTTCTATGTGATTTTTAGAGGTAAATTTATTATGAGCTCTAATTTTACACTTTTATAAATCTGCACCCATTTTTTTTCCTGGGCCAGGGCTTTTCTTTGAAGAAAACTGCATCTGGCACCAACAGTAAAATAGGTTTCCTTGTCCTTTAATACACAACAAAAATTCAAAAAAGAAAGGCAAATTAGCCTCCTCCTTCATTGGCATACTGTCACGGTCGGCACCCAATTACCAGAACAAGTACCAAGCACCCTGGTCTAGGCTCGTGCTTCACCAGTAGTGTGGCCGCCTTTGGCTTCGGGAGGAGCCCTCAGCTACTCAGATGCCACCTGGACTTATACGAGAGGTGCAAGGCAGGAGTTCTGGCCAGCAATGGGGCACGACTGTATAAAAGTCAGTTAGGCCGAAGATCACCGTGTAATTGGATAAGGCAAAGGCGTAGTCAGACAGGCCGGGTCGAGGCAGGCGGATAACTAGGTTTCGTCAGGCAGGCAAGGGTCAAATCCGGGTATTCAGTCAGATGGGAGAAGGCAGAATCGGAGTCAATAACAGGCAGGGGTCAAAACCAGAATGTCAATCAGGAGGGTTAAGCAAAATCGTAGTCGGGATCAGGCAAGGGGTCAGGTTCCAGAAGTCAGAATAGTCAAAACAGCCAGGCAGGGTCAAACACAGGTATCAGGAACAAACAGAAGCTTAATAGCACAAGTACAGGCACCAGGAACAAAACCTATAACGGGCAATGCAAAAAGTAAAAATGTGCCTTTAAATACTTTTGAATTTTGCGCCATTGCGCGCTGACGCCATCACGCCAGCGCGCATGCGCCTATAAAAGCCGGAAGTGCGCCCGCGGCGCGCACTAGGGAACCGGCCCAGAGGGGGAAGGATGGCGTGGCGGGCTTCCCCGCCGCGCTGGTAAGGAACTTTTCCTTACACATACTCAATTGGTGAAATGGAATACAGGTATGGGACTTTTAATCCAGAATGTCTGGGACCTAATGGATTTTTCCATGATTTGGATCTTCATACCTTAAAGGAAACCTGTCATGATTGAGTTAACACTAGGAAGGAAATAAAACTTTTAAAACAAACCACATACCCCTATTTATTATGCTCAAATCTCACTAATTCTCCATTTATAACTACTTTTCAAATGTCCATGAGACACTAACTGAAGCCCTGACTTTCCAGAAGGTCAGGAGAGCAAAGCATCATGGGTAGAATCAGTACTGCAGACTCCTCTCACGATATCACCAGTTTGTGCAGTTGTCAGTGGCTGGAGTAGCCCACACAATCTGAATAGAACAGTAGAAGGTGTTTCAAATAATCCTCATAGAATATCAAGTCCTGGTGTGACATGAGTTATACAGAGCTTGTCTATCATAGAGTATACTCTGACTAAGCATGAATGAGATTTGGCAGTTTGGCACAGCCCACACACGGAAAACAAAGGGGTGTTTAAACATGGCAGCGCCTATGAAGCACTTTTTACATGTAGGATATTTTGTAATCCGGGAAGGATGGAAAATAAATATTTTACTCATGTCTCAAGGTGACAGGTCCTCTTTAAGTCTAGGGACGTGCGAATGTATTCGCCAGCCGCAAATTCGCGGGGAATTCCCTCGATCCGTCAGCGAATAAATTTGCGAAACACCCGCAGTAATTCGCCTGGCGAAGATACGCCTAACAAAAAAAAAACGTGACGTGCTCCGAAAATGACACGACATACGTCGGAAAAGACGCAACATGCACCTGAAAATAACAACTCCAAAAACGAGACGCGCATCGTTTCGCGAATTCTTCGCTAATTTTTTGGCGAAGCGAATCGCCTTAGATTCGCCCATCACTACTTAAGTCTACTAGAAAATTATTTATATATTGTATAAGCCAAATAGACTTATTTTGCCTCCAATAAGGATTATTATTATTATTATTATTAATAATAAATAATAATAATAATAATAACAATACCTTAGCTTGGATCAAGTACAAGGTACCATTTTATAATTACAGCGAAACAGTGAATGATTTTTAAAACTGGATTATTAAAATAAAAGGAGCAAGCCTTAATACAGTCCAATTTAACTATACAAGACTTTTCCTTGCACACATCCTGCTTGTAAAAAGCTTTTCTATGGTGACAAATGCACAGTGGCTCAAGATATATACCTGGAAATGTGGTGCTCTCAAAATGACATTACAGCTGCACTGGTAGAAAATATGAATGTGACAGAATTAATGGTCTTTGGTAAGCTTTAGAAAGCATAACCTCATGCTTTGGAAACATTATAAGGCTTACTGACCTTCAGATACTGACAATCAAGTGTATCTATGGCATTCTACATTATGAAGATCTTTTGTCTTTTTTTTTTTTTAACTCCAGTGCTCCTTATTTTTTACTTGCGAAGCTGAATTATCTTATAGTGTCAGGAAAATAAACAGAAAGAGGGCATGTCATTTTCAACATGACAGGATATATTCATTGACTTGCTTAAAATGATATTGACAGTTGTTTAAATATGTATGGTACATTAAAAACAAGCCAGTTGATGCATGCAGGGAGACATACTTTATTTTCCTGACTTTAATTGGCAGCTAAATCATGCCAATGTAAATATTTAACTTGCATCATTGCTATCTGTTACTAAAACAAATCTTTTTAACTCTACTGTTAATAGAAGGGGATATCATTCCAGGGGAGAGAGAGTAAGTCTGAACACTGTGATCAGAAGCCACACAGCCTCATTAAAATATGTTCTCAGATTTTTCAAGTTGCAATAAGCTCAAAAAGATCACTTGATTCATAAGATGTTGTCTGCTGTGACAATGTTGAAAAAGAAAAGCTGTCAAAAGACTGAAGATAACATTTTTAATGAGTTTGTATTTGTAACAATCAGTTAAAAAAATCATTCTCCCAACTGTTTCAGCGGCTGGTAATTGGCAGAAGCAAGCTCTTGCAAAAGACAGAAAAAAAAATCCCTGCTGGTTTAAGACAGGTGGACTTCATATTGCATCAAAAGTCTGCCTCGTAATGTATGATACAGAACCAACCTGCTTGAGCTGAATGTGAATTTCTTATTTAGGCCTTTTTTCCACTAGTGTGTTGTTTTGTTACCGAGGCACCTAATCTAGTTAGGAGGTTGCACACTGCTGTCAAATAGTGCGCTCTTATTTAATTTGTTGGATATTTGTCTTTGTTTTATTGGATTTTTTTTTTTTCATTTTACAGCCCATTCCGAGTAACCCTTAAAGGGGTAGTTCACCTTTAAATGAACATATAGCATACCTCCCAACACTTTAAAAATAGAAAGATGGACAAAAAGATTTGCCATGTAGCAGCAGAATTTTGACCAGGCCCATTGTATTTCTATACCCCTAATTACCTTGTCCATTTTACAAAATTTGGCAGGTTATGGGAAGTTTAAATACACTCCTGTGGTTTTTAGGGTCAAGTTTTATGTGTTATTACAGTTTTGCTAATGCATGTATATTGCCCTTTAAGCTGCAAGTCACAGTTTCCCCAAGAAACCTGCTTATCTTAAATTGTTACAATTGTTTTTTATCTTAAATTGTTACAAATTAATTTATTGTAGGCTACAACAACAGTAATCCAGTAATCCCAACAGCAAAGGATTTTAGTCAGTTGCTGCAAGCAATATCTTACCCTACTCTGATTTTCTACTACTGACAAATACTGTTCTCAAACACAGGGGCAAATCACAAACACCATTCTGGCAACAAGGGACCATAAAATGTCAATGTAAACACTCTGGGGCTGTTTTATTAACATTTGTATTGTTTTTATCTCCCTAAATTGAACTTTTTAGAGCTAAAATCATGTATTTGAATAATTACTCACAAAAAAAACATTTAATTAATTGTAAAAACCACAAAATCTACAATACAAAACTTCACCATCAAAAAACTGGTGAAGTCATGTAGAAGTCAATAGGAGTTTTACCAACTGTAAAATCTTTGTTTGCTTTGATTTACACCGCTTGCAAATTATGCACACAAAAGCCATATGATCACAACTTTGAGTACAGAAAAAAGTTCGACACATGCTCAACATAAAGACCAAAGCATACAAAATAAGTCAGCAGATCAACAAAGAAACTTTCAACCTGCTTCAGCTGTTGGGATGAAAAAGGTCCAACTGAAAATGAGACCTTTACAGGGAGAGGCACAAAATTGTAAATAATAATTAAACAGAAACAGTTAGGGGCACATTAACGAAGGGGCAAAGTGAATATTCAAATAAAATTCAAATTTCGAAGTCATTTTGTGCTACTTCGACTATCTAATAGCCCAAAATTCGATTTGGATTGAAAACATTTGAAAATTCGAATTTCGAAGTACTGGCCCTTTAAAAATCCTTCGACTATTCACCAGCTTAAAGCTGCCAAATTGCAGTTTTAGCCTAGGGGGTCCTCACAGCTCCCTTGAACCATCTGAAGCCTGCATGATGTTTGAGTTTTTTTTGGTGGGTTTGGCTTGAAAACCCAATCAACTTGAGTGATTTGAGGATTTTTCCCCGCGAAAAAAAGTTTTTTGGTTGTTAACCCCACTTTACATTCAAGTTTTTTTTATTAAATTAGAAACTTTTTGAGTTCTCATAGCATTCAAAAAAAGTTAATATAGCTCTAAAATTCGACCTCCTTGATGTATGAAGATCCAAATTATGTAAATATCCCTTATCCAGAAAACACCAGGTACCAAGCATTCTGGATAACAGGTTCCATACCTGTACTAGAGTCCTTCTGTGATGGATTGAACTTAATTTTGTTTTTGTTAATATTAAACTTTACTTACCAGTAATTGATGTAAATAAACCATGTAAATATTTTGAATATGTATATATTAAAAGTGAAAACTTTATAGCAGTATTAGTTTAGGACTAATGTGACTCAGTTTGACTATGAAGATTCTCATTCATCCAGGTCATGGTATATCAAAAACAAGTAAATCAAAACAATTCGACTTGCTGAGAAATTTTCATTAATACGTTTCACTGCTCATCCGAGCAGTTTCTTCAGTTCAACAGACTGGTGTAGGGGAGTTTTCAGCTTATAGGCTCTTCCAACAATCCAATCACAAAGGCACATTGTAACTCTTCAGAGTGACTCAGGTATGCTAGGAGCACATTTAAATTGTGCGGACAATAACTGCATATTGGGAGCACACAGAACATCATAAAATTGTGCCTTAAAGAGATTCTGACACCTGAAGTCAAACTCTTTTTTACCTCTATTATAATAACTGGCTTTGAAAGCTACTTCTAACTTTGCCATAAGGTATTTGCATGATGCTTTTACATTACCTGTCTGATCGACCATGTTCCTGTATGAGGGGGCTGCCATATTTGTGCAGCAGGCATCTGTTATCATTACAAACTGTAACTAACAGACTGAGATGGGACTATTAGGTTGGCAAAGTCAGAGTGTCAGGGTGTCAGAGAGTCAGGCTTAGAAATTTCAGCTAACAGTTATATACAAAAACAAACCTCTCAGCAAAAAATGATCAACATGACCTATAGGTAACAATTAATGTACATTCATATGTTAAATTGAATTTTTTAGTGTCAGTATCACTTTAAGGTAAAAGACGCAAAACAGAAATATTCTTTGATGCAAATTTTTATAAGGTCACCTACTATGATACATACACAACCAATCTGTGTTTTCTTACAACATAAAGACCCCTTCTAACAAAACATTTTTCTTGCTTCATCACCTATACATTTGAAATGAATCTGATGTTCTCTGTCACAAATCAGCTCATATCACATTTGGATGAAAATTTTAACTTAGAAGATCTTAGAAAATGAAATTGCAGGAAAGAACTGTGAAATGATTCACAATTTGCTAGTTATTTAAATCCTGTTTTGCAATGCACGACTGGATCTGCAGCTGGTTATACACATTGCTCCAGATTCACAAATTAATTTGAAATGGCAAAAGTGTGTACCGTTACATCTGTTAGAATACAATCTCTCATCTCTAATCACTGTTCTCCCACTGACTGATGAAAAACAATTTTCATACTCAACAAAACAAGCAACTATCACATGTATTTGAATATACCCACCATCCATAAAACATTATCTTAGAGGATTTAAAAGCAATTACACGTTAACGATGGATTTGTTTCTGAACGTTCAGCATTTTCAGATATCTATTAAAGCCCTGGGCAATATAGGTGGGTTGTCAGGTTTTAGCTATACACTGTAATTCATCATTAAACAGTACCATAAATGGTAAAATTTATATAAAATGAAAATTAAAAAATGGTGCAAGAATACATTATGGGCCTTTATCTGTTAACAATTACAAAAAACATACTAGATTTTTACATTTACATTCTATTTACATATATATATGCTTTTTTAATGTTAAGAATAAGAATTCCATATAAGATATAAAACAGAACATTTTACCTACTCATACCTCAAGTGAGTAGAACATTTTCTATGTGTAACATATTTATTGAACAAATACATTTCACTTAATTTTTATTTTTTTCGGAGTGATTAAATATAACAATTTTAGATGTTTAAAATTAATTACACTACACTTTATCATTATGTATTGAAACATGCCAAAGGCCACATGCTGATTAAAGGAGATAAGAAGTTAAAGGACCAGTAACAAACAAAAATCGTTAGTATACTACGAAAAAGAAAAAAAAACACCAACACATATTAAACTTTAAAATTGCAAAGTCTCCTCTTCAGAAAAGGCGACAGAGTGACGCACTCAAAAGCAGGGAGGAGAAATTGAGCTCTGCACGATGGATCGTCAGATCGCCTTTTCTGAAGGTCAGTTATTTCTTAATAAAGGCTTTGTGATTTTAAAGTTTAATTTGTGTTGGTGTTTTTTTTTAGTAGCATAATAATTTTTTTACTTTTTGATGTTACTGGTCCTTTAAGTACTGAGCCTTTTGCTTACAGTATACGGAGTAGAAGTGTTACTTTTTGTTCATAGTAGTAGCATGTGCTGCTCAATCGAAGCAACATTGTATTCTAGCAAATTCGATTTGAAGTTTTGTAAAAAAAAACTCCAAATAGGTTCTAGGAGGTCCCCCATAAGCTAAAACAGCAATTTGGCAGGTCGAAGTCAAAATTTTAAAGAGACAGTACATGATAATTTAGATTTTTTTACTTCAAAATTTCGATTCGACCCTTGATAAAGCTGCCCCTTAATAAATCTCAATTTTTTGGAGAATTAAAAAAATAGTATCCACATTTTTTAGAGATTTGTGGGAAAAAGTCTAAATTTGATTGTTAGTAAATCGGCCGCTTAGTATATAAATACCTTTTGCAAACATGGAGATTTTATAGTGAGGAAGAGAAGCGGATCAGAGGTACTACTGATACCTGAAGGCACATAATATAACAGGTAGAATAGAGTTAAGGTGTTCTTGTTAGGTCTATATTATTTATACTTTACTCCCTCAAACATTTTTTAAAAACATTTATTCTCACCCGCTTCGCATGATGTTGCTTCTGGTTTGTAATAACAGCCCTTTCTATTTAATGGTGGTCAGTGGGTTGTGGATAAGGCATTTGCAGGTCTGGTAACAAGTCCAAGGGTGTAAACATGCAGGTTGAGGTCCAGTTTCATAAACTGTTTCTGGGCAGGACTCCAATTCATGTGCTGAAAATGTCTCCAGGGTGATGGAATACCTCCAGGGTTATAGGAAAATAAGGCAAGAACAGCTCTACATAAAAAATTAGGAACTAGACTTAAGAAAAGACTATTGATTTCTTAAGAGCACAGTAAAGGCCTACTTGAGCCAATTTGTGTGCCATGTTCTAACTATTATGTTGTTTATCTATCTTTGCCAATTGCTACTGCACTTTTTTTTACTTTGTCCTCAAAATGATAATGCATATTTGATATGAAATTGTGCAACAATGTGTACAATGCCCATTGTAGTAAATCATACTGAAACTCAATTTATACAGATCGGCATTGACAGCTACTGTCTATTATCTATAAGTCATGCTTGGTATTTCCCATTATGAATCCATATCAAACTATTTATTCACATTAAGTCTCATTATGGCATTTCATATTTATTTGCACATTGAAGTATACTTTTCTCTGCTTTCAAACTTCTCTGCACACATTAAGTGGCACATTTTGCACCACTGACATTGCTATACACAGATTTGTGAAATCCCTAGAAACATACATAATATACAGACGGCAAACCGCAAAGGGGCCAATTTGTAACCCACGGTAATTTTTACTGCTCAGATTTAACAATTTATTTCCTGTCCAACGCCTTCCAGTTTAGAAAATAATAGTCTCCTTCATGCAAATTACATTGACGGATAAGGTTTCAGTGAAAGTGTTTTATGCTGATGCTGTTGAGTTTGTCAGTTCGTGGAAATGTTGTATTTTTAAATATTTTACAGTTGGTTCTGCCTTTTCCAGATTCGACCTCTTCAGTCTATATGCGATGCATAAAAAATACTTTCTTAACCAGCATTTCACTGGAATTTGTTCTCTATTTCAGACATAATGTTCATTCCATGCCTTCCCATGAACATGTGTAAAAAAAAATTTATGTTAGTTCCCCTTTGTCACACCAAAACAGATACAGAAATAGAATAGATTAGCTTAAATATTTGGATAAAAAAAAAAACACCTGCTTCCAGTTCAAAGCTAGTGCCGTTTCTTGTCTTAATGGTAATTTACAGCATCTGCCTAACTGGATGTGGCTTGTCCCAGTTCTTTGAAATAGCTGCACCTCTGGTACATACTGGATGGCATTTTCCATGGAGACTAGAAGCACATCATTTAAACTATCTGTTGCTCTCTGAAGCATCCATGCATTTTTTAGAACATTAAAGCTTGATGGAAAGAATCTGCAAGCTTGAGTGAACATGGTTAGATAGCAGAGGTAGTGTGAAATAAAGGGGTGAAGGCAGTGACTATTTGAGAGAATGATCTGATGCTGGGAATCCAGACTAATAATGCTGAAGAGGTTGCTTGTTAAAATTAAATGTGCTTAATAAAAAGTAAATAGTGTATAAACGGTATTTGTATAATACATATTAAGTTTTTCATTTACATTTTTTTACATGCATCCATAAGATTAACAAGTCATGATACTATTGAGATATGGAGACCTTTTTTTTTTTTTACATTATTAAGATGTTTTTATGACATGCAAACATATTTTCCAGTGTTGTGCAATAGATGGGTGTATACACACTGAACATAATTATTAGATACAAAAAATTAATATATACAGAAGGTAAGGAGGACCCTGAGCAGCAGACCTTGCAATATAAAGGAGAAAGTGTATAAAACAGATGAAGGAATGGGCGAGGCTGGGAGTCATCAGAGAGAGAATGTTGTAGTGAGCTTTTCTTTTTAGCAGTGTAATATGGTGTATTCTGAAGGTCTAGGCTAGTCATCTTAAGGTACAGAGTTTGGTAGAAAGTTGAATGGAACGAGGGAATTCCAGAGGAGAGGTGCAGCAAAATCTTCAATGTCTGCACATCAAGAGGTAATGAGTGAGTTGTTGACAAGTAGATTGCTGGAAGAGCATATTGGTCAATATTTGAAGGTTAGTTCAGAGATGTACAGTGAAGTAGAGTTATGAATTGCTCTGAATGTTAGGATCATAAGTTTGAAATTTATGCTCGAAGCTAACAAAAGTCAATGTTGGAAGATTGGTTGTTGAAACACCCTAGAAACAACATTTATTGTGGACTGGAGAGGTGATGGACTCTGGCGGGCAAGGCAAATTTTATAGCATTAGAGGGGAAGATTTACTAAACGGCGAAGTGACGAACGCAATGAAAATTTGCCAGCGTGACCTCATTTTGTTACTTCACCGATTTACTAACAAGTTCAGGCATCCTTTCGCTAGTGAACGTGATAGACCCTGGCATTGCTTCGCATTCTAACGTCAGGCAAATTTTCACTCAAATGGCAAATGGACCCAATGCTGCAAATTCACTAAGATGCATATTTTACTGAAATTCTTTCTCCAGACTTGTCTTTGCCAGCTTTGACCTGGCGAAGTGCTTTGGAGTGCATAGAACATCCTCAATCTTCAGTTACTTACACCATAAAATTTGCCAGCGTTCGGTGCTCGACTTCGCACTTTAGTGAATTAGCTTTGTCTGAGCAAATTTATGCCTATTGAAGTGTTGCAATGGGTACGAAGCCGTCGCTGGTGAATTTGCACTCTTTAGTGAATTTGCCCCATTGCATTCAATACACTACATTCATACTCCATTGAGGATATAAGCTACAAGTTACCTGCTGAAAACCACGATGGCAAAACTAATTGTATTTGCTCTGTTTGCATGCACGGTGCTCCCTAAGGTAGTTAATTCCTTTAACCGTCCTATTGTCTATCAGTATTCTATTTACATATCTTCTTCTTTGCTCCCTTCCACATACTCCAGCTCTTATACACTTTATAAATCCTTACAGCACCTTTGTCCACTAGTTACTAACAAGACCCGGACATGTCATCACTTCAAATCCACTTACCACATCTTCTCCCTCTTTTACCTACTTTTGCTGGCTGCAGGGGATATCTCTCCAAACCCAGGACCCTGCTCCATTCCAACTCATATTCGTCATCGTTTTCCTACCAACTTGCACAAATCTCGTTCCTCTTCTTTCTCTAACCTTATTCAGATTCTGACTCTTCCTTCCCCCTGTCTTCCTTTTTCTTGTGCCCTCCTTAACACCCAAATCTACATTAATCCATGATCTTTTTTGTTCTAATTCACTTAGTCTCCTTTCTCTGACAGAAACCTGGCTCTCACAGAATGACACCGCCATTGAGGCTGCACTTTCTCATGGTGGTCTCTCTTTCTCTCACACCCCCCGAACCATTGGACGTGGTGGAGGAGTTGGAATTCTCCTCTCCTCTCGCTGTCGGTTCAAACCTATTTCTATTCCTCCAGCCTTCTCATTAACTCTTTTGAGGTCCATACCCTTCAGATTTTCCACCCTCTCTCTGTACGTGTAGCTGTTATTTACAGACCCCATTCAGCCTCCTCCTCTGCTGCCTTCCTTTCTGACTTTGACACCTGGCTTTCTTTCTTCCTCTGCACTGATAGTCCTGCAATCATCCTTGGGGATTTTAACTTCCACATCGATGATGCTTCACAACCCTGGCCCTCGTTTTCTCAGCCTAACCGCCTCCTTTGAGCTCCAGCAGTGGACAAACACCCCTACTCATAAGGATGGCCACTTTCTGGATCTAGTCTTTACTAAAAAACTCTCTCTCTCTGGTTTTAACAGTGGACCCTTCCCCCTTTCTGATCACCATTTGATTACATTTTCCATCTCTCACTCTCTGTGTCCACCGGCTTCTTCCCCCACTATCTTAGTTCGTGATACACGATATTTTATATTTATGCAAACTGTATTTATAATAATGCACTTATTGTTACTTATTAATGCAGTGATCCCTTGTTTGTTACTACTAAATTATTGTTGCTGTACAGTGCTTTGCCCTCAAGGAGTGCTATACAAATAAAAATATACATACATACATACATAAGAGAATGAATCAGAATGTTGGTGGGAGTCTGTGATAAATGACTTTATTTTGGAAGTAATTCTTAAGTTATTTAGCTGTAGGTTGGATATGAGGAAATATGGGCAGGGCAGAATCAAAGGTAATCCCAAGGCACAGTGTCTGGGGTTGATTGTGGTGTTAATTGTAAAGGATACTTCTGGCTTGTTGGCTGGGTAGGACCATTTCTTAGAGGGGTTTAATTAAAGGAGTTTCTAATATGAAATTCTGACAAACAGGAAGAACCCCAAGTTAGGAGATCTGGGTTAAGATTAGGGCATGAGAGAAATCTGAATATAAGCAACATAGAATTGGTATCAGCAACCACATGAATGTATAATTGGGGAGGAAGCATACAGAAAAAATAAGGGGCTTAGGAAAGAGCATTTTAAAAGGGAACTAAAGCTTAAAAATGAATATTGTTAAAAATGCCAAATTTTATATAATGAATTATTGCACCAGCCTTAGAATTTTCTAATGAGGAATTCATTAGAAAAGCACTAAGGGGGTCCATTTAAAAAAATAAATAAATAAAAGAATAAATTTGAATATATTAGAAATTCAGGAGGTTATTTAATAAAGAAATCGAATATCTAAATTTGAATCAAACTCAATAAAACTCGAATCAAGTTTTTTCTCACAAAAAAACTCCATTGTCAGGAAGGCTATTAACATCTTCAAATGGGTCACTGGACATCTCCCATTGACTTCTACGTGAATCTGACAGGTTTTAGGTGGAGAATAGTCATATTTGAATTGTTCCAATGGTCAAGGTTTGATAAATCTTAATTTTCTACATCAAATCAAGATTGGATTATTCCCAATTTGAATTTTGAACCCAAAAATAATTTGAATTTACTATTTGAGCCTTAATAAATCTGCCCCATAATCTTATTGCACAAAACCCAATGCAGATCAGGATATCTTCGAGATTTCATCCATTGACTTATATAAAGCCTCAGTAGGTCTGAGATGCCAGATATATGGATTCAAACTTTTCTGGGTTTTTTTTTAAACAAAAAAATTGTATTTTATGGTATAAAAAAAACTGAATTTTCAAAAATATTTTGGCATTTGAACTTTAGTAAATAGCCCCCATTACTGTATGTCTACTGAAATGCTTACATGTAGTGATGAGCAATTTTTTTTGGCAAGTTTCAAAGCAAAAATTACACCCATAGACTCTAATAGATAAAAAAAATTGTGTGAAAAAAATAAATTGTTGCACCACATCGCACATCTAAATTTTTTTGTCATTTTGCTGTTCAGATTCGTCCATCTCTACTTGCATGTACATATTTTACAGTATGAAAACAAAGTTCATCTTAACCATATGACTTATTTTTGAAAAGAAGAGATTGTAAAAATAAAAACTCAGCAGTGATGTCAACATATCAAGTTGTAGGATAATAATTGTTTAGATCAAATAACACAAAGTAACACAGTACGAGACAATATAAAAATGTAATTGCCACTTTTCTATTTTGAATTATCATACAGTGACAAAAAGTGACAAGGTTTTCATGTTTCCATGTTAGTATAGTTAGTATAGTATTAAATGTCATCTGACAGGATCAAGTGTGGTCATCAGCAACTCATTTGGAATCTGGCACCCAGAACAAGTAGGTTTTTGACTCAACACTGAATCAATGAAAAGAAACTGGATCCCTGGGACTTGATAGCTGAGCAAATGCCTGGGCCCTTAATTCTTGAAGGAATACTAGTAAGTGAAACTGGTGCATGTTCCACTAAAAATGGATGCTGTGGGACTGGATGTGTGCCACTAAAAACATACTTCAATGTTTCTTAAACTTTTTCTAAGGTGACCTAAATTGAATTAAGAGATGTATAATAATAATAATACTAATAATAATAACAATCAAATTGCATCAGAAACAAGTATGTAACCTTTAAGAGCCTGATTGTCTGTAAATTGCCCGATATTCTCCACTAGAATGCATGGGTTAATTAAAGAAAATTAAGGAAAACTATACCCTGAAAATCAATACTTGAGCAACAGTTAATATCATATTATATCATATTAAGCAACATATTAAAGAATCTTACCAATCTGGTATATGTATAAGTAAATATTGCCCTTTTACATCTCTTGCCTTGAACCACCATTTCGTGATGGTCTGTGTGCTGCCTCAGAGATCACCTGACCAGAAATATTTCAACTCTAACTGTAACAGGAAGAAGTGTAGAAGCAAAAGACACATCTCTGTCTGTTAATTGGCTCATGTGACCTAACTTTATAGTTTGTTTGGTATGTTTGTGTGCACTGTTGAATCCTAGGATCCCAGAAGGCTGTCCTTATTTTTTTAAAATGGCTATTTTCTATTTAGGATTACCCAATGGCACATGCTACTAAAAAGTATATTATTATGAAAATGTAAACATTCCTTTCAATAAATCATATTAACCTATGAGTGCGCATTTATTTTCTTTAAGAGTTCATTATCTTGGTGCATGGAGAAAAATGTGGCAGTCTTAAAATTCTCACAATACTTAACTGATACAGATGCAGTGTTATATAAATCAAATAACTAATTAGGGAAATTGTTGCAGCTTGAGGCACAGAAATGTTTTTTTATTTCAGCATCAGCTTCTTTCATTTCAGTTTATTACATTTTGCAAAGAGGAAATACCTGCCATAAATAAAGTATCATATAAAGTTTAAATAAAGGAAGAGATGCAGGCAGAAAATCAAACAGAATGACAGGCAGACATGGAGAAAGTTATTTGCATTGCTGCACATTGAATCTATCTTATTGAATTAACTCATTGTGCTATCCCTATTAAAAATAAGTATTGTTTAACGTAACTGGGTCACCAAGCAACTATGGGCTTCTAGTTCTCATTCTTTAAAAAACTTTCAATTCTAATAAATTATTCTGTAGAGCTACAATATAGTTGTTCAGTACTCATATCAGAAGTTCAAAAACAACCTGCACGAGAAGCAAAAGAAATGTTTTAGAGTTATCCACTGCAGTTGCTAATGGTGGAAATTGCACATACTGTATGATGTAGTCCAGTGCTTCCTATTACAGCTTCATCAGCATAGCTAGCTATGAAACTTCCCTCTCTTATTAATAGATTTAGGGGGTTATTTATCAAAAGTTAAGTTGATTTTTTACCTGAATTTTTTTCAAGGGTATTTTTCAGTCAATACAACTTGATTTTTCTGGGTTTTTTAAATAAAATAATTATACCACGAAACTGGAAATAGCTCAAATCTGAAAATAATCCAGCTAAAACCTGTTGAGTCATGTAAAAGTCAATGGCAGAGGTCCCTTCATTTGAAGGTCCCAAATATGAGGTAATGTGCAGGGGAAAAGATCTCATGGATCAAAAAAACTCCAGTAACTAGGTGCCATTTCCGGTCACCTAATGCTTTCCCAAGGTTAAAAAGCAAAAATATTGCTTTCAATGGATCAAGGAAAGCAAGAAGGAAGAAAAGAAACCATAATGGGGGTGGCTTTTGGGAGTGTCCTTCTGATGGGGCATAGGCACGGGGATATGGAGTAAGTCCAGGGAAATTTTGTTAAAAACATATACTGTTCTAGTAATAGGCGATAACCCTAAATAGAAAATAGCCATTTTAACTACTAAGGATACACATATATGCTAGTTTATATCCATCACTGAATGAAAAGACAGGGTTGTGACTTTTACTCCCACACCTTCCTGTTTCAGTAAGAGCTGCTGTAAAGTGATCTCTGAGTGAGCATACATACCATCACGGTTGCTCAGTAATATAGGTACAAAAGTATTATTCATTGATATTAGGGATGCACCCTAGGGCTGAACCCCTGAATCCTTTGAGAAAGATTCGGCTGAATACCGAAACTACCCCATATTTGCATATGCAAATTAGGGGTGGGAAGGGGAAAACATTTTTTACTTCCTTGTTTTGTGACAAAAAGCCATGCAATTTCCCTCCCGTCCCTAATTTGCATATGCAAATTGGGAGTCAGATTCAGTTCGGCTGGGCAGGAGTCGGCCGAATCCTGCTGAAAAAGGTCGAATTCTGGCCGAATTCCGAACCGAATCCTGGATTCTGTGCATCCCTAATTGATATGCATATATCAATATGGTAATACTTTTTTACAGGTCAGTATCTATGATCAGAGAACAGCACAAAACTAAGGGAATGGACAGAAGAGCAACAGAAAATATTTTGCAGGAACAGATCTAAGATGATGAACCACACTTAAAAATTTAAATGGCAAAGAGAAGTGTGTCTTGGATAATTACAGAAAAAAATATATATACAATGAACATAGAACAAGTGCAATCATACATGTCTGTATAAACAGGGTCTATAACTAGCACAAGCATATTCATATGTATATTTATTATTATATTTTACTGATTATATAATATATATGTTCACTAAAAGTGCAATGGAAATCTGTGTCACTGCATTGTCATTTTATTTAATTTAGCAAAAGCCTAGGAACCACAAAATGTAAAGTGATTTCTTTATAAGCACCCATCATCTGGGAAAGCTGGTATGACATTCATGTAAAATAAAAATACAATTGGTGATTGCCCTTAATGAGTTCTGTTTTAAAACTACAACGCTATAAAAATTACTTACTAAGGGTTAAATTAATAGCAGATGTGATGGGAAATACACTCTTTCAGATCAGGTTTTAAATATGTACTGTAGGTTATTATTTAGTGAATATTCATTTACCCTCTTCTAAATGCAAGATGGAAATTGAGTAAAAATGTGATTTTCAAACAGTCTGGTATTTGCAAGAGGACTATAAATTTTAGAGAGGGATGCATAGGAACAAAAAATATCACGTCTAAATGTACAAGAGTGACACTTAGGGGCAGATTTACTAAGGGTCGAATTTCGAGGGTTAGAAACCCTCAAATTCGACCGATCGTATTTTTCCGGAAGTAAAATCCAAAGAAATTGAATATCAAATTCTTAGGATTCTACCGATATTCGATATATCGAATAGCAACATCCAATTTCTCAAAAAATCGTACAAATTCATCCGTTTTCACGAAAAAAAAATCATACGATCCATATGATTTTTTCGATAAATCGGATGATTTCTATGCGATCAAAAAAAAATTAAGAAAAAGCCTATGGGAGCTTCCCATAGACTAATATAGCAACTCGTTAGGTTTAATCTGGTGAACTAGGCAATTGGAAAAAAATTTAAAAGCCAAGTACATCAACCATCGAATGGTTGAACGATTTTCTTATTCAAATCGTTTGATTTATTCGAACCATTCCTAGTTTTTGCATTAGAATCCTTCACCCGAGCTTAGTAAATCGGCCCCTTAATTTAAAATTACATCAGGTTCAGGATACTGAGAACAATATGGAAACAAACATCAAATGTTCAATTGATGATCTAAAGAGGGAGGCACTTTAAAGAAAGTGAAAAAGATGGTGAAAGGGTCAAGGAAGTAGAGACTAGCTAATGGTAATTTGGTTTGTTGAGGCAAGTTAATTCTGAGTCATTTTTAACCTATCTAAAGACAAATGATGAAATTTGTAATTTAAAAAAGCAGCATATGAGTAACAATTTCCAGTTTGAGAGATGGTTGTGTGGGTACTACTTTAGAATGGAGGATGACATTACATCCAGAGCTTGACAAACAAGCAGATTTTCAGACTTGCAAACTACAGATCACTGGTTAATGCCCAACCAGATATTGGCTTGAGGTGAAAGTTTTGTTAAAAGAGTTTTAGATTCAGAAGCAAAGTTGAAAAAGGCTTAGGTATAGTAGTTTAGAGTAAAATGTAGTTTCCCCTGTTACCCATCATGAACGTGACATAATGAATGAAGCAAATGAAGACTAAATCATTAATATTATTTTACTTGTGAGAGCTATATTTAGTTGACAAGGATGACAAAACTAAGAGGCAGAGGGGAAAAACATCCCTATACAGAATCCATAGCATGAACATTAAAGCTAAACTGTTAAAACAGGAAAAGCGAGGTGATAATGTAACAGTTTTAATAAAAATTGTGCCCCTTACATTTTACTCACTTGGTAAAGGTAGTTCGCTAGAAAAAAAAATAAACTGGTTATTTTTTAACTCATTATTATACAGGTAGAGACTGTTTAAAGGGGTTTAAGTTAACTTTTTGTATGGTGTAAGAGAGCAAAAAGCGAACATTTTTAATTGATTTTCATTTGTATTATTTGTGGATTATTTTTTTAATTATCTAGATTTCTGTTACATAGTTCCCTAGTTTGGAAATTCAGCAGCTCTCTTGTTGCTGGGACCCAAATAATCATAGTAATCAATGGTGCTTTGAATTAGGAAAATTTACTGTAGGCAGCCTAAATAATAATTCAGATAAATAATAAAAAGTAACAGTAAAAAGAAAACTGCAACCTCACAGATCAATATTTTTTAGTTGCGAGTGTCAGTGACCCCCATTTGAAAGATCAGATGATCAAAGCAATAATTCACAGACTATTAAAACAAATTGAAAAGCTGCAAAGAATTGGCCATGCTAGAATATGCTAAAAGTTAACATAAAGATAAATTCTCCCTTTAAAGGACCAGTAACATCAAAAAATTTAATTATTTTAAAGTAATAAAAATATAATACAGTGTTGCCCTGCACTGGTCAAACTACAGTGTTTGCTTCAGAAACACTACTTTTGTTTATATAAATAAGCTGCTGTGTAGCCATGGGGGCAGCCATTCAAAGGAGAAAAGGCTCGTTACACAGCAGATAAGCTCTGTAGAAAATAATGTTATCTGTTATCCATTACTTATCCTGTGCCATATAGCCATTTTTCAAAACCGCCATTGCTACTTAGCAGCTTGTTTATATGAACTATAGTAGTGTTTCTGAAGCAAACAGATCAGTTTTAACAGCGCAGGGCAACACTACATGATATTTTCTTTACTTTAAAGCACTTTAATATTTGGCGTTACTGTTACTTTAAAGCACAAGTCTAAATTAGATAATGGCATTCCTTCTTTCCTTTCTTTGTAAGCTCCAGTCAAAATGTCATTTAACAATATATGATTGCTGCTGTGAAAATCTAATTTGTAAACAAGTTTTTTAAAATTTAAATTGAACACATTATTATTATTAATAATAATAATAATAATAGCAATTTTCCCAATATATTTTCAAAGAAAAGTTTTGCCATGTAGAATAACTCCCTGGGCATTCTTTGATTTAATAAAGAAGAGTAATGTAGAAAATAGCTTTATTGATTTATACAAAAGTCAGTGATACACATGAGGCACAAGCAAAAAATGATTTTAAAAAAATCATGAGAGGAAAAGATTTTCAGAAACCTATACAACAAAAAGTTTGACTAGAACGCCAGTACAGTATCTGTAAAAAGAAAAACCCATGTAAAACCTTTTAGTCTTTTATGTGTAATATGTTTATATCTGTTCTGCCTCTTTTCAAGATAGAGGTTAACCACTGGCGATATGTGAAGAAAGAAGAGAATAGCAGTATTGGAAAAAAAATTGGAAAAAATAGTTTACTATTGTATTCATGTATATATATATATATATATATATATATATATATATATATATATATAGTGCATATTTTTACCTTTTCAAAACATTTTCACTTGATTTTTAAAACTAATCAGGAATCAGGTTGAAAAAAGCAAATGTAAATAAAGTGATGGAATATATTTGTGCAGCTCTCTCTGGGGAAGGGTCAAAGGTACAGTAGGTGGTAGATAGGGAAAGGGTAGAAGATAGGTGAAAAGGTTGTAAATAGTAAATAAACCATTACCTTTTTTTTTTTTGCCTTTAAGGGTAGGGGCAGACAGGGAGATTCGGGGAGATTTAGTCGCCTGGCGTTTTTTGCAGGCGACAATCTCCCCGAATTACCTTCTCCCTGTCTGCCGATCGTAAAAGCACAAAGCGCCAGCGCCTGTGCAGACGCGGCGCGGCGATTTCCGGAATCGCCCGAAGATACCTCGTGAGGAAACTTCGGGCGATTCCGGAAATCGCCGCGCCGCGTCTGCACAGGCGCTTTGTGCTTTTACGATCGGCAGACAGGGAGAAGGTAATTCGGGGAGATTGTCGCCTGCAAAAAACGCCAGGCGACTAAATCTCCCCGAATCTCCCTGTCTGCCCCTACCCTAAGGGAACAGCTTTTGCTCCATCTGTCACTGTTCAGACTGCCTGCAGTGAACAGCAGCTACCTGTCAACAGTGGGGACAAATTTTAGCCAGAATGGCTAGTGTCTGGTTTCAGACATATATAGACAGAGGGACCAATTGTTGGATATTATGTAAAATAGAGGTTTTTGGTACAATTGTATTTCTTGAAAGGCTCAAAAATGAAGTTAAGTTAATTATTAAATCTGTAACCTAACAAGTGGTTCTTTTTGTATTCTATGGCTCCATGTTACATTAGTCTTACAGCAGTTTATAATTTTTTCCATTCCTTCTAAGGTGGCCATACATTATGAGGCTACCAAACAGATCTGGGGCTGAGGTGGCCACTAATGCCACCTGCTCGACTGATTTGCAGCCAGACACTGGCACACAAGCCACAGAGACAAATACACAGGCCAATGAGCTGCCAATGTGGACAGGAAGGGATCAAGTTGGCAGCTTTCATTGGCCCATGTATGGCCACCTTAAAAGGAAACTGTCATGGGAAAACATGTTTTTTTTTTTTTTTTAAATCGCATCATTTAAAGGGGTTGTTCAACTTAACTTTTAGTATAATGTAGAGAGTGATATTCTGAAACAATATGCAATTGGTTTTCATTTTTTATTATTTGTGGTTTTTTAGTTATTTACCTTTTTATCCAGCAGCTCTCTAGTTTGCGGTGTCAGCAATTTGGTTTCTAGGGTACAAATTACCCTAGCAACCCTGCATTGATTTGAAAAAAAGACTGGAATATGAACAGGAGAGGGACTGAATAGAATGATAAGTAATAAAAAGTGTCTAACAATACATTTGTAGCCTTACAGACCATGTTTTTAGATAGTGTCAGTGACTCCCATTTGAAAGCTGCAAAGAAACAGAAGAAAATTGCAAATCATTAAAAAAAACTATGAGAAACAAATAATGAAGACCAATTGAAAAGTTCTACAATATACTAAAAGTTAATTTAAAGGTGAACCACCCCTTTAATAGTGCTGCTCCAGTAGACCTCTGCACTGATATCCATTTCTCAAAAGAGCAAAGAGATTTTTTTATATTCAGTTTTGAAATCTGACATGGGGCTAGCCATTTTGTCAATTTCCCAGCTGCCCTGGTCATGTGACTTGTGCCAGCACATTAGGAGGGAACTGCTTTCTGGCAAGCTGTTGTTTTTCCTTCTCAATGTAACTGAATAGTACGCAGTGGGACATGGGTTTTACTTTGGAGTGTTGTTCTTAGATCTACCAGGCAGCTGTTATCTTGTGTTAGGGAGCGGTTATCTGGTTACCTTCTCATTGTTCTTTTGTTAGGCTGTCGGAGGGGGAGGGGAAAGGGAGGGGTGATATCACTCCAACTTGCAGTACAGGAGTAAAGAGTGATTGAAGTTTATCAGAACACAAGGCACATGACTTGGGGCAGATGGGAAATTGACAGTATGTCTAGCCCCATGTCAGATTTCAAAATGAAATATAAAAACATCTGTTTACTCTTTTGAGAAATGGATTTCAAACAGCACTATTAACTGATGCATTTAAAAAAAAAAAAATTCCCATGACAAATTCTGTGACATTCATAATGATATAGGATTAATTTTTGGTCACAAAACAAAAAAAGTTGTAGAGCTATTGCCGTATTAAGTCTAATCTAGATTCCCATGTGAACAATATATTAGTAAGATCTAAATAGCAAGACTTGGGTACAACTGGCATTCAGCATTTCAATTACAAACTGGCAGAAATGCTTTGCTGAAGAGGTAAAATATATAATTATGCTTATTATGCAATACTGCAAAAGGTGATATGCAGAAATTAGTTTTCTTCTATCTCTGGGTAGAGATTTCGACTGGGCAAAAAGTTACAAAGAAAATTTTAATAGGTGTATGCTATAAACCACCTCGAATAAGTGACGAGTATGACGCCCAGCTACTTTTACAAATAGAAGCGGCTTCACAACTAGGTCAAGTTATTATTATGGGTGACTTCAATTATCCGGACATTGACTGGGGTAATGGGGTTGCCAAGACAGAAAAAGCTAGTAGGTTTGTAAATATGCTAAATGACAACTTTTTATTCCAGCTCGTTCAAGAACCTACTAGGAATAACTCTCTTTTAGATCTTGTAATAACTAATAATACTGATCTTATCTCAAGCATTTGTGTGGGTGAGCATTTGGGGAATAGTGATCATAACATGGTCTCCTTTGAGATTTTGTTGCAGAGGCAACTCTATAAGGGAGTGACTAAGACATTGAATTTCAGGCGTGCAAACTTTGACAGTATAAGGGCATCTCTGCAACATATTAAGTGGGAAATGCTTTTCACAGGGTTAAACACCGAACAAAAATGGGAATTCTTTAAAATGCTGCTTAATAAATATACATGTCAGTATATTCCGCTTGTAAACAAAGAATGTTGTTGCAAAACAAAAGCTTTTTGGTTCAATAGGAGTGTTGGTGTTGAGGTGGGTAAGAAAATATGTGCTTTTAAGGCTTTCAAGTTAGCTGGGACAGCCAAATCATTTATAAGGTACAAGGATTCCAATAAGTCATGCAAAAAAAACAATCAGGCAAGCTAAAATCGATATGGAAAAGGATATAGCAGTAAGCAGTAAAAAGAATCCAAAATTATTTTTTAAATATATTAATAGTAGAAAAATGAAACAGGAAGGGGTAGGACCTTTATTATCAGAGGGGGGTCAGTTGGTTGATGAGAACAAGCAAAAAGCTCAGATTCTGAACGAATACTTCTCATCAGTATACACAAACGAGGAACCAGCTAATGAAGGCTTCCTTGTTAATAGCCCCAATTCGAATACATCCAATGATGTATGGTTCACACATGAGGAAATTCAAAAGAGACTAGAAAATGTTAAGATAAACAAAGGTCCAGGCCCAGATGGGATTCACCCCAGGGTACTTAACGAACTTAGCTCTGTGATTGCCAAACCTCTATACTTAATTTTTCAGGATTCTTTGAGGTCTGCATGGTGCCGCTATTCAAAAAAGGATCCCATTCTCAGCCTCAAAACTATAGGCCAGTTAGTCTGACGTCGGTGGTAGGAAAGCTTTTTGAAGGATTAATTAAGGATAGGAAACTGGACTTCATAGCAAATAACAATACTATGAGTTTGTGCCTGCATGGTTTTATGCGTAATAGATCTTGCCAGACTAACTTAATTTCTTTTTATGAGAAGGTAAACAGGGACCTCGATTCTGGGATGGCAGTGGATGTGATTTACTTAGACTTTGTTAAAGCATTCGATACAGTGCCACACAGAAGGTTACTGGTTAAATTAAGGAATGTTGGCCTTGAACATAGCATTTGCACCTGGATAGAGAATTGGCTAAAAGATAGACTACAAAGAGTGGTGGTAAATGGAACATGTTCTTATTGGACCAATGTTGTTAGTGGGGTACCGCAGGGCTCTATACTGGGTCCCTTGCTTTTCACCTTGTTTATTAATGACCTGGATGTGGGCATTGAAAGTACGGTTTCTATTTTTGCAGATGATACTAAATTGTGCAGAGCTATAGGTTCCTTGCAGGATGCTGCCACTTTGCAGAGTGATTTGTCTAAGTTGGGAAACTGGGCAGCAAACTGGAAAATGAGGTTTAATGTTGATAAATGCAAGGTTATGCACTTTGGCAAAAATAATATAAATGCAAGTTATACACTAAATGGCAGTGTGTTGGGAGTTTCCTTAAGTGAGAAGGATCTTGGGGTTTTTATAGATAACAAGTTGTCTAATTCTGGGCAGTGTCATTCTGTAGCTACTAAAGCAAATAAAGTTCTGTCTTGCATAAAAAAGGGCATAAACTCAAGGGATGAAAACATAATTATACCTCTTTATAGATCCATAGTAAGGCCTCATCTGGAGTATGCAGTGCAGTTTTGGACTCCAGTCCTTAGGAGGGATGTAAATGAGCTGGAGAGAGTGCAGAGACGTGCAACTAAACTGGTTAGGGGGATGGAAGACTTAAATTATGAGGGGAGACTGTCCATGTTGGGGTTGTTTTCTCTGGAAAAAAGGCGTTTGCGAGGGGACATGATTACACTTTACCAATATATTCGAGGACATTATAGACAAATATCAGGGGACCTTTTTACCCATAAAGAGGATCACCGCACCAGAGGCCACCCCTTCAGACTAGAAGAAAAGGACTTTCATTTGAAGCAGCGTAGGTGGTTCTTCACAGTCAGGACGGTGAGGTTGTGGAATGCACTGCCGGGTGATGTTGTGATGGCTCATTCTGTTGATGCTTTTAAGAGGGGTTTGGATGATTTTTTGGACAGACATAATAGCAAAGGCTATTTTGATACTAAACTCTACAGTTAGTATAGCTATGGGCATACAGGTATATGGTTTGTGTTTGAAAGAGTGGAGGTGTGTGTGTGTGTGTATGTATGCTGGGTTTTTAATTTGGAGGGGTTGAACTTGATGGACTTGGTCTTTTTTCAACCCAATTTAACTATGTAACTATTAACAGGGCAATCATGGTGTTCATATTCTTTCCTTTTTCTGCCTTTGCCAACTCACAGTCTATCTGATTGAACTAGATCATGGACACTTTCATCTTTCCATTTGAGTCCTCTGCTATTCTTTGTCTAATCTGTCATTCAACCCAGTTACTAGGTTAGGTTAATGTGGACTGCTGAAATTAAAGGGGTTGTTCACCTTTGAGTTAACTTTTAGTATAATGTAGAGATTGATATTCTGATACAATTTGCAATTGGTTTTCATTTTTTTTGTTTGTGGTTTTTGAGTTATTTAGCTTTTTATTCAGCAGCTCTCTAGTTTGCAGTGTCAGCAATTTGGTTTCTAGGGTACAAATTACCCTAGCAACCCTGCATTGATCTGAATAAGAGACTGGAATATGAACAGGAGATGGACTGAATAGAATGATTAGTAATAAAGAGTGGCAATAACAATACATTTGTATTTAGATGGTGTCAGTGACCCCCATTTGAAAGCTGCAAAGAAACAGAAGAAAATTGCAAATCCGTAAAAAACTATGAAAAATAATGAAGACCAATTGAAAAGTTTCTTAGAATTGGCCCTTCTACAATATACTAAAAGTTAACTTGAATATGAACCACCCCTTTAAGTCATATTGCCACAATCTGCTTCAGTTATGTGTCTGAGGTTAGAAGGCCAATCAATGCAATTAGATGTGATCCTCTTTGTAACAGCTTGGAACCACCCACCAAGTCAAACACAATGAGACACAGTAGGGTTATATACAGGGTTATATACATAGTTGAATGGGTCATGTTGCCTTTATTAAAAACATCTATTGCATGAAAAATACTGTGGGGCTTTTGAATAGCTGGGGCCATGCGACGTCCCTAAAAATGTAATGCTGCCCATTATTTTTAATGTGTGTTCACTTTAAAATGAACTTGGTATTCTCGAACATAGTGACAGCCAATGGCTGTTTGTTTTAGATGAATTTGGATTTTTTTTTGCACTGTAGCTCCCCGGTTGAACTTGTTGCTAGTGGATTAAATGCAGAAATGAAGAGAAGACAAATAGAAGTGTTAAAATAATTGTACTGTAATAATAATATAAATCCAGGCAGAATGAATCTGCTTTCTGAGCAGAAACTACAGAGAGGTGAAATATAAACCATTAAAACAAGAAAGTTGATGAAAGGGTCTCCCATATTTAATCTGAAACTTCCCTTATGATCAATATTGTAGATGAAATATTTTAATGAGCAGTTTCTTAAAATAATATAATTTACTGTAAAGAGATAATGCTGTGTGTATTCCATGGGGTTTTTCTTTTTCCATGTTAGTATCCACTTTATTTTTTATAGAACTGACAATTTTTACAGTACTTCCAGGCTAGACTTTGCCATCAACCCACATAATACCAATGAGTAAGTCATTTACCAGAAGTAAATTATAAAAACTCTTAAGCAAGTACAAGTTAGACAACAAAACCCAACTGTTGATAAGGGGTAACTTATCTGGCACAAGGTAAAACATAGATTTTTAAATGAGACCCAGTAGGTTTTACTCGCAACTTAAGCTCTGTGTCCTTGTGTCTATAACGGATCCCAAGCAAGTCAAGAAGCTAAAATGTGAGATGAGTAAATGAAGAGCAATAAATGCAGTCAACCTTATGGGCAATAGACTAAATGCTTCAAAAAATCCATATTCCAGGTAAAAGTCCTAATTATCATTAGATTTTCTGATGAGGAGGTAAAGCACAAAATGAATCCTGTCACAAATGGGGCAATCATTTAGCTAATGCAAACCCTTTAGTTGTTTGCTCACCGTTATCATCTGATCATGAATACATTATAGCAGTGAGGAATGGAAATTGCTTGCTCAGTGTCTGTGCTGTGATCTTGCAAAGAAGAAAAATGTACAATTTTGACTTACCTTATTCTAATGGCAGCAGTGTAATAAATGTTTAAATAAGAAGCCAACTTAACGACTGTCGTCCGACTTGTTTTTTTAAAGTTATGTTTATATAAAAATGGCAAAAGCTTTCGGACACATCACTTTCTTGGAGGTGTCTGTGGGATTGTAAGCACCAAATATTGTTTGTACTCTCTTGCCTTTGTGCAAACCACAATAAACTGGGGCAATCAGAACATTAGAAATACAACAAAATGTAACAAAGCCACCCATCAAAAGCAAAAAAACAGCATTGACTAACAAATATATATGAAATTCAAATCTATACGAAACAAATTATACTAGGAAGTATGCAGAAGCAGGAGTACAGTCTGATAAACTCTTTTTGTACCCAAGCAGTTAGCACTTTTTTTGAAAACAATAATAGGGTTGTATTTCTCAAGGGATGAAAACAGAGCTTGCAGCACCAAACAGATTCTTTCAGCACTCTAATTTCCTTACTCTTTTATGAGTATATTTATCAAGTGGTAAAAACAGAGCAAACTCCATTTTCACCCTTTGGTAACTATGTCCTTAAAATCCTATATATATCTTTTCACTTTCTGAAGTGCCAAGAGCCTAGTAACAGGACTGCGTAAGACAGGTTACTATACCTGGGGAGACCTTATCCTTGTTGCAAATTAAGTAATATATAGCCAACTTGTCCCACACACAAGATTTAGGGTTGCCCATTCTGTTTTTTTCTACAACTTAATTTAATATTCCCATAAAAAAAATTAAAGGGGAGGAACAATTAAGGGTTTTTATTTCCAGATCTTACAGTAAGCAACATTTAGAGACAGATTTATTAAGGGTCAAATTTTTTAGAAGTAAAAATTCACACATTCTAATTTTAATCTTCCTATTCCAATGTAAATATTTATCACCTTAAATATTTGCAACCTGCAGAGGTCATGTGCAAGTAATGGCATAGGTCCGTTGATCCATTTGGAGATGTTTCAGAGAAAAACTAAATTTGTATGATTTCAATACGATTAAATTTCTCGGGTCAGAAATACAGTGGTGTGAAAAACTATTTGCCCCCTTCCTGATTTCTTATTCTTTTGCATGTTTGTCACACTTAAATGTTTCTGCTCATCAAAAACCGTTAACTATTAGTCAAAGATAACATAATTGAACACAAAATGCAGTTTTTAAATGAAGGTTTACGTTATTAAGGGAGAAAAAAAACTCCAAATCTACATGGGCCTGTGTGAAAAAGTGATTGCCCCCCTTGTTAAAAATAACTAAGAACAAAAGTAATTGAGATCTATCAGTCTGGTAAAGGTTATAAAGCCATTTCTAAAGCTTTGGGACTCCAGCGAACCACAGTGAGAGCCATTATCCACAAATGGCAAAAACATGGAACAGTGGTGAACCTTCCCAGGAGTGGCCAGCCGACCAAAATTACCCCGTTACATCTGGCGTAAAAGTAACACAGCATTTCAGAAAAAGAACATCATACCAACAGTAAAATATGGTGGTGGTAGTGTGATGGTCTGGGGTTGTTTTGCTGCTTCAGGACCTGGAAGGCTTGCTGTGATAGATGGAACCATGAATTCTACTGTCTACCAAAAAATCCTGAAGGAGAATGTCCGGCCATCTGTTCGTCAACTCAAGCTGAAGCGATCTTGGGTGCTGCAGCAGGACAATGACCCAAAACACACCAGCAAATCCACCTCTGAATGGCTGAAGAAAAACAAAATGAAGACTTTGGAGTGGCCTAGTCAAAGTCCTGACCTGAATCCTATTGAGATGTTGTGGCATGACTTTAAAAAGGCGGCTCATGCTAGAAAACCCTCAAATAAAGCTGAATTACAACAATTCTGCAAAGATGAGTGCGCCAAAATTCCTCCAGAGCGCTGTAAAAGACTCGTTGCAAGTTATCGCAAACGCTTGATTGCAGTTATTGCTGCAAAGGATAGCCCAACCAGTTATTAGGTTCAGGGGGCAATTACTTTTTCACACAGGTTTGGATTTTGTTTCTCCCTAAATAATAAAAACCCTCATTTTAAAAACTGCATTTTGTGTTTACTTGTGTTATCTTTGACTAATAGTTAAATGTGTTTGATGATCAGAAACATTTTGTGTGACAAACATGCAAAAGAATAAGAAATCAGGAAGGGGGCAAATAGTTTTTCACACCACTGTAATCGAATATTATTCATTCAAATTTTTTCTTAAATAACCTCCCAGTAGAATTGTGAGTCGAATTTGAAACTCTGGATAACAGGTTTCCAAATAACGGATACCATACCTGTATATTCAAATTTATTACAGTAAAAAAAATTAAAAAAAATTCACATGAGTTTGAAATTCGACCATTGATAAATGGGCCACTATATATTATGTCTTAACTTCTACATAACATCTTGGTTTTTAGTTGCTTGTCCACTGGTGCTGCAAAATGTGCTTCAGCATATTCAGTATATTATTTATTCTAAATAAGTTTAACCTTCCAAGTGCAACATACATCGCCATCATAAGATGGGTGAATGTGTGTGTTACTGTGTACAAAAGGAACATCACAATGCTTTTTTTTTAGAACCATATTGACAGATCATAAAGAATGATCAGGTTTTACTTTAGCGCTATAAAAATATAAGTCTATACATTTAAGCCATAAAAAGAAAAATAATAAAACAGGTAAAGTTCCAAATCTACATGTTTAATTTAATGTCAGCGGTGTTAAGAACACATGAAATGTGTGCTTTCAATGCATAATAGTCACAGTGGATAGCAGCTAAGAACATGAAAAAATAGGAGAATCTAATAATTCACATTGTGATTATTTCTGAATGCTTCACACAAAAAATTAAGAAAATAAGCATTAGACTGATTTATCCAAAAAAAAAAAATCTAAAATATTGGTATGGCAGCAACATATTCGTAAATGGATGAAAGTTTGTAAACTGTATTCAAATCTCTTTGTTCCCAAAGTGCACGTTGCAAAATTTCCCTTAAGTTCAGTAGTGCTTTTCCTGTAAATAATCCTTCATTTTGTTTGGCAAAGGCAGTTTTTGAATCAGGTCTATTCTTGTGTACTGACGTATGACAAAGCGGCACAGATACTGTAAAGAACGCACCTGCATAAACCGCGACACTGGATTTGTGAGTCTTACTGGATATGTTGCAGATCCTGGCACTCGAGACCTGGAATAGCAAAAAGCTCCATTTTCCGAGTCTCTGATGGAATGTTCAATTAGCTCCACTATTGAAGTGTGTCCTTCAACATCTGGCTGTTCATAAAAACTAAATCTACCATTTGAGTGTTCAATTCTAGTATGAAGTGTTTTGCTATGAGAGCGAAAACTTAAGCTTAAGAGGTAACGGTCATCAGAACTGTCTCGAACCAAGAAAGAACCATCTGGCACATTAGTAAGCTTTTCTTCTGCTTCCCAACGCGTTATAGGCCCCCAGTACCAACCTTGTCTGGCAAGTTTTTTAAGTTCTTCTGTCAGGCTTGTAACTACCATAGGTCCACTATTTTGCACTGAATCGTAAACACAGGCAACACCAGGAGCAGTACTAGGGTCAAAATTCAAATGACAACGCAAATGTTCAGCGATGTTTCCATCGGTGCTATTAAATCCTGCAAAGTTCCTTGGGATCTGACTATTCTGGACAGGAGGTAGTAATGGTGAAAGTGGAGGGACATCATTGTGATTAACCCTGGAGTTTTGAAACAGGACTCCATTGGTTGTATGCCGCAGACCATTAACAGCCTGGTCCACAAATATGTCTGGCGCCACTACTACATCTGGTGTCAATTGATTTTCCTCTTCATGAAAACTATTTCCAATTTGAGAAGGTATTTTTGATATTTCCATGGGTGAAGAATGATCTAAACAGAAAGCATGTGATTCTTCCAAAGGATACATTACCTCATCTAAAGGCACAGTATACTGTATGTAGTCCTGAGGCATAAGTCCTAAAACTACAGGCACATGTTCATTAATATGTAGATGCAAGTCCCCATTTTGCGACTCCGTACTTTTCAATGCATTGCTTTGTTCCTGAAAAACATTTTCTGTCTGCAACTCATGAAAGTCTTTTCGAACCCCATTCAGTGCTGGGCTTGGACTGGTTGAGTGCACCAATGCCTTTACTTTAACCTCCATTTTTATGCAAGTCTCTTCAGAACTGGTGGATCGCAGAGGCCAAGGAGTTGGACTATAATGGTGTGTACGGAGGGATGTTGATCGTAAAGGCCTCTGTGTTCTGACATCTTTAAAAGTTATAGGGGCAGAAGATGATGAAAATGTATCTTCCTCTGCACAGTTTCCAGATGTAGTGCTCTTTCCTTTTTGTTTCTGCTTAGCAGAAAGACGCCTTTTTAACGTACCCATTAAGCTTTCACTTTTTGGCCTATTCTTCCCATTTTTTTCATCCTCACTACTCATTTCACATCCTGTTAAATCTCTACCATAACAGCTACCAAACAAGGAGTCATCTTTACCAAAATGATTTGCCATTGATGGTTGCTGTACCATTACAAAGTCATTTTCTTCTTTGCCTTTATTCAAATTAAAAGACTTTCGAAATGTTTTTAGACTGATTTTCTTCATTGTGGCAAACAATCAGATTCTTTTGGACTCTTCCAGTCAATTAGTTGTTGCACATTGCCATCAATTACACCTTCTTTTCTTTGTATGTAAGGCGTCATTTAGGTTTTATAACCATCACCTTAAAAATAGAAATAGAAAAATTAGAAACTGTTCTGCAAGAACAAAATGTTTTAAGAAATACCTAATTCTGAAAGATTTTCCAGTATGTGGATTAAGCAGTTTCCATTTCTAACCCTCTGGGACCTATTAAAAATTTTAAGCAATACTTTGACAACCAAACCATTCTGCTTATTCGTCCAAGTAGTTCTTATGTTTCAAGATCAGCGTGGGTGGAGGTCAGAGATGTTAGGATAAGGGTTTTATCAAGCATTAAAGAAAGTTAAGGTCATAAATGTTAAAGTATTAACTTTCAAAAAATAAAAAAAGGAAACAAATATGTTTGTGTAAAGTGTGGGCAGTTATTTCAGCTTTTTTACTGTGATTCATTAAAATTATTTCTAATAGGACAAAAGAAAAAACTGACTGAGCTTTACTATACTAAGAAAAATAATACTTGTTGCTTATAATACAATATTTTATTAATGTGATTCTAGTAAAAAATAACTTTTTTTAAAAGTCATTTTTTTGTATTTGGGATAATTGTAGATCCAAATACCTATTGGATGATCACTACATTCTTTTTGTTGGAAAGCAATACGCCACCGTATTCCTGTTCACAAATGGTTCACCAACTTGTATTGACATAGAATTACAGCCCAAGCGGAAGGAGCTGAGCTCCAATAAGACAGATATCTAGAGCATATATTTAGTCTTGGATAGAAAAAGATTTAGTGGGAAAAAAAATCACATACTCTTTTATCCCTGCTAAACTATTAAGGGTCAAATATTTTTTCATAAAATAAATTACAATCTGAAAAGGGTTAACAGTTCCCATCCTTGTTTGGGAAAAGTATTGGTTGTCCTTTTATTGTTCAGCTTTCCATACTGACTACATAATACAAATATGATTCTAGCAACAGCTCAATATTTGTATTTCTGTTGGTAACAAGCTTACGATGGTGGAAGTCAAAGTAGCTTTAGTCTGGCATGATATATTCAGTGACTGAAGCTCATTCCCAATGTGTTAAGACACTTCCCTAGCATGATTCCGCATAACTCTCTGCATATTTATAGCATGCATACAGTACACAGAATGTAAGAGAATTATTCAGAAGTCAGGATGTGTTTTTGTTCTCGGCAACGTTAATTCAAAAAACAGAAAAACCTGCTTGTGAAATAATGCCTCCACAGTCTGTTAAAAAGAAAGCTATAATTTATGCTTCAATCCTCCCCCTTTTTTGCATGAATTAATGCCAATTAAACACAGAGTGTGTAAAAGCAGCAATTCAAATAGAAAGGTGACGCATAAGTTTCAGCATACTTTACACTGGAGAAGAAAGAAACGAATGAGAGTGTTAAAATTATATGCGTTTTGGTAAATATACACAACCCCAAAAGCCATATGCATGACAACTTTAGCTACAAAGTCAGCAGCTTATTGACCTGACTGAAACACGGCATTTATGACATATCAGATCGGAACAAACAATCAGTTCATGAAATATGGCCCAATTCCAACAGATCTGCAAAGGGCCCTGTAATGACCTAATTATTAAAGACTAAAGAATTGGATATGCTTGACTTTGCTTACAAAATGGGGTGGCCAAATCAGGCAAAGATCGGCTGAAAAAGCTACCCTGCCAAACAAGTTCATATAGGAAACCCAAGCTCAGATCAGACCAAAACAAAAATAAGTAAAAAAAAATATAAACTTTATTTTATATAATCATCTCTTGCCTGACGCGTTTCGTGTCAGTAAGACACTTAATCATAGGCTTTATGATTAAGTGTATTATTGTCACAAAACACGTCAGGCGAGAGATGATTATATAAAATAAAGTTTATATTTTTTTTTTTACTTATTTTTGTTTTGGTCTGATCTGAGCGTGGGTTTCCAGTGTGCCTTGCACCAAACACTTTGTGATTTATATACAGAATGTCTACTCCCTGAGCTGAGGGCCTAGGGCAGGAGCACCTGGGCCATGCTTCTACTGTGGTAACAGTTTCCACACATTCATACTTGTGATGCTTCGAATAATTTTTGTCTTAAACAAGTTTATATTCTCATGCACAGATGGCTTAAATGAAATAAAGAACTCATGCACTATGATCAACAAACACTTTAGGCTAATGAAACAAGTGGAATTTATAGATTCATTTTTGGTGGGGAAAAGCCAATGTCCTCAAAAGGCACACATGCATTTTCAGGTCAAAATTGGCCCTGTGGCAGATTAGAGTGAATTGGTCCTTATATAGATGTATTTTATTTTGCTAAATTATAAAAAATGTGGGCAGGTGTGGTCCTAAAAAAGCAATGCGATTGTTGAGAGTGAATTAATAAGTAATCTTGAAGAGCTGGGTTAGAACCAATAGACCAGTGCAACTTTGTTACGTACCCACATGGACTAATCTAATCAGAAATAAAGAAAATGGAGCAAGTGTACGAGACATAGATTAGTTGCCACATGATATGAAATTCAATTTTCAATATACTCCCCATGAATACAAACATATCTACATATTTGGTGCAATCAAAATAATCCCATGGAATGCCAACTGCTGATGAAATCTACTGAAAGTCCTAGATGAAATAGCAGTTACAGCAGAAAAGCAAGTTTTAGCATAAGACAAAACAAAGCCATACTAAATCTTGAGTCCAATGTTCAAATGTATAATCCAAAAATGCATTATAATCTTACCAGTGCTTTTGAAGATTGGGAAGCAATGCCATATCAAGTAGAACAAAAATGCCATTCCCTTTACACAATACATAGCTAGGAACATGAAGCTTCAATGCAGCAATGCTAACCATCGTGTTGCCCCATGCAGACTGAATGATCAGAATGAGGAAAAGTGTTTACTTTTGCCGAGGCCAAAGGCTGGATTTATGTTCAGCTTTGATTTGGTCGATCATTCCAATGCAATTTATATATTTTCTTGTATCCATAATAAAACTGCAACATTGCTACCTTTCTAACCAATCCTTCCATTAAGCTTAGTGTGGGGCTGAATTCAGCTCCATGTATTTCTCCCAGTGAAATAGTATCTTTTTAGGAGTTTTGTTAGTTTGGACTTCTAAAAAACGGATGAATGAATGCCACCCCAACCTGAACCTACCTAAAATGGCACTTGTAGTCTATCCAACTAAGTACGGCTCTTATTTTACAATAGCATGCTTATTAATGGGGCGGCTCTCATTTGGGTTAACCTTTAGTATATTTTAGAATGGTCAATTTTAAGCAACTTTTCAATTGGTGTTCATCATTTATTTTTTATTTAATTATGTGTTTTTCTTCAGACTCTTTCCAGCTTGAGGAGGGGGGGGTCACTAACCCCATCTTAAAAATAAATGCTCTGTAAGGCTACAAATGTATTGCTATTGCTAGTTTTTATTACTCATCATTCTATTCAGCCCCACCCCCATTCATATTCCAGTGTCTTATTCAAATCAGTGACTGGTTGCTAAGGTACTTTGGACCCTAGCAACGAAGCTACTGAAACCGCAAACTGGAGAGCTGCAGAATGTCTCAGAATATCACTCTCTACGTGATACTAAAGGTTAATTTACAAGAAAACAACCCCTTTAACCTAAATGATTTGGCACTATGCATTCAAGTAGTCTGACTATTCCATATCCATCTCAAATCATATCAATGCCACTATTGAATCTGTTGCTTTAACCGTCACAAGATCCCCAGGATACATCATTTTATTTCTCAAGCAACTATTAAAACGTCAATCTATGCCCTCTCATTCTATCATGTTGTGGCTATTGTAACCTACTACCATTAGGTCTACTGGACTCCTATCTATCTTTAATGTAGCTGCCTGTTGGGATTGTATACTCCTAACCTTTACATTTCATCCAATTTCTCCATTTGTGTACTATAAAAATGTACACCGCTGCATATTTAAGCTGCACTGTATAAAGTTATTCATACATAAACAATGCAGAAGAACATCAAGATGCTGTATTCTGCATTGCTTGTGTGATTTCCCAGCTAGGTAAAGCAAGGGTTTTTTGTTTGTTCCTAACATCTCCATACATACATACACAATACATACATACGTATACAGATGTGGCATCTTCCATTGTCAAAAAGTAGGAAAAGGAGTTGTTTTTAGGAAGCTAAAATAAAACGCTATACTTGGTATAAACCACAAGTTAAATAAATGGACATTTGGTAAACAATAGGGCTTGCACTGAGCATATTTGTTACCTTTTGTTATTTCTTGCACTTAAAGAGATTCTGACATCTGAAGTCAAACTCTTTTTTACCTCTATTATAATAACTGGCTTTGAAAGCTACTTCTAACTTTGCCATAAGGTATTTGCATGATGCTTTTACATTACCTGTCTGATCCCCCATGTTCCTGTATGAGGGGGCTGCCATATTTGTGCAGCAGGAGTCCGTTAGCATTAGAAACTGTAACTAACAGACTGAGATGGGACTGTTAGGCTGGCAAAGTAAGAGTGTCAGGGTGTCAGAGAGTCAGGCGTAGACATTTCAGCTAACAGTTATATACAAAAACAAACCTTTCAGCAAAAAATTATCAACATGACCTATAGGTAACAATGAATGTACATTCATATGTTAAATTTCATTTTTTAGTGTCAGTATCACTTTAACATGGCAAAATCTGAAACTGAAGGCAAGAGCACTTGAAACAAATGACCTGCTTCTCTCCACCTGCGTTTCTTAGGCAGGTGGAGAGAAGCGAGTCCCATACTGTACTCTTCCAGGTTTAGCTTCAGCCTGAGTGCAGGCAGACAAAGTGGAGATCACCCGGAAAAAAATGAAAACGTGTTTTTTGGGCTGATTTCCAATTCACTCCATGTAGCTGCACTCTGGCTGAAGCAGTGTGTAAGTCTGCAATTAAACCGGCAAGAGAACAGAAGCATATCCACTTCTCTCGACTTGCCGAAAAGACATAGGTGGAGGGAAGTGGGCCATAGCTTTATGTGCCTTTACACTCAAGTCACATTCTGCTTTTGGTCCACGAAAGCAAAACAAATCAGCAGTCTACTGAGAAGTGTCTCCATCTCAGAGTCTGGGGGATGGGATGGATTTGTTTATACAGATGTCTTTTTCAGAAGCATTTGTACATTTTGCAAAAATGCACTGCTTTTTAAAATAATGCCTACTATATTTACATATTAGAGAGAATACATTTTTGACAATGGCTTCCCTTTAACAGTGAAGGATACCGTCATCCATTCAGTATGAAGCAAAACATGTGCAGCTAGAAGCTGCAAAGTTCCGGTGGAGTGAAAATGCTTACTATTATAAGCTTTCTTTAACCAATACCCAAGAAATTAGAAGAAATTAGAAATGTAATAAAGGTATAGAAAAAAAAAATCTGAGGCTACATTAATTTAAAGCTATCCAGAGCTGCATAATTTTCATAGGAAATGTTCAAATTAAAATTCCAGTATACAACACCGCTAAATAACATAATTGATAATACAGACTCGAAGAACTTTAAGATAATATGAATAAAAGGTTGCTAGGGACAATAACAAAAACTGTAGCATGGTATGCAATTAATACAAAATCTTTCTGGGTCAATCAAAAGATTCATAAATTAACTAGAAGACAAAAGATACATATGGAAACAAAATAATGAGACCTCAAGTGCTAGTTTAAAACTCATAAGATAGAATCTATAACTATCTTCCAGGCACAGAGATTCTTGAAAAGCATTACAAAACATCTGCACGACAAACATTTTTACACCAACGCAATCTTTATATTAATCATATGAGCAGAAAGTCTTACTCAAACATTTTTATTATATTGGTTTGTTCATGTCATGTCTTGATGTTCATGTCAAAGGCTTAAAGGGATACTGTCATGGGGAAACATGTTTTTTTTCCAAAATGCATCAGTTAATAGTGCTGCCCCAGCTGACTTCTGCACGGAAATCAATTCCTCAAAAGAACAAACTGATTTTTTTATATTCAATTTTGAAATCTGACACAGAGCTAGACATATTGTCAGTTTCCCAGCTTCCCCAGTCATGTGACTTGTGCCAGCACTTTAGGATGGAAACTACTTTCTGGCAGGCTGTTATTACTCCTACTTAATTTAACTGAATGTGTCTCAGTGAGACTTGGCTTTTACTATTGAGTGATGTTCTTAGATCTACCAGGGAGCTGTTATCTTGTGTCAGGGAGCGGTTATCTGGTTACCTTCCCATTGTTCTTTTGTTAGGCTACTGGCAGGGAAAGGGAGGAGGGCGATATCACTCCAACTTGCAATACAGCAGTAAAGAGTCACTGAAGTTTATCAGCGCACAAGTCACATGACTTGAAGCAGCTGGGAAACTGACAATATGTCTAGCCCCATTTCAAAATTAAATATAAACAAATCTGTTTTCACTTTTCAGAAACGGATTTCAGTGCAGAATTCTGCTGGAGCATAACTATTAACAGTACAAAAAATAAGGTTCAAACCACAATGTAATACTTTTTGTTCTCCAAAACAGTCACAAACAGGGTTCTCTCCTTCCCTCCAAAACAGCAATAGGACGAAGTTCCAAAAAGGAACGTGGCTAAACCGTTACCTCAAACAAGAGGGGAGACAAAAAAACAAAAAATAGAATATAGTGTAGTATTTAAAACAAGTTATAAGCACCCAACAGTGTGCAAGTAAGTTAACACTATCAGTGCGTTTACTTAATTCCCATAAGTGGTGGTAGTCTTTCGTGTGCCAAATTATAATAATTTCACCACACCATCAAACAGTGTAATTAGTGTGTTCACTCAAAGAAAATTTTTTTTCAATACTGGTTCTTCTACGAAGAAGCCATTTGGCAAACGCGTCAAAAGGGACTGATCTGCGGAATTTAACTGCACACAAGAGCGAACTAAGGAGGATTAAAACCCCCCTTCCATTGAAGGGCACAGTACATAGAGAGGATTTTCGGGAGTGCTGTTTGGTGCCGCGTCCTTAGGAGACACATCCGTGCAGGGAATTCAACCTTGGATTAGGACGGCCCCATTTCTTAATATGCGAGTTTTACGAAGTATCTTGTAAGTGCAATATTTTATATTAAAGCTGATTTTAAACGTTTTTCCGCACATGCCGCTCTTATTTTTCTTCATCCAGATCGGAGTTATATCGGAGTTTTATGTGAATGTAGATACATGCTAATTTTATTCAAAACATCTGTGAGTATAATCGGAAACAAACCCGAGACTATGTGGGTACCTTTCAACCAGTATTGAAAATTTTTTTTCTTTGAGTGAACACACTAATTACACTGTTTGATGGTGTGGTGAAATTATTATAATTTGGCACACGAAGACTACCACCACTTATGGGAATTAAGTAAACGCACTGATAGTGTTAACTTACTTGCACACTGTTGGGTGCTTATAACTTGTTTTAAATACTACACTATATTCTATTTTTTGTTTTTTTGTCTCCCCTCTTGTTTGAGGTAACGGTTTAGCCACGTTCCTTTTTGGAACTTCGTCCTATAACTATTAACAGTATTAACTAATCATGACAGTAACACCTAACATAAAAGCCATCAGTCACCTTACAAAATTCTGAATGGGGGAGCAAACGTGTCATGTCAAACACATGGATAATGAGCATGTCCAGCAAACCAGTCATTATGCACACACACCCTCAAACATGGCCACCTGCCCTGGGAGCTCCCTTCCGGTGTAGGCAGGTGGGGGCATTCTTTAAGAAAACAACCCACTATTGTTTGTCTGTTAGCCGGAACTTCATGTGGGGGAAAAAAATTTCAGGTGACAGGTGCCCTTTAATGCCAATATCAACAAAAGTAGTGATTCTGACACAATTTTTTTTCTGTAGCTTGCGCAGCAATTTACCGGATCTTGACAACTTCGCAAGTGCCGGAAGAAGACATGAAGTCTACCAAAGACCTGAAAGATGGCTACCATGAATCTGCATGGAGGGGCAAGTAAAAAGTTAGGGGCATTTGCTGAAAAGAATAGTAAAAGTCAGAGAAAGGGAAGCTAGACAGTCTATAAGATGATAATTAGGGGACATGTTTACCAACACTGGAGATAAATATCTGGAGAGATTTCAGTGGATTTTGCCCACAGCAACCAATCAGATCTTTGCTTTTGTTTTCTAATTTATAGGTGGCTGTTTTAATCTAATTGCTGATTGGTTGCCATGGGCAACATCTCCAGAAATCTTTTCAGATATGCATCTCCGATGTTAGCAAACATGTCCGTTAATCACCAACATAGTGGGACAACAAAGGATGATCAGTTTTTAAGTGGGTGAACAATCAAATCCTAATGGGGGCACAAGAGATCCAATGGAAGAGGACTGCATCAATGCGCTGATTCAGACTTCAGCTGACAAATATTCACATCAGCCTCATAAGATACCTGGAGGATTTATGGCCACTTAAAGGAGACATATAAAGTAAATTAAAAAAAAACCTTAATTTTGTAGGCAGTTATAAGTAAATATATAAAATACATGGTGTTGCTTTTACATACATGCTAAAAATGTATATCTTTAAATAGGCCCTTTATTGGAGCTCCCTATAGATGTTCTCTGGTCCCGGTCTGTAGTTCAAATGAGGGGTGGGTGTGTCCTTACAGTCTCTGCCACAAACACATTACAAGGGGACATCAAATCACCGCCATGCAGTCACATAAGCACAGACAGGTTTCAGTTCCCTATCAGGTCCTGCTAGCTTCTGACTGGTTCCTGTCCTACACTGCAGTGAGCCGAGAGCTACTGGCTTCCCTGCACAGCCTGAGAATTCAAGGAGCAGGAAGTGGAAGGGAGGGATTATTAGTGTTTTTTGCAGAAATATTCAATAAATCAGCCTGAAATACTACTTTTTTAAACACAATTCTTCTATATCTAAATGAGCATTTCCATACCTCCCAGCGGTCCCTTTTTTGGAGGGACAGTCCCTCTTTTGACTGCTCAACCTGCAGTCCCTCATTTGTACTGGAAAGTCCCTCTTTTCTCTGCACTGAACAGTCCCTCTTTTCTCTGCACTGAACAGCCAGAAAAAGAAACAAAGTTTCTAACTTAATTGGCTTTTGGCAGAAAGCACAGAACAACTAAAAGGTGCAAATAAGATACTTTGTAACACTTTTGAGATAAGAAAAGAAGTAATTGTAACTGTTTAGAAAAGGAGAAATATTTTCAGACTTTCATAATCTGCCAAATTTTGTAAAATGAACACAGTAATTAGGGGGTGTGGCCAGAAAAATGGGCATGGTCAAAAAAATAATGTTGTCCTTTTTACTTCAAAAATGTTGGGAGGTATTATACTCCACTGGTATGTTATTTTTTACACACTATGGGGGTTATATAATAAAGGGCACTAAGTTTGCCCAGGAGCAGTAACCCACAGTAACCCATAGCAACCAATCAGCAGGTAGCATTCACAAGTCAAATGCAAACATCTCATTGGCTGTTATGGGTTATTGCTCCTGGGCAAATTTACTGCCTTTTATTCAGTGGCGTAACTACCAGGGGTGCAATTGCACTGGGGCCCCCACCCGCTTGGGGCCCATCAGAGCCATGATAATGGTTATGGCAGGAGATTATTTAGGGGGACAATTTTACAGAACACATGCCATCAACACACCAGCATGGGATTTATAGAGGTAAGGGCTCAACAGGGGGACCCAGGTGCCCATCCTGTACCGGGGCCCACCAAGGAATAATTATGCCACTGCTTTTATTACATATTGGGGTATGTCTCCTTTAATGGTTGGGCTACTGCCTGCAGGAGACAACTTCTGCAGACACGTGTATGGCCTGCATTATACTGTGTGGGTCCCAGGGATATATTTAAACTTCTCTATGAAATCATCAAGTAACAAAGCTGTAATAAAAGACATAAATGGAGAAACATTACCATTGAGTAGGTGTGTGTAGGGTGCCCCTTTTCTTGAAAAAAGTACCAGCGTGTGTATGTATGTATATATATATATATATTATTTTTTTTTATTTATTTCCTATTAATAACATTGGGATCAACCGGCCAGGTGGCAACCCTAGGTGTGTAGCCAACAGAGCTCACACTTTATCGTTTGTGCTTCAGCAACCTTACATGTATAACATTAGCAGCTCTCAAATGACTACACCGCCAATGATGCTGCTTTTTTATACTTTGCTCGTGTTTCACCCAGTCTAGGGCAATTCTGTCAGTAGTTTGGGGTTATTGCAAGCTTATGGGCCTGTACTAGTGACATTGTCAGTCACAAATACCCCCCAACTCACAAAAGACTGCGATTCTATACAAACAAACAGTAATGCCGGAAATTCTTTTTTTTTTGCTGGAGTAAGATGATCAATCATAAGAACGACAATATATTGCTGCTGCAATGAAAGAAGAATGATTATGGAAGGTCAAGCATTTCTGTTAATGTTGAAGTACAACTCCATACCGCCTACCAGTCCAGATGTTCTTTACACAATCCGCAGTCCCAGATCGCTACTTAAACGTCCCGCAACACCGACAATATCCAGCTACTAAGTTGGCTCCTGCCGGGCAGCAAACCCGTACGTCACAAGTCTCATCTCACGAGAGTTTGGCGTCACGACTTCGCGCATAAAAGCGCAATGACGCAGCACGTATAACGCCTGAGGTGGGGGGAGTGACGAAGAGGGGCTGCGTGGTTTATTGTTACACAAATAACAAGTGGCAATATCAGTTCTTCTGTTCTCAAGAAAGAAAACTGGTTCTTTGGGGGTTGTTTTTAACCATGTCTCTTGCCACCAAAGCTTCAGCCCCCAGTGTTTGTCCAGAATTAGATCATTAATTGTTTTCTCTGCTGATTAGCCTTATGACAGGGAAATAAAAATGTTTTTTTTCTCCTAGTGGGTGTTAATTTTTATTCAAAGCTTTGACTTGTACCAGGAAACTGATATTAAATTAAATTGCATTAGTTGCCGACAGTATTTGCCACTTATAGACTTCTTTCCCAATTTTAACCTGATGGCAAATACATTTTGTGCAAATTATCAAGAAAGTAAATATTTTTATAGTTTTTTTTGTACTCTTAAACTGGCCATAGATGCAAAGATCCGCTCGTTTGGTGATATCGTCAAACGAGCAGATCTTTCCCTGATATGCCACTCGTCAGAAGTCAATTACGCCGATATAGCCCTGCCGTCAGTATCTAATATCATAATAGTATCTAAGTATCTTTATCATAATAAATCGGCCCATAAGTATCTCTGTTGGGGTGCCCATATTTATGCACCTGTCTAATTTTGTTATGATGCATATTGCTTATTTTCTGTTAATCCAATAAACTTTGTCACTGCTGAAATATTACTGTTTCCATAAGGCATGTTACATATTAAACAGAAGTTGCTACTTTGAAAACTCACAATTCTTTGCAGCTTCTTACGATCACCAGCACTACTATCTCCATACCACATGGTAATGGAGATAAATTGAACAGTTTCAATATTTCCTGTGTTGCCCCAAAATACTTAGTTGGCAGGGGCCCTCAGGCCACAGAACAGGCAGTGTGTGCTAATAACTAAGTCAAGTAATAACACTCCTTGTAGCACTTAGGGGCAAATTTACAAAATTCACGTGAATATGATCGCATGATATTCGATAATTCGACCATTCGATGATCAAAGGATTTAAAATTTGGGGTATTCAATGATCGAAGTGGCCAAATTTGCATTTTCGAATATCTGATCGAACTTCCATCTATTCACGTGAATTTTGTAAATCTGCCCCTTAATAAACACATAGGGGATCATGCCTTTGAACTTGCTATTGAGTGCCAGAACTTTGATTTGAAGTATTGCTATATCGAGGGGATCGCTGTATCCCCCAAAAGACTGGGCACCTAACGTTAACCTACAAGGAGGGCCAGGGAGTGCAAGCGGGATTCATGTTCCACGGCTCCTGGAGTGTTTCATGGCTTTACTATGCTGGAAAGTGTTTCTGAGAAAACAAATTACATTTGTTGTACTTGTGTCCCATGCAACCAATTATCTCCTCATAGCATGGATATACTGTATAATGAATGAACAATTAAAAGAAAAAAACACAGTTAGTCTGCATTTAGAATTTCTCATTTTGTGTACCATAAAGTGATAGGATGTGTGTGACTTCCTCGCAAACGACTTTCTGTTTATTCTGCTAGTCTAAATAAAACAAAGTAGCAGTATTCTGGGCATGCTATCTTAAATTAAACACCTGCCCCTGTAAATGAGGTATTTCAGATTGCACAGACTATTTTCTATACTTTGACTTCAGCTCTATTTGGGGCATCACAAACAAAGGTACTCAATGCTGGTTCTTGTTTTGACAGATTGTAATTGTATAAACTTTCTGAATAATATTAAAACTGCAAATATCACAGAAAACATTAAAGTACATGTATATGGGCAAAGTGCTTTTTAGTTTTCAGATTGTTTTTCTGAAATTAAAATTTTTTTTCAGTTACTTTCCATGTGTAATCATTTTTAAAGGTTTTTTTTTTTTACAGATTTTTTTTATTGAAGATTAAAGTTTAATGCCCATTTGGTGTTTCAGTCTGGTAGTTCAGTGATCCAGGTACGGATTCTGACCTGTTACAATTGGCTACATTAGTTGATACATTTTTCAGCAGCATTTGGGGAATATTAGCAACTATTGTATCAATTATAACAATTGCCTTGGGGTACACCCCAGAGCTGACCTTCAAAAATACATAAGAAGGTGAAAAATTTAACTTTAAACGTCAGTATTAGAAAATGGTCACAAATAGAAAGTAATTAAAAGAAACGTCTTTATTTCTGGTAAACTAAAAATGTATATAATTTTTTGTTTGATTTAGATCCCCTTTAAGTGAATGTATATTATATGGACAATTTGTTGCTGGAATAAAGGGGCATACTGTGTTACTTCCTGACAATGAAAAAATAATCTTTACATGGTAGTGGATTGGTCCTGGTAGGTCCAATCAGTTACCGGAAGGCACACCTGGGCCCAAGGTGTCCAGGGAGTGTGTGAACTTGGAAAATTGGGGTGTTTGGGGTAGGGAAAAGGCTTTCCCAGAAGTTTAATTACAATTGTTAAAGAGAATCTTGTATGTGAACCAGTTGGATAAAAGGTCTTTTAAACTAGCGTTTCACAATCACATAACAGAATGTTTGCCATCCACACAACCATTTAAACTATGTTTATTGATAGTTTGCATCAGGTTTTGTTTGGTAACATACTTGAATCTGTGTGCCACTTAACACTTCCTAAGCACCTGCATTGCTGCTATTGTAAACAGCATCATGCTCATGCATTACAGTTTGGGGATGGCCGTTTTTACATAGGCCTACATTTTGTTGCTGCACAGCAGCTGGGCAGTTGGTTTATGTGCCAAAATAAAGCAGCAAGATCAGTGTATATAAAGCAAAATTTAAAAATATTTAATTGTATTTGAGACTTTCAGAAAAGTTACCTACTTTCAGCTTGTTAGTGAAGAAGAAATGGGTGTTAAATTAAGACAACTGCTGAAGTAAAAGATTTGTTTATATTTATTTAGTTTGCGATGCGGTTTCCATGAAAATACTGAGGGGCAGATTTATCAAAGGTTGAAGTCAAAGTTCGAATTAAAAAAATGAAAGTAATGAAGTAATGTTTGGGTACTTCGACTATCGAATAGGCCAAAATTTGATTTGAAAATCTAAGTACTGTCTCTTTAAAAAAAATTTAATTTGACCCTTAGCCATCTTAAACCTGCCAAATTGCTGTTTTAGCCTATGGGGGACATCCTATAACCTTTATGGAGTCTTCTTGAAATGTTTGAGAAATCGATTTTTTGTGGAGCAAATCCGTTTCAGATTCTAGCTATTTCCATGGTCGGGTATATTAAGGGGCAAATTTATCAAGAATCGGATTTTGAAGTGAAAAACGTTCGAAATTTGACCATCTGATTTTTTTCTAGGTGTTATTTCGTTCGAAAAAAGACCATTTTCGATCAATTAGGTCTGTTTCCGATCAAATTAAAATCGTACGAATTGTTCAATTGAATCGTTCAATTGGAACAGTTTCAATTTGATCTAAAATGGACCTAAAACGAAAAGCAAACAGAAATACACACAGAAGGATTTGTCTCTGCTTCAGGTTTCCTAAACAAATTCCAGTGTTTGGCATTGGTTGTAAACAAGCTGAATATTTTCTGGCATAAAACAGGTTTCACATACTGTGACAGGTAGTAAGTATCAAAGCAAACTACTTCAAGTTCAAGTAATTAAATCCAATTAAAATTTTAAAACAATACCAGAAAACTGTAAGGTTGGGAGAATTAAACTGTTATCGATTTTTATTATATAGTTTAAGGCAAGGTTACAGGGAAAATAAAATATGATTTTCTGTATCCAGTTTACATACAAAAAGCATATTTTCCTGTAACATGTTTTGAAACAGTGGGGACAAAGACAAGAGGTCCTCTGCACGCAACCCATTATCAATATATTTAAGACATTGAGACATTCTGTGCATACAGCTGCTAAAAAATGCCTTACCCTTTAAACAACAGGGATTGTTTGTCCATATATTGCAATATATTTAAGCTGGCCAACTACGTCAAAGTCATCCCATATCTGGCCAGTCCTACTCTCAAATTGCATCTAATTCATTAAGGATTCTGTTGCTTCATTATACATTTTACAAAGGGACTAAGTTTTACCTGCAACTTACTTGCTGCTTTCAAAGTAAAACTCCCTATCTTGGTTGCCCTTTTATTAGACACCAGTGGGATCACCTGACTATAGCTGTGAGGGGTGGGGGCTACAACAAGGAGCTGGTCACTGCTCCAGTATAACTACAACAAACAAGGGAAAGTTGTGCTCACCCCTAATTTTTAAAACCATTAGGTGGGGGTGCAATGAGGCTGTGACCAAAAAAAATACATATAGACAAAGACAAGAGGTCCTCTGCATTCAACCCATTATCAATATATTTAAGACATTGAGACATTCTGTGCATACAGCTACTAAAAAATGCCTTACTCTTTAATAATAATTATGATATTATTATAATAATAATATTTTAATAATTTAGGTAAAATGTTTTTTAATGTTTCGTTTTTGTTTATTAAACATTGTAATGAAGGGAGGGTAATTAAAAGATGAATATAACACAATACTGTATGTCTCCTATAAATAATTATGTTTCAGTTCTTACTTAGTATGTCCAGATGTTCATAATATAGATTATGATGACATTCTGAGACAGATTACCTTTGGTCTTTTTTGTTTTTCATTTTTGAAGACTATTTATCTTTGTTGCTACTGCAATTTAGGTCCTAACAACTAGAGAATTGTGGCAATTCTCAATTCGAACTGGAGAGCCATCCAAAAATTAAACTTTAAAAGTAAATTGATTTAACCTGGAAAAATACTACCTCATGATGAAAGTCAACAGTGCCTTTATTGTTTGAATGATGGTGTACCAAATGTGCCTATTCTATTGGGTCCCAAACTAACAGAGCAGATGTCTTTTTAGCTTTCAAAACCCACAAGATTATTTATTGTCTTCCACAACCAATTAACATGTAGCACCATAATTCCCATAAAGCATTTACAATATTTTCTCTGAGGTCAAGGTTTAAAAAAGACAAATGTCCACCAAGTTTAAACTCTCCTTTGACATCCCACTATTGATTCAGAGAAAGGTAAACAAAGCCCCAGAAATGACCTTTCTAACTAATCACTGGGAAAATACTTTTCTGGCAGTCATGTTTCTCCCTAGACGAACATGTTCCTGCAATTAGAGGCAAATCATTGTTATAATTCCTTAAAGCTCCTTTTTATATGTACAAAATGGGTTTATAACTGGAAAAAGGTTTTTAAACCTCTTTTACTCTGTCTCTCTCGCTATACATTTCTTTTTCTGACAGTGTAAATGTAACTTTAAAAAATAACCAATAAAATAACAAGGCATCTGTGGGGTTTATTTTTTGTTCATGATTATTTACTTTTCAGACCAACAGTAAGAAAATAGAATATGCCAATAAATAATCTGCTCTGTTCACTTTTATAAGCTGTTATGAATAGTAAACATTTGTTTTTTGCTAATTTTTCTGCAAATGCTTGCCACGTCTCGTTTTTCATTAAAATTTAAATTCAGAATATTACGACAGTTATAGACTATTGCTAATTAATTATAATAAACAATGTTATAGTAAATACTATATGCATATATCCTAAACTACAATATTATTTTTACACATTCTCATATAACAACAGAATATTAGGACAATATTAATAGATATTTATGACAAAAAAGAAGGACTTGTCTTTTTTTCCTTACGAGAAATCCTAATTCAGAAAAGAACAGTACTGTATATACATAAGTAGTGCTATACAAATGAAAATATACATGCATACATACAATCTTTTACAATATATCTTTAAATTACAAGAATAAAATGCCATGATTGTATTTAAAACATACATCATTTAATATAAAGCAATTAAAATATTTAAATTGTTGTACCTTAGATAAATATTGTCCATCCAGTATCTTAAAATGCTACTTCTATTGCTTCGTAAGGTGCCATCTGTGGGTTTTTAATAACTTGGTCGGAATGTGTTGACAACTGATACTAGATTGCCAGGAAATGACCTTACCCCTCTGTCCCTTGAGATGTGTTATTCCCTCTATAGTTTACCAGTCATATGACAGATTTGCAAAGTGAGATGTTCCATTTCAGTACCTTCGAGTTTCAGGTTCACCTGCACTTGGAAACCTAAGTCATGGTTGAAGAATATAAAATATGTTATGCAGATACCCTTTTTCACTTAACATAACATGTGCTGTCATTTATAATCCAGATCAGCAAGATACTGTATTAAAAAGAGCCATTTCCCCTTTACCAAGTTTTTGCATTATCCATTGTTTTTTATTTTAAATTATTTGTTTTATAAGTAGAATTTTTATAGTAGAATTTACAACAGCTTTGCTTTGGACTGACACGTATTCAGGATCATTTCGGTTCAGTATCCACTGTTTTATAGTGAAGTTTAATAAAATTGATCATTTTATCAATACAAGATGAAATAAAATAAAGATATATACACTGTAAGCCAACTGTAGAAACCACCTTTTGTTATTTTTAATTTGCGATACTATTTTAAGGTTACAAGCCGTGCGTTGTAAATGTAATGTTCCATATTTAAAGGGGATATGAGGCCTCATATATCAAAAATGGGACACAGTGCAAAGTGTAAGAAAAACAGGTGCCAAGGACAATGTTTTTCATCATATTTGCACAATAATTTGTGCTCCAAGAACAGACACACATACCAGGTGTACCCGGGGACCCAAGGTAATCAGGAGCCCTGAACTTGCTATAGAGTGCAACAGAAGCATTAGATGCATGGGTTTGTTAATTAAGTTCTGATGGATGATATTTTGCAGCCCTTTGCTATCAGGATTAGCTCTTCATAAATGTCCCTACCGTGTCTAGAAACCTGTTTAGCTAGTGTGACTGCCTATTTATTACCTGCATAATGATAAAAGGGAAGACTTTCAGCAGGATTTAGGTCTATGCCACAATTCTAGTATATGCTACTTTCAAGATAAACTGATGGCACACATGCAGATTCTATCAGTCTGCCTGAACTAAATAAAGTATGTGTCATTTGGTACAGATCCATCCATTTACCCCTTGCAGCAAATATCAGTATCAGATGGTCCTAGGGCACTGTGACTGTTGTTAACACTAACATGTCAAAACTGGAGAAAAAAGGCCGTAAAAGGATCATAATTAAGCAAATTCACGAAGATCAAAATTTTCCTGAATGTTACCACTTATGCTAGACTTTACTTCGCCTGGTCAGACTTGGCGAAGTTCAATACAATAGATAGGAGTTTGAAAAAAAAATTGGAAATTTTTTCTGTCCCAAAAAAAACGCTGGTGTGTTTTACCATTGTAGGTTGATGGGTAGTCTGGGGGGTTACCCTCCTTCCCCCCTACATCTCCTAACATATGGCAACTCAAATATACAGGGGGCACATGTAGGGCAATAGGACAACTTTATTTTATTTATTAAAGGTTTCCTGTGCTTGTGTAGTGTAATGTAGTGGCTGTAACATATACTTCTATTATACGCTTAATCTCCCGCCGTATGCAAATTAAGGCATCGCTAGCGTAACTGCGCTTTGCCTGCCGAACGGTAGCACTACTTCACTAACGTTCGCCGCCCTAAGCGCAAATTCGCATCTTAGTGAATTTCCCCCAATGGATGGTTTCCTGTTATCTTCTAGCAAAAACTGCACTGAAGCCTCTGCTTTACTGGGGACTAAACCTAAATAAAATTCTTGGTTGTGTCAGACAAGCACCCCAAGAAGTTAGTAATCCCACATAGGTCTTAGAATTAGCTAGGAAACAACAACAGATCACTTGAAATCTTTGAAAAAATTTTTTCTGATTTGGCATGCATACATTTTAAATCCTTCCCTTTATTGTCCATATATGTTCAGCTATACACAAACATTTAGGGGGTTATTTATCAAAATCCAAATGTATCTTATTATTTTCAGAAATGTACTCCAAACAAATCCACATGGGTTATTTCCCTTTATTTATCAATACGTACATTTTCCTGAAAAATTCCAGTGTGGGAAAAAAACACGTAAAAATTGTAAAAGTCATACAAATTTTTTGGATTTTCCATCAAAACCACAAAATCTTTGTATTTTTGCATGAAACCCAGTGCAGATCAGGATATCTTCGGGACTTCTCCCACTGACTAATATACTAACTCGGCAGGTCTGAGATGCAGAATTTTTGGATTCTGACTTGATTCTTGCTCGGGGTATATTAAATCATGAAGAATTCAAGTTTTTTTTCCCACTAAAAATTCAGATTTTATAGTAAAAAAACCTTTCAGACTTAATAACGCCCCTTAGTTACAGATCTATAGACTGTGCATAATATTGCATATATATTGCTATACATACCTGGAGAACTCTCACTGGAACTCAAATCATGAACCAGAACACACACAAGAATGCATCAAAGCATGAATTGAATTGTCTTGCATGCACATGGCCCAGGTTGAGGTGATCAGTGCAGAGTGGCTGACAGAATAATTAGATTGTAAATTCTTGCAAAAAGGGCCTGCTGATCCTAATTTTCTCTCTGAAACCATTGTTTGTTAAATAGGTTTTTAAGACCCTTGTTCATAAAGCGCTGCTTAAATGGATACTGTAATGGGAAAAATATATTTTTTTTCAAAATGCATCAGTTAATAGTGCTGCTTCAGCAGAATTCTGCACTGAAATCCATTTCTCAAAAGATCAAACTTTTTTTATATTTAATTTTGAAATCTGGCATGGGGCTAGACATAGGGGCAAATTTACTAAATTCATATCTATTCACATGAATGATTCAAATTTGATTGAATTTTCAAAAAGATTGTAATTCAAATTTTGAATATGCAAATTAGGTAAATTCGACCAGTGAATTCAGTAAATTCGATCAAAGCGAATGATTCGAATAACTGGAATAAAAATCTATTTGAATATTCGAATACTCAACTATCGAATTACTTCCCCTTTAAATTTTTATGCGACTGTCTACTTTGCCAGTTTCAATCTGCCGAAGTGGCTTTGTCAAATTTTGATCGAATGGTTAAAGTCGTTAGAATTGTTCGATTCAAACGATTTGATCGTTCGATCGAATTTTTATAATTTGATCGTTCGACCAATCCAATTGCTGTAAAATCCTTCTAATTCAAAGGATTTTAATTCCCTAACTATTCCAGTGGTCGAATTTTGTATTTGTTTTAATTTGAAATTTCACTAATAGTAAATCTGCCCCATAATGTCACTTTCCCAGCTGCCCCCAGTCATGTGACTTGTGCTCTGATAAACTTCAGTCACTCTTTACTGCTGCCAACTCTGGTTATAAATTTATAATCAGTAAAATATTTGTAAAGTGTTCAACCCCTTCTATCACCATCAACTTTTTTGGTATCACTGTCTTTGATGATTTTGAACTCCAAAGCAAGAATGTTAAAATTTTTGGCATGTCGATAAATAATGAATGTTGGCTATAATGTCAATTTAGTCTCTCTCTCTATATATAAAGAAATCAGAATATGCTTTCCTAATATGACTAGAAATAAAGATGGATGCTGATTTTTTACATCTCTGTAATACCAGTTTATTTTTATAAAGCTACCTCAGTCATATTCACCATCGTGCCCAGTATGTTGCCAGGCCTATGTAGTAAATTGATCTTTTTAAGGAAGAGTAAGAAAAGGGCCATTGATATCATCTTTCTTTTGTATCTCTTATCTTTGTCTGTTTTAGTTCATTAGTTTAAGTACATGAAATGAAACGTATTAAAAAGATTTTGTAGTTTCCTTTGACTATACACCACAAAAATATTTTGCGTATTTTTATACATTTGTGAAAAAGTAATCAAATCTAAACATTGTGGTATCTGTTTTCATCAGCGTATGATTTTATGCTATAGAAAAACTGTAATCTGATGCAAATATATTTTCTTTGCCTACTATTCTGGCAGCAGATGGCTGTGTGCTCAGTGACTGTTTTCTCTTTGCTGATTAATATATTTGGGAGTCCAAAATATACAGAAATGTTACAAATAATTACAGAAAAATGGAAGAAGGGTTTAGTTATATTGTTTGCAAAACTCTATCCACACTTGTTAAACACAAGTTAAATTTAATATCCACCAAGTGAATGTCACAATATTTGTACTAATCCTGTACCTTTTAATGATTTTATATTTCAAATATTATTTAAAGGCTTAAGAGAATAATTTGTGTGTAAAAGTAAATACTGTATCGCTTTAATGTTATTGTTGTGAGATTTGGCCAGATAATAAAATACCTATATATTAGTCTAATGTACTTTATATATTAAGCTTAATTCTCTTAATTGAAAAAAGTAATTCTTTAGTCAGAAAGTGATTTTTACCACTTTTCTGAGCTTAAATCCTTGTTTTAACGAAAATAAACTGCCACAATGACCCTTTTAAATTGGAAAAGTACAGAGCATTTAAAGAACAATACAAAATATTGGGATTTATCAAAGAAAAAAAAATGTTCAAGTTTCTTCTCAAATAAGCTAGCATCTGAGGATGTGCAAAGTCGCTTAATTTTTTATCTTTTGTGCTCGTTTTTTCGATGAAAGGTGGTTTATATCTCAATGAGAGATGCATGGGCTTTACTTTTGGTCATTGTGAATAATATCTAAAATTACCCATAGACCAACATAAAAATAGAATGCAATATGTTTTTCAAAAGCACTAGAATCTAGTTAATTTTTTGAGCTATTAATCTTTATATTAATTCATGGCAGTTTTTGTCTCATGGCCACAAATTGCGTCAATAGACCAACATAAGCAACAGCACCAGACACAATTGTGGAAGTGTAAGGGGTGGATTCACACAACTGCGTCCATTTTTGGACCTCCCATTATTTTGTGGATATGCTTCATTGCATACAGTTCCTGAGTGCTTCTCTGTTCTGCTGCTCAATTTTTCTAACGACTGCAGGGAGGTGTATCATCAACTGAATGTAGGGGTACACATTTCATAAAATAGGTGCACTCCAAAATGCTTTTTGCACTCTGCCCCATGGCCTACAGATAGAAAAATGGCCACAGATCTCTTGACTCCATTTTGAAACATAAGCTGGGTATCGCAATAAAAGGCACTAAGTTTGTCCAGGGGCAATAACCCATAACAACCAAAAACCAAGTCCCACTACCTGCTTCATGTTTCTGGGTATCACTATTAGTTATGGGCGAATCTGAGGCGTTTCACTTCGCCAAATTTTTCGCGAATTTCCTGATAAATTTGCGAAATGGTGAAAAATTTAAAATTTTACCGTTTTCACAAAAAATTCGTAAAATTTACTAGTTTTTACTATAAATTTGTGAAATTTGAACTACTTCACTATACATTTGTGAATTTCAAACGTTTTCACTATAAAATTTTGCGCAAATTCGAGCTAGGCGAATAAATTTGCCCATCACTAATCACTATAGATACCTTTAAACTGGAGTGCACGTTGCCCAAAGATAAATTGGCAAAGATGGGCATGAATCCATTGGTATTTGGAACAGATTCCAGTTGTATTGGGTTTTGATCTCGATTATGGGTGACTCATAAATCTCCTGAGCTCAGCAAGCAACTCTGCATCATTCTCCTGGGCCCCTGCTAGAGTTCACTCCAGAACAGGTTTCTCTAAGATGGTCTGGGGTTCTGGTGATGTGCTGGGATCAGGCTGTGTTGGAGGTTGCTCATCTTCTATGGTTAGCTTCCCACCCTGATGTCCTCTTTTGCACTGTGGTGGGAATAATCTGGGTAAGGTATCACAAAGGGAGCTTATTTGCTTAATGATGACAGATCCATGCATCAGATGCAAGCAGATAAAATAGCCAAGATAGTCTTGTCTGGTTTGTAGGAAGAGTTTGCTGGAACTACACAAATTGCTGGGAGGTGGTCGATAGGAAGGTTGTTAATAAGCAAGCTATGGTTTTGTGGTCTGTCATAAGGACTCGGAGCCGGTGAGTGCTAATTTCTTCAAGCTGGACAGGGTCCATTTATGTGAAATGGCTACAGATGTGTTTTTGATTTCAATTAGTGATGGAGTTGAAAAGGCCCTGGGTGAGATTTTAGGGGGTGCCCGACCAGCTTGAGGTGGTCAATCGGTTGGGCTCTGCTGGTATGCTTGCCAGATGGGATGGGGCTCATATACAACTGCTTGTAGATTGTGGTTCAGCACAGGTATTGGTCCCAGGAGGCAGCATTGAGGAGCGAGGCTTACCTGCTCTCACCTGCCCATGGGAAAGCTAGCATGGCAGGTGGCCCATTGATTCCAGTGGAATTCTGGTTGGCAAGTATTCCCCAGTTGCTATTATGATTCTATCAATGTTTATTAAAAGTTTAGAGGTTTATTGTTATTTGTATAAATAAAGCTGTGTATTTTTTATATCCATCCTGATTTTTGCATGGGTTGTTAGGGTGGGGGAGGTAAGGAAGAGGCGGGATGTCATGGGGTGACTGGGACATTGAGGCTGCAATGGACATCAATATTACTCCACCACTGTCATCATCATAGAGGGTATTGTGATAAATATATATTAAAATAATAATAATTTCCTCTTTTCCAATGCTACCAAAATTCATAAAGTACAGCCATACAAGTCAGAACTCATTGCCCTTCCTGAGACTCCAAACTTGAACTCCAAATAACCAAATTAATCCTATTCCAAACATGAAAAGGCATACCTCTGCAGAATAGAATTAAACATCAATTATTAATTTGTAAAGGATCCTGTTCAAATAAACAACTCCAGATTGGTAAAACATGCCCAAATCTAAATATGTCCACCATTATATTGTCAAGGATTGGGTAGGGGCGCTCTAGAATCTGAAGGGGAAGGTGTGAGTCCTTAAGGCAAGGGTGTCTTGTGCTCAGGGAACTGGTAAGGATTAGGCTGGAACAGGGAGATGAGGGCGTAGACAGACTGGATCGTGACAGGAACAGACTGATGGGACAGGACGGTGCGGGCATAGATCTGGGAAGGAGTAGGCTGGAACAGGGAGATGAGGGCATAGACAGACTGGATCGTGACAGGAACAAACTGATGGGACAGGACGGTGCGGGCGTAGATCTGGAGTGAATAGCAAGGAGCGAGAGCAGGAAGACTGGATAGCAAGGAGCGAGAGCAGGAAGACTGGATAGCAAGGAGCGAGAGCAGGAAGACTGGATAGCAAGGAGCGAGGGCAGGAAGACTGGATAGCAAGGAGCGGAGTCAGGAAGCAAGAATCAGGAACAGGCAAGGCAAGGTCAGTACAAGGTTAAGGTTTAGGCAAGACAAGACAAGACAGGGGGGAAAAGGCAAGGCAGAACAAGGATGAAAGGAAGGACAAGGCAAGAGCTAAGGGAACTAGTCAGGGACAATACCACAGTACTAGAGGCCTGAAAATGCTCCGGCCAGGTGTCCACGGAGGGCTGGCCTTAAATAGGGCTGAGTCAGCCCTGATTGGCTGACTGCAACCAATCAGGCTGCTGCTGGGCTGGGGCTGCAGAGTCCAGGAAATCTATAGTGAGCAGCCCTACAGGCTGCTCTCCTGGCCTAATGGATAGAACATCGAGCCAGAAACCCAGCAGAGCCTGACATATATATGATGGACGCAGTTTGCCAAGACTTTCAGTGTTGGATGCAGAGGCTGTTCTAACCATTGTAATAAAGTAAACTTCATTCTGTGGTCATGTAATGTTTCTATGATGTTGCTTTAGATAAAAATAGTGTAGATTTTGATAATCTTTCCACTGTACTGCTCCTTTAGATACTTTCAATTTAACTGCAGTCTGGGACAGCACACATTGGTCTTAATCTACTTTACTAGCATCCTTTTACATTGTTCTAGACAGAATCTTAGTAGTTTCTGCATTACTTTGAGAAAAGGGAGGCCCAGGATCTTAATACATACTCCATTGGTGATATGTGTTGTCATATACCTGACATAACATTATGCAATAGGGCAGAGATCATATAAAAAAGGGGCAATTCATGACTGCAAGTTCAGTGAGCAAAGTGCAATATAGAGTGTAATTACTATATTTTCCTACAGTGCAGAATTTTTTCTAGAAATTTCAGCATCACTGCGGTCGTTGTGCCTGATGTGTCAAGATTAGTGCAATTGCATGTGTACTATGATTCGAATCGGGCACTGTTGAAAATGTTCAAAGCCTGGTTGGCATCGTATCTGGGATTCGATGAGAGTGACATTCACAATATATTTCTGCCGCAACTGTGTTGTGCCTGGTAACACAGGCATTGTTAGAACCCTGGTGGTGACAGGAGCTCTAGGGTTCCTGTGCTACAATAGGCGTAACTGTGCTCAAGTTATAACTGGAGAGGGGAAAGACTGAGTGATGCCTACAAGTATCTATTATGAATGTGGGGTTTTTTTTGTGATTTGTACAACCGTAACTACACTTGCAGTCATAAATGACCCATAAAGCATCTACTGTAAGTGCTGGCTTTTGGTTTGTAAGGTTTTCTGTGAGTGTGGCATCCAGTGCAGCATGAAACTACAAATGCATCCCAGTATAAGGGCTCACTATACTTCTTATTTAATTAGAAGTGCAATTTAGAAATATAAAAACCCAGGTAATTTATATGACATAAGCACCGGAATATGATACCTGTCTAAAACAGCATACTTATATGACAGCCCTGAGCTGTATTTAATAAAAATGGACAACAAAATTAGATACTGTTTATAATACCTATAAAATCATAGGACTATATCTCCTGAATCTCCATGCAACTCTGGCATATATATACAGTACAAGTAAAACATGTTCCACTCACTACAGATTCTAAACTATTAGGAAATTGCTATAAATAAATGAAACCTTGGGAGACTGCTGCCTGTTATCTCTCATCATTGTCTATTGATCCTCATAATATTATAGTGCCCCAAGAGATAATTGCCTATTATTTCTCATCAGTACAGCATTCTTGGGAATTTGGAGACTGCTAAATTAGGATGTTTCTTTTCGTCATCTGTACATGTCAAAGAATTTCAATCGACTGAAAAATAAAGGTTTAAACGAAAAATATGTGATTCAAGGCTTTATTGGAAGAAGCATTTAATGCTTCTTTTAACTGGCTCATTGTTGTCCTGCTTTTGTTCATATAAAAAATCCACACACAATGAAGGTATGGTTATACTACACTGCAAAATTATATAAACAAGAAATAGTGTTAGCAAAGGCAATGCTAAATGTACGTCTGTCTGAAAAAAGGCTATTTTAATATTTCATAAAGTGGAACCTGTCACAAAGAAATACTGTATATACAGTATTTAAGATTATTTTGAGGCCAATGCAATATTCTGTTTTGCCTAGCCCACTTGCCTTCCTTAATCATTCAAATTCTATTAAAGAAAAATTATCTTTCCCATGTGCAGCAACACTTGCTGTATCCTCTGTCTTTTCTAACCAAGATGAATTTGCAGTTGAGCAAGGGGGAATCTAGCGTGTAGATAAATGCATTATACATTCCTTTGTATTTAATGGACCCAGCAGTACAGTGCTCCAGCTTCAATAACTTTGTGTTAATGTTTATAAATGCCATGTCTCAACATATTTTATAAAATGTCAAAAATGTATTATGGAAATAACATTGTCCTGTATATTTTTGATGGAGAATAGACTACCGCAAACATCATAGATTTATTTTGGAATTTCTCTGGTAATCTGAGGAATATGTAATTAAGTAAGCAGAGGCATAACTCGATGTTGTGCCACACAGACTGGTGCTAGGCCTGTCGAAGAAGCTACAGGAGTGAGTGTATGAAAGCAGATCCGCTCCCCCTTACATAATGCAGGCAAGGAAAGCAGACAATTTGCTTCATGTGCTATTATAAATAACCACCAAGGGTCAAATTTTCTACAGGGTGTAAATTCGCCAGCGACAGCTTCGCAACCATCGCAACACTTTGCCAGGCAAAAATTCTATCAGACAACGCTACTTTACTAAGTAGCGAAGTAGCTAGTATTCAATTCTGCCTAGCACAACTTCTCTAGAGGTCTTGCGCTCAGGCGCAATAAGGCGGGACATTTAAAGTGGAATGTTACATGATGCATCTAATACTTAACATTTACACGGATAACTAGACATGCCAAAGGGACCTTAAAAGTCAATACAGTTGTTTCACTGCCCTACACATAAGGCCACTGTAAAATAATGTGCCATATGGTAGAAAATGTATGGGGGAAACTAGGTACCCGAAAAAAAAAATGTATGCCTTTTGCAGCCTATCACCCTGAAAAAATACTCCAGCTAAACCAGTCAAGGTCATGTAGGAATCAATGGCAGAGAACCAGTGGTGTTATTAGATGTTACTGGGCCCCAGTAGACCCCCCCCCCCTTAGCCTCTCAAAGTTCTAGATGTATGAATCCATTGGGCCAGATTACCTGACTATTGTCCTCTTATGGAGCAATAAACATGGGGGAACGCATGCAGCATGCTTGTGCAGGAGCAGGGAGAGTTAAATCATTTTTCTGGTGAAGCTGCTTATGGACAGACTAGAACAGTCATTAAGCATGGATGATCTCTGTCTGCCACCAAAGAAATATAACCCCCAGAGTTTAAAGTGGGTGGCAAATAGAAGTCCCAGCTCTTTGAGGAGTGTTTGACAGACCCTGAGTGTGCTTGAAGGCAAGAAATCTAAAAGTAAAAGTAGAATGCAGAAAGACAGTGAATGCTAAGAGGAAGCCAGAAGGCGGATCTATCCCCAGCAGACTTTTCTAGTTGAATTCAAAGATGGACCATCAAGTGAATTGTTTATGCTTTTGTTGTGGTAAACCCTTTAGGAGTTAAGCTAAGTAAGGCAGCATATGCTGTATAGTTATGCCCAAAGATATAGAAGATAGCTTTCTTTGTATTTGATAGATGATGACAGATTTCATCTTGTACAAATAAACAGCTCTGTACCAAGCCATATTCTTAATGTACAGCCTCCCTGCATCAACACAGACACATTTTCAATTGCCATTCACAATGTAAAAAAAAAAAATCCAATGCGTCTCGTTTTTCATAGGTTGGTCAAAAATTAGATAAAAAATGTAAAAATTAAAAATCTAAAAAATGTAAAACCTGCCTTAATTTCATTGTAGTTAAGCAAGCTTATATTAATGTTTTTTCTCTGCTATTTTTTCCTCTTGCGATTTTGCACTTTTCTACAACTGTGGATATTAATCAGCCACTACTTACCGAGATACAGAGGGGAGAAATTATTAAATGAGTGCTAATTTTATAGTTTGCAATAGTGTGCGGTGTTAGTGACGGGCGAACAAATTCGCCCTAGGCGAATTCGTGGCGAATTTCCAACGTTCGCCGATGGCGAAAGTTTCAGCGAAACGCTGATGGAAATTCTCAGCATGTTTTGTTTTGCCGCGCGTCTCGAGTTTGTCGCTCGTCGAGTTCATCGCTTCACTTCAAAACAGCACAATCTGTGCAGTGAAAAATATTTTTAAAAATAAATGAATATATATTAAAATATGCCTTTTTAATGTTTCACTATTTTAAATAATAATCACAGATGTTTTTAAGAAGCTGGCAAAATGGGAGGCCTTTTTTTCTTTTGAAAAGATAAGAGTCCACTAACAATGCAGGGCATGTGTGTACACTAAGTGAAACACGCGTGTAAATTGCTCTTCTCATTGACTCCAATGCTATTCAGCACATTCACACACAAAGCAAAAGATGCAATTTTTTACAATTTTTTTTTCACATTTCCATACCTCCCAACATTTGGAAGTAAAAAGAGGGACAGAAATTTTTTTTCCATACGTAGCGCTGCAACATTTTGACCACACCCATTTTTGTGGCCACACCCACTAATTAACATGTTAATTTTACCAAATTTGGCAGGTTATGAAAGTTTGAAAATATTTCTCCTTATCTAAACTGTTACAAATACAATCAATTACTTATTTTATTATATCAAAATTGTTAAAAAGCATCTTTTTTGCACCTGTTAGCTGTTCTTCTAGGCTCTCTGCCAAAAGCCAATTAAGTTAGAAACTTCTTTCTTTTTCTGGCTATTCCGTGCAGAGAAAAGAGGGACTTCCCAATACAAATGAAATGAGGGACTGCAGGTTGTGCTGTCAAAAGAGGGAATGTCCCTCCAAAAAAAGGGACCGTTGGGGGTATGCATTTCACCTGGCAGTTTTATAACATTGCACTGTGCATCAAAACTATTCTGATGGACGTCAAAATAAGCGCACGTTAACTTGGGCGCGCAACAAAAAATCAGAGCGACTTGTTTCGCAAATTTTTTCGCAGTTTTGCGAATTTCGCAATGAAAAAGTTGTTACATTTGCTCCAAAAATTTAAACCACCTTCTAGCAGGTGTTAAAGGTTTACAACGTGCAATTAAGATTCAAAATGAGATAAAACCTAATGAAGAATATTACATTGCTAATTTTTTAATTCACAAATGAGATAAAAGCCTAATGAAGAATATTACATTGCAAATTTTTATTCACAAATTTGTTCTCTTTGCAAATGTAATTACGTTAAACCCTTTGCTACTAAAATGGTCTTCCCATTTGAACAAAACAGGGATTGTCTTGCCATATCGTATATATTGCAATATACAAATGATCTGCAGGTAAAATTTAGTCCCTCTGTAAAATGTATAATGAAGCAATAGAATTCTTAATGAATCAGAAGCAAATTGAGCGTAAATATATTGCAATATATGGATAAACAATCCCTGTTTTGTTTAAAGGGTATGGCATTTTTAATAGCTTAAGGCAAAAAATGTTTCAATGTCCTTAATATATTGATAATGGGTTGAGTGCAGAAGACCTCTTGTAATTGTCTATACATACATAGTTACATACGTAGTTACATAGTTAAATTGGGTTGAAAAAAGACAAAGTCCATCAAGTTCATTCCCTCCAAATGAAAACATAGCATCCATAGATACACCCCTGCATACTTTCACATAACGTATATGCCCATATCTATACTAACTATAGAGTTTAGTATCACAATAGCCTTTGATATTAAGTATGTCCAAGAAATCATCTAAGCACCGACAGTGCATTCCACAACCTCACTCTCCTCAGTCTGCAGTGGCCTCTAGCGCAATGATTTTTTTTTATGGTTAAAAAGTCCCCTGCTATTTGTCTATAATGTCCTCAAATATACTTGTAAAGTGTAATCATGTCCCCTTGCATGCACCTTTTTTCCAGAGAAAACAACCCCAACCTTGACAGTCTTCACTCATAATTTAAGTCTTCCATCCCTCTAACCAGTTTATTTGCATGTCTCTGCACTCTCTCCAGCTCATTTATTTCCTTCTTAAGGACTGGATTCCAAAACTGCACTGCATACTCCAGGTGAGGCCTTACTAGGGATCTATAAAGAGGTATAATTATGTTTTCAGCCCTTGAATTTATGCCCTTTCTTATGTAAGACAGAACTTTATTTGCTTTAGTAGCTACAGAAAGACATTGCACAGAATTAGACAACTTGTTATCTATAAAGTCTACCAAATCCTTCTCATTTCTCCCAGCACACTGCAGAAGTGCATAACCTTGCATTTATCAACATTGAACCTAATTCTCCAGTTTGCTGCCCAGTTTCCCAACTTAGACAAATCACTCTGCAAAGTGGCAACATCCTACATGGAATCTATAGTTCTGCACGATTTAGTATCATCTGCAAACAACACTGGTCCAATTTAAATATGTTACCATTTACCACCACTCTTTGTAATCTATATTTTAGACAGGTACAAATGCTATATTCAAGGCCAACATTCCTTAATTTAACCAGTAACCTTCTGTGTGGCACTGTATCAAATGCTTTAGCAAAGTCTAAGTTAATCACAACCACAGCCATCCCAGAATCGAGGTCCCTGCTTACCTTCTCAAGTCTGGCAAGATCTATTACGCATAAAACCATTCTGGCACTGAATAGTGAGAAAGATTGGTAAGATTTGTTGGCAATTTCTCATTTTGGAATAAGTACAAATATGAGAAGGTTCATTCACCAAGTGGCAAGGTGTAAAAAAAATAACCACCCTGCTCCTCTATCTAACCAAACTGCCTGAACCTGGCAATGCTACATATTGGAGGGGGAGTACATGGTTGTTCTCTGGCACAGAAGAATCATTCAGAAATACAGGGAAGGAGTAGCTGGCAATATTGTGCCTTGTGGCATTCCGGCAATAACAATAGGCTGGAGTACAAGTGTAAAGGTAGCAGAATCCAAAGGGAACAATTTGGCAAATCATAGCACTTGAGCTAGCATTATTTTCTATGCCCATAGTAAATGAGCTTTGATTGTTGTAAGTCCTACAGACTGTGTTGCTGTGTTGATTATCACAAAACTGCACAATGTTAAAGGGCAGGTCTGCAAACTGTTCAGGGCTACCTCAAGAACATTTAGCAACAGAACCCATATTTATTTAAGAACAGTGCCTGTAACCCTGCAGTATCTTTGTGCTTTCAAATGACAGTTTTATAATGTAACTTGCACAATTTCAAGATTCGTTAGAATCAAGTTTTTCATATATGATTTGACAACTTAAGACATTGTGTACCGAAAATAGGACAGAAAGCATTACTATTCACTGAATAATAAAATAGACCCACACTACATGTCATGGCATTAGAGTGGCACTGAAATGGAAATCCCTTGAAAGGCAATGAAAATATAAACAGCTTTGTAGCTTTATAGAGATCGAATTTAATATATTGCTGTAAGTTGCAAAACCCTTTTTCTCATGTGACTACAATATTCCTTGTAAACATTTTATTAACCTTCAGAATGATTTCATATTATAAATAAATCATCAGTATTACTGTTTCTTTTTTAAAGAAACATATTACTGTTTTTTTTTTTAAAGAAACTGAAGAACAACAATATGTCCTTTGCTTAAATTTCATGCATACCTGGTAGTATGAACTTGACTAATAGACTGGGAATTCACCAGTTTCTCTCAATCATTAGTCATTTGTTTTCTACCATTGATTTTAGTTCCTCCTAATTGTTCTTTTTATAAATACAGATTCTGGAAGTTATTATAGCAATTTATGTGACTGTCTTACCAAACAAAATGGCTAAAGTATTTAAATAGTGTGGTAAAATTGCCAAGGTCAATATCTCAGAGGGTGCCATGATTACGGTCATTCTTCTTTATTTCATAGAGGTCAAACAGTGTGAAACCTCAAGCCCAGATGTATAGATTTAATGCATGCACCAATAACATTAGGTTCTTATTTGATTGATTATCTTTGCTTTGTTCAAACACAATGAAAGTGAGTGGATCCAAGTTTAAGCACTGGCCTAGCCACACGCCAGTAGTGAATTCAACCAAACGGGTTGATCCCAATTTATTCCATGGTGCTATTAACACAGTACAAAAGATCAAAAGTTTTGGGACCTTTCTCTGTGATATTGAACCAAAGAGACTGTACAAATTTATAGGCTTACAAACAGTGACTCCTATTGGTGGTCAATGTAAAAAGTCCTAATAAAACAAGCTTTATCAATGTTCGTTTTTCACTTAATTTATTACAACAAGCAAATATACCATTAGCAGAAAATGTATTTTTAAGAAAATTTTAAATTCTTATTCTTTAAAAATATTTTTTTCTGCTAATGGTGTATATGGTTTATATTACCTGTAAGACCCCCCCAGGAGGCCAGTGCACATATGTGCTCCCCTGCTCTCCTGTGTTGGCATGCGGTGTGATGTCTGAAGCATTTGAGCTGCGTTGCCAAATGTTGCGCCATCACTGTTTTAGGTGAAATTCAAACTCCTGGCACCAATTACAGCTTCAAAGGCCCTTTCCCCTCCATCCAAAAGCAGAGTCTCTTCCACACAACTTACTTGATTCACCAGGGTGAATGCACTTCCTTGGCTGCTCCCAAGACAAATCCTATCCAGCAACTTTGTGTGGAAGAAGCACACCTATACACTGGCAATTGCCTTTTTAGTCCAATCATTGCAGCAAAAATAGCACTAGCACTAACTTATACTGCCTTACTTGATTGTGTGTGGCCATTGCCTACCTGACTTCCCTGCACAAACAAACTGTTCTGTGCCATGACTGCTTGCAAGATTAACCTTTTAACTCCCATAGCTTGAGTAGATCAAGAACACATATATATATATATAACCTTATAAAAGGGAATGAGCTCAAAAAACACCATCTGGAAAAAAAACAAACCTGAGTGCGACAGAGGAGATTTTCAGAAATAGGAGGATTTTATTTTTTGCAGGAGTGGGTGTGAGAAGGAGGGGAGGTTTTTAGCGCCAAAGATTGAATTCTCCTTTAAAGTAATTAAATTATAATGTACTTTTGTTCAGTGCTGCTAAAACTGGTGTTTTTGTGTCAGAAAGACTACTATAGTTTATATAGTCAGGCTGTTATGTAGCCAATCTGTTATGTGCTATGTAACCTGTGCTTTTTGTATTCTTCTAATTCCCTACTCTTTTCTTTTTCAATTTAAGCACTAACTATTGGGGTTTGATTATTTTTTCAAATTTTATATAGTCTGTTTGTATTACAATACCTAGATATTTAAACGATTGTACCACTTGTAGACGGCCAAATCAGGGTGGTGGCCCCACAGGTAATTGGGAAGATAACCGGTTTGGTCTGGTTGATTCGTAGTCAAGAAAATTCCTGAGGATTGCTATTCTGTTACCACTGTTGTTATGATCTAGAGTCAGTTTATCTCTGGATATAGATGTCTATAGCTTTGTTTGGCATTAAGCCATTTTGGTCTGGGTGTACAAGTTCTGTAATCACCCATTTACCAAGACCATTTCAAATATTTTCATATTGCAGTTCAGCAGCAAAATGGGGTGGTGTGACTTGCAGCTATCAGGCAGTTTTCCCTCTTTTGTTATTAAGACAAAATGGGCCATATAACATGATTCTGGAAGGTGTTTATTTTGTGAAGTATCATTAAATAGGGGAGCAAGATCTTCGAGTGTGCTTTGTACCACTCAGCTGGAAGACCATCTGGGCCAGGAGAGCGTCCCATTGGCATATCTGCAATAGCATTCCCTATCTCCTCTGCTGTCTAGTCCCTCTCAAGGTCATGCATCATGGATCATGAGAGACATGGATGTTCTATGCTGGCTAAATAGGCAACAAGGCTTTCTGTAGTGTGTGCAGAGGGTGCTGTGTCAGTCTTTTGAAAGTATTGCCTAAATCTGTCACCCAGTTGCTTCGTGATCAGGTAATCTCCCTTAACACTATGTATCACCATATGTGATAATGAGATATATGCTCCCCTGGTGTGGACTTTGCCCACATCCCAAACGATATCCTCTGGGCAGTCTCTGAATCGTCTTGCCAATAGTTCTCTAGTAGTGGGGCATACTCTTCTGCTACTTTTGGGTTGGAGATCCATTTAGGTGGAAGTCTCCACAGAACTGAGGTGGCAGTGTAATTTCTGCCATAATTAACCCCACCGGGGCATGTTCAGAGCATACTTGAGTAGAGAAGTGGACTGCATCTATATTCTAAAGTAACTCTGTACTGACCAAAATTAGATCAATTCTGCATAAGGCTGAGGAGGAGATGGTGTAACAAGAAAATTGTTGAAGGTGGGGGCTTCTCCACTTCAATTCATCTGTAAGGCCGGTCATTTCTAACCAATGCATAAAGACTGTAGAGTCACTCGTGTTGTGTTTGCACTGGGGAAGAATAATGCTTAGAAATCCTTTATTAGTGACTTTGAAAAGAATAATTTTACCAACCATAGCAGGAATCCAGCTGAAGTTTAAAATTTTTCCAAAACAAGGTTGATTAAGGTTGATACCTTAGTGGTTTACAAGGGCAAGGTAGTTGGGCTGCCAGCTTCTCTTCCCAAGGCTTTTGGAATCCTACCCTGGGTTCCTGTGGTCAGTTCCTCCCTTTGAGGAATTGCAAATAGGGGCATGCCCTTGCAGGAACCAGGACACAGGGCTGCTGACTTCTATCCCCAAAGTTTCTGGAGCCTGTTGTGGACAGATCCTCCCAATGGGGATATCACCTAAGTATGGACTGCTTTGCTGTTGGCCCCAGCCCCAAGGCCCATGCAGTGGGACAAGGAGCCATATGGCTAACATCCCTTTTGCTGACCCAGCAGGAAACAGCTCCTTGGTCTCCTGCCCACATGCGGGAGTAGACCCTGGCTGTCCTTGAATCTCTTCAAGTTACTGGAACTGCAATTGGGGCTGATGGACCTAGGTGTCACGGCCGGCACCCAATGCCAGAACAAACGCTAAGCACCTGTCAACAAGCAACAAGTCTAGGCTCGTGCTTCACCAGTATTGTGGCCGCCTTTGGCTTCGGGAGGAGCCCTCAGCTACTCAGATGCCACCTGGACTTAAACGAGAGGTGCAGGGCAGGAGTTCTGGCCAGCAATGGGGCACGACAGTATATAAAGTCTTTAAGGCCGATGGTCACGGTACAGACAGGAGTTGGCAGATTCGTAGTCAGACAGGCCGGGTCGAGGCAGGCAGATAGCTAGGGTCGTCAGGCAGGCAAGGGTCAAACCAGGTAATCAATCAGACAAGGATGAGGCAGAATCGGTAGTCAAATACAGGCACAGGTCAGGATACAGAATTATCAGAGTAGTCAAAGCCAGGCAGGGTCAAAACAGGTATTCAGGAACAAACAGAAGCTATACAGCACAGGTACAAGGCACCAGGATTAAACCTATCACGGGAACTGAAAATTAGACAAGTGCCCCTTTAAATATTTGAATTTGGCGCCATTGCGAGCTGACGTAATAATGCCAGCGCGCATGCGCCTTTAACTAGCGGAAGTGCGCGCCGCGCGCACACTAGAGAAGCCGGCGCAAGAAGAGGATCTGTGCGGCGGGCGTTCCCGCCGCACCACCACTGGACCACCAGGGTAAGGCTTCGTTACACTAGGTCAGGTATGAATGAACCAGCTGAAGAATGGCAGTGGATACATGAGGAACCATCGTATACTTGGTGAGTTACAAGGGCAAAGGAGGGGAAATATAGCTGGGTAGGGGACATCCCTTGGTGAGAATGAGACACCAGGTTACTGGAGATGCAAATCTGTTCTTATTGGGACTCCCATGGAGGGGGATCCATCACTCTGTACAAAAAAACAGTCCACAATAAGTAACTCCCAAGACTAACTGTGGGCTGCTTCACAGCCATCGGAACACTTCACGAGGTGAAAATTCGCTCAGACAATGCAAATTTACTGAGTTGCAGAGTTATGTCCTGGGCGACAAACGATTCCACAGAGCGAACAAATCAATTCTGCCTAGCATTCAGGCTAATTTGCATACAGTGGGAAATTTAAAGTGGAATTGAGATATTTAGGTTACATATTGCAGCTAATACATTACATTTACACCGATAATCACACATTTCCAGGAAACCTTAATAAAGTCAAAGAGTTGCTTTAATGCCCTACACATGAGCCCACTTTAAAATAATGTTTCATATGTATGAATATGTATAGGGGAAACTGGGTACCCAAAAAAAAGTTTGTGCCTTTTGCAACCTAACACCCTGAAAATATGAAAACGTTTTTGGCAATTTACACTCAGAATATGAAGTAAGTAACTGAACATTGAGGAAGATCTATGCACTCCAATGCACTTCGCCAGGTCTGAGCTGGTGAAGGCAAATCTGGCGATAGAGGTAACATTCAGTAAAATTAGCATTTTAGTGAATTTGCGAAGTTACATCCATTTACCAGAGCGAAAATTTGCCTTGCATTCGAATCAAGCTAGCATCTATCTCCTTTGCTAGCGAAGGCAAAGTGACTGAAAACGGTAACGCTGGTGAATCATCACCAGCGTTAGTCACTTCACCCTTTTGTAAATCTGCCCCCAGTGTCAAACTAAAGCTGACCCCCTAATGTGCACATTCACTTACAGGGACAGGTATAAGCTGCCGACAGATTATATTCACAGTAATAATGGACAATGGTTTATAGACAATTGTGTACAAACTTTATTAAACAGACGCCCAAGCCCAAAATGTGAACAAAAACACTGATCACAAAAAAATGTGATAAACCAAAAACACTGATTTTAATTTTTCATAAAGGCTGTCACATACAATTTTTACATCCAGCTTGGTCAGATATTATATCAGTTGGAGATCAGGTTAATGGTATAATTGCACTGAATCGGCACAAAACAACACAGCACTGCGCAAAGGCTTTGTGCTTACAAAACAAAAATACAATATATAAATTTTAAGCACAGAGAACTAAAAGCTGAGGATAGGAATGAATACAGTCATACTGAGCTATTGGGACCTACAAAAGCAATCTATTATGAAAGTACTGAGTTGCAGGCCCTAGTCAGGAGAGAAAAGTAGCAGCTCAGCATTTACCAAGGTAATTAATTCTAATATATATCAAGCAAGATGATTTACCAGCTTTATACAGAGAGTGGGGAAAAGTGATTATCGGACAGGCCTTCTACCTCAATATCCTATAGGCTAAACCTTTAATAACAAAAATATTTGAAAACAAAAAGCTGCATATGAAAATGTACTTGGTAGTAAAGCACTTCTGTATTACATTTATAACTTGATTTAGTCATATAATAAAAATGCTTTCTCGCATCTTTATTTATGTATTGTCCAGTGTATCTGCCTTACCCAGCATATTATTACTTATGGCGATGATGTACAACTAGTGGCCTCACTAGTCGTGTTCCAGAAATGAATATGTATGCTGCAACTCATTCAGATAATATTGTACGTAAGCATTGTAGTACCTCCATAATGTTGCAGCCTGTGACATGACTCTGAACCTGTACTTTTTTCCACCCAGATGCCAAGCCTAGGTATCATCTCATGGGTTATCATCAAGTCTTCTTTAGGAAAGTCTGGTAGCTGAATACAAAAATGACAGGGTTATTTATTATCTTCAAATGCAAAGCTTGTTACTCTAATAAATGATATGCCATTTGAAACTGATATTACATGGTGGTGGTCCACTGAAGATTGGAATTTAGACTGAAGATTGGAATTGTCCCCTAGCTACAGGCTCAGGGCTGCAGCACCTGGCCAACCAAGTGTGAGTGAGTTCCATGAATTAAACATTATAAAGAAAAAAATAACATTCAGTAGTAGCATTGCTGTGGCCTGAGGTGAAAAATTGAAGGCGTGTGCACCCGGACCACCTTTTATCATTTGGTGTGTAAACAGACTGTATATAGTACAGGTATAAGATCCATTATCCGGAAACCTGTCATCCAGAAAGCTCCACATTACGGAAAGGACATCTCTCATAAACTCCATTTTAATCAAATCATTTTAATTTTTAAAAATAATTTCCTTTTTAGCTATAATTAATTATTACTGGAGGAAAACAGTCGCACTGGGTTTATTTAAAGGAAAACTATACCCTCAAAATGAATACTTAAGCAAAAGATAGTTTATATCAAATTAAGCGGCATGTTGAAGAATCTTAACAAACTTGCATATATATTTACGTAACTATTGCCCTTTTACATCTCTTACCTTGAACCACCATTTTATGATATTCTCTATGTTTCCTCATAGATCACCTGACCAGAAATACTGCAGCTCTATCTGTAACAGGAAGAAGTGTGGAAGCAAAAAACAGAACTCTGCTGCCATCAGAATCTCAACCCTACTCAAGCGTAGTTCTTCGAAAGCATGTCTGCATTGTTACATAATGACAGGATTGACTGAAACACAGAAGAAACAGATTCTGAAAGTGCCATAAGTATAACCTTTTCTGTTGAATTACAGTACATAAAGTCTCTTATTCTATTTATTTGTAAATACTTTAAAAAGCATTCTCAAGTATAACATAGAGGATAGTGCATGTCATCTTATTGTCCAAAGCTGCTGATATTTCGTATGTTATTTATCAAGGGTCATGTTTTAGAGGTTTGTGAGTTTTTTTATACCTCTAATTAAATCACAACTCGAATATATTCCGATTAGGTTGAAGTTAGGTTGAAAAAAAGACACACCCTGGCACCAAGGTTTTTTTTTATAGGGGGGCCCTGGTCACCAATTTTTAAAAAAACTTTTATTGTCCTGGCACCACCGTTTTTTTAACTTATAAGGGGGCCCTGACCATCAATAGCTGTTTATAACTTGTGTGTGTGGGGGAGTTACCTTTTTTAGCGCTGATGTCTTTGTGATCTTAAACTGTGGTGTTGAGTGGGTGGGATCTGGGATGGGGCCTGGGGACTGGGGTCAGAGGGCCCACAAAAATTTTGTTGTATGCGGCCCAGTGATTTCTAATGGTGGCCCTGCCCCCACCACCCGTATTAGAGTCACTGCCTCCAAGGGTGCTCTGAGAGTCAGCCTGCTCCATACACGTCAGTTCAGATCTGTTCTTCCCAGCATCTTCAGCCAAAATTGTGAATCTGTTGCTTTTGATAAGCTGTGGACCAGCCCCCACACTTCTGTTCCCTACTTACGCTCCTGACTGACACAAACCTATATCCCTTTTTAACCTCCTCTACCCCTTCTCCACCCCACAATACACAGGCCAATGTTAGTGGTTGCTCTGTGAGCCTCCTTTCCTCTCCCTTGTTTGCCCCTGCCCTCAGTGCTGCAAGTTCTTCCCGTAGTGGCAAATTCACTAAGATCCGAAAAATCGGCAGATTCGAATTTTCGCCAGCGCTACGCAAATTCACTAAAGTGCAAATTTACGCTCAGGTCGGCGAACGGTAGCGTAGTTGCACTAGTGTTACTTCGCTAGACATAGCACAATTACACTAGCGAAGCCTAATTTGCATATGGCGCGAATTTCTAAATATAATAGAAGTGTATGTTACAGCCACTACGTTGCACTACACAAGCCCAGGAAACCTTTAATAAAAAAAAAATAAAGTTGTCCTATTGCCCTACATGTGCCCCCTATATAGTTGTGTTGCCATATGTTAGGGAATGTAGGGGTGAAGGAGGGTAACCCCCCCCAAAAAAACGATCTTTTTCAGACTATCACCCACAATGGTAAAACATGCCACAGCGTTTTTTTGGGACTTGGAAACATTTTATAATTTTTTTTCCCAACTCCTATCTTTTCTATTGAACTTCGCCTGGTCTGAGCAGGCGAAGTGAAGTCTAGCGTAAGTGGTAACATTCAGCAAAAAAGTTGATCTTAGTGAATTTGCGTAATTACTATCCTTAGTTAGTGCGCAAATTTGCCTGACGTAAGGGTGCGAAGTTGCGCAAGTCTATCTACTTTGCTAGCGTAAATTCGGCAGAGCCGTTGTTAGTGAATTTGCGAAGTTCCGATTTGACGTCACGCTGGCGAATTAGCGCTAGCGTTAAACGCTTCATGCTTTAGTGAATTTGCCCCGTAGAGTCTACAATTCAGATTCCAAGATGAAAACCTGACATCTCTCACATGTAAATACTGCATTGACCTGCTGATTCAACACTACGTACATGTGACAAGAGACATACAGAGTAATACTAGCAAACCTACTTGCACTCATATTTACACTGGGTACTTACACTCTCCCAAGTGCAATTCCTCAAAAATGCAGTTTTGATTTTAAATACCTTTTTTTAAAGGGGTTGTTCACCTTTGAGTTAACTTTTAGTATAATGTAGAGGGTGATATTCTGAAACACTTTGCAACTGGTTTTCATTTTTTATTATTTGTGGTTTTTGAGTTATTTACCTTATTATTCAGCATTTACATCACCAGCAGGGGATATTTACATCACCAGCAGGGGATAAAATAGGGAAATCTTGTGATACTTCTAGTGGAGGAGTTTACTAAAGCTAGGCATTCTGGGTAGAATACTCAGGGCATTGCTACAATCTGAGAATGCTTGTGAACTCATTTGCATGTTATAGTCACAGTATGGAATCCATCAGTGACAGAAACCATTTGACAAAGTATGGGATTTTTTAAAAACTGCTGTTTTCAAAAAACTGTATATGTAGTTTGATTAAACATGTTTAGTTTGTACTGGTCAGATTGTTAATATGTGTTTGATGTTGGCTGTGATTGGTGCCCTTTAATATTGGCCATGTCAATGATGGGGTATATTGGACTCATATGCACCTGTAATATAGCACCTGGGTAAGCTCCACACTAGCTTGATCGGTCTAATCAAGGGCACAGTGCAATCGGAAGAAAAATCTTCACCTCTTCATTTTGAGTGCACAAACACATGACATTAGAACGTGTTTAGGTGGACCTAGTACTGAAGCACTGATAATACCTCCAGAGGAAGCAGGTTTGGAAATAAAGATACAGCCACAGCTACTGACATGTTTTGGGCTTTAATTCATAAAGAAAACAGCATATATTGCTTAACTTTCAATTCTTCACAAATACATCTAGCAGAAATGTTGAGGATCGGGGCTGATCTTGTAGCATAGGTGATAAATGTCATAATCCTGTTCCCAAATCCCAATATAAACCCATGAGCAATTCTACTTACAAAAATAAATGTCGATACTTGATTGGTTGCAATAGGCAACTGAACTTTTGAGATTTAGCACCAACATCAATAAATAGCCTCTGATATCCACATATACAGTAGAAGGTTATGGGGTTGTTTACTAAAACTCTAATTTATCTCATATTTTTTTAAACAAAGCTTGAGCAACTCCCATCCACAATTTTATCTTGTTTTTCAATAAAACAACTCAAAAAAAGTTGGGCCACGAAAAAAAATATTTAAAATCCAGCAAAAACCTGAATTGTACAAACTTATCAGATTTCATGCATGAATCTCTCATTCTTTTCAGGTTATTGCCTGAAAACCCAGAATGTTTTGCATTATCAGAAGAAATTGTAAAAGGCACTGACTTAAACATGACCTCCACGGGTTTGAGATGGCAGATTTTTGGATTCTGACTTTTTTCAGCTTTGGGTATAATGAATCCCAAAAAAAGTTTTTGCCCAGAAAAATTTGAGTTTTGTAAATTACCGACTAAATATTTGAGCCCTTTTGTGAGTGCCCTTTTCTAACAGAGAGAGAAATTGTTAATCCTTGATACCTGTTGAATATGAGTGGCATTTTTGATCCTTTGCAGGGCAGTTCTGTACTGAAAGGGCATAAAACCATGCTGGTGGCAAAACCCATTAAGAATAATAAAAGATGATTGGCTCCATGCAAATAATTTAGAGATAAAAATGCTTTTAGCAAAGATAAACATCCATATTCATGCCGGTGAGGAGGTTTGCCTTATTAAGTACACACAGACACACCTCCAGAAACAGAAGTTTCCAAAAGTTCCAGTGAGATACTGAAAAGGGTTAACTTACTTGCTGAGGAATGAGAGCTGACAGCAGCTTGTTGCTGTAACTAGATATGTACTATCTATACCAGACAAAAATAGTAGTTCCTTTTTCCTGTGTGAATGCCAGGTATTTCAACTTTGGAGAAATAAGACTAACCTGGGAGCATTTCCTCTGTGTTTCAGTTTCACCATCTGTTGGTATCAGTAACATAAAGACATTGCATTTTCTAGTTATAAGTAATGAAGGGTACATAATAATTCATGTATTAAATTAAACATGAAGACGAATCAATTAGGCAAGGTCATGTCTCTTAGTCAGTTTCTAGAGCCAAATTAAAGACCTCACTTAGTACTTCATCTGGTATTCTTTGTTTAGAATTTACCCTGTAATTAACATGCCTCTGTAACAACATGAGCAAAGACAGAGTGCAGGACTGAGTTTTTTTTTTTTTT
>CM044441.1:101144945-101170851 GCA_024363595.1 Xenopus borealis
TGGTTGCAAGTTGACATCAAGTTTTTTCTCCAATACATCAGTGAGATACGTACATATCCAGTTATATTACCTCAAGTTAAGAAAATACAGCAGAAGTTTTTATCTATATATGTTATCGGTTAAACCTTTTCTGGTCTTTCCTCCACATCTCTTTCCTCCACATCTCTTTTGTGAATGGTTAACTCTTCTCTTTCTCATCTTTCTATATAACTGTCAATGTATCCTTTCCTTCTAAATCTTTGTAACAGTTTTAACGTAATTTGTACATGGTGCCCACGTTCTCCAGTATTTGGTATTTTGGCAATTTCTTAAACATGTAATTTCTTCCATTTAGGACTGAGTTTTATTTTAAAGGCAAAGTCCCAAACCTGTATTTTGGTTTGGAAAATCATCCGCATAATTCCCGATGATGTTAAAATCCAGGGGAAGTCAGAACACTAGGCTCTAGGTTTAAGCTGTTTTGATTTGATAAAAATACTCACATTAATAGACACACCTGGGAATGAAGACATTACATTCATAGACGGTATTCTTTCTTATCCCACCTACAAGAGAATATGTATACCAGCAACATTTAAAATCAAAGTTTGAAAATATATATTTTTTTCACTATTGTGGACAACATAATTTCCTAATGTTGTAGATTGCTCTTTAACAATCTGTCAACAGTAAATGCATTATCCATAATAAAAGTAACAAGTTTGCTTTAAATTTCTCATCATGCATCCATTAAATCAAGAACACTTAAGGCAAAAAGATTTAAAGGACAAGGAAAGTCTAAAATAGAATAAGGTTAGAAATTTTGTATACTAAGCATAAACATGAACTTACTGCACCACAAGCCTTATATAGTTGCTTAGTTAAATTGAGTTGAAAAAAGACAAAGTCCATCATGTTCAACCCCTCCAAATTAAAACCCAGCATACACACACACCCCTCCACACTTTTACACAAACTGTATATGCCCATAGCTATATTAACTGTAGAGTTTAGTATCAAAAGAGCCTTTGCTATTATGTCTGTCCAAAAAAATCATCCAAGCCCCTTTTAAAAGCATCAACAGAATCAGACATCATAACATCACCCGGCAGTGCATTCCACAACTTCACTGTCCTCACTGTGAAGAACCACCTACGCTGCTTCAAATGAAAGTCCTTTTCTTCTAGTCTGAAGGGGTGGCCTCTGGTGCGGTGATCCTCTTTATGGGTAAAAAGGTCCCCTGATATTTGTCTATAATGTCCTCTAATGTATTTTTAAAGTTTAATCCCCTCGCAAGCACTTTTTTTTCAGAGAAAACAACCCAAGCCTGGACAGTCTACCCTCATAATTTGTCTTCCATCCCTCTAATCAGTTTAGTTGCACTCTCCCCAGCTTATTTATATCTCTCTTAAGGACCCTGAATACTCCAGATTTGTTATCAAACAAATGACTTATGCTTTCAAAGTTGGTCACAGGGGGCTGTCATCTTGTAATTTTTCTAAACATATTTGCAAGACCAAGACTGCACATGCTCAGTGTGGTCTGGGCTAAGCTTAGGGATTGCCATAAATTATCAAAACAGCACAAGCCAAATAATATCTGCCAGAATCCGATACAGCAAGATCCGAATATGCACAGAAGTAAATGAAGGGAGAATTTCACTGCATACTGTCATGTTTCTTCTAAAAACGGTTAAAGTATATTGGAGATTCTTTTTCAGAAATTAAAAACGGGATTTAATTTTTTTGCCTTTACATGCCCTTTAAGGGGAAACTGAATGCAAAACAGTAATCTTTAGGAGGCCCAAGTCTCACAAAATTTAGAGGTGGGCAAGGGTAGAAGCCAATTCCTGATTGTTCCAACTGTGCATGCTCCTGCAGATTTCCTGACGACACTGAGTCCCGAAAGAATACGAAATACAGTAGCTGAAGATGGTGCCCTGAAGCTCTGCATTTTTAAGGTTTTTTTTTGACTACTGCACACTTCAGGGAGGGAATGGGGGCAATGCCAGGCAGTTAGGGGGGCTTTTTTGGTACAGGGGGGTTTAGTCTTCCTTTAAGTTTGTTTGCCTGTGATAACCATAAAATCCCCTGCGCTCTATAAATAGTTATTATCCTGGCATTGCTTACTGATGTGGTTTAGAACTCAGTAGTGTATTCCAATTGAGGACCTGTCTTTTAAGAAGTGTCCAGATACTTTTGGTAGCCAGAGGACATATTCAATACACTTACTTTATATGACCAAGTACTGTAGACTTCAAGAGCAGCGGGTATATTTAGATACAATAAGCAGAAAAGCAGTGACAATAGGCAGTTGAGAGTGGTAAGTTCAGGTTTTATACAAAGTGAACAATATGTCTGCTTTTAACAATCATATAGTAAAGAAGTAACAATTATCTTCCATGTCATTTTCTGAAATCAGAGTGACCATGTTAAAATACAAAATTACAAAACTGTGACTTGTATCTTACATGCAATAAGATTTATTGTTTACAATGGAATACAGCTCATTACCACAAATGACACATTTCGTATGACTGCCAAATACAATGTTTTATACATTTTGTTCATTTTTCATTGCTTTTTCTTACAGGGAACAGTTATAAAGTACATATCAAGCCTTTGTGATGATAAATGAGGAAATACATTTCTCATAAAAACTAAATTAAATTACTCTGTCATCTTTCCTGAGAAGATGAAAACATGATTATAAATACTTTTAAAATATTAGAATTTCTGCACTGATATTTTTTTCTACAAAGAAATAGACTCTTCTTAGTAGCAGAGACAGTTTGATGGTTATAGTGTAAAGACATTGTGAATCCTCCTTGACCTCAAGATTTTAGAGTTCATTTCTTTCAAGAAAGGGCAGCAAAGAGTATGTGTCATTTCCCTGCTATCTCAAAAAAAAAAACATTGATTTTTTTCATGAGAAATAAAATTGCTTGTAAAAAGATCTAGAGCAGTCTCAAATTTTAAAAAGGAATTAATGTTTTAAGGTGGCCATACACGGACCGATAAAAGCTGCCGACAGACTCAGCTTATAGTAGCATGCATGGGGCCCTCCGATGGGTTTACCCAATCGATATCTGGCCAAAAATCAGCCAGATGTCGATCGGCGGCAAAATTCTGTTGGATCGCAGTTCGTTGATGTGGTTCTGTGATCTGACCACCCGTACCTCCTCCATTGTGATCCGATTGTTGGACCCTAGGGCTCACTATCGGATCACCCGATTTCACCCACCTTTAGAGATTATTTTAAAAAGATTTCCTTTTAAAAAAAACCCTTATCTATGCAGATGATCCACGGGAGCATGTTTTTCCCCCAGATTTTATGTGATATGGGCTTAGAATTTGTTGCCTATTCCATTTTGTGACATGAGCTTAATTAAGTCATATTTTTTGTAAATGTGTATAAACAGTGGTACTTCGAGGTAAAAAAAAGGATTGCGCAACAATGAAAAAGGTCCCCAGGTGGGACCGAAACGTTGGTTCATAATGCACTTTTGCATAATTTTGTGAAATAAATCAATTTTTTTTTAATCGGTGTGTGCTGATCCTCCATTCCTCTATATTACAAATCATTTGATCATGCACCACCACATCAAGCAAGTTCGAGTGCAGGCACTTTGGGACAAGTATATATATATATATATATATATATATATATATATATATATTAAAGGAACAGTCAAATTTAAAAAAACATCAAATTTAAAAAAAAGAATTCGTTAGTATACAAGAAAAATAAACACCAAGACAAATTACACTTTTAAATAGTAAAGCCTGTGGTAGAGTGACTGGGAAAAGGTGGAAAAAGGTCACTCTAGCCTTTAATTTCTTCCCATTTTCTAAGATAGACTCCAGGAAGGGAGCTGTCTGTAAACAGAGAACAGATTCTCTGTGTAAGTTTAGTGGCCAGGTACTCCATTCCACAGAGCCAGTCCGGAGATTGGAGCTCACCTTCCACAGGAAAGCTGTCCTGTGGAAAGGCTATTTAAAGCTAATTGGGATGGGAGAATGTGTCTCTCAGCAGGGCACAGCAGGTAGGAGACCTGGCTGTGTTAGGAACTCCCAGAGGAGCTGGGGGTACTGCCTGCTACTGCAAGAGCAGAGGGAGTCCGTGGCTGTGAGAAAGAGCCAGATATTGTGTCTGTGTGGGACACTGAGGAATAGCCAGGAGGCTAAGAAATTCCTGAAAAGACTGTGAGTACAGGGGTGACCCAACCTATGTTTTACTGGTAGTCCACAAGGGGCCCAGTATAGTGAGGGAACACTTCAAAGTGAAGGTAGTGCCCAGTGGGCAAGGATTTATTTTTATGTTTTGTTTTATAAATGCTGAAGTGGTCACCTCTGTTTGAATGACTTACTGGAAAATAAACCGATGTTTCTTTGAAGAGCCTTGTGTGTCCCTGTCTTTATGCTCCTTTTCCTATGCTGCCTGCCCTACCATTTGCTAATTTCCCCCAAATTTAAGTGTTCAAGCCACCAGGCTGTCACAAGCCTTTATTAAGAAATAACTCACTGAAACTCCACTTCCTGTCCTCTTAAGAAAAGGCGACATGGCGACCATCGATGCTGCATCGCTCGATTTCTCCTCCCTGGCTGGATTCGGCATTGAAGAGAGAAGAGGACAGAGCGCGACAGCAGATTCACAGCAGTTCTGCTCAGTTCTCAGGGTTGGGGAGCTCCATTGAATTGGGGGGTTGCCTGAGCGCCACACATGACAAACACCCCCCTCCCGCGCCTTTGTATGGAGCTTCCGTGCCGGTATACAAATAAAAGCAGTTTCACAACTAGGTCAAGTTATTATGGGTGACTTCATATGCTAAATATAACTGTAATATGCTAAATGATAACTCTCTTTTGGATCTTGTAATTACTAATAATACTGAACTCACCTCTAGCATTTGAGTGGGTGAGCATTTAACAAATAGTGATTATAACATGGCTCCTTTGAGATTCTGTTGCAGAGGCAATTCTATAAGGGAGTAACTAAAACACTGAATTTCAGGTGTGCAAACTTTGACAGTATAAGGGCATCTCTGCAACATATTAAGTGGGAAATTTTCACAACACTGAACAAAAATGGGAAGTCTTTAAAATGCTGCTTAAAGGAACAGTTTAGTGTAAAAATAAAAACTGGATAAATAGATAGGCTGTGCAAAATAAAAAATGTTTCCAATATAGTTAGTCAGGGAAAAATGCAAACTATAAAGGCTGGAATGACTGGATGCCTTATATAATAGCCAGAATCCAACTTCCTGTTTTTCAGCTCTGAAACTTTGAGTTAGTCAGCGACTAAGGGGGGGCCACATGGGACATAACTGTTCAGTGAGTTTGCAATTGATCCTCAGCATTCAGCTCAGATTCAAAAGCAACAGTTATGGCCCGTGTGGCCCTCCCTCAAGTCACTGATTGGTTACTGCCTGGTCACCAGGGTAACCAGTCAGTGGAAAACAAGAGAGCTGAAAAGCAGGAAGTTGGATTCTGGCTATTATGTTAGACATCCAGTCACCTTTATACATTACATTTTTGGATAACTAACTATATTAGAAACATTTTTTATTTTACACTGACTATTTATTTACCAAGTTTTTATTTTTATACTGAACAATTCCTTTAATAAATATACATGTCAATATATTCTGCTTGTAAGCAAGAAATGTCGTTGCAAAGCAAAACCTTTTTGGTTCAATAGTAGTGTTGAGGTGGGTAAGAAAAAGGCTTTCAAGTTAGCTGGGACAGCTGAATCATTTATAAGGTACAAGGAGGCAAGCTAAAAGGATATTGCAGTAAGCAGTAAAAAGAATCCAAAATATTTTTTAAAATATGTTAACAGTAAAAAAATTAAGCAGGAAGGGGTAGGACCTTTATTATCAGAGGGGAGTCAGCTGGTTGATGAGAACAAGCAAAAAGCTCAGATTCTGAACACATACTTTTTGTCTGTCTACACAAATGAGGGACCAGCTAATGAAGGTTTCCTTTTTAATAGTCCCAATTCTAATAATACATCTAATGATGCATGGTTCACACATGATGCAATTCAAAAGAGACTAGAACATGTTAAGATAAACAAAGGGCCAGGGCCAGATGGGATTCATCCTAGGGCTCTGTACTGGGTCCCTTGCTTTTCAAATTGTTTATTAACTACTTGGATGTGGGCATTGAAATGGTTTCTATTTTTGCAGATGATACTAAATTGTGCAGAACTATAGGTTCCATGCAGGATGCTGCCACTCTGCAAAATGATTTGTCTAAGTTGGTAAACTGGGCAGCAAACTGGAAAATGAGGTTCAATGTTGATAAATGCAAGGTTATGCACTTTGGAAAAAATAACATGTTGTCTTATTCTGGGCAGTGTCATTCTGTAGCTACAAAAGCAAATACAGTTCTGTCTTGCATAAAAAAGGGCATAAACTCAAGGAATGAAAACATAATTATACCTCTTTATAGTAAGACCTCATCTGGAGTATGCAGTGCAGTTTTGTACTCCAGTCCTTAAGAGGGGTATAAATGAGCTGGCGAGAGTGCAGAGACGTGCAACTAAACTGGTTAGAGGGATGGAAGACAAGTTATGAGGGGAGACTGTGCAGGGTTAACCCTAGGCTTGGGTACCTGGCTGGAGTGAGTGCTGTAAGTAGGATTGCTTTGCTCAGTATGTTCTCTTTGATGCAATTGCAGCTTGCTGACAGCTTTTGGAGGTGTATGACATCCTTGGTCTGGCTCAGGGGCAGCATGTTGGCCTGGCTGTTGTGCTGAAAGACAATGGTGGACATACTCCCTAGTGCATTGTAGTGGGTCATGAGGTTCAGTCTCAAGAGCCGGTACCTTGTTGTGTATTTCACTGTCAGGGAACACAATAATCTGTAGCGCTTCTGATATGGCCGCTGCAGCTTCCCTTTCTATGACCACTTTTTCTAGGGATGCTTCTAAGCACATACTTTCCACTTTTGCCTCTACTGCTAGGCGTTCATTCTCTGATCTCCTTTCTGCTTCTAAGCATGCAATCTCTGCTTTCCTTTAGTGGCAAGGGCCTTTGCTGCTTCTGCTTTTACGCAGGCAATGTTAGCTGCATAAGTAACAGATTAGTGTTGAGAGGAGCCCAAAACCTGGGTTCTGGTTATTAATGAAGATGTCCTTTTCTGTAACATTGTGCAACAATGGATAAGCCTTTGTATGCTTTAGCTGTCTGTTTGATAGCTTTTGTTTTACTTTTCTGTCCTCACTATGTGTTACTCTTGGGTAGTGTGTAGCTTGACATGCATGCTTCCTTCATTAATCCACTGACACAGGTTATTGAGCTTCAGTTTTATTAACAAGCAGGAAGGTGTAAAACTAGGGAAAACAGAAATGGCAGTGCTTAGTAAGGCTGTACAATACAGTGGTGTGAAAAACTATTTGCCCCCTTCCTGATTTCTTATTCTTTTGCATGTTTGTCACACTTAAATGTTTCTGCTCATCAAAAACCGTTAACTATTAGTCAAAGATAACATAATTGATCACAAAATGCAGTTTTTAAATGAAGGTTTACGTTATTAAGGGAGAAAAAAAACTCCAAATCTACATGGGCCTGTGTGAAAAAGTGATTGCCTCCCTTGTTAAAAATAACTAAGAACAAAAGTAATTGAGATCTATCAGTCTGGTAAAGGTTATAAAGCCATTTCTAAAGCTTTGGGACTCCAGCGAACCACAGTGAGAGCCATTATCCACAATGGCAAAAACATGGAACAGTGGTGAACCTTCCCAGGAGTGGCCGGCCGACCAAAATTACCCCAAGAGTGCAGAGACAACTCATCCGAGAGGCCACAAAAGACCCCAGGACAACATCTAAAGAACTGCAGGCCTCACTTGCCTCAATTAAGGTCAGTGTTCACGACTCCACCATAAGAAAGAGACTGGGCAAAAACGGCCTGCCTGGCAGATTTCCAAGGCGCAAACCACTTTTAAGCAAAAAGAACATTAAGGCTCATCTCAATTTTGCTAAAAAAAACATCTCAATGATTGCCAAGACTTTTGGGAAAATACCTTGTGGACCGACGAGACAAAAGTTTAACTTTTTGGAAGGTGCGCGTCCCGTTACATCTGGCGTAAAAGTAACACAGCATTTCAGAAAAAGAACATCATACCGACAGTAAAATATGGTGGTGGTAGTGTGATGGTCTGGGGTTGTTTTGCTGCTTCAGGACCTGGAAGGCTTGCTGTGATAGATGGAACCATGAATTCTACTGTCTACCAAAAAATCCTGAAGGAGAATGTCCGCCCATCTGTTCGTCAACTCAAGCTGAAGCGATCTTGGGTGCTGCAGCAGGACAATGACCCAAAACACACCAGCAAATCCACCTCTGAATGGCTGAAGAAAAACAAAATGAAGACTTTGGAGTGGCCTAGTCAAAGTCCTGACCTGAATCCTATTGAGATGTTGTGGCATGACCTTAAAAAGGCAGTTCATGCTAGAAAACCCTCAAATAAAGCTGAATTACAACAATTCTGCAAAGATGAGTGGGCCAAAATTCCTCCAGAGTGCTGTAAAAGACTTGTTGCAAGTTATCGCAAATGCTTGATTGCAGTTATTGCTGCTAAGGGTGGCCCAACAAGTTATTAGGTTCAGGGGGCAATTACTTTTTCACACAGGTTTGGATTTTTTTTCTCCCTAAATAATAAAAACCCTCATTTAAAAACTGCATTTTGTGTTTACTTGTGTTATCTTTGACTAATAGTTAAATGTGTTTGATGATCAGAATCATTTTGTGTGACAAACATGCAAAAGAATAAGAAATCAGGAAGGGGGCAAATAGTTTTTCACACCACTGTATATCACAATATATAAAATACATGAACACTGTGTAGCATATGTTAAATTAAAGGGGTTAAAGGCATCTGCATATAATATAAGGCCTAGATACCGGGACAGGAACAGAAATAGCAGTGCCATGAGGTAGCTGCATATATAACATTGCAAAACTTGCATCAAAGGTACAAATAAGTAAATGATGATCTGCCTTTATATATCAGGCTTAGAGTATAAATAATATCTATCAATGTTGGTACCATGAGGCTGGATGGGGTAGGATTACTGCGGATGGTGTTCTGTAGCTGTGAACACTGTAAATATGGCAGCTATACTAATCATTTCCTCGTATTAAACAGGATCACATAGGAAGGGTATGGTGGCCTAAGAAGAACATTTCTATAACAAAGCATAAACCATACAAGTGAATGACAAGGTGAAGCAATACAAACAATAAAACAATGCTGGAGGCATAACAATAGAACTGTCATAGTATCCACTACATTTAGCATAGTTTTGTAAATTAGTATTTTGGAGTAGAAAGACATACTAAGCCACATTTAATTCATCAAAATATGCACTTTCAAAGAATATATGCTTTTTCTTCATACTGTTAGTTGGTCTTGCTACATATAAAACGCATAGAGAGTGCTTTATTTTGAGGCCCATACAGGCCACATACTGTATGGTACTTTTTCTATGTCTATGAATATTGGACATCTAAGGCATTACAAGACCCCAGTGTTCATATTTATGAAGTTTTATATTAGTATGTAAATAATTGTAGGAGACCCATTTACCCATTTTTGTCTACAGCAGGGATCCCCAACCTTTTGAACCTGTGAGCAACATTCAGAAGTAAAAGGAGTTGGGGATCAACACTATCATGAAAAATGTTCTTGGGGTAACAAATAAGTGCTGTGATTGGCCATTTGGTAGCCCCTATGTGGATTGTCAAGCTCTACATTGAGGCTCTGTTTGACAGTACACCTTGTTTTTATACAACCAAAACTTGACTTCAAGCCTGGAATTCAAAAGGCCCTGCTTTGAGGCCACTGAGAGCAACATCCTAGGGGTTGGAGAGCAACATGTGCTCACAAGCTACTGGTTGGGGATCACTGGTCTACAATAGTGATGGGCGAATTTATTCGCCAGGGGCGAATTCGCGGCGAATTCCCGCGATTCGCCGCTGGCGAATAAATTCGCGAAACTGCCAAAAAATTCGCCCAAAAAAATTCGCCGCTCAAAAACGTGTCGCGCGTCATTTTTGACGTGACGCGTGCCGAAAATGACGTGACGCGTCGGAAACTACGCGAAGCGCGTCAAAAACGACGCGACGCGTCGCGTGCGACGCGCGTCAATAACGACGCGCGAAATGTTTCGCGAATCGGCGAAAAATTCGCGAATTTCTCTGGAAATTCGCGAATTTTTCGGCGAAGCGAAACGCGGCCGTTTCGCCCATCACTAGTCTACAAGCATATGAAAAAGTTTGGGTACCCCTCTTAATTCTTTGGAGTTTTGCTTATCATTGGCTGAGCTTTCAAAGTAGCAGAAAAAGAAGTATTTCAGCAGTGACATCAAGTTTATTGGATTAAAAGAAAATATGTAATATGCATCATAACAAAATTCGACAGGTACATAAATTTGGGCACCCCAATGAAAGGCAATTTTTGTCTCATTAGTCCAAAGCACTTTTCTCCAATATGACTGTGGCTTTTCCAAACAAGCTTTTGCATACAACAAGCAACTCTCTGGTGTGAATGCAGAAAGTGCTTCTTTTGCATCACCCTGCCATACAGATGTTCTTTGTGCAAATTGTGCTGAATTGTAGAATGATGAACAGATACACCATCTGGAGAAAGATGTTCTTACAGATCTTTGAAGGTGATCTTTGGGTTTTCTGTAACCATTCTCACAATCCTCTGCATATGCCACTCCTGTATTTTTCTTGGCCTGCCAGACCTGGGTTTTACAGCAACTGTTCCTGTGGCCATCAATTTCCTAATTACATTCCTTACATTTCAAACTGACAGTTTAAACCTCTGGGATAGCTTTTTGTAGCCTTCCCCTAAACCTAAAACTGTTTTTTATACACCCAAAACTTGCCTCCATGCCTGGAATTAAAAAATAAGCACCTGTTTTGAGGCCACTGATAGCAACATCCAAGGGGTTGGTGAGCAACATGTTGCTCACGAGCCACTGGTTGGGGACCACTGTCCTAAATCCCACCTAAACTTCCACCCTCTCCCCACACTCCTTCTCACTTGTGTGTTCCTTCACCCCTATGACTAATGAGGAAGTCTCAAAACCTTTTGACCTCTTCACACCTTACTACCTGCCTAGAACTTCTCTACAATATCAATACTTGTCTAATGAAAGCCTTAATTCATCTATTTAATTTCTCGCTCTCAACTGGAATCTTTCCTTCTCAACTAAAACATTTTGTTGTCACATCCTTCTGAAAAAAACTTTCTTGATCCCTCAAATCTTGATAACCTGCAACCTTTCTCTCTGCTATTTTTCATCTCTAAACTACTTGAGTGCCTAGTCTACAATCAACTAACATCATTCCTTTCTGACAATAACCTGCTAGACCCCCTACAATATGGTTTTAAGCAACAACTCGCTAATCATTCCTTCAGTGTCTTCTACAATGGAGTAGCTTCTTCTCTCTTACCTCTTTCTGTAGAGTTTTCTCAAGGCTCTGTCCTGGGCCCCTTATTATTCTCCCTCTATACTTCTACCCTCAGCAAATGAATCAACTCATATGATTTTCACTACCACCTCCATGCTGACGATACTCTATCTCTCCTACACTGATCTCAACCCAGAACTCCTAACTCGGGTCTCCTCCTACCTGTACGCTATCTCTACTTGGATGTTGCAATTAATCAATTATAATCAATTATAACTGATTTTTAAACTTTTTTTTTATCTTACTATTAGGTTCAAAATTGGGTGGCCAAGAATTGGGTCCATTCAGCCCATAATCTTCAATTCTCAACTACCTTGCATCTGCAAACTGTTCACAAGGGGACTGGCTGATTTGTGGTTTTTTAGTTTATTGCAGTCTCTTTACAGCGACAGGGCCTAGGTAAAAAAAGAGACCACAGTCCCAGTATCCCTGCCTACTCCATCTTTGTGGCGTCCCAGCCTTAAAACAAACGTTAGGTAGTTAGCTCTCGGGACGACTCCACCTCTATTTATTTTCCTATTTCTTCATTATATTTTCTATTGTGCTGAATGGCAATCGAGTTATCTTTCTAATTAATTAAGGGTATTATCTATGAATTACTGAATTTCTCCTTTAATGAATTTTCGCCTTTATTAATTAATTCTCCTCTCTATTTAACTAAGAGTATTATTATTAATGAATTCATGAATGAGTATTTAATTAATTGCACAGGACCACTATACAAGTAATCTATGGAGTATTAATTCACTCAATTAATGGTTCAATTACCTATTTATTTATTCAATTATTTATTATTAGCACATAAGCACTTTATCCTAGAGTAATTTGTTTTACAAATTAATTAATTGATCCCAGTTTTATTAGAGCAGTTGTTCTCTCTCTTTTTCACTGTTACTTAAACCAGTGTCAAACCAGTAATTCAGTGACAGTCACAGGTCAAGTCTTGTCATATAAGGGAACTTGGGGAAGGCATTAATGCACTGTTCCTTCGCTGCATATGTTCAATGAATTTAATTCATGTGATTTAGCTGTATAAACACATTTACTTTACAGAGCTGCACAATGTTGGGGCTCTATAAATAAATATTATTATTAATAATAATAATAATAATAATAATAAAAACAATATTTAGGGTGCTATATTTTCTTGGAAATGTTGTGGAATTACACGAAATATCAGACAGATGTCTGACTAAGACATGTTGGTGGTTCTACAATGTTATATAATGTTGGTCAATGTTGTATACCTTTGGGAAAGTCACTAATATGCCTTTTTTAACCCTTTAAATCCCTGGCTCTTTTGATTTTGTCACACTGTGTGTTGAAAGTAAACAACAAATGTGTCATACAGTACATCAAAAGGCACCTGGAATAAATTATTTCTGGTGTTGGCACCTTAGGTTCTACAGCAGGTGGAACTGAAATGCTTAAAAGTAAATCTCAGTTTCTACAGGTTTCCAGCATGTTATGTATATTTTGGGTTATTCCTAGTGATGGGCGAATTTATTCGCCAGGGGCGAATTCGCGGCGAATTCCCGCGATTCGCCGCTGGCGAATAAATTCGCGAAACTGGCCAAAAAATTCGCCCCAAAAAATTTGCCGCTCAAAAACGAGTCGCGCATCGTTTTTGACGCGACGCGCCGAAAACGACGCGACGCGCGCCGAAAATGACGCGACGCGTCGGAAACGATGCGGCGCACGTCAAAAACGACGCGACGCACGTCAAAAAACGACGCGTGCGTCAAAAATTACGCGCGACTCGTTTCGAGAATCGGCGAAAAATTAGCGAATTTCTCGGGAAATTCGCAAATTTTTCGGCGAAGCGAAACGCGCCCGTTTCGCCCATCACTAGTTATTCCTGTTTGTAAGTTCATGTATTTAAATTTTTGTGATTATTTTAAATCTAATTGTCTTGGAAATTAGCGTGGAAAGACATTTTCCATATTTGCACATCTGCAGGGTACCAAGCCCTTGCAAGTAATCAGTTATTTAGTGGTCTTGTTTGGGAACACTCACTGGTCATTGTCTATACTCTTAATATATTGTGAATTATTAATATGTGTATAAAAAGTTTTATATTGAGTTTTGTTTTGATAACAATTAAAATATATGATGCTATTTTATATTTTCTTATTACTGTGCTCACCCCCATACTGTTGGCTTACACAAACATAGTCAAAACAAAACACTTTAAAAGATATGTTTATATGTATAAAATGAATCGTTTTATGACCCTTTTTCCAAGTTCACCTGTGATAGTAATATAATCAGTTAAGATATTTTAAAAATGTTATTTGTAGAGATGGCCGTTTTTTTTTCAGATTGTTTAGAAGTTGACTGATAGGTTGGTATGCATTATAATGTTTCCTCTTAAATTGAAATTTGAAAGTTTTATTTATTTATCATCAGCTTTAAACATTTTGTCATGTTTATTTTGGGCTTCTTATTTCCTGCAAATATCATGTTTAATTTAGTTTTATGGTTATGTTAGAGTTTTATCTTTTCCTTCATAGCTGTTAAGACTTCAGCAAGGACCTGTATATAACCTCTTCAAATTTGGGCTGTGGCTTTGGCTGTGAGTGTAAGTCCCCTTTAAGGACCAAAATTTTGTCATAGACTCCCTTGTCTCATAACAATCTGACAGTTATTTAACAATATGAAAATGTTGTTATTTCAACCACAGTTTGGAGCAACAAATAAGTAGGACCTCAAATAGGTCTCCTCCAATCTCATGCTAACTGCCCTCCAGTCTGGCCCCTTAGCCACATTACATTAGGGCCGCTTAGGGATTGCCATAAATTATCAAATCAACACAAGTCAAATAATATAACACAAGTCAAATAATATCTACCAGAAGCTGATAGAGCAAGACTGATTAATAATCAGAATATGCTCCCCCTGCTGTTCATTAGTATGATTGTTTCCTTGCTGAGCAGTTATGGTCCGTCTGACAATTCCTATCCACAGCAGTAAATAAAGGGAGGATTTCACTGCATACAGTCAGGTTTCTTATAAAAACGGTGCACATTTTTTAATTGAAGTATATTGTAGATAGGTTTCTTTTTCATTAAAGAAAGTAAAAATGTGATTTTATTTTTTGCCTTTACATGCCCTTTAAGGTTTTAATGCAACTCCAACTACGACGACTCTTAACTCATTCTATTGTTTCAGCACCCTCCAATTAATATATTATTTCCTCAAGAATGTAATAGTAAACTGGACTGGCATTTTACATTTTGCTTGATATTTTGCATAGTTATGTTTTCTATATAATTTTGTATTATTAAGGAAAAAAGAAGTTGTATATCAAACAACTTCTATCACGCCGGCATTTGCAAGGAAGAGGAGCGGTGCTGCTGGCGTCCCCGCCGCACCACTGGACCACCAGGGTGAGATTTCATTACAATTGGTTTCAATACAGAATAAAAGGTACATAAGACACAGCAATAAAATTGTTTGTACAGGTATAAATCAATGTTTACTTAATTTATGTAATATCAAAACTAAATACAATACTTGTATGTATTAAACCATCAATTTTTTATAGTCCCTATGTTCTTTAGGCTGGTGTCCATGGGCCTCCTCAATACAATGAAGAAGCCTCCTAAAATAGCTAATAGCCATTAACACAAGAAAAATACCTAGTTCTCAACTTATGTTTCTAATAATAAACTATTTTAATAGTACAAAGTACAGAAAAAGGAAAATCACTTGAATTGTTTAAATATTGGAGATGATTTGGAGTTTTCTGTATAACCTATAAGGGATCCCTTACCTGTACTAGGTGTGTGTTTATGTGTAAATAAGGAACAGTTTATCTTCTTATTTACTTACAATTAATCATTGTGAATTGCATTCCCCTCTTAAGTTTCTAGACAAGATTATGTAACTAGTATTAAAAACTGTGTTTTGCAGAAAATATAAAATTTCATATTGTACTAGCCATTGATATGCATTATTTTTACAAAAATCTAAAGTAAAAAAAAAAGCATAATGTGACAGTTTAGCAAATCACTGTACTTAGTAAGCACATACAGTTTATTGTGACTTTCAATTTATATGTGTTAAAACATTGCAAAATACTATTCAGTTACACTAACTAATGAAAATTATGTTGGAAAAGAGTAAGGGAACCATCTAGTGTCTGCAGTAACCAGCTTTTTAAGATGCACTTTAGTACTACGATCTCAACTTATCAGTGCTATTTATTATGTATATTTTTGTGTATTTAAGTACATAATTTTTCTGACCATTGAATGGTTACAGACCCCATTGAAACTCCATTTAACTTGTAGGTTGTCTTCGCACATCTTTCCTTTTTACCTGGGGCAATTTACAGTGAGCTGGGCTGAAGCACATGCATGGACACCGGTATTATGCACCCACCTGGGGCTGTGCACTGCAAGTTCACTATGTGCTGGGGCCTTTTTAAAGGAACCTGGATTCTAAGTGGAGGCTGACTGGAGCTGTGCTTTAAGAGACATAGAGACTAGCTTACTAATTTAGGTGCTAAATTATACCCTTAAGGCAGGGTGGCCCTCCAGCTGTTAAGGAACTACAAGTCCCATAATGCAATGAAGGAGTCTGACAGCCACAGTCAGGCAAATGCATTGTGGGACTTGTAGTTAACAGCTGGAGGGCCAAGTTTGGACACCCCTGCCTTAATGTTACCAATAATAACCAATTTCTAAGTCTTTTTGAGCAATTAGCTATAATTACAAAAATTTAAGTTACAACATAGAGGATTAGGATCAGCAAGTGATGGACTGCGTTAAGAGGGTGAACATAAACTATTCACTGCAGTCTCTAGTAATAAGGTGGACACCAGTAATTTTGGCTTATTAATTATTTGCATTTGTTAATGAGACCATCCTACAGTCTATGGTCTTCTTTACTAATATGTATGCTACTTGCATAAAAGCTAATGCTCTGGAGTTTAATGGGATAAAAACTACAATGCTTAGAAACAATTATCAACTACAGCTCTGGTTCTAGCATTTTGAAAACAAAGCTACAGGAGCCCTCCGCTACTCAGATGCCACCAGGTTTTAATGTGAGAGGATCTAGGAGAAAGTTCTGAGCGAGCAAGGGAACTTTACATGTAAATAAGAATGGAGAGTTGGATCATGGTCAGGAACAGGCCAGGTCATTGGACTCCAGTTTAGAAGTTCACTTGATAAAGCCATGTTGTGCAGTGAAACAGCTGACGAGGAACGATGCAGTAAGTGGTAAAAGGGGCCCCCCATCAGTGCCGATCACTGATGAGCTAACACAGTGCCTGGGAGTGTATACACCAGCAAGGTTGGTTATTAAATTGCTACAGAGATAAGGCCTTGGAACAACATAATTTTATTGCCTTAACACAGACTCTCAAGTAGAACGGAGATGCAACTAATAAACATAACCCATTTGTCCACCTACAACCCTTCTCCTTAGGAGACAAAGACGTAGAACCTATTTGCATGGGTTCCTCAGGGGGGCATACAATTAACTGTGGGGTCCCGTTGAAAATTATCCTTGTGGCATTGGATGATATGACAGACAAATCTTGTTTTATGCTTATCATAAGCTTCTGATTTTTAATGATGATCAAAATTTGCTAATTAGCAATGTTTTATTTTAATCATTCTAATAAAATCTATTTTTTATTCTTACATGTAACTTTATATACCATGCCAAGCTGCATCGTCAAAGGATGTAGACACAGACATGGCAAAAAGTCCTATATTCAACTGTCACACTGCATCCATTCCATTCCCTAACAACTTCAATATAATAAAGACTTGGCTTGCTCAAATAGGACAGTATAGTTATGATCTCAATGCAATAAAATCTCTAACTACAGAATATGTTCCCTACATTTCACCAGGGATAGTTATGTGTCCAAGGGGTCTAAAATACAAATTAAACCAAATGCAACCCCAACCATTTTCAGCATTCCAACAGAGTCCTCTAATATTCATTCTTTATTTCAATTTCCTCCAACAAAGATAATGAGAGAAGAACAAGGTCAAGATACTTCATCTCTTATAAGAATTGAATCTCGTTTGTCAACAGAGTCAACACAAACTGAGGAAAACAATGTTTCAAACTGAGGCAGCCATTAATATCAATAACTGGCCGATTGTATAAAGTGTTTGCACTCTACTAAGGGGCAGATTTACTAAGGGTCGAATTGTTGAGGGCTTTAAGCCCTCGAATTCGAATGGTGAATAATTTTCAAATAAATATTCACCAGAATCGAATAAAATATTCGCCAGTTTTGAACGCTTTTTGAATATTTGCCAAAATCGTACAATAGAACGATTTTGTGCAAAAATTTGTACGAATCGAATATTTGCAGCATTCAATCGTACAAATAATCTTCGATACGAAAACTTAAAAAAAGCCTATGGGGGCTTCGGTAATTCGGTAGGTTCGATCTGGCGAAGTAGACAGTCGAATAAAAATTTAAAGGGCAAGTTCTTCAACCGGCAAATAGTCGAGTGATCGAATATATATTTATTTGATCTATTCGATGCAACCGAATATTTCATATTTGATGGTCGAAAATACTTAATTTGAATATTCGATTGGTCGCACAATCGAAAATAGACTATTCAAGCTAATATTCAAATCCTTCACACGAATTTAGTTAATCTGCCCCTAAATGTAGAAATTAAAGAAATGGAATCACAGACTGGTATTGAATAACTAGAACTGAGCCTTGGAAGATAAAGGACCACATACTGTATACTCAGTTTGTACTGTATGTCAACCCCAATAAAAAAAAACACAACCAAAAATCAAGATTACAACTCCCAGTAAGTGTCTGTCAGTGTCACGAATGCTGACAGTAGCCTTGCCAGGAGCTCAAGGTGGCATGTCCTGTCTCTTCGGCGTCACTCCCAAAATGGTTGCACCATGGTGATGTTACTGCGTTGCACCCATCGTGGCACGCGGTAATGTCACAGAGCTTGTTTTGGCGCCAAATTAAAAAATAAAAGGACGCCAGAGACCCAGTTCAATGCCCGAATATAGTTTTTGTTGTTATACATTCCTGGGTGCTCAATTATTCTTCTGCAATTGATTTCTGGACTTTGACCCTTGCCTGAACCTGACCTTGCTACTTGCTGCCTGCCTTTTTACCCCTTGCCTGGACTTTACCTTGATATTTGGCTGAACCCTGCCTGTACCTTGTATCTGGACTTTAACCCTTCAGCTTCCACCTTGGTCCTCACTTCTCCCCGCTGGGAGCTGCTAGGCCCGCTGACATTATTGGTGGTCATATTTTATTACCCCCAATTGTTCCAGATTGCTCTGTAGATGATGAAAGTGCAGATGAGGATTCTATTCAGTTGTGAGGATACAAAGGATTACACATATGAGTCTTGTAAGGGATCTTCACAAAAGCAGCATCAACTTGATTCTCTTTAGCGAGAAGACTATGTAAAGGAGACAAAAATACATGAGCATTGTTTGGACAGTCTACTCCACTTAGTAAGGTGCCAATTATAGAGATTCAGTAGAAGCGGGAAGGTAGCATGGGCACTGTAACACTTACTTGTTTAGGTGGGTACAGAGCATTGTTTGGCTTAGCCAAATATTGCTGTAGGAAATGTTTTGCTGGCATCCTCCATTCTCATAAGTTGTTCATTGTTAAAAAAGTACAGAAATGTACAACATCTTTGGAGTCCCAATACTTTCTCATACAACCTTTTACAATTATCAGCCCTTTTATCTTTTCCCTGCTATTGACTATCACTGGCAGATGGAAAGCTCCACCAGCATACAAGTTCTTCAGGGTACAGATGTAGCTGTTGCCAGTGATGGGCAATTCAACAGCACAGGATACTGTGCATAATACTGTATATACTCTTTTAAGGCCTGTTTGGATAAAATTCACTCTGACAATGTACAAGTCAAAATACAGTAGTTGCTATGAACCGTCATAAATCACTTAGGAGCCTAATGAAAACAAATGATTACAAACACATCGATCATCAGTTCGATTTATGGCATCTTTGTACAGTACATCTGTCTTGAACAAGAAGTTGTTAACAGTTAGTAGAAGGCCAAAATATGGAGATATAGCAAAGTGGATTTCTGCAGTCACAAACTACCTTTGGTGGTCTTCTCAAACTTGTCAGCAGCAGGTGGAACTTCTTCTGTGCAATATCACATTTCAAATGTTCACACATTCCCAGATCTGAAAATGCCTAAGAAGAAATTATCTAAAACGCAACAAAAAGAAGCTGTTTGGATCAATGGTGCACATCCCGTTCATGACACCCTATTAAAAGCAATTAATGATCACTATCTGTTTAATGACACTGTAAAAATAGGAAAATTTGTCACACAGGCAAGCTATAAATTTTTCACAGCAAAGTACTTAAATAACTTTTGAAAAGTATAGCATTCAAGATAGATGCAAAGCATGCTTTCACAGTTCTAGCTATTCTGTCACAAAATCTAAATGTAATTCAATCTCAAGCCACTATCAAATGTCCACCAAAGTCTGTACAAAATCCGAAATATGGATATATTACAGTCAATGGGCGAGTATTAAATTGTTGCCGGCATCCATTATGACATAGGCATCTGTTTTGGCACTGGCAACCATTTTGCCGCTGGCAACCATTTTGATGCCGGCGAGGTAGATGCTTCATGAGACTTTGTACAATCAAATGCACCATTATATATAAAAGTAAAGATTTCCATGCATACACTTTTGTATTCACATGTAGCAAAAACAATTGTTTTAGCACGATTTAAATATACTCTCAGTGCAGCTGCGTCACATGCTTCAAATTAATTTGTTAACCAAAAGTAGTTTCCATTTTTAACACCTACATAAACAAACTATTTACATAAATTATACACATAGCTATTTACACAGATTACTGGCCAGCAAAGTTAATTAGCATTAACCAAAAAAAAACTAACTCCATCACATATCCCCCTCAAAAATAATCAAAGAACTTATCAATACTGATATGAACATGAGTTTCCTCCAACAGCTCAATTGGACCAAGGGGACAGCTCCAAACTCACCATCCCATGAAGCTCTTCCTACACTCTTTTCTGGATGCTCTGTCCACATCATCCCCAATGCAAGTATATAGCCAACACCAAAGAAAGGATTGCTGTCACGATCGGCTTCCTAAATCCAGAACTAGTTCTAAGCTCCCAGTCATGGCTCAGTCTTCCACCTCTAGCAACCACCTTTGGCTTCAGAAGGAGCCCTCAGCTACTCAGATGCTGCCAGGTCTTAAAATGAGAGGAGCCAAGCAAATGGTTAGATCGTTACCAAGTTAGGACAGAAGGCAACACCAATGCTCCATGGGAAAAATTAGAATATAGTAGAGCCAGGCAGACTAGGGTCAGTCCAGTCAGTGTTCAGTCAGATAGGCACAGCTCATTTCAGGCAGCGTTCAAGCAAGGTCAGACAGGCAGTGGTCGGTTCAGGGAGAGTTCAAGCTAAGTCTAATAGGTAGGGATTGAAAACCAGAAGATAATCATCAGAATAAGCACAACCCGGAACTAGCAAAATAGGCATATAGATATTTAAGGTTTGGCCCAATGCCACTTTACATATTAAAACTTTGCGCCAAAAACATGATGACATCATTACGCTCAAGTAAAATGGAGATGACAACAATCGGATGTAAGGAGGTAAGTATGAGAAGGGGAAAATTTAAATTGTGGACAAGAATACCAAAGCGAACATATAGATACATAACCCATTTCAAACCATGCTAAAATTAAAATAAATTATTATTGATCCTATAACATTCATTAGTACAAATAGGCAATATCATGTCTCGCATTCAGTCCCTTAGGTATTCTCATCTCCAATTTCAGAATCCAGACTGCCTCTCTGTCAGATTTAGGGAGCACACCAAATCTCCACCCCTGAAGTGAGGATTCACTTATTCAATGAGTTTAATTATCAAATCTTGGATACCATTCGGGGAGCATAAGTCAGAATGTTAACCCACATGGTACCCCTCATGTTTTTTAACAATTGCTCTTATATGCTCCCTTATGCTTTCTTTTAAACAATGGGTTGTATGACCCATATATTGCTTCTCGCAACATTTGCATTCTAACAGGTATACTACCCTTTTGGTGTTACAGTTATAAAAACTATTATTCTGATATAACTGGACCCTGTAGAAATGACATTACAGGTCTTGCATGTGGTAGCTCCACATCTATAAGTGCCCTTCAGGGATAACCAACTGTCCCTAGGGCTTTTTGTAGCTGAGGTAACTAAGCTTGGTGCTAAAATCTTCCCTAAAGTAAGGGCATTCTTAGAAACACATTTAATGTAAGATGATAAAACTCTGACAAACTAGTATCATTATATAGAACTGGAAGATGTCTTCTTGCCATAATCCTCACTAAACTCCTTCTCCTTTGTCCCTAATTTCATTTATTGTTGGAGGTATAGCTTATACCACTAGTGTGACACCTGCTTGCTTTATCACAAAATGTCCTGACCATTCCAAATCAAAATGAACCATGCACAAACCAACAGTTATGTACTAAATGTACCGCTAATGAACACTGACCCTTGTATCCTTCAGAGTGGTATTCATCACCACTACACTCCCTCCCTTAGCTGCCTGCCAGATGCTAATGGATGTGTTCTCTCTAAAGGAATTAATAGCTAAATTATCCTCAGTGGATATGTTCTCAGGAATCTTCTTAGTCCTTTTAGAATTTATTATATAAGATCACTGCCAACAAGGTCCTGAAACGTATCCATCGAGGGACACCTTGATTGCAAGGGGTAAAAAATCAAAACACATTGTTTTAGATAGAATCACTTTATATACCAATTCCCTTTGATCATGGTCCTCAACTATGCTCTTGCTCTATAACGTGTTTAAATACAATAGACAGCACTGTTCTTGAAAGGAAGTGAGTGACCACCTTGGCTCATACCTGTTAATTACCTTTTGGTGCTCATCCCATTTATATAAATCAATGTTATCTGTACCCAGTCCACATGGCCCAAAATGCCTTACGTGCAAACCTATTTATGCCCAATAGAGTGTTAAATAGGCTAAAGTGGTGTAGCAGAGTGAATATTTTCTAATTTGATTAAATGATTTACAATATATATCTATATATCTATCTCTCTCTCTCTCTCTCTCTCTCTCTCTATATATATATAGTATTACACCTTAAGTTTGAGTAAGTATAACTCAGCAGATTTTGGGATAGTTAAGTAAGTCCAATGTCCCTAATGTAGTTATATTGTTGGGCAGACATTCTATAGCAAACATAGGCATTGTTCCCCAGCAAACATCTTAAAGAATGGCTGTAGACCTCCTTAAGCTAGCCTAGGTTAGCATTCAGGGTTAAAGGTCTCTTTAGCTGTTGATTATAAAGCACACCTTCATTCTTCGATGGGTAGTTTTGCCTCGGACACATGAGTGGGTGGCAGGATTTGGATCATCGCTTAATTATTGGGAACCTGAGGGTGATGAACCAAAGGCTGCAAAACTGGCTATTCTAGTAATTACCATCTCATATGACGTTAAGTAAATGTTTTTAAATTTTACCTTTACGTGTGTGTGTGTAAGTTATTGCTCACAAGCAAGTATATCAAAAGGTTTAATTATTGATTCTGTATATTTTTATTACTATATTTATTAATATTAATTAATAAAATTATTAATATTGATAAAGGTTCACCCCTTTATTACAAGTGGTGTGTGGGTGCAAATGACAAGCCATTACTCAAAACTCATTCCTTAGGTAAAGTCAGTGTAAAGGATGAAATGTTTAATTTAATCAGTCCAGTCCTTCCTCCTCAGTTCATCTTTCCCTCAAAAACATCTTACTGCTCTTCTTGTCTTGATTCTGCTTGATAGTTCCATCTGGACCCTCCATTTTTTTGCATTTTGGAAATGGATCCTGGCCATAATAGTTTTTTGTCCAGTTGAAATTCTCAGTAGTTTGAAAATCCTTCAAGTCAGCTTCAGTAGGACTCCTCTTGGTAGTGTGTAAAGATGGCATCTCAGTATCCTCTGTACAGAAAGAGGTTTCTTCCACCAAATCACTAGAAACACTTGAGAAGGAAACAGAGAAGTCTCCAAGAGATACATATTCTTCCTTTTCAGTTCCTGTACCATATATAGATAAATAGTCAGTGGTTGTGAACTGTATATTTAAATGGTTGGATTGCAAGGTACCATCTTGTAACTCTTGCATTTTTATCCTTCATTCTGTTTATCCATATACGTAGGTGTTGATCAGTCACTAAGCAAAACTCTTGGCTTAGCAGTTAACATCTTAATTACTCTAGTCTATCTATCTTTAGAATTGTAGTCTAGGACTGCTTTCCAGGCTTGCATTATTTCAGCAAGCTACTTGTGCTGCATCTGTCAAAGCCTGAGCATTTCCTCTTGGTACTCTCATGCTTCTTGTTGAAACTTCCCTTGCTCTTCTTACCTTTTAGCCTCCATCTTTGCTCCTACAAATTCTGCTTCTGATCTGATTCTATTAGTTTCAGAATCATCCATTTCAGAAGTTCATCTAAACCCGAAGTTTGTGAAGATGCAGTAGTCTCTGGCATTGTAGGTTTCCTGTAGAATAAGCCTTTAAGATGCATGCCCAGGGGCGTAACTACAGAGGAAGCAAACCCTGCGGCTGCAGGGGGCCCAGAAGGTGTAGGGGGCCCCACAAGACCCTTATTAAAATGCAATTTCAACATGCATATTTTGGGGCCCTTAAATGTATTTACTGTGGGGCCCAATAACATCTAGTTACGCTACTGTGCATGCCTTTGGTTTCACTGTAGGTTCAGTAGTAGTTATCCCCATGGCACCAGAAAGGAGCTCTGTTTCACTTGCAATTTCCTCTTTTCTTTTAGGATTTAGGAGAATTATTTGAAGTGCCTCTGGAAGAAGCATCATCTTACTACTTGGACATTCTGGCTTTCCTTGCAGGTCTCTTCCACGTGCCTATTTCTTTTACTCCTAGCTGGGACTTTTTGCTCACTTTCACAACCCACTTTGAATTCTGGGTAATTTTTGGGGATTCTCTCCAGTCTTTTCTTTTCCACATCTGTTACGCTGGCATTGCCTTATGCTGAACGTTAATATAATCCCACCTCTGACATCATATGTCACTGGTTGCATGTAAGTTCAGTAGCCAGGCATTGGAAAATTGTCACTTCCCCCCTTTATGTCCTAACGTGAAGTTTTAACCCTACAACATCTGTCTAATAGTCAGCACAGAATTCAACTCAGATCCTGAAGTTTTCAAATTTCAGATGGGTTTCAAATCTGTGTTTAATTCTCTATGCATTGTGGTGGTCTGTAAGGTTCTGCTGGGATTTGAACCAGGGACCTTTGGGCATCTGGTTCAATGTCTTAACCACTGGGCCAGATGAGCAGCCTGCAGGGTTGTTCAATATATATTACCTGGCCTTTGCAGCCCCAGCCCAGCCACAGCCTGATTGGTTTGCAGTCAGCCAATCAGGGCCCTATATAAGACCAGCCCTTCAAACACTCCTTGCCTGAGCATTGGTTCCCATCCTAGCAGTGTGCATTGCCCCTAGCTATGGGTTCCCCTTCTGGCATCCTTCCTATTCTGCCTTGCCTTATCTTATCTTGTTTTGTCTGAACCCTTTCCTGTCTTGTCCTGACTGTCTCTGAACCTTGTCCCGGTCTGAACCTTGTCCTATCTAAATCTGCCTTTCCTTTCCAGTTCTGCTCTGGCCTGGCTTTAAACTGTGATCTTTCCTTGCTTAACCTACTGTAGCCTTGACCTTGCCCTGCCCAGCTTTCCTTGTTATTCTGAATCTTTATTTGCTCCTCATTCCTAACCTGACCTTGCCTTAACCTTATTCTGCTTTGACCTGACCTTGGCTTTCTGGTTCTTGCTTCCTGTTCTGTTCTGACTTGTACCCTGTCTATATCTTCCCTCCTCTCGCTAGCCCATCCTCTGGCTAACTTGTCCTCTGGATAGCCCGTCCTCTCGCTAGCATGTCCTCTCGCTAGCCTGTTCTTTCATTATCCCATCCTGTCCTATACTTCTAGTCTGCTCCTGTCTCCTGATCTGGTCTACACCCACACCATCCAGTCCTAACCCAGTCTGTTCTGTATTTTTAACTTGTATTTGCTTTGCAGTTATTTTTGACCAGACACTGCTGTTACTTTTTTTTCTGTTGGGTGTGAATACAAAGTGGGCATGAGAAAGCACCAATAACGCTAGTGCATTTTCTGACACAAATTAACCTTGTGTGTACAGTGACAGCAAGATGCTAGTAAATGCTTTATAACAGAGCATTCTGTCCCAGTGACTGCATAGTTCCTATCCGGTGCCCATTGAAAGCAGCAGTCCTGACCTGCTTTACAGTATGTCTGAGATTCTAGCTATCTGTATGTCACGAACGCCGCCCGGAGCAGTTCCAGGAGCTCCGGGCGGCGCGTCCGTCTCCCT
>CM044441.1:101176790-101201247 GCA_024363595.1 Xenopus borealis
TATATATATGGTGCATGTATAGAGTGTAACTACTCATTAGTGGACCCTATATACCTATATAGCCTTGGGGTAATTTATAATAATAGTTAATTAATAACTGTAATATTTTTATATACCAATATATATATATATGTGGATGAGTACAAAACCATTGCATGATTACATGTGGGCTGCTTTGATTTTTTTTGCCCGGGCTGCTTTTTACTCCCAGTCCTGCCCTGTCTGTACTGCAGTATCCTAGGAAATGTATTTGGGAATGTTGTATTCTAATCTGAAACCAAGTGCATATTACATTTTTTAAACATTATGAGTTAGTTTCCATTTTTTTAGGGTTCAGTAATATAATTTTTCTGTGGGTTCAGTAATTATTATAATGAATTGACTATGGCTGTTAAAAAACAATCTGTATGTCTGAAGACTTCTTTTTATTTACACTCTGTAATGTACAGACAGAAAGAAACAAATAATGTAAATTCTTGAAATGCTCCGAGAAAATATAATGCTGCTCAGTGAGACCGTTTCAGAAAATGTCTGGGAAGATGAAAGCCTTACTGGGCAAGAACTGGTGAGATAACAACATTTTCTTTATTGCAAGAATGCAGTTTTCACTAATTGCCTAACTGGGAATCACTGCATTCTCTTCTCAGTGAAGGGCTTTGTCTTATAGCTGCTTAGATTAGTTGACCAGCTATTATGCCGTAATTCTAAAGGCATATAACTTATTAAGCTTAGGTTAAAGCAAAGCTGCACAGAAAGCATTTGTTTGTGAAAGGCCTATCCAGCAGAGCAGGTTGCCATGGAAACCACTGAAGGCAAATAAAAAAGACAATGTCGGTGTCAATAACATCTTTATCTCAGATTTTTTTAAAGGTTAGGTAGGGGAAAGAAATAAATGCTGATCTTAATTATGCAGTTTTCGACAGTAAAGTATAAATTCCAACTTCAAGTGTAATTTGAGCCTTACAGTAATATAATTGTGTTTTGTTTTATTTTTTTCCGTTCTCTTTTTAGAAACGTAAACTTCTTTCCATCTTGGATACACATGGGGATGCTATATTGTGTCATAAAAATAACAATGGTTCTGAGCAACCCAGCTCTTCTCTTATGAGTCACAGAATAGCATTTATCAGCATCTCGCTTTTTACAATATGCCTGCTGCAAAGCATTCTCCCTGTGGAAAAGGTGAGAGAAGAACAAAAAGCTTGAAAGGCAGAGTCGTTTTAGACCTCTTTTTCAACATTGTTTACCTAGCTGTAGCACAGCTCATCTCTTGACTGCAGATTAATGCATGAGCACCAGTGTGACACTAGACCTTACCCTACTGAAAATTGGCTTATCACAATAGTCCTCATGAGCAATGTAAAAAACAACACTGCAGGTCTGGAAACAAGGCTCTTCTCTCTGGGTTCTCTTCAGGATGGGGCAGTGTCACATCATTAACTGTAACATGGTCATAATAGTGAGTCCAGCTGAGTATACAAAGACAGTTGAGGTTCTTTTAGTGATTGCACTGCAACTTGCTGATATCTGCCTGTGCTTCTACAGAATAGTCCACTTTCCCATAGAAATCTGTATGGGATAGGAACAAGCAGATTATGCATGTTTTGTAAACAACTCATACAGTATATAGAGGAAAAGTAACTGCCCCCAGATATGAGCTCTTTCCTTATTCAAATGCTGTAAGTCCAATTTTGGTCCTGTAGTTGTCAGTTTGGCCTTCCATGTGGGTAGCCAAATTGTCCCAGTTTTCTGCCCATTCAGATTACAGAGGAGAAGGAGTTAAATCTTATCAAGGCCAAATAACTTTCCTAGAGTAAACAATAGTGATGGGCGAATTCGCGGCGGACTCCTGTGATTCGCCGCTGGCGAATAAATTTGTGAAACGCCAGCAAAAATTCGCCAGCAAAAAACGAGTCGCGCGTCGAAAATGACGCGACGCGATGCGTCACGATTGACGCGACGCACGTCAAAAATTACGCGCGACTCGTTTCGTTAATTTTTTCGCCAATTCGCGAATTTCGCTGGAAATTCGCGAATTTTTCGGCAAAGTGAAACGTGTGAGATTCGCCCATCACTAGTTATCAATTGTATAATTTAAAAGATCATACATTTAGTTACTGTGGTAAGCAGTTTTTGGAGGTTTTCTTTACACTCAAGAATGTGGTAAATTTAGAATTTATGCCAACTACATTACAAAATGTTCACTTGCCTTCTACATCAAATTCTTTGATACTTCTGTTTAATATAAATCACCAGCTGAAACATTGCAGTTGAGGACATTACTTGAGTTTCTAATATATTTTGAAAATAAATGTTTCAGAAGCAAAAACTAGGCTTTTAGATGGCTCTCCATCTTTTCTTCTGTTTCACAGCAAGATTTCTGGTCTTACATTACATAGTTGTGAAAACGTAATATAGTTTATGAATTACTTAGACAGGGGAACAGGGAATGTCTATTGATTAACTTCCCAAGTCAGCAGCACTTCCATTATACTTATTTATTTTAACTTAGCCTTAGGAGTGCTATTGTTGGTTTCTTCCTGGAAGTTATTTGGGATCAGCACTGCTAATTGCACAATCATTTATGAAAACTCCCCTAATCTGTTTTGTTAATGAATGTAATCGCAAACCACTTCATCTGCTGTCACCCAGAAGAATCAGCCTATGAAATCAATGAAATATTTAAAAAATAATTTTTTTTTTATAATGCTTATACTTTGTCTTCATTGCCTGACATTTTTGGCCAACCAAGTTTGCTACAGCCTGAACCTCACTTAGAATAGAATAGAATAACCTTTAAAACATTGTTTGTTCTTTGAAATGTATCTACAGAAGCACTTAGTAATGTGGCTTATGTAACAATTCTGCTTCTCTCTCCTCTAATTTTTTGTTCATTTATTTTTTGCTCACCACTTCTCCCCTACGGCCCAAAAAAAATAAAAAAACTTGCGCGAAAATCAGAATCGCTCAATTTTTTGGGGGTTATTGACCGAAACTCCCAAAATTCTAGTATTATCAGGCTGAACCCATGGCAGACCATGATTTCTTCCAGTCAGGATTGGGACATCTCCCATTGACTTATACATGACCATGACAGGTCTGAGATGGTGGATTTTCGGTTCAGGCTTTTTTCTGCATTGAGGGGAAAAAAATCTTGAAAAATGTGAGTTTTTGCACCCAAAAAGCACAACCAGATACATTTGAGGTTTATATAAACCCCCAAATGGTGTTTCCAGTTGATTTAAATAAGAAGCCTTGTATATAACACAATTCTTTAAATATTCTGCAAAAGCCTATTTACAAGGGAAGTTGCAGCAATAATTTCACTAATGGCTGAACAACACGGTGCATGTACTTCAGATCAGAAGTGATGAGAGGAAGTGCAAGCAGCACGTCAGATGCACTGAATATAATGTAAGTAATACAAATGTCTATCCACACACTACATGCATCTGACGTGACACGACTGTCGGATGAAGACGCAACGTGCAGCATTCTCATCCGACAGTCGTGTTGTGTCATGTTGCATACATGCAGTTTGTAGATGCAACATTTCTATTAGTTACATTATTTATATTCGGCACATCTGATGTGCCGTCCTGCGCTTCCTCTCATCACCTGGGTTTTGAAGAATGTGTACCATGTAGTTCAGCCCTAAGTGATATTTATATTTCTAAATGCATTTTAATAGAAATAAATGCTGGGGTGTCTATAAAAGAATATATTGGAATGAATGAAAACTTATTGCCCCCTCCCTTTGTCACAATTTAAAGTAATGCGAACATTTTTATAATTAACTGACCCGTTATATAAAAAAAGACAGGTAGAACATAACTAAGAATATGGATTATTGCAAGAGAACGAAACAATAGAATAATGTAAAGTGGTGGGAAAGCTACTGGTATAACTAAATGTTTAAAAAAAAAGCCCAAAATACCCCCCTCCCAATTACAGTTAGCTAAGATTAGCAGTATAAGAAACAGTATAAGCCTATCAATATTACAAACTATTTTTCTTAGGAACAACATTTGTCCTTTAATTTCCCTTTAAACAAATCCCAATCCAATTTCATAGCACTGAGAAGGATATTTAAAATTGTATTTACAAAATAATCTTTGTATGTGCAGTAAAATGCCATTTTGATAATAATTTTTTTGTGTATAAATATGTTTTTTAAGTGAGTTTTACAATATTTTTACATTACCAAAATAAAGCATCTGTTTTTAAAATGTTGAAGTTTCTCTGTCCCTGGAATCATGCTGCATAGAAGCATTCTACTGCCCTCTGCTTGTTGTTTTGCTGTATGCAGTCCGCCAGTTTATCTCCCCTGCTGTGGAGCATGAAAATAAAACAATGGCCATAAAACCTTTTTATGTCTAATCAATTTTTTTCTTAAAATATTTTGCACCAGTCCTGAAATCACAACTGCTGTTATACAGGTCAGAATCCTTCTTCTATTTTTTGTTACAATAGATTCTCTTGTTCAGTGGATTTATATTTAAGTGTTTACATTGGTCACAAAACCGAAGGGGTTGGTACACAACAGTTAAGTTTTGAAGAGCAGACAAAAAAATCCACATGTTAAAGGATTAAGCTTTACTCCAGCGATTTAAAAATAATGAGGACAGAATAGATTGCTTGATATTCAGCTCATATTCACAGTCATTGAAAATACATGCTGTGTTAAGCACATTAAGTCACAAAAGTGACTCCCTTTAGTGAGTTTGATTTCTTTAGACATTACAGTACAGCTAAGAATTATAATCGGCATAGATGCTGTTCAGTAGGAAACTGAAAAACTTACTGAACAAGCTTCTCAAATTGGTCCTTTAGGGAACTGTGTTGGGCACATTGATAGCAAGGTTTTATGTCTTTCTTGCAAGGAAATATTATCATTTCTTTTTTTTTACTGTAAAAATTTTTAGTTTTTTTTATTAAATTAGGGATTAACACTTATACTTTTTTTTTTTAAAGCCTCAAATATGTTGAAAATGTCTTTTACTTTTTATTCATTTTTATATGTTCCTCGATTTCTTAAGGCAAATTATGTTCTGCCAAGGAGCTTGATGAATGCTTTGTTTCTTTCATCTCTCAACCTGCCGTTTCACATCACATATCCCAGCGTTCATGAATCCGTTATATATTTTATGGAGCAGCTGAATTCTGAAAACTATGGCATTTATAAACAATCCTCAGAGACCACATATTCAATTGAATGTGCAGCAAGTTTTATGCTGTATTCCAGGAAAGAGGTATGTACTGGTATTATCATAATTTGAATTATTTTCTAAGACCTTTTTACTTTTATTCTGGTCTCTGTGCCCGTATGAATTTAGAGCCAGACAATGGGTAAAGGCTGGTGCCTACTATTTTAAGTATGTCTCCCAGGAAAAGTACCATCTATTGTAAATGGACTTCTACTGCTTGATAGAGAGGTAACCGTTGTGTAGTAAAGCCAGGGCCGCCATTAGAAATCACGGGGCCCCGCACAACAAAATTGTCGGGGCCCCCTGGGCTCCGCCCACCCAGGCATCTAAGCCCCACCCCAATCCCCTCCGAATCCACATCAAAGTTAAAAAGACCACACAGACATCAGCGCTAAAAAAGTAAACCCCCCCAGGGCTCCCTTATAAGTTAAAAAAAAATTGGTGCAAGCCCCCCCCATAAAAGCATTTTTAAAGCATTGGTGCCAGAGCCCCTCATACAAGTTAAAAAAAGAATTGGGGCCCCAAAAATTATTTTTTAATAAAACATTGGCGACAGGGCCCCCCTTACAAGTTTAAAAAAATTGGGGCCCCAAAAATTTCTTTTTTAAACCATTGGTGGCAGGGCCCCCGGTTAACAAGTTAAAAAAAAATTGGGGCCCCAAAAATTAAAAAAAAAAAAAACATTGGTGGCAGGGCCCCCGTTAACAAGTTAAAAAAAAAAAAATATTGGAGCCCCATAAAATATTTTTTTTTTTAAATTGGTGACAGGGGCCTATAGAGTATTAAAAGAAAACATTTGAGGCCAGGGGATTAAAAAAAAAAAAAAACCACATGGGTGTTGGTGGAATTGAACTCGTTGGCTTCAGGACTTTTGCATACTTTCTTGACTTCAGGTATTTTCAACGCTTCAGGACTTCAGTGTTGGCTCCTCGTGACTTTGGGTATTTCCGTGACTTCAGGACTTCGGCTGCCTTCGCGTCTGTTCGGCACTTCCGCATCGGCGCGCTTCCGCATAGGCTCGGTGCTGGTAAGGGGGGCCCGGCTCTTGGGAAAATGCAGCACTGCCGGGCCCCCCTTCAGCCCCGGGCCCGGGACACTTGTCCCCCCAGTCCCCCCCTGATGGCGGCCCTGAGTAAAGCACCCGCTGGGGTTCTAGTTCACTAATTACTCATACATCCTATATGGCAGGTAATTTCCAGGGTTAAATGGAGGCCAACATTACTGGTAAAGCAAAGCAAAACAAGCAAAAGAGCATTAGGGCATATACAGCACAATTGCCGTATAGAGCACTAAGGAGCCCAAGCCTAGGGCAATACAGGAAAGGCAGAATACAGAGTACAGTACAGCCACAAATACATAACTTGAACTAAACAGCTAGCAAATATGTCTGGTTATATTTAAATTCTGAATATTTTATTCTCAATTCCTTTGTACTCAGTGGTCCATTGCTGCAATCTCATGGTCTCAAGTTTACAAGCTCAAAATCTTCTCGCAGAAAAGAATGTACCTGTTTAGTACCACTGTACCACTGTATTAAAGCAACTGAATTGGCAAAAATTTAATCTTCCCAAGTTTCCTCTTGTATGAGGTTCACACAGAACAGAGAACATGCACTGTGAGTGTCTTGTTTCATTGCCTATCCCAGTATAAGCTGACATTGTTTTTCATAGTTCCTTGCTCAGACAGCTCCAGATGCTTGGCACAGATTGGCATATTATTATATCTATGTATTATTATATTTTAGTATAATTAGATCCTAAAATGTGCAAACCCGTAAATAATATTATGCATATTTCCAGCACTTCACGTTTCTTTCGTGTTGCATGCACTTTTTTAAGAGTAGAATCAATCCCATACTTGTTGCATTAAACCTAACCTATGTTAATGGAATACAACTGTTTTTAACTCCAAAAAGTCACTGTATGTGTCCAATATTAATATCCTTAACATATGAAATAAATGCATTGTGTTCACAGTTCAGGTTTATTCCCTGTGGGTGGATTTTACAAATCAATAGCATGTCTTCTTGAGAGGTGCACAAATTATCTTATGGGTTTGGTCTTTAGCATAAAGAAAGTACGTTTTTTAGTTTAGTTTTTCTATGGCAACATAAACATGTTCTACATTTAGAAAAGTTAATTTGGCTATTGCATCTCCCATTAGAAGTTGCTGAATTCCTGCACTTTCTTCTGCACTTTCTTCCCTGCAATGCATTTAAAGTTGTCTTATTGGCTCTTAAAGGGGTTGTTCACCTTTGTAACAAACTGACTTATCGAACAGTTCACATTTATAGAACAAACTTTGCCATAGAAATAGTCAACAGAAAATGTACAGCTGAAGAGGTTTCCCTGTACTAAACTTTCAGTTCCACATGGAACTGGGGGGGTTACTGTCACTGACCACCAAAAACACTAAAGTCGCTATTCCATTTCCTTATATGACATCACACATAGCGCTGGCAGCTAACTTAACTCCTATTCGCTGTGCCTGCTGTCAATCTGCCACTGCTTCCTGTGCTGGGGAACTTGTGCAGCATTCAGGTACTGAAGAGAAACTGTTACAAGTTTGTGAGAGGGAGTGTGGGCTGTGTGCTTCATAGACTTCAACTGCGCACAGGCAGAGAGGATCATGTTACAAGTTCAGGTGGTGGCTGGGGTGCCTGCCATGTGCTGGGGAAACTTTTACTGTGTAAGGACAGAAGCTCAACATACATATTTGGGCTACCAGCACGTATGCTGGTGGAGACAACTTTTTCACAAGTTTGAGGAGGGGTGTGATGTGCAGATGGGATTCGAGGGGCTTGGTAACTGGGGTTTTCCGGATAACAGATCTTTTTGTAATTTGGATTTTCATACCTTATATCTAGAAAATCATGTAAACATTAAAGGGGATGTAAAGTAAAAAAATGAAATTCCTTTAACGGGTCCACTGTCTAAAAATAAAACTATCTTTAATATACCTCCATTAAAAATTCTGTGTTGAGGAATCCATGCAGGCTGAAGTCCGTGCGCATAGAAAGAAGGGGGGAGCTGGATCGCAGAAAATCATGATTTTTAGGAAAAAGGTACAGAATTTTTAATTGAAGTGTATCGATGATAGGTTTATTTTTAGACAGTGGACCCATTAAAGGAATTTCATTTTTTACTTTACATACCCTTTAAATAAACCCAATAGGCCGGTTTTGCTTCCAGTAACAATTAATTATATCTTAGTTGGCAATAAGTACAAGCTACTGTTTTATTATTACAGAGAGAAAAAAAGAAATTATTTTTAAAATGTTTAATTATTGGATTATAATGGATACTATGGGAGATGGCACTTGTACTTTCCAGAAATATATTATTTTGGGGGGGTTCAATGTATTATTTTGTGTTTTTACCCCATGAAAAATAATTATTCAGTAGCTGATGTGACTTCTGGGACTATCTTTAGGTGCTTGATGCTTTCCAAATTAATTGAACCTTTGTGCAAAATATTATTATGGTATAAATCCCTATATCATGAAAATTTAAATGTTTAATTTTTTTGTTATTTAGAGCTCTAAATATTCTTCCAGAAGTGGAACACTCAGTTCTCCTGGAAAAAAGGTATCATTTTCATAGGTAAACTATCCCCCCGAAATGCCTCTAAAAGGAGAGATCACAAAATGTTCAAATAGCTTGCACTGTATGCACTTAAAGGGTTAAACCTACCTGCCCTTGTCACACTGCTCTGCCTGTCACTTAGGGTTGCCACCTCATCCCTTTAAAACCAAACATATATGGAATCCACATTGTGAATGGCTAATTAGCAATTCATTTAGATACATGATGCATGGCTGCACATAAATCAGTCAGTCTTCAGCATGCATCTAAATGAATTGCTAATTAGCCATGAAGGCTGTGGATTCCATATGTGTTTGGTTGTAAAGAGTGATGTGGCAACACTACTGTCATTGCTTGATATGTACATTATATAAGTTTCTAAGTAGTGATGGGCGAATGCTTTGCAGAAAAATTTGCGAAACGAGTCACGCGCCGCGTCGTTTCCGACGCGCAACTCGTTTTTCTGGCGAATTTTCGCTAAACGAAATTTCGCTGGCGATTCGCGAATTGATTCGCCAGCGGCGAATCGCGGGAATTGGCCGCGAATTCGCCCCTGGCGAATAAATTCGCCCATCACTATTTCTAAGCAAGCCAGTGCTTGTTTTGTTGCAATTTTGTACATTAAAAGAGATAAAAATATAAAAAAGCCGGTATTTATTCTCAGAAAAGGTTGAACCCCTTCAGTTCTCCATTCAGAAGGAGAGTGCAAGAATTGGGAGTACAAGGGTTTCTCTTTCCTTTTCTGCAGTAATTGTCTGCATAGCTGTGTGATTTTTACAAGGCAGGTTTTTTTTATATACTTAAACAACAAGGTTATTAGGAAGTTGGAATCAGTAAATCCCTGATCACATGCTTGGGTCCTCTAGTGACCAAACAGAGGTATAGCAAAATACCCATAAGCATGCTAGTTAAATAATAAAAAATATAATTTTTATTTATGCATATTAAACAGTATCCAACAGTTTAATAGCCTAACACATTTCATGCTTACCCAGCACTTAGTCACAGACTGCCTATGACTAAGTGCTGGGTAAGCATCAAACGCATTAAGCTATGTGGGGATTAAACTGTTGGATACTTTTTTAATATGCATAAATAAAAATTATATTTTTTATTATTTAACTAGCATGCTTATGGGAACTAGCATGCTTATGGGATTTTTTTCTAAAGGTTTTTTCATATGCTGCATCTGTTTACCTATTGTTGTGTTTTGATAGCCGAGGATGAGCAGAGAATAACAGTGCTTTATTAGCAGGTTCATGCAGCCATTACACAACAGTAACTTCCGACACTATCACTCTCAAGCTGTACAGAAAGTACTGTGTATATGCATAGTACAAGTAATGTGCACATTGACATCAGCAGGCCATTTGTATAAACCCCACATCCCCCTATTGTAGTAAAGCATTTGGACAAATATAATGAACAGTAACTAATAAACAGTATGTATCTTAAAGCAATCATATACATTCTTCACATCACATAGTCCTTGGTCCATGCAGGTAGTTTCTGATTCTCTCTGTATGACTTATAGGTTCACTTTCTTCAGGCCTATTGTGATTGGCATCAGGAGTAGGAAAATGTCCTTCATCAAATGGAGCTTCTCCAAAGTCATATCTAGCAGATGCAAGATGACTTGCATTTCATATTCGTCTATCAGACAATTCATATGTGTATGATACTCGCTGGCGCCTCACTTTAAGTTGTGTGATAAATTTAGATTGTCCATGTTTCAGTAGTCCTGGTTTCTTAATTCTGACTAAAGATTCAGTCTGAAAGTGCACTTCTCTTGCACCAAGTTTTCTGTCAGTATAAGCCTTGCATTTGGCTTGTTGATGTTTGACAATGTCAGCAGTAGATTATTTTGTAGGAACAGTATTTGGTGGAAGTTTTATGTCTGCCACATGTAACTTAGTGCACATCTGTCTGCCATGTAATAATTCAGCCGGAGATGCTTTGGTTGTTGCATGGTACGTTGCTCTGTAGTTATGTAGGAACTAGGAGCACAATATTCCTCTCTCTCACAATATTCCTCTCTCTCTTCCTCTCTCTTTCAAACTCAGAAGAAACAAACTGTGATCCGTTGTCTGATATTATTTGGATTATCTTCTCTGTTGAAGAATGTAGACAGAAATGTTATTGCTGTAGCTGATGTTATATGAGAAACAAATGCAGAACTATAGCAAATCTGCATCTGCAATATTAATTTAAGTTTTTTCCATGCTGAATCAGGAAATGGTACTGGCTGAAGGGGTGACATTTTAGACACAGGCTGTGTGGCACTGGTGCTGTAGTAATGAGCCCTTGTAGGTTTAATGCAGCAAAGAGATCCCTTCCAAGTATAGTAGTGCCCTTATTCTCAATGTAAAAGTCACATTTTGCAGTATCTGATTAAAATTGTACAGTCACTGGCAAGCAACCAAGCACAGGAATTGGATCCTTTAGGTAACTGACCAGTCTCAGGGCAGGTGCAACAAGTTTATCTTTTGCAAAGTATTTCAAGAAAATATTATTTGTTAGTGTAGAAACAGCTGAACCTGCATCATGCATCATGGAGTGTCCTTTGTCAGCAGAATTGACATTGACGGTGCATATAAACGTGTCTGGAATAAACATACCAGCTTTATCCACACTTAATACTGTAACATGTGGACTAGTGACTTCATGAACATCTTTAACAGAACTATGGCAGACCTTATCCAAATGACCTACCTTGTTGAATTTGCGGCACTGTAGAACTTTTGCAGGGTGTAGTATAATTGGCAGTGTGTTGTGTTGAACCACAGCGAAAGCAGTATTTTTTATTTGTATTTACTGCACGGTTTTGCAGTGAATCCCTTTCCTTAACACTGTATTGTGCCTGTGACTGTGCATAATCAGGCTGCAGTGCTGGATTCAAAGTCTGTACATTCCCAGCAGTTCCCTGACTGAGGGTTTTAGCCTCTACTGCCTTTTCAATTTAGCTAGCAACTGTAATAGCCTTTGCAAGGGTTAAATCTTGCTTTAGGAACATTTCATCTGTTAGATTCCCAAACTCACAGGTAACAACCAGCTCTCTCAAAGCTGCTACAAAATGTTCTGTGGATTCGTCATTAAGTTGTCAATTTATATCTTTCAGCAACCACATTTACTCTTGGCACAGATAAATTATTTATAGCAGTAAGAGCAGTTTCATAAGTCTCATCAGGTAATGGTAATGTATAGAATATACGCTGTCCCTCTGCCCCCAGGCAATGTATAAGTAAAGCATGCTTTCTAGCTGCAGAAATCTCCCCTTGGTCAGCAGCAATAATGTAATTATCAAACATACGGATCCAAGCTGTAAAAGGTATGGTAGGCTCACCAGGGTTTGGAAGAAGAGGCTGCTGCAGAGGTAGAAAAGACATCCTGTAGCCAATCTGTTGTTTTGAGAGCTGAGAATTAGTAGAGTATAACAGTTCTCTATTAGCAGGTTCATGCAGCCATTACACAACAGTAACTTCCAACTCTATCACTCTCAAGTTTTGTATGCTGTGTATATGCATAGTACAAGTAATGTGCACAGTGACACCCACAGGCCATTTGTATGAACACCACACCTATGCCATTACAATTGAGTAATCAACCAATGACCATTCAAATGGTGTGACTGTTTACAGTGCACAAGCAACCAATTAATTATTAGGAAGAGGGCAGTATTAATGTCCAATAGGAAACAAGTAAGGGCAAAGCCTTGGCATGATGATGTCATCATATTACAGAATGATGTAGGACATCTTCGCATCATAATGATGTCCTGCATGCACCCTCCTACGGCTATGGAATGGAGCGTTGGGTGTTTTTTAACTCACCCATCCTAAAAAGCTGAAGTCAGCTATCGGTCTTCGGTCCTCCCTCATGAGTCCTCAGCCCTCCCTCTTGAGCCCTCAACCCTCCTGCTTGCACCCTTAGCCCTCCCTCTTGAGACATCAGCCCTCCCTCTTCATACCTCATTCCTCCGTCTTCAGTTCTCCGCCTTCCGCCCTCAAGCCTCTTTCCTCAGGTAATTTCCCTTCCCAAATAACCGAGGGAAGAGGCGTGAGGGCGGAAGGCGGAGAACTGAAGACGGAGGAATGAGGCATGAAGAGGGAGGGCTGACATCTCAAGAGGGAGGACTGACGTCTCAAGAAGGAGGGCTGACGTCTCAAGAGTGATGGCTAAGGGCGCAAGCAGGAGGGCTGACATCTCATGAAGGAGGGCTGAGGACTCAAGAGGGAGGACCGAAGACCAATACCTGACTTCAGCTTTGTAGGATGGGTGAGTTAAAAAACACCCGACGCTGCATTCCATAGCCGTAGGAGGGCGCATGCAGGACATCGTTTTGCGCGACGATGTCCTAAAATGCGTTCCGTATCATATATTAAGTTCTTGGTGTGTCTGGTTCAAAATAGGCCACTCCCATCCCTTCAGAAAACAGGTCAGAGTGCCAGGAGAAGTACTGAGTTAACAGGTATAAAAATTAGCTTTTACTTTTTGTTATGGAAAATGGGTTTTCTAACAGATTGTTAGTGGTTTCATAAGATGTGTACATTGAAGGTGAACAACCCTTTTAAAGTGATGCTTTCACAGGCAAATGTGCTGTTTTTGAAAAACATTTAATAAAGGTCTTTAAGTAGAAAACTGCACAGATATCCACCTTTTTCCAAAACAGCAAGTAGGTTTTTTTTTTTAAATAACGTTATTTTTTTTAACATAATATACTAGTTCAAGCATGCAGGACCACTATGAGTTCTCAATGCCCTAGCAGTCCTGATGTTCTGTATATTATGCATGAGCTGTAAAATAAGAATTCCAACCTTAAAGTTTTTAATTTTACTGAGCATGTACACTGTGTCCAGGATACCATAGGATTGCTGAAACATTGTGAAATCATGGCGGCAGACATCTAAGGTTAGTGATTACATTCACAGGTATTAGCTTAACACATTATCATCCCAGTGAATATCACTTTACTTGTCCTTTGATGGGAAATGGAAACATGAGGCAAACATTTTCTTACATTATGAAGTCCCCGTAGACTTGTGTACTTCAGGGGTTTATTTATCAAATGTCAAAGTTTTGAGGTTTTTTGCTACCACAAATAAACTCACAACTCAAATTTTTGCTTATTTATGAAAAATAAAAACAAATGTAAAAAAACTTGAATGAAATAAGGGGGGGGGGGAGAAATCAAATACCTCCAATTTATTGAGTTATAGGATAAAAAACCTTGAATACTTCCAATTTATTTAGTTTTCTCGAAACACCGTAAAAAGACCCAAAATTCATGACGCCAAAAAACATCTTCAAATGGTTAGAGGGACCTCTGCCATTGACTTCTACATGACCTTGACAAGTTTTAGATGGTGAATTTTCTGATTCAAGCTATTTCCAGGGTCAGAGTTTTTTTTCAAAACTCAATTTTTGGATTCAGGCGTTTAACAACTTTGGGGCATGAGAAACTTTTGTACTTGAAATGTAGCCGGAAGCTGTGGCTTAGCTTCATGTGGTTAGTGCACCCTCATACCCACCCCTTTAAATTTATGGTGGCCCTATGTGTTTTTGGTTTTTATTTACACTTGGTTTGGGCAATTTTTCTCTCCCTTAAAAGCCACAAATGCTGGCAGGAGGCTTCAGCCCTATCATCGAAACCAATGCCCGTAAAACACCTATACTTGCTGCACCTGTCACTAAACAACACTTCCACACTAACACACACAGTACAGCTATCACATTTCATATCTATTCCTTTCTTTCTTTTCATCTTCTACACCAGTGATCCTCAAACTTGGCCCTCCAGCTGTTAAGGAACTACAAGTCCCAAAATGCATTTGCCTGACTGTGGCTGTCAGACTCCATCATTGCATTGTGGGACTTGTAGTTCCTTAACAGCTGGAGGGCCAAGTTTGAGGACCACTGTTCTACACTTTTACACTTAAACCTGTACTCACATTTATATCCACACAATACACACACAAGTGTGCACCTATATATACAACTTTACTTTGCCTTTATAGACTTTTCATTTCACTTTTTTTAAAAAATGGGTGTTGGTTTGGCCAGCCTCTCTCAAAAGCTGCATAAGCAGGTGGCTGGGGAGGATCTAGCCCACAGATTGAAACCAAGTTTCAGGAGATTTATACTCCAAGTAATGCTGTTAAGCAGACCGGTATTTGACCATTTATATTTCACCCACAGATAAACAAGTTAGGGACCACCGTTTGGGGTTTACCTTGACGTGGTATGGTGGCTTATCAATTTTATGATCATAACCTTGTAACAAAAAACCCTGTTTTTCCTTTATAAATACATGCACTTGCAAATGCATTGGAATATTTAGACAGGGGATTATTGTACTTTATTATATTTTTATATGTCCTTAGGAGTGCACCCACAACTCTCTTTTTTTGTGAATGAGAAACTAACCTAGGAAAACACAAATTTATTAAATAACCCCCTCAGTCTCTCTTTACTGTTGAGAAATGGCAAAAAATTCACCAAATGCATTATAGTCAGTGCGTGACAATTTTTTTGGAAGTGCACACATTGTTTCCACTCATTGGAGTCTATGGGGTATATTTATCAAAGAGTGAAGTTCTGCCACTAGAGTGAAATTCCGCCATTCTCCATTCATTTCTATGAAATTTTTAAAGGTGTATTTATCAAAGGGTGAACTTTCACCCATTGATAAATATGCCTTTCAAAATCCCACAGAAACTAATTGAGAGCTGCGAGATTTCACTCTTGTGGCGGAACTTCACTTTTTGATAAATTTACCCCTATGGGTGTTTACTTTGCGCAATTCCTGGTGAAAAATGTACGTCATTACTACACCTGGGAGATAGCTGAATAGCAGAAGCTGTATCTGCCTAAAAGGGATTGCATGATGCTGTACTGCCTGTCAGCCACATGCCTTAATGTAAAATACATTGGGGCTCATTTATAAACTTTGCACAGGACAGATTGGTTCCCACAGTGAATATATTTGCCCTGTGCCTGGTTATATTTATGAAGCTGAATAAGAGTGCTTAAACAGATTTGCTAATTTGTTTTTTATATTGTAAAGAGCTTTTTAAATATGGCTAAAAACACACACTCTGCTTTTAAATTACACCACAGCTTTGGTGGCAGAGAAAATATTCAAATTGTGAATATAAGTTACTAGCAATGCTATTTTCACACACAGTAACCTCACACAGTGGGCGTACTCACAGAAACAACCTGTGTCTCATTTGTGAAAATGTATTCACAACTAGTGATGGGCAAATCAGCGACATTTTGCATTGCCAAATTTTTCTCAAATTTCTAGAGAAATTCGCGGAACTGTGGAAAATTCACGAAACGCCACCGCAACTCATTTTGGACGCAGACGTCCGTCACCTGCGCCCATTCCCGCTGTCGAAAAAATGGACGCTGCGTCCAAAAAACAGCCATGCGCGTCCAAAACGAAACACCGGCGAAATTTCGCCAGCGTTTCTTGAATCACAGGAATTCACAAAATTTATTCGCCTACGGCGAATCGCGTGAATTCGCCGCAAATTTGCCCATCACTATTCACAATGTGACGTTGCAAAAAACGGAAAGACATGCACAACAGTGCAATATTTTAGCATTCAGTAAAAAGCATGGGCAAAACAACCATTTGCGAATAAATGGATAATGAATAAATATGCAATGCGCAAACTTTATAAATGACCCCTCATTGATTGGTTGAAATTAACATTTTAAAGGAATTGTTCAGTATAAAAATAAAAAATGAATAAATAGGCTGTGCAAAATAAAAAATGTTTCTAATATAGTTAGTCAGCCAAAAATGTAATGTATAAAGGCTGGAGTGACTGGATGTCTAACATAATAGCCAGAACACTACTTCCTGCTTTTCAGCTCTTTTTTTTCCCCACTGACTGGTTACCTTGGTGACCAGGTAGTAACCAATCAGTGACTTGAGGGGGGGCCACATAGGCACTAACTGTTGCTTTAAATCTGAGCTGAATGCTGAGGAATAAATTACAAACTCACTGAACAGTTATGTCCCTTGTGGTCCCCCTTCCAGTCGCTGACTAACTCAGAGTTAGAGAACTGAAAAGTAGGAAAAGCAGGAAGTAGTGTTCTGGCTATTATATTAGACATCCAGTCACTCCAGCCTTTATACATTACATTTTTTGGCTAACTACCTATATTAGAAACATTTTTTATTTTGCACAGCCTATCTATTAATCCAGTTTTTATTTTTATACTGAACAATTCCTTGAAATGTTAAAATGAGTTTTTTCAGTGCTTATGGTATAATAAAGTATTAAAATCAGCACCATAAATATTCTTGTCTGTATCCCTGATTCCAACCCCCTTCCATACTATTTGCAATTGTGCTCGATCATCAATTTATCTTTACACCCTGATTCCACTAGGAAATAATTATAGCCCCCATCCACCCCCAAAAATTGTACCTTTTAATAGGACTACTGCTAGATTTACTGTTGAGGCACAGTTTTAACCATCTCTTTCGGCAACTGTTGACAGCCTCTTATGTAAACTATGCCAAGTGCTATCCCCTCTGCAAAGTGGGTAATATATGGAGTGACTGCAGCTGCACTGTGATTTCCATTAGCTGGTCAAACCATTTATAGACTTGGGCAGCTGTGTCTACATTATTTTACACTGTCATTGGTTTTTAAACAGGATCATGCCATTATACCTTGTCTTATATTGATATTCCCCTTTTTATCACAAACTGTAATATGTGCCCCAAACTCTGCTCCTATTTTACACAATGCTAGACAAATGAAAGCACAGGGATGTTTAGCAACAATACCTGTAGAACAACTTATTTTAATTTTAAATGAATGTGCCACTTAAAATTTGGTAAGCAGCTGTAATTAAGACCACCAGATAAAGAGATTTATCTACCGCATCACTGGACTCAAACTTACATAAGGACATCGGTTAAATAAACAATAACATAATATGTTGGATTTTGATTAACACATGTTTATAGATCAAACTACAATACGTTTGCATTGAAATGCTGTTATATTACTAACATGGTTTACCAGTACATGTATATTGTAGAAAAAAGCAGGGACTATAGGCATTTTGATAAGTGTTTAGCTAATTGTGTTCTTTTCATGAGATACCAATTTGCTGCTTTATACCAAAGAGACACTCTAGGGCTTTTAATCTTGACTAGTTTAAGTTAAAATGATCACTTCTGAATATATGCTGCACAGTCATTTATCAGTACCAATGGAGGATTTTCTAATAAAAAAATAGACAATCCTAAGAAGTAACCCTCAGTCTATACATTGTTTATATATAGTCATCATATTAGCTTATTCTCTACCAATATGCTTCTGTACATAAGTCAATATAGGGACATGCTGTTTATGTGTGGCAATATTTATCCAAACTCATTACATTGTACCTCTCTGTTAGTTTTGAAGGTTTCAGTGTTTATTTATGGTGGATATTGTTGGGATAGTGAGCCCAGGCAAGGCTTTTGATAGTTTAATTAAAGGAGAACTAAAGTTTAACTAAAGCAGTAAGGCAGACATTTTCTACATTGTATATTTCTTGGGCTGCTTTACCAGTCCGAGGCAACAACCCTTTAGTGGGGAAGATCTGTGCTTCCAAAGATGCCCCAGTAGCTCCCCATATTTTCTTCTGCTGATTCACATCACATGCTCTGTGCTGCTGTCACTTACTGAGCTTAGGAACTAGGGTTGCCACCTCACCCATTTAAAACCGAACACATATGGAATAATTAGCAATTCATTTATAGTTGTGCTCATAAATTTACATACCGTGGCAGAATTTATGATTTCTTAACCATTTTTCAGAGAATATGAATGATAACACAAAAACTTTTCTTTCACTCATGGTTAGTGGTTGGCTGAAGCCATTTTTGTCAAACATAATCACTACACAAACTATCCAAATTACCCTGATCAAAATTTTTATAAGACCGGCAAACCTGATTTGCGTTTCAAGAGCTGCTCAAAGGCCACCGAGCATGTGCAGATCACAGGCACAAAGAATCCAAGATGGGAGACTCCTGTGACAACCTTGAAGGCTTGCTTTATTACTACTGCGTGTAGAGATGCTGAACCTTTAGGCTGGTTCAATAAGTTCTCCATTAGCATATGGTGAAGTATCTGATTTCTATGTATCCTTTAGCCACTGTACAGTCTGCAGCTAAGGCTGTTGTAGTGCTTTGAATATGTATGATGATCTATTATTGTATTAAAGTTAAACTTACCTGTATAGCTGCATTTCATCCTGATGGAATACAATTTTCAGCATTTCCAACATAACTTCCCATCTAGTTTTCTGCCATGGATCTGCCATTCAGATTAGCCAACTTTTAAAAGTTGATGTTGTTTTAGACCCAAATAACCACTGTAACATTTTGTGGCAATGGCAGGTGTTCATCATTTTGATACCAGTGGAAGGGGAGAAACATGAATAGCCCTTCCCTATTATTAAAGGCTGTTAAGCAGGCATTAGCAAGTATTTTACATTTATAATAGTATAACTTGCTTCAGATTGTTTGCTAAATATTTAACATTATTTCCATTTACTTTTATTAGGGGACAACTGATTATTTAGAATTGGTTGAACTGGCAGAAAAGGCCCTTTCTAGCCTTCATTTTAGAAAAATGTAACTTTGGTTCAGACATTTATTCAAATCTGCTCAGACATGTAAGTGTTCAGTGTCTAGTATACAGGTTTAAGATCTGTTATTTAGAAACATGTTGCCCAAAATGACCCAAATGCTTGAAATGCTATTGGTTTGCATTTTGGTTGTAATAAATACATTGCTTTGTTGCTAGTGTCAACTATCCAGAGCCAAATGCGTTTTCTATTTGAAACCAGCAGATGTCAGTCTATGCCAATTAAATGAGAAACTTGCTTTTATTAAAGCTTCTGTTTTCTGTTGGCCATGTGTATGTACTCTATTGTACTGGTGTATGACTTTTTATCCAGAATGCTGGATTTTCTGAATAAGGGGTAATTCTGTGATTTAGATCTCCACATGTTGTCTACTAAAAATCATTTAAATATTAAAAGCCATAATGGATGCCTTTAGTGAAAGTCGAGACTTATAAAACATCATTAGACATTGTTAAGGTTACAATATAGAATGATTTGTAATGGACATTTTTTACTGAGATAAAGGGGCAACAATGTGGATAGTAACGTACTATTGAGACACTAAAGCCAAAAAATATATTTGAGATTTTACTAGGATACACCTGATTGAGAGAAGTACATTCCAGGTGGAAGGTGGCATAGTGGGTGACACAAAAAAATGGTTTACATGCAATGATGGGGTATAGATTTGGTTAAGTTCAGTTGACGATAAAGTTAGCATATAGGAAGCTTGCACTGCATGAGAGATTTTAATACATGATTCTAAAGCATATCTGCCTACTTTAGCTCTTGTAAGGTTCTTCTCTAAAATATAGTTTGAACATGAGGGTTCTAGAAAGATGTCTAACTTTTATTAGCTTGAAGGGGACATATCTCCCTTATTTATTTATATTGTGTAACCCTTTTAACGCCTCTTTTTCTGTGTTACACTCCACGTGTGGTGCTTACCTGATGGCACAGGACAAACCTGAGCCACTCCTCAGTGGTATGGGGAGAGACTGGGTACCTGGTACTTACTAGTGCAGTGCCTCCACTGGGATCTGGGAATTCACCTACGGGTGGCCCCACTAGGAATACAGAAATAACACACACAGTATTAGTTAAACTGAATAACTGTTTATCTGAAATAAATGGCCAACTAGTACATGCAGCACTCCTAACTGGTGGCAATAGGGCCGTACTAACTAACTTGCTAGAACAATGCTGTCTAACAACTAAAGAAGGCAAAGTCCTTTAATAAAACTGAGTACTGTCCCTTTAAACAGGATACTCACTCCAAATCCTCTTTGGATACTTTAGAATTCTCTTCAGGCAAGTCCACCACATTCAGGCATATTGGATGCTCAGATGGAAATCTCCTGCTGGTTGTTCCTCCAGTCTGGATTTCTTTCACACTCTCTGTCTCTCCAGGCACAGTATCGCGCAAGTGCCCCCTTGTGCATGCACACTCATGCGAAGCTGGCACCGAATCCGGCGCACATGCCTAGAGCACAGGTGTGGCGCAGCCCGGCAACATCTTATTGGTAGCTATGGAATGCTTTATGTGGGTTACTGCATATAGGCAAACTTTTACCACTTATAGCATTGCATTATGGCCGTATACTGTATATTGTAGCTCTCACCTGTTAGGGTCTAGCTACATCTACAGTCTTTCAACTTTCCTGCAACTAGACAAGGGAAGCAGGTGTTGCTTCCAGGGCTTTAATTGCTCATTGAAATTAAGTGCCAATGCTGCCCATCAAGATAAAGTCCCCCATGTTTAATAAAGCGGTTACTGCCTAGGTAACCCCAAGCAACCAATGCGATGTCTAATTAAACTGGTTTCTAGTAAATGCTTCCTACTAACTAGTTGCCTACCTATCCTGGGGAGGCAGATTCCATTAGATGCTGGAGAGACTGGTGTAACATATTTACAAATATTATATTTTTCCTATTTAAGACACATGCAGCAGGACCCATTTATCATCCTGGGAAGTAACACGTGGCATCCAATTACATTGCTGCTTTCATTTTTCAACCTGCATCTGGTTTAAATATTCTAATCATTGGTTGCCAAAGGTTACTGCTGAGTCACAAACTTACTGCCCCATTAAGTTAGAGTCTTGCGCAGAACTAATTTTTGAAACCTAGTCCCACCACGCAACCCTTATTTTCACCCACTTGGATTCAAACAATGAGGAATGAAGTAATATTTCTGCATTTATTCTTTCTGATCCTTTTAATGTATGTGTGCGCTAATTATAAAAATAAAGGTATGGTTCACCTTTATGATAACTTTTAGAATGTCATAGAATGCCCTATTCCTACCAATTTTTCAATTTATTTTCATAATATTTTATGCTTTTTTATTTGCCTTCCTCTTCTGCCTCTTTTCAGCTTTCAGTTGACAAAATGATTGTTTTGTGGAGCTAAAATAGTACTGTTGTAGTTATTGTTTTATTTAAATTTTTATAGTTTATCTTGCTATCTAGACCCTCTCCTATTCTTCTTCCAGTCTCTCCTTCAAATGGCTGCATGGTTGTTAGGGTGAATAGACTCTAGCAACCAGGTAGCTGCTATGCCAAACTGAAATGTCAAACTTGAGAGCTGCTTAACAAAAAATTAAATAATTCAAAAACCAGTAAAGATAAAAAATTATAGCCATTTGCAATTATATTGCTACAGTGGATAAGTTACAATAATGTCTGATCCCTTTTAAAATTCTGACTGCAGGATTTGATAATCCTCATTATGAGGAGTTTCTAATGTATCTAATTTCTTGCCTTATAACGTTTTAAAACCCCCACACACAAAATTAGGCTAAGCTCACATGATGTGGTTGTGGATACTTGTTTGGCCTTCTACCACCATGTGTATACAGTATGTGTGCAGTAAAATTAATATATACATAGCAAAATCACAATTTAACTGATTTAGAGTAGCCAATATATGATATGATGAAAGAGTAGATGAGAATTTTGGTGGCACCAATTACCTTATGTAAGAAACTGACATGATTTAGTTTTAATTTAGATATGAGAATAAATGATAACCTTAATGCATTGGGTCTGGGTAATAAAGGAATCAGTAATGGTGACAGACATTTCTAAGATAATATAGGTGTTGGATGGGGGATAGAGGACCATTTATGCCTTTGAGAGGTATAGTTTAAGGTAGTACTGGGTCATCCAAGTAGAGATAGCAGACAAGAAGAGAAGACTGTGGAGGGCTCGTCTATAAATTTTGTGCACCACAGAATGATTTGCATATTCACACATATTGCAGGGAGAGTTTGGAAGTATTTATATAGGTTTGAGGTTTGTCTCTGTGCTGTTTGACATATTGTAAGCGGGATACTTTGTGGTATTTGTGTAGTAATGGCTTTCTTCTGGCAACTCCACCATGCAGCCCATCTTTCTTCAAGTGCCTCCTCATTGTGCATCTTGAAACAGCCACACCAGATTTTTCAGAGAGTCCTGTATTTCAAGTTATTTGTGGGTGTTTCCTTGCATCCTGAACAATTTTTCTGGCAGTTGTGGCTGAAAGTTTTGTTTTATTTGGTTTGGTTTCGACAGAAATAAGTTTCCACTTCTTAAATAGAGTTTAAACACTGCTGATTGTCAAATCTAACACAAGTAACTCAAAACAACTGGACTTGCTGAGAAATTTTAATGAAGACTTTCATTGCTCATCCAAGCAGCTTCTTCAGTTCAACTGACTGGTGTAGGGGAGTTCTCAGCATATACATTCTTCCAACAATCCAATCACAATGGCACATTGTAACTCTTCAGAGAGGAGATTCTGTGTAGTTACTATGATAGGTAGTGATGCGCAGATTTATTCGCCAGGTGCGAATTCGCAGCAAAATTCCGCAATTCGCCTGCGGTGAATAAATTCGCGAAATGCCAGCGAAAATTTGCTGGCTTAAAGAAGAAAAAAAAAAAGAGTTGCGCGCCCCGTCAAAAATGTCGTGATGCGCTTCAAAAACCGTGCCGCGACTTGTTTCGTGTATTTTTCTCCAATTTGCGAATTTCACTGGAAATTCGAGAATTTTCGGCAAAACCAGATAGATTCGCCCATCACTAATGATACGATTTCCAATGTGTTATGCAACTCCTAGACATAGGTGTTTCTTAATTAAAAACTGTTTTGCCTAATGCAGTCAGTTTGTTTATCCTAGATCAACCAATTGATCTAAAGCTGCATAACAATGAAAAGTAATTTTTTATGGATAGTACTGACTGTATGCGTGTTTTTTGGTGAATTGGGAGATTCATTTATTTTGTAATATATAATTTCGCATTCTCCCTTTTTTACTCTTACTTGTACTTCTGTGGCTATTGTGACTTTGTCCAGGGCCGCTCCGTCCATGAGGCAAGGTGAGAACCTTGCCTCAGGCGACACGGAACGGCCAGTTACCAGGGGCGGCAAAAAGCCGCCTCTGGTAACTTTAAGCGCCGAATTTCAGTTTTTTTAAACGGAAATTTGTTTCTTCTAGTGCAGCGAGTGCCTTAGTGCTTGCTGTACTAGCGATGCGGCCCCTCCTACACCCGCTCTGACGCTACAAGTTAGAAGCATGGAGCGGTAGGGGGGGTTGCGCCATCCTGGCATTGTTTTTTGTTAAATGGCAGATTTGTTTATTTTGTAATACATAATTTAGCTTTCTCCCTTTTTTACTTGTACTTCTGTGGCTATAAAACTAGTGTCTGTGTTACTTTGTTCAGTAAAATGGAGAACACAAGTTTGAAGGCACTTTGGAGGTCATTTATAAAGTTTGCACAGCACATATTTATTCACAAATGGTTGTATTGCCTGTATTGCCCATGCTTTTTCCTGAACAATAATATTTCTCTTGCCTAGATTGGGGGACACAGGCACCATGGGGATGAAGTCCAGTTGCTTGGAGAAAGGACACTAAAAGGTTAACGCAAGCTCCTCCTCCTGCTCTGGGCTTTATCCCCTGCTCACTTCCTGTCTCTACAGTTTTCTTTTAGTGTCCTCAGAAGGAGGACGGACACGGAGTGGCTGAAGCAATGGCAA
>CM044441.1:101242372-101255007 GCA_024363595.1 Xenopus borealis
ATATTTTTTTCACATTCTGGGCTGGATGCCGGCCGGGCCCCTCGAGCTAGGAAGGCCCTATGCAGGCGCCCAGGGCACCTAGCGGGTAATCCAGCCCTGATGTGGACAGTTCCAGGGGGGGCACTGCCCCCTCTTGCCCCCCTCTGCGGATGCCCATGGGTCTATATAAACACACTAGTCAAAGTAATGTTGCTTTTCTATTGTGTGCACATGGACTTCTGTATCAGACTTCTTGCTTTCAGTTTAAATCACCATTGTTTGGGCTTGAATATGCTCAGTTTGCTTCTCGCCCCTCCCTGCTGTAATCTGATCCCAGAGCTATGAGGAGTAGGGAGAGACTCAGGCAGGAAGTGATGTCACACCAAGCTAATATGGCAGCTTCTATACTAAACAAACAGTGGCTTCTAGAACCATTTACAGAATAAATCTAGTGTTCTATATTGCACTATTGTGGCTAATCTACTGGTAATAAACTGCCTCTGTAGCTTTCCTTCTCTTTTAAAGATGAACAACAATTTTAAAATTCTGAATTGAACTGGGCATCTTGGGTACAGAGAAAATGAAGGCAAGAAGAATGTGCGTATACATAGCCCATACCTCTGTTCTCTGAATTTGGTTTTTGCACTTACGTAAGGTATTTGGAAATGCCATGGTCACAGTGGGATTATTAATATCTCCAAATATGTATTTTCTCATAACCCTTGGGACCACGTTAATTCAGCAGAAAAACAAAGAACAGCTGAGAAAAGTATTATTCCTGTTTGATGTACAGTGCATAAATTGCTGATCTGGAAGGTGGAGGACAAATCGTTTTTAATGCATATTTGATGAAGAAATTGCCTAAAAAATATAGTTGTAATTTGTGGGATTATATTAGGAGGTAGAATGAGGTAACTTGATGGAGTACGAGAAAAAACATTTTTCTGTTAGAAAAAAGTTATTCTTCCAGCCTTCACTATAACAAAGATTTTTTTCCCATTTCATTCAGCTTAGTCAGAAATAATCATCTGTAGACCATATGTTTATTTGTTGTATTTCCATTTAATGGAGGACAGATTTCTCTCCCATCAAACCTCTAATTTATAAACCTTTTTGGATTCCATTTGACAATTATGTGGTTAATGTGGCATTGTGCTACTAAAGACTTTTATCTTTTTTTTTTCCATCGTATGGATTCTATGTTTATTTTAAGCAGATTCGCGAAAACGCTTATGTTGATATTTCTCCTCATAAGTATGCATAGCTTTTCAGTCTTCATTAACATTTCCTTTTGATAAAGAGAACTTATCCAGCAGTTGTTTACCATGCAGCATAACAGTTCTTATATTACTTTTTTGCTAACTTCAGTATTTTGGAAGGCATGCATTTAAATGGGCATTAAAATCACATCTGCTAAATTTGTCTCTCATATTATAGTTATTAACTTTATCTACATTGTAAGCCTCTGTGAGCAAATCTTACTCTAACACAGTGTATACACGGCTATGTAATTTATGCCACTCCCATTACATCCGTAATATTGGATTTATTTGCAATAAAGTTCTTGGAGGCATTTGTATCCAGTTTGTTTCAATATTTGTTCCCAGATGCACTCTGGGATTCAATTAATGTATTTTTAGCCTATTAATAAATCATGTATGCCATGAGGTTTTTAGTATTTGGGTCATCTGATTCCATTCAGCAGATACTTGTAGATCTTCTTACAATTAGTGAAGCCAGTTCTGTTCTCTCCTTAATAGATTGTTTCTTTTAAGAGCAATTGTTTCTCTTGTGACCAAAGGAGTGTGCATTCTTAGAATATAGATGTTTACTTTCTGAGAAACCCATGGTTTCACATTAATAATTGCAGGGCCATAAGATTTCTAATATCCTACATGTATAGGAAGGCCATTCATTGGTTTTCTAGCAGGGCCCCATGCTAAGGAAGTGTAGTAGGTTTTGGCTTAACCTGAAACTTGGGATATTGAATCAGAATAAGTCTAGTATAGTTAACTTGATGAGAAGTCTGTTCTTCAGTCAGAATTCTGACTTGAGATTCACGGTTGTTAAATGTCACATTTACAGGACTCTTGTGTACATGATGAGGAGTCCGAGCAGCTCTTCAGGTTTTAGTACACAACTACCACTTCTATGATCATGTTGGTCAAATGGTGAAAAATTGCTACTTTGGTCATTACACCTTTGACTCCAAATATCCAAGCTTTCCTTGTAAAGCTGCAAAGGATAATAGGTACAACTTTGCATTTTTTCTTAAAGGAGAAGGAAAGGCTAAAATTAAGTAAGCTTTATCTGAAAGGTCTATATAAATACACCCGTAAACCCTCAAAGTAATGCTTTTTTGATTCCTCTGTAAAAAGAAACACCTAATTTCTTTCCTTCTATTGTATACACATAGGATTCTGTATCAGACTTCCTTTTTTCAGCTTAAACCTGAGCATGAGCATGCTAAAGTGTGAATGAAGGTTCTCTTAACAGAGTTGCCAGTTGCCAGTCACGTGTATAACCCACTGGGGTAAGTTATAACCATCAATCAGTGCCAGCTGCCACTAGAACAATGAATGCAACAATTTGATTGCCATGGGCTACTGCACAAAGGCAATTTTGCCCAGTGTTGATAAATGACCCCCATTGACTTTCCTTCCTCTGCTAGGACATAGTAACATAAAGTACAATGCTTGTATGGCAGGGAATGTGGGGGTTGACTAATAATAATACAAGGCAATATTTAATAAGGCCTTTAAAAAGTTTATTTTTTCTATTACCTCACACAGTATATTTTTCATAACATCTTTTGCTGTGATTCTTGACTGTAATATATGAAGTAATGATGTACCTAAATTTGGTTAATTTACAACCCATTTCCAAAAAAAGTTGGCACACTGACTAAAATGTAAATAAAAAGAGAGCGGGATAATTTGCAAATCATGTTATTCCTATATTTAAAATAGTTTTGCAAATAATTTGCAAATAGTACAGACTATACCATATATTGAAAATGAGACATTTTTATTGTTTTCTGAAAAATATATGCCTTTTTTAATTTAAATCTAAGGCCAGCAATGCGTTTCAAAAAAGTTGGTACAGGGGTCATGTGTTCCCTATGTGTTGCATCACATCTTCATTTTACCAGTTGCTGTCTTTTGAAAATTCTTGCCTGAATTAGGGTTTCAACTTCACAACAGTTAGGTAGTCTCCTTTGTCATATTTTTCATTTTATAATGCACCAAATGTTTTGAATGGGCGACAGGTCAGGACTGCAGGCAGGCCAGATTAGCATCCGGACTCTCACTTTGGAGCCGTGCTGTTATAATATGTGCAGAATGTGCTTTGGCATTGTTTTGCTGAAATAACCAAGGCCTTCTCTGAAAAAGACATCTGGATGGCAGTGTATCCTAAAACAAATTGAAATTTTGATTGTTCAGACCTCAGGACAGTTTTCCACTTTGCATCAGTTCATCTTAAATGAGCTTCGTCCACAGAAGGAAGTGGTGTTTCTAGATCATCGTTAAACACTGGAACATAGTAATTTGGTTGGAAAAAAACACACATCCATAAAGTTCAAACGTTTAAGTCTATATAAAACCTTCTTAACTGCTAGTTGATCCAGAGGAAGGTAAAATACCCCAGTTGAAGCCTCTCCAGTTTGTCTCCAAGATGGCAATCAGACCAGTCCCTGGATCAACTTGTACTATAAGCTGTCTTTCATAATCCTGTATACCCTAATGTCCATACAAATCCATCCAACCCGTTCTTAAAGCTATCTAATATATCAGCCAGTACAATTAATTCAGTGAGAGAATTCCACATCTATGCAGCTTTCACTGTTAAAAACACCTTCCGAATATTGAGATGTAAACTTGTTTCTTCTAATTGGAATGGGTGCCCTCTTGTCAGCTGGAAGGACCTGCTGGTAAATAAAGCAGAGAAGTTATTGTACAATGCTCTTACTGTATATACTTATACATAGTTATCTTGCACCCCTTAAGCGGCTCTTCTCCAGCATGAACAACCCCAACTTGCCAATCTTTCCTCATAGCTGAGATTTTTCATACCTTTTACCAACTTAGTTGCCCTTCACTGAACCTTTATTGTAATGTCCCATATATGGGGGCTTTACCAGCACTCTGTACAGAGGAAGAACGACCCCCTCCTCCTACGAATCTATGCCCCTTTTAATGCAGCTGAAGACCTTATTTGCCCTTGCAGCTGTTGACTGGCATTGCTCGCTACAGCCAAATTTATTATATAAAGGTCCTTTTCCATTATGGAATTGTCTAGTGCAGTCCCATTAAGGGTATAAGGGGCTTGCATACTTTTATATACTAGGTGCATGATTTTACATTTATCAACTTTGAATCTCACTGCCACTTACCTGCCCAAGGCTTCCAGTTTGGAAAGATCCTGCTGCAAGGATGCCACATCCTGGCTGTTTTCAGCCTGAGGAATTTTGCAGATCTGCTCAGTGCCCCTGCTCCATTGATTTGAAGTCAGCCCAATTAAGCAGACTCAAAACAGCCACTGACAAGTCATTTATGAACAAGTTAAATAAAATGGACCCAATAAGGTCCCTGGGGGACCCTACTAAGAACCTTACTGCAAGTAGAGAATTTACCATTAACAACCACCATTATATAAGGGTTTTTTGCATTTTAGAGTTTTAACTTGCATTTGTGGATGCAGTTATGAACTGTGTTCAAAGACAATGTTTTTAAGAAGTATCCCTGAGCCCATGCAGGGATTTTCACTACAGATATCTGTCTGTTATTAATGAAGTGACATTTGAGGGCCTAAAGACTACAAATCACCCAATATTTGGATTTAGGGCCACTCAATATTTGGATTTAGGCCTTGTCCCTTGCTTAAAGAGTTTTCCAGATTGTCTGAATCTTTTAATTATATTATGTACTGTTGAAGAGGAAATCTCCAAACTCTGTGTAATTTTAGATTGAGGAACTTTATTCTTAAATTGTTGCAGAATTTGCCCATGCAGTTTACTCCTACCCATCTTTACTTCAGAGAGACCCAGTCTCAATGGGATCTGCTCTTTGTATACCTAATCATATTATTGTTAGATCACCTGTGTCCAGTTGATGAGATGCTCCATTAGGCTTTTTATAGCATTACACAAATGTTCTAGTCTTGGTGCTCTTGGTTGCTTGTTTTTCAAAATCTGCATCAGGGAACTATTTATTTCTGTTTTTAAACTGGATAAGTATTTGTTTTGCAAAATCTGCATCTGGGGCCCTGGAACTATGTACATACTTTTGTTTTTAAACTGGGTAAATATGAGATTAACAGGAATTAAAGGAATACTATACCCCTCGAACAATGTAGGTCTCTATAATAATATATTAAATAAAACAGCTCATATGTAAAATTCTGCTTCATGTAAATAAACCATTTTCATAACAAAATACTTTTTTAGTAGTATGTGCCATTGGGAAATCATAAATAGAAAAACGCCTAAAATTCACAGTGCACATAAACAAACCATACATGTTAGGTCACATGAGCCAATTAACAGACAGAGTTGTCTGTTTTGCTTCCACAGTTCTTCCTGTTACAGTTAGAGCTGTAGTATTTCTGGTCTGTGATCTCTGAGGCAACACAAAGACCAACATTAAATGGTGGTTCAAGGCAAGAGATGTAAAAGGGAAATATTTACTTAAATGTATATACCAGTTTGGTAAGATTCTTTAATATGCCACTTCATTTGATATAAACTTTCTGTTGCTTCAGTATTCATATTGGGGGTATAGGTTTCCTTTAACTGAAGCAAATAGAGGATTCTTTAATACTGTGAAGGTAAAAAACAAACACATTGCTGGCAGAAAGTAACAGAAAGATTTATGGATTCACTGTTACAAACTCTCTCTATCAAGAAGAGTGGCTATAAATATGCCAACATTGCTGGGACTAAGGGCGCTGAGAGGCAACTAATCATATGGCTAAATCTAATTATTGTGCATTGAAGTTTTGGACATTCTACTTCTTACCAGAGCATATCAGGAGGTGAATAGCCTTGACTAATGTGAATCATTTTGGCTTTCAAATCGTTATAATAACTAATGCCCACCTTATACCTAAAAGTTGAGAGATATGTGTTCCACTGTGTCTTAATTGTTTGAATTTTGTATGGTCCATGTTATTGCTTGTTGCTGCTCATATTAATACAATTTGACACCATCCCTTAAAAGAGCAAATGAAACACCAGGCTTTTTGGGGATTGTAGTACAGCAGTACGGCAGCATGATTACAAGTAAATAGCAGCAAGTACATGATGGAAAAATGGTATTGCGTGTGGTCTATCAATAGACTTTGCCTTGTTTTTCATTTTTGTGAATGTGTTGACTCTGCTTGCCGTATAGATATATATATAGATATATTCTAACTAAACAAAGTAAGCAGAATAACTGCATCCAACTTAATCCATGAGATGCTCCCATATAGAAAAGTAAAACATCCAGAACCAGATCTAAACAGGGATCAAAACTGGGACTCAATGTACTTGAAATTCCAGTGCCTAAACAGCGTACCACCAGCCCTATAAATAGTGTGTGTCTATAGCAGCTTACAGCAACCCCTCTGACATTTTCCAGAACCCACAATTGCAGGTCTGGTGAGAACCACAAGTTCTAGATATTTTATCATTATATAAAGATGGTAAACCTTCATGTGCTAAAACCACAACACACAGGTGAGTGAGCATGTGTTAAAAATGAGAAAGTGTCTTTCCCCTTGCGTAGATTATTATTATAAAGAATAGTTTGGAGGTATTGTGTTTATTGAATAATTTTTTCAAAAATCTTGTTGACTTCTATAATAAATTGTTTGTTGCAAAAATCGTATGCAATTGCATACCACAATTGGTAGTTTGGAAATCATGGGCAGTCTGTTGTGCAACAGTTTCATATATAATTCAATTAATATTAAAGATGATTTTTTTAAACAGATTCATCCTGGATCATCACCCACAGTCAGTACAGAACACTTGCTTTCAGTCTCAACACCATTATGCTCAGATAATGTTGCTGATCTACTCTTAGCTCAAGGTATTTAATGATGTTTTGAAATAGTGTATTTTAGCTTCAGTTTCTCATTTCAATTCAGCACAATAAACCTGCTACCATATTTCAGTATAAGAAAGTGGGTTTAAAATAGGGGGGGGGTCCTTTTTCCGCTCTTACTTTTGATACGGATAACATAGTCATTTTCTGTAGACTTTTGCCTTGCAAAACATTTTTTTTATTCATGTAATGAATAACTACAATTTCTTTAGTGCCATGTCTAGCTTCTCTGACTCCTTTCACAACCTCACAGCTCACTTGACCATGAATTGCACTGTCAGCACTTGGCATTAGCTATTGCTGGTGTTTTACATTGGCCCAGACCTCTCAAGGAGAACTACAACAATTAAAATTCCTGTTCTCAATGACAGCTACTTCCCACTAAAATGTCAGTGGCAAATACAAATGCCTTGCCAACAATGACATAATGCCTATTTGTTAGTCGTAAAAAAATCTGCAACTAATGTATCATACTCCACAAACAATCAAACAGTTTGTTTCAGAATCATTCATTCTAAAACCTTGACGTGGTATGGCGGCTTTTCAACTTTATGATCATAACTTTGTAACTAAAAACCCCTGTTTTGCAAACTTTGGAGACAGGGGCACAGGGAATGTGCATTAAAACTAGCACTTCCATTATACTTAAATACACTATAACTTTGCCTTTAGAGTGCTTCCACATACCCCCTATTTTGTACATTCTAAAACTCACCTACAGTATAATCGTTACAATTTATTTTGATATGAACTTATATTGTATTAAATCTAGCTCATACTATATGGCGACTTTTTTTTACAGATCAAAACAGCAAGACAAAACACCATCACTTAGCACAGAAAGCAGTGAAGTGACAAATGCTGTTCCTGAGCAGGGTTCTGTAGTTACACCATATTTGATGTCTGCAATGTGCAGTTTACTGGAAAATCTGCTTGCAGTGAATCCAAAAGTTACAGTAATAGAATTATCTGAGAGATGCATACTAAATTATATTTATATTGAAAACGTTATTCATTAAAGTACTTTTCAACTTGGAAATTAAATACTGTTTGAATAAAATAATTATATGATAATTATGTTGTATAGATAAATGATATGAAATGTTATTCATCTTAATAGTGTTAAGCACAAGCATATACTACATATACACAGTTATATACAGTCTCTATAAATGCTATAAGAGTTTAGGTGTTTATACCAGCACCCCATATACTTTTCTCTTTCCCTTTCAACTGGATTGACCACATTGCCAATCATGACAGTCCACGCACTTAATTATTTTGCCAAATTCATTTTCGCTTCCAACATGCTCTATAAAAGGGTAAAGATAAGTACTTGTGTTTAACATATGTATCAGAAGGTAATGTATTGTACAGGTTTTTTTTTTACCAGGAAATTATGCCAAATTAGAAAACATGAAAACATTTATCGGGGACAGATAAGGAGTAAGGTAAATGGCAGTGATTAGTTGCATTTTGTCTGCCACTGACCTCTGCAATTGTGCTGGATGGCAGGACCAAAAACCCCATATGCCTTTTCTACTTACCATTTGTCCCAAATGTATTGCTCCCATATATTTTTTTCTGTTTTGGGATATGTTCTTTTCAATAAAACTGGGTTACATTACCTGACCAGTACATAAATATGTATATACATATTAAGATGCTTTCTATTATATAATATGTAAAGTGATAGGTGGCCATGAGCATTTTAACTGACTGCTATCTGTAAGTTGTAATGGTTGTGCACCATTAGTTTAGGGGTTATTGTTAAAAGGCAATCTTCCTATAATAATAAGGGCTGGCCAAACAATAAATAGAAATAAAATAAAAAATTGAAACAAGGTCAAAAGCAGAGCAGTCTGCAGTATTCATGTTACTTGAGTATGATTTAGAAAATTGTCACATAGAAATGTTGTTTCCGATTTTCTGTGTAATATGCTGTCCATAGCCTCTTTGAAACTTAACTTTTAAGTTAACACCTGGGCTGCTTGAAAATGTACTTTTCTGATCTCAGGGCTCCACGTACTCATGGCCAAGCAAAAATCATAAATCAGAAATGGTTAGTTTTTCTGATTGCAGCTGGAGAATACAGGGCAGTATTTATTAATGAGAACTCGGTTAACTTGTATATAAATTAATATTTTTGTATTTGTAGTTAATTTTGTGATGTAGTGTCTGCTTAGTCCTTACTAAATGTGCCTGTATGATCAGTGCACAGGGTATATACAGTACTTACTTTTGCTATAATAAAAGAAGATACTTCTAAACTATACTATTTATTCTATGGTTATGTTTCTCATAGATAAGATTTTTGCTAAATATGCCTATCTATATAGAAAAAGTATTTGAACTCAGTAGCTAAACTTAGGGGCAGATTTATTAAGGGAAAAATGATAAACTTGAATTCTTTGTGTCAAAACTCACAAATTCAGATTTAAAAGCATCAACTTGAATGTAAATTGGAATGTGAAATTTATCACATCTCGACCATGGAAACAGTCCTAATTCGACACATAAAACCTGTCAAGTTCATTTAACAGTTAATTGCAGAGGTCTGTTGAATAATTTGAATATGTTAATTGCCTTCCAGACAATCGAGTTTTTTATTTGGATGAAAGCTCGCTTCAAATTAGATTAAAAAAAATCTGGTCAGAACTATTAGACAACCTTCCATTCAAGTTTGGAGTACATTTGAAAAAATTCACATTCATTTGAAATTCGACCTTTGAGAAATCTGCCCATTAGTGAGTGAAACTGAAAGTCTACACATAAACTGTTTTTCATTGCATAATGAAAGAAGCAACTATCCATTATAAAATTAAATACAGACATGTTTTCAGTGACTTTAAAGTTATTTGGAAAGGTTATAATGTCCTTCTCTCTTTTCTGCTACTTCTCATAACATTTGGATTTATAAATCTGCTCTCCTCCAGCACATACTATAGTGCCTGTTTGTCTTGTAGAGAACAAGGAAAGACGTTTGCAAATCATTGTGGGAACTGGAATTTTGGTGCAGTAGAGTTGATTTATAATACATTGTTTCTGTAATTGTTTCGGTAATTGCCATTTTCATATCCTGAATACTGTATATGTATATGCTTTTGACTACTACAGATTCTACAGCTGGTTCTGACTACTGGGTATTTGGTTAAGTTTTTAACCGGAATCGCCCAAAGTTTCCTCACCAAGTAACTTCGGGCGATTCCGGAAATCGCCGCACCGCGTGTGCACAGAGCCGGCGCTTTTACATTTCAACTAGCGACGGACAGGGAGAAGGACGTTCGGGGAGATTGTCGCCTGCTATTAAACGCCAGGCGACTGAATCTCCCCGAATCTCCCTGTCTGTCCCCAGCCTAAAGAAAACTAAAAAAACAGGGGTTGGGTTTTAAGCAGATAGTTTGAAGATGTGAAAACTAGTTCTAATTAGATAGGAAATAAATCTTTACCTTTCATTTGCACTCTATTGGGGAAATTCACTAAGAGGCGAAAATTTGCTAGCATTGCCTTCGCTAACGTTCGCCAGGTGAATTTTCGCCAGCACTATGCAAATTCACTAAAGTGCGAAGTTACGCTAAGGTCGGCGAGCGTAAGCGAAGAAGCGCTACCATTAGTTCGCCAGGCAAAGCGCATTTAAGCTAGCGATGCCTAATGTGCATACGGCGCAGACTTAAGTGTATAATAGAAATATATGTTACAGCCACTATATTACACTACACAAGCCCAGGAAACCTTTAATAAATAAAATAAAGTTGTCCTATTGCCCTACATGGGCCCCCTGTATAGTTGAATTGCCATATGCAAGGAAATGTAGGGGGAGGGAGGCTAACCCCCCCCCCAAAAAATCGATCTTTTTCAGACTATCACTCTAGAATGGTAACACACGCCAGTGTGGTTTTTTTTTCAATTTTTTTTTCAAACTCCTATCCATTGTATTGAACTTCGCCAGGTCTGACTTAGCGAAGTAAAGTCTCGCGTAAGTGCTAATGTTCAGGAAAATGTTGATCTTAGTGAATTTGTGTAATTACGATCCTTTGTCAGTGTGCAACTTCGCCTGGTGTAAGGGTGCGAAGTTGCGCAAGTCTACTTTGCTAGCGAAAATTCACCAGAGTCGGTGTTAGTAAATTTCCAAAGTTACGAATTGACGTCACTCTGACGCTTCGCCCTTTAGTGAATTTCCCCCTATCTGGTGGATTTAAACATTTACTACCAATCTGATTTTTATAGTTGCAGTTGACAATTCATTTAGCATAATTTATTTTGTTGTAATAGACTTTATACTGTCATAATATCTAAGGATGCAAGCAGTATTTATATAGGCCAACATTTCCCTTTAAAGAGAGATACTTATGAACGTTAACTAGTATTCATATCGCTACTTGTATATACAGTTCTGTTTATTCTTGTGGTTTATCATAATTAAAGATAGGTGGAGCATACATGTTGTACTTGTTACAAGACAAGGTACATTGGAAGTTATTTCCCTACATCAAAGTTCTTTCAATCAGAGTAGGTGGAAAACTGCAGACACATCGAAAGTTAATATGTCTTGTGAAATGATTCAGCTATTTGCCCATTAGTTCCAATACTGAATCAGACTATGCTGAGGAAGGATTTAAGTTTTAGTTTTAAAAGGGTGAGGGTGAATTCTGTAAAAATGAATTCAGGGATGCTATTTCAGAGCCCTTCCAGAGCCCACTGCCAGATACATAATCCCCAATAGTTGATTAACAATAGCATATACATAGGAGATGGAGTGGGGAGAATTGCCTAGGGCAGTGTTTTTTTACAAAAAGTGCTGGCATATTCCCAAACACAGCACTACATGAATCATTACTAGTTGTCACAGCTAATCTAAAGAGGGCATGTCAGAGTGATAGAAATAGTAAGTATGGTGTGCCAATGATATAGAGGCCTCTGTGTTTGTAGGTGACAACATTGCATTTTCCAGAACAGCTCAGCTCTGTTTTGTTCAACATTTTCAACAGTAGATTTGTGTAAATTACTAGAAAGAAGTTTATTTTTGCCTTTCCTAAGTAATTGCCCTGTGCCATTTATCATCCATGTCAGGATTCCCCCAAGCATGTCTGCTTGCAGATGCCAATCTTGTTGTGCAGGATGAAATTATAAATCTAATACTTGCTGTGATATTTTCTTCCCTGTACATAAAGTGTAACAAAACTTGAGGTAAGTCACATCCAGTTTTACACCTTCTCCACAGTAAATCAAAATAGATCACTAAATTAACCTTTATTGCAACACAACCTGACTTAAAGGATGTAGGATATTGCCTAAATGTATCCTTGTTACTGAAATGACATCAGTAAGTTTATTAGTGAGTTTATTCCATTAACGGCAAGCTTATGGTATATGTACAATAAATACAACTTAGATTTTACAAGCCAGACTTGGAATTCAGTTTTAGAGCAACTGCCTATATTGCGTATGCATTCATGCCTACCCCCATTGTTTCTGTACTAGTATTTATCTTTTCAAATTAAAACAAAGCAATAACTCTATAAAAAGCTACTTTTTTTTTACAATATTGTTTGAAAAAAAAAAAAAAAA
>CM044441.1:101269086-101284977 GCA_024363595.1 Xenopus borealis
TTTTGTCCGTGTGCACCATGTCTAAGCTTATCATATATATATATATATATATATATATAGGTTTTTTACGTTTTTTTATATATATTCTGTTTTTGACAGATTATGTTTACATTTGGGAAGGGGGTGGGGTGACATAGATTAACACTAGGGGAATATTAATTACACATTATGGTCGATTGACAGGGGATCACATCGTCACCACCCCCACCATCCAATTAATTTGTACTTTACACAGTAATTTACACGTGATTTGGTTCATTAATTTGTAATTTACACGTGATTTGGTTTGGTTTAGATAATATTATCTTAACACGCTAACAGGAAGTAGCGATAATTAAGAGGTGTAATTTTTTGTGGATTTGTTACGGTCACAGTATAGATATATAATTTAAGCACATTTATATGTGGTGAATTATGCCCCTAGGCAGTTTCCCCACTCAGTTAAATGCACTGGCTGACTAATGAAGGGTTAAAGTAACACACAAATTTTATCTCAATACAGCCTCAATTATTTAGTTCACTTATAATAGGGACAAGCCTCAGAACAGAACTTGGCTCATTTTTTATTACTTTCTGTAACATTGTGAGTTTAGTCAATGATTGTTTCTATTAACATATAATATACAATGTAGCGATCAAGCTTGGCATTTGTTACATAGTACTTGTGAGGGGTGTTTTACTGAAACAGTGGTTGAAAAATACTAACACTTTTTATTTATTTTTAATTTGTGTTGGTTATTTGCAAATATGTGCTTTTTTATGTGTGAAGTTTAACCTTCTTGATGCATTTTGATGATGTATTTGTTACGTCAGCTTTTCCCGCCATCTAAAGTATTTAATGCATTCACATTGTGCCATTTTGTACTTTGAGAAAGGCCTCGGAGGAGGCCGAAACGTTAGTCTTCCATATAATAAATACATTTTGTTTTGTTTAAGACCTGAGAGCGTGGACCTTACTCTTTGGATAGAAATGCTAATTTGTGGACACTGCACCCAGGCATATTTACACAACGTGTCGTGAGTGCTGACTCTTCGATGGAGGTACATATATATATATATATATATATATATATATAGTGAACCGGTAACAACCTGTGCAAACCCGATGCAAATCACCAGGAAGCTTTAAGATCCCAGCAGCAAGCCCACCATGAAGCTCTTTAAGGGCCCATCAGCAAACTGCATGCAAATCATCAGGAGTCCTTAAAGGAGAAGGAACCCCTTTTGGTGCAAAACCCCTCCCCATGGGCCCCCCTCCCTCCTCCCACTCTGCCGACCCCCCCTCTGGACAAATACCCCTAACTTGCTACTTACCCCTCGGTGCAGGGCCCGTCCAAGGAGTTCAAAGGCACCATCTTCTTCCGTGCAGTCTTCTTCCTGGATCTGTTGTCATTTGGAGGTGCATGTGCAGTAGGAGTATTTACCGGTTCAGCTCTACTGTGCATGCGCCGGAAATCACAAAGTTTTCCGATTTCACATTTATGACTTTTGGCACATGTGCAGTAGAGCTGAACTGGCAAATGCTCCTACTGCGCATGCACCGCGAAACACAGATGGATTTAACTATGTAACTATAAAACTTTTGGCCTGAGGTGGTTGGAGATGTAAAGCGATATTGTACTTCTGGCCCATTACAGAGGTCCTTTGGTTCCTCTTCTAATCATTGAGGTACCATTTGAAAGGGTTGCCGTGGATTTCGTTGGTCCCCTGCCAAAATCTGCTAGAAGTGCACCAACACATAATGGTCATTGGATTATGCAACCAGATATATGGAATCAGTGCCTTTTAGGAATACTTCAGCAAAATGTATAGCCAAGTGTTGGACCATTTGTTTTCTAGGGTGTGAACACCTGAAGAAATCCTGACCGATCAAGGAACACCAAAAGTAACCAAAGAGTTGTGTCGCCTCTTAGGTATCAAATATTGATGGGCGAATTTATTCGCCAGGGGCGAACTCGCGGCGAATTCCTGCGATTCGCAGCTGGCGAATAAATTCGCAAAGCGCCAGCAAAAATTCGCCAAAAAAAAAACAAGTCTTGCGTCGTTTTTGACGCTGGAAATTCGCGAATTTTTTGGCGAAGCAAAACGGGTGAGATTCGCCCATCACTAGTATCAAACACTTACTTACCTCAGTTTACCACCCTCGAACTGATGGCTTGGTGGAAAGGTTTAATAAGACCTTGAAAGACATGTTGAAAAAGGCGGTGTATAAAAATGGGAAAAATTGGGACAGAATTTTTGTTTTTTGTTTTTGAGTTACTGTATGTAGACACCACAGGGGTCTGCTAGATGTAGCTAAGAATACTTGGGAACAGGAGGCTACCCCCTATAAAACAGTGGTAGAACAAATTGATGCAGGAGCGGATTACAGCAGTGTTACCTATTGTAAAGGAGCACATGGGCCAAGCCCAGGAGGCCCAAAGCAGGATTTATAACAGGTCTTCAAAAGTAAGGACCTTTAATCCTGATGATAGTCTTGGTACTTATCCCCACAGTTGAAAGTACGTTCCTGGGCAAGCGGCAGGGGCCTTACAAAGTTATTGAAAAAGTTTGTGAGGTGAACTATACTATAAGAGTAAACAGGTGCAACTTTATCATGTTAATTCACTTAAGCCCTGGAGACCTCAGGAGGTCCTGGTATCAGAACCGGTGCCACTGGACCATTCTGATTCAGTGTCCCGGAAACAAGAAGTGAAATAATTCTTGATGAGAAATAGGGATATCTTCTCTGTTCTTCCTGGAAGAACTAATCTATTTGAATGTGATGTGGTTACTGACCCTCAGGTAAAAGTAAAGGTTAAGCCATATAGAATCCCTGAGGCACGGGGACCAGCGGTCTCTGATGAGGTAAGAAAAATGTTGGATATCTAGAAGTAATTGAGGTTTCCCACAGCGATTGGGCTAGCCCAATTGTTTTGATCCCTAAACCTGATGGACTCTACGGTTTTGTAATGACTTGCGAAAACTGAATGAATTCTCAAAATTTGATGCCTATCCCTAGGGTACATAAACTCATTGAAAGGCTAGGCCATGTGAGGTACCTCACAACTCTAGATCTCGTAAAAGGGTTTTGGCAGGTACCACTAGCAGAAGGGGCTGAGGAAAATACAGCCTTTTCTACTCCTGAGGGTCTTTTCCAATACAATGTACTACCATTTGGTTTACATGGGAACCCAGCTACTTTTCAAAGGCTAATGGACCATATTCTTAAACCGCATAATCCCTATGCCTCAGTTTATTAGGATTATGTGGTTATCTTCAGCTCTGATTGGGTACTTTACCAAAAGTACAGGCAGTGCTAGTCCCTATACATGAGGTCAGGCTTAATGCAAACTCTAAAAAGTATGCAGTTGGAATGGAAGAAGCTAAATACTTAGGTTATGTAATTGGAAGAGTTACAGTACAGGCTCCAAAAAATAAATTGGAGGCATTACAAAAATGGCCCCAACTTGTCACCAAGAAACAAGTCAGAGCCTTCCTTGGGATAGTAGGATACTATCGCAGGTTTGTGCCTAACTTTGCTTCTATTGCAGCTCCCCTTACAGATCTTACTAAAGGGAAGAGCTCAGTAATGGTTAAGTGGTCAACTGTAGTGGAAAAGCTTTCACAGAGCTTAAAAATTCCCTCTGTAGATAACCAGTGTTAACACCAGTTTTCAGAAAGAGTTCATTGTGCAAACTGATGCCTCAGATGTGGGTTTGGGGGCTGTCCTCTCCCAAATGGTGAGGAACACCCAGTAGTGTAATTAAGCAGAAAGCTTACACCAGCTAAGAGTTGGTACTCTATTGTAGAAAGGGAGTGCCTTGCCATTAAGTGGGCATTAGAGGCCCCCAAGTACTATCTGCTGGGCCACAGAAAAGAATGCTCGAGTCACCAGATGGTTCCTGGCCATGCAAAACTTTAAGTTTACAGTAGAACATAGACAGGTGCCCTCTCAAGGGTTCATTGCCAGGTGGCACAGTGTGCTCAGCCCATATAGGCTGAAGCAGAGGGAGGGGTTATATCAGTGGTCCTCAAACTTGGCCCTCCAGCTGTTAAGGAACTACAAGTCCCACAATGCATTTGCCTGACTGTGGCTGTCAGACTCCATCATTGCATTGTGGGACTTGTAGTTCCTTAACAGCTGGAGGGCCAAGTTTGAGGACCACTGGGTTATATGAACCGGTAACTGGAGCACAGTGTGAAGGGAGATACTGTATATTTCCCCTAGGTTAATGTCTTACTCCCATATGTACAGCAGTCCTGAGTGGGTTAATTCCCCTAGAATGTCTCACCTGAGGAATAATTAGCAGGCTAGATCTGCTTGAGAGGGGAGCTATCAGAGTAAGATTGAGATACACACTGATAGGTCTGAGACCTGGGATCTGAGTGTAAACATTGGAAACGGCTGTTTGTTTTCCCCAAAGAGAAAGGACATTGTAAAGGTACTGTGATTCTGGGGAGTTGTACTTTTGTGTTTGACCAGGAACTCCAGCAGGGGACCAGTAGTAGAGAGGGAAACTACCCTGTGTAATAGTTAGAGCCCAAGTGTGGCAAGGATTTTGTTTTGTTTTATGCTGCTTTGCTCAGAGAGTCTGTGTATGTGAACATTAAATGGACTTTGCCTTGTTAAAGACCTGTTTGTTAAAGACCTGTCTGTTCGTCTGATCCTGCTCACAATACATATTAAGAAGCAGCAGGAGCACTCACGAATGTCTGTTGTCAGGTTCAAGCAGAACCGAAACGCATTGATGTGGGGGAGTTTGTGAAATTCAAATGCATTATCCTTTATTACATCCATGAGCGCTCCTGCTGCTTCTTACTACATGTTTTAATGAGGAGCACCCGGGGATTGATGCTAATATGGTGAGTGCCAGTGCACATATTGACTATATATGTCTTTACCATGTAACAAAACAAAACAAGGTTATTCTTCATACACAAAGGCCTTTGGTGCTGGTATTTTGTTCTGTCTGCATAAGTATTTATTTTTCCGTGCACAGGGGCAGCTACATAGTGACTTTTTTTGGAAAGAGGTGCTGTCCATCCAAGAACATATATATATATACTTTTTCCTTTTCTTGGTCTATTATTTTTTAAGTTGGTATTAGTGTTGTAAATTATTTTGTACTGAGCTGACATCTTAGGACACAAGCATAAGTCATGTTTTTTTTGTACATGTAATATTTATATTATCTATTTATTTTCCATATATTTAATAGGCTGCAGCTTTATATTCACAGGTTCCTTTTGTTCTACATTCTCACTGGCCCTGCTTATTGATGGATGATGCTTTGATTCAAGGTGCTCTGCAATTACTTTGTGTCTACACAGCGTACTACCCTGCAGGTAATGGAAAAATGTCCTTATGCCTTGCGTCTTTATTTGGATGATAAACAGCATAACACAATCTTATACATCTTAAAACCTAGCTACACTCAATGAGTTAGCCTCATTAACTAATATCTGAAATTGTTTTAAAGGATCATCATTTACAGCAGGCCTTCACCCAAAACTGTTTTCAGCGATTTTAATGTTTTATACTCTTGCAATATTATAGCAGAAGCATTTTGCAGTTTGCAATGCAATAGCATTTCCTTGTACAAATAACTTTAACATTTTCTTATGTATTTATAAAATAGGTATTGGATCCATTATCCAAAACCCTTCATCCAGAAATGATGGAAAGATAATCGGAAAGATAATAGGTTCCATACTTGTAGAAAGCTACTTAGAATTAAATTTTCTTCACTTTTGGCTTCCAAAATTTCACAATTTTCTTGATATTTCTAACTTCAACCCCTCAGTTGTATGTAAAATGCAATTTACCTATTTGGCCTGTTTAGCTCAAGAAGTAATAAAAACTATTACAAAAAAAGTATGTTCAGCACAAACCCTATTCATTGCACTCATGTTGACCAAAGGGCAATGCTTCCTCTTTTTAATGGGCAAATAATTAACCAGTGTGTATGCCCTATGTACCAATTGTCATGGAGTTCCTGTACCAACAAAGAGGTAGGGCTCTGTCACTATAGGAATTGTTTCTTGAGTTTTCTATAATCACAATTGATAAATACTTAAAGGTAGATTATGTCTAAAATGCTGTATTTTATATACTGAACTTCTTACACCAGCCTAAAGTTTCAGCTTCTCAATATCAGCAGGTATCTTCAAACTTCTCACTGGGCTCTGAGCAGCTGTTGAGAAGCTAAGGGGTCGTTGGAAATTATCAAGCAGACAAGGCTGACTATTAAATTCTGACACTGGTTTCTGTGCTGCCATGTAGTAATTATCGGTATTAATTTCTAATCAGCTGTGTATTGTGACATTTATATTCAGTATATTGTGCATCAATCCCTAAGCTCAGTAACTGGTAGCAACACAGAGCATGTTCAGTCTATTGTCAGACAGATCTTCCCTGCTAAAGGGCTGGGGTTACCTTGGGCTGTAACAGCAGCCCAAAACATAATATATCACTTTTCTGGCCTACTTGTTTAGTTAAGCTTTAGTTATATTTTAATAGTGGCCTTGTGCACACACAGGATGTCTTTGTGGCCAGTAGGAGGCAAGCTATAAATTCATGTGAGTGATTTATACCACAGCAGAGATGTTCATTGGTATAAAAATTATATTTCTCAGGTCTGGTACAGTAGCTGCTGTATGTTAATAAATTACACTGATCTCAGTCTAAATTTTGATGTGCTGTTTTTGCCCTTGAGTTTTAATATTTTATCATTGTTTATTTGCTTAATCTTCTATATTCTAATAGTTTCTGTTTTTTTTTCTCTGAACAGCATGTACTTCATTATGTTGGACAAACACTGGAATGACAGCTCTGCAACCCTCCCCAGAAATCTCGGGTAGTAATTCCCTTATGCACAACATATTGAAGATAGCCTCTGATTCCCCTTCTAATAACAGCACTGTTCAAGAGATGGCTTTTGCTCTTCTTTCAAATCTTGTTGTAATTCAGGACTCCAATGTATTATTCAAAAGGTATGCTTGTATCAAAAACATTTCTTTTATATTGCCATTTTCAGTAAAAACAAAATTGTACTGGAACAAATAGAAGACAGAACTGATTCACTTACTTCTTTTTCAGAAAATGATGATACCATGATTTGACTTTCTTGCTGTTTGTGGTTTGAAAATTTGTATGTATGTGATTAAATTCAGAGAGAACTGGTGTGTTTCGGTCATCACCTCTCCTTTTAGATGTAAGGTGTGAATATGATACAATGTGTGTCTCTGTATACAGTATGTGGGAATGATTTTTCAAGTGTGTTTGAATGCAAGTAAATATAGTACAAATGAGACTGGATGGGAGCTGTTTAAATGAAAGTATGCATTGGTATGTAGTAGCATGCCCTCATATTTATCCATTTGCCACAACACAAATGTCTCCATCATATACCAGTTGGGAATAAATTATGAAATTTTACTGTCGCAATCACTTTTACTGTATACAAAGTTGCTATTTTTGTTTGGATATGTTCATTTTTTTTTTTGACAGAGCAACTTTCCACAAAGCTTTCTTTCCATTTCACTGCCAAAAGCTGTGACCAAAAGCCTTTGTTTCTTGGCTAATAATTGGCTGAAATTTCTTTGGAACATGTCAATGGAGAGTGATGGTCAACATATAATCCTGAAACTGAAAAAAAGCTTAGGCAAAAATACAAGCATAAGATGAATTCCTCTATAGCCTTGCTTATTTTGCATAATGTTTGTTTCAATACGGCAAATAAAACAAATATTCTGTTAAACAGTTGACTCTGTTGATTGAAAAATTATTTCTTTTGATTAGACATTGGAAGCCTCCCCTTTTTACTTTTTGAAATGGGTATTCAATTTATATCTTTTTTTTTTTCAAATGTTAAACGTTTATGTAGGCAATAATCAAATAACATAAATGAATGGTTCAGCCCTCAATTCCTTATATAGAATTGAAAAAAATATTACAATATTCCATCTCTCACCATGTAATAAATATCAATAGTTGGGTGTTTATATCCACAATCCATACAAAACTAGTACTGTATGTGCTCCAAAGACAGAGTCTCTGAAAGGCCTTTAATATTTAAATTGTGGATGTGAAAACATCTGCCACAAGTGGAGGCCTTGAGACAGGGATGCAGGGCAGATTCTTTTGAACAACAGAAATTAATCTTAAGGGGCTTTGTTGGAACCTATATTCTTATTTGTCCTTGTATGCATTGCAAGCTTGTCATTCATATTCAAGTCTCTGGAATGCAAAGGCAATCCAGACCGTTCTATTTCATTGCTTTACGTTTTTACAAATTGACAGAGCTAAACTTCGAATAATTTTATTGCTGAAAATATTTTACGTGGGTGAGGCTTGCATATTGACTAGATAAGCACGTCAGTGTTTTATAGAAAAAAGTACAAATAACTGCATTAGACAAACAACTTCTCTTAAGTACTTGCATGACTTTTTTCATGTGTTGTTTAAGAATTCACAAAAGTTGACCTTGTTTGGAGGGATCTGCAATTTATTTTTTAACAGACTGAAGTACTCAAATTTCTGTTCTTACCTTGACCCCACACTTCAATATAAATGAAATTTTTAACATTATTAACAATTATAAATATAATGGTTATTAACAAAGCTGGATACATTGAGAGAGATTTCACCTGCTTGCTAAGGTTGACTTACATTTCAAATTCTCTATCAACTCCTTAGAGGAGCCAAAGTCACAATCACATCTGAGAAGTTAAAATCCGTCCGTTGAAAAGAGAACTAATGTTTAATGGACCAGCAACACCAAAAAAAAAATTAAGTAAAAAAACCATTGTAACCCCCTTTCTGCACAAAGTATTCAAAAATACCTTGTTAAAGTTCTGCTTCTTGTTGTGCAGTGACTTCACAAATTGGGTAATATAGCAACATGCCCGCTGCTAAAGCCTACGTGTGTGCTCCACATCTCCTAAACCAGAAGCCAGTTACTGCTGCACCTGAAAGGTTTTTTCAGCATGCTTGTATAATTCTTCAGTGTAATTTGTTTCCGTACTGGATCAGTGAACGTAGCACCTTGCTCAGCCATAAATCTTCTAAGGACAACAGAAAACCTTTATCACTGCACTGTCTTTGATATTTAAGAGAAAGCATTAGAGAGATTAGTATATGATATACATAGTTATCAAATCTAATCCTTAAGCACTTCTTCTCTTTGTGAACATCCCCAATTTGACCAGCCTTTCCTCATAGCTAAGATTTTCCATACTTTTAACCAGTTTAGCTGCCCTTCTCTGTACCCTCTCTAATTCAATAATGTCCTTTTTGAGCACTGTAGACCAAAACTTTATAGCATATAATAGATGCAGCTCTATACAGTGGAAGAATGAGCCCTTCCTATTGTGAATCAATGCCCCTTTTAATACAGCTCAAGGCCTTACTTGCCATTGATGCTGGCATTGCTTGCTGCAGCCAAGTTTTTTTTTATCTACAAAGACTCCAAGGTCCCTTTCCATTATGGATTTGCCTAATGCAGTCCCATTAAGGGTATTAGTGGCTTGGATATTTTTACATCCCAAGTACATGATGCTGCATCTTGGATGGAATTAATTGGGCAGGATAGTTTTGTGTCATCTGCAAATATTGATACAGTACTACAAAACCCTCCCCTAAGTCATTAATGAACAAGTTAAATAAAAGTGGACCCAATACCGAACCCTGAGGGACCCCACTAAGAACCTTACCCCAAGTAAAGAATGTACCGTTAACAACCACCCTTTGATCTACCTGATCATGTAGCCAGTTTCCTATCCACATGCAAACGACCTTAGTTTAGCGTTGTTTGTGAGGCACTGTATCAAACGTTTTGACAAAATCCAAATAGATCACATATACTGCTCCCCCACTGTCCAGCATCTTACTTACCTCATCATAAAAAACAAATGTGTCTGACATGACCTATCCATCATAAAGCTATGCTAATTGCTGCTCATAATGCCATTCACTAGGACAGCATTTTGAATGTGATCCATTGACAGTTGTAAATACTGGAATCAAACCAGTTTTCTCCAATCCATAGATAACATACCAGATGAAAATGAATCTGAGAAAATAGGGGCCTGTCTGTCTTAGAACCTAGGGGTATATGCCATCTGGCCCTGGTGCCTTGTTTATATTCATTATTATCAAGCTTTATGAATCAAATCCTGAGTCAGCCACTGTCTAGATTGAGCTGAGCCATCAGTGCAGCTATGAAGTGACTCCTCTGTTGTACAGTATGTATTGAAGAAAAGAACTGATTTAGCACATTTGCCTTTTCTGTATCTGTTACAACCTTACTGGTGTCATCATTTAAAGGAGAAACACTCTCAACTAGTGATGGGCGAATCTCCCACGATTCGCTTCGCCTAGAGAATCAGCGAAAAATTCGCGAAACGAGTCGCGGGACGATTTTGTCGCACGTCGCGTCAACTTTGTCGCGCGCCGTTTTCGGCTCGTCAAAAACGACGCGCGACTCGTTTTTCGGCAAAATTTTGCTGGTGATTCGCGAATTTATTCGCCAGCGGCGAATCGTGGGAATTCGCCGCGAATTCGACCTAGGCGAATAAATTCACCCATCACTACTCTCAACCCCATCTTTTTACTATTAAACACTTTTGGAGGTTATTCTTAGCCTCAGCCACAATGAGCTCCTCATTTCCTTTCTTTGACTTCCAGTTTACTGTTTTGCAAGATTTATTATAGTGTTTATATTCATTAAATGGAGTTTCTGTCCCAACAGAATTGTAGTTTTTAAATGCTTTTCTCTTCTTTCCTATTAACTTCTTCACTTCTATATTAAGCAACATAGGGTGATTCTTAGTGTTTCTATATTTACTCCTTAAAGGAATAAATTGTTTACATTAATGATTTAATATCATTTTAAATTACAACCATTTCTGTTCTGTGTTTTTAGATGAAAACATGATGCCCTAATCTATGTTATGAAGGGCAGCTCTCAAGGCACTAAAACTTTTATGGTTTTTGTTGCCCCATTGTATATTTGTTTTTTGCACCAGGCCAGGGTCAGACTGGGGGGTTTGGCAGGGGACCTGGAGGGGGTCCGGCTCGGCAGGGGACCTGGAGGGAGACCCGGCTCGGCAGGGCACCTGGAGGTGGGGCCTGTGAGAGCAGCCTGGTGGGTCCCCCTCCAGGTCTCCTGCCAAGCCTTGCCCTCAGCCGCACAGCTCCTGTTCGCAGTTTTTATTTGCCGCAACCTGCCCAATAAATGGAGGTTGCAGCAGGGAGATGCTGTAGGAGGATTGAGCAGGCAGGCAAGAGCCGGGGAGCCCACTGGGTCTTTTCCTGGTGCCCCACCAGCCCAGTCTGACCCTGAACCAGACATTAAATGATATCACATTATGGTCACTATTACCTAGAGTTTCAATTACTTGCAAATTCAATATACGTTCTGGATCATTTATGTCACTAGATCCAGAATAGCATTGTACAACTTGTGCCATAAAATGCAACAAATGTATAAACGTGTTCCCATTAACTGACCTGGCAGTACTGTTGCTCCAGTCAATATCTGGGTAATTTAAAATCCCCCATTATCATTACTTCCCCAAACTAAGCAGCCTTTTCTATTTGCATCAGGAATTTAGCCTCCTCCTCCTCAGATTAGGAGGTCTATGACATACTCCTACAATTCATTTGCTGGACTCTTTACAATTGGTGAAGAGCTCCACCCTCCTCAAGCCCCCAAGATTTCCACCCCCTCATTTTCTAACATCACTTCCTCCTTTATATTTGCTTTTAAATCCTGCCTAACAAACAGACATACCCCTCCTCTTTTTCTTTTGCCTCTGTCCCTCCGAAGCAAAGTTTTTGACCGACATGGTTCAAATAAGATTAACATAGGACAAGCACTGACCAATTTAAAAAGAGAGCACGTTTTTGAAGGGATGTCAGAGACTCTTGCTCACTGAGCCGGACCTAGTGGAGTCAGATAGTTTGGGGGGAACAGAACAGCAGCAGGATGTTGAGGCAGCTAGCTGAGCGACAGTTAGAAAATCTAAGGTGAGCAAAAGGAAAAGAGAGACTCATTCTGGGTTTATACATCCCAACAGCTTTGCCATATTGTGTGAATATGCTGGGAGTGTGAACTCTGGATTGGAAATTCTAGATGGGGCTGATCTCTATAGCTGCTGGGAGACCAGTTTCTCTAGTAGTGGTGGGGAGGAGAACAGAGTCAGGCCTAAGCAGATTGTGGTTGTAAGGGATTCAATTATTAGGAAGTGGATAGGGTGATCTGTTGTCCGGATAGCTACAACCGAACAGTTTGCTGTCTACATGGTGCCAGGGTTCGGCATGTGGTTGATCGGGTAGACAAATTATTGGTTGGGGCTGGGCATGACCCAATGGTCTTAGTACATATCAGTACTAATGACAAGATAAATGGTACATGGTAAACCTTAAAGAGTGAGTTCAGGGATCTAGGCTCTAAGATTAAGGGAAGGTCCACATGCAAGTTTAGGTAGACAGCGGGAGCTTAGGGAGCTAAATGCGAAGAGACTAGAACATGTTAAGATAAACAAAGGTCCAGGGCCAGATGGTATTCATCCCAGGATACTTAGCGATCTTTGCTTTGTGATTGCCAAACCTCTCTACTTAATTTTTCAATATTCATTGAGGTCTGACATGGTGCAGAGAGACTGGCGTGTTGCTAATGCGGTGCCACTATTCAAAAAGGGATCCTGTTCTCAGCCACAAAACTATGGGCTACTTAGTATGACGGTGGTAGGAAAGCTTTTCAAAGGATTAATAAAGGATAGGATACTGGACTTCATAGCAAATAACAATACTATGAGTTTGTGCCAGCATGATTTTATGCATAATAGAACTTGCCAGACTGACTTAATTACTTTTTATGAGAAGGTAAGCAGGGACCTCCATTCTGGGATGGCAGTGGATGTGATTTACTTAGATTAGACTTTGCTAAAGCCTTTGATACAGTGCCACACAGAAGGTTACTGGTTAAATTAAGGAATGTGGGCCTTGGACACAGTATTTGGACCTGGATAGAGAACTAGCTAAAATATAGATTACAAAGAGTCGTGGTAAATGGAACATTTTCTAATTGGACCAGTGTTGTTAGTGGGGTACTGCAGGGCTCTGTACCGGGTCCCTTGCTTTTCAACTTGTTTATTAATGACCTGGAGGTGGGCTTTGGAAGTACTGTCAGAAGACAGAGGAGAAACCACCAACACAGAAAGGGGAGCTTGCTGATTCGTTCCGCACCAGGCCCAAAACTGCAAAAGCCGCTCTGGCCGCGGCATCAATCTGAGAAATGAAGAGGGAGCGCATATGCAGGGACCCGGCCAGTGGAAAAAGATCCGCGGTGGAGACGTAATTAAAAGTTCAATCTTTATTGCTTCATAATATAAAATAGGTAGCGTGCGGGGAGACGCGGCTTGACGCGTTTCGTGACCTAGTTAGTCACTTCATCAGAAGCCTGAGCGCCCCCTGCAGGTCAAGAGCTTATATAGCCTACACCAAGTGATTAAAAGGAAAACACCACATTAAAAAGGTCACGGTTACATATTTGTCAAGCCAAGTTATACATTGTTGCCAAAATAGACTGTGTTGCAAAATATGAACAATGTAGCCTAAATCTCCACTCAAAATGAAACATTAACATTTATGTTACATTTATCAATACAGAATATGTCATGGGGTAGAAATAGCTGAATCAAAATAAATTGGAATATAAAGATTATCAGAGTTGCCAGTGGTAAAATATATCTAGTCATGAAATAACAAAAAATAGAAAAATTGGAAAATTATCAAAAAATATATATGTATATAAGAATATCAAAATGTGTACATATGAAGGAGCAAAGAGAAAGGGGGGGATGGGGGGGAAGGAGATAAGGCGGGATATTCCAAAGTTGCAAATGCAGAGAAAAATGTAGAATATATATGTGTATTAATAAATATATATATAGAAGCTCAGATCTGAATGCACATATGTGTGTGAAAATGTATGTATCTAGGAGTATGGAACAGACTTTAAGGTATTAATATGGACTATGTATTATGTTATAAAGTATATTCACTTTATTAGTTCTCTTTCAATCGATAAAACAATTCAGTTCCCACTCTCTATTGAGGCCAGCCGGATTTATCGTACGTAATTTATATATCCAAAAGGCTTCCTTCCTGAGGAGTGCAAGTTCCATATCACCTTTCCTAATTACTTTGGACTTTGGAAGTACTGTGTTTTATTTGGGAAACTGGGCAGCAAACTGTAAAATGAGGTTCAATGTTGCTAAATGCAAGGTTATGCACTTTGGCAAAAATAATATAAATGCAAGTTATACACTAAATAGCAGTGTGTTGGGAGTTTCCTTAAATGAAAAGGATCTTATGGTTTTTATAGATAACACGTTGTCTAATTCTGGGTAGTGTCATTCTGTAGCTACTGAAGCAAATAAAGTTCTGTCTTGCACAAAAAAGGGATAAACTCATGGGATGAAAACATAATTATACCTCTTTAGGGTAGGGACAGACAGGGAGATTCGGGGAGATTCTGTCGCCTGGCGTTTTTAGCAGGCGACAATCTCCCCGAATTTCCTTCTCCCTGTCTGCCGATCGTAAAGGGACAAAGCGCCTGTGCAGACGCGGCGCGGCGATTTCCGGGATCGCCTGAAGTTTCCTCAAGAGGTATCTTCGGGCGATTCCGGAAATCGCCGCGCTGCGTCTGCACAGGCGCTGGCGCTTTGTCCCAGGAACGATCGGCAGACAGGGAGAAGGAAATTCGGGGAGATTGTCGCCTGCTAAAAACGCCAGGCGACAGAATCTCCCCGAATCTCCCTGTCTGTCCCTACCCTTATAGATCCCTAGTAAGACCTCATCTGGAGTATGCAGTGCAGTTTTGGAGTCCAGTCCTTAAGAGGGATATAAATGAGCTGGAGAGAGTGCAGAGATGTGCAACTAAACATTTTAGAGGGATGGAAGACTTAAATTATGAGCATAGACTGTCTAGGTTGGGGTTGTTTTCTCTGGAAAAAAGGCACTTACAAGGGGACATTATTACACTTTACAAGTACATTAGAGGACATTATAGTCACATATCAGGGGACCTTTTTACCCATAAGGAGGATCGCCGCACTAGAGGACACCCCTTCAGACTGGAAGAAAAAGGCTTTCATTTGAAACAGCGTAGGTGGTTATTCACAGTGAGGACAGTGAGGTTGTGGAATGCACTGCTGGGTGATGTTGTGATGGCTGATTCTGCTGATGCTTTAAGAGGGGCTTGGATGATTTTTTGGACAGACAGAATATCAAAGGCTATTGTGATACTAAACTCTACAGTTAGTATAGCTATGGGCATATATGGTTTGCTTGAAAGTGTGGAGGGGTGTGTGGATGCTGGGTTTTAATTTGGAGGGTTTGAACTTGATGGACTTTGTCTTTTTTCAACCCAATTTAACTATGTAACTATGTCACATTTTGCAAGGAGATTATGACAGAATAACTTGTTTGTATTTGAAAATGCAAGCAAGAGAACTGTCAATTAAATATTTCTATAAATTTCTTATACATGTATAGGAACTGTTATCCAGAAAGCTGGAGGTCATCTACTATAGATTCCATTTTAATCAAGTAATACAAATTTGTTAAACATATTTCTGTTTCCTCTATAGTAACAATACAGTACCTTGTACTTGATCCAAATTAATGTATAATTAATCCTTATTGGTGGAAAAATCTTAATCGGTTTATTTAATGTAAATTTTTAGCAGATTTAAGGTATTTAAGGTATGGTAATCCAAATTACAGAAAGACCCCTTATTTATAAAGAAAAAAAATCCAGGCCCTCCCTGCATTCTGGATAATGGCTCGAATTCCTGTACAAATACTTCTACAACATTTACACCTAAACATTGGATATA
>CM044441.1:101287466-101303732 GCA_024363595.1 Xenopus borealis
TATTTTTCATAGTTTTTTAATGATTTGCAATTTTCTTCTCTTTCTTTGCCGCTTTCAAATGGGGGTCACTGACACCATCAAAAAACAAATCCTCTGTAAGGCTACAAATTTATTGTTATTGCGACTTTTAATTACTTATCATTCGATTCAGTCCCTCTCCTATTCATATTCCAGTCTCTTATTCAAATCAATGCAGGATTGCTATGGTAATTTGTACCCTAGAAACCAAATTGCTGACATTGCAAACTAGAGAGCTGCTGAATAAAAAGCTAAATAACTATAAAACCACAAACAATAAAAAATGAAAACCAATTTCAAATTGTCTCAGAATATCATTCTCTACATCAGTAATCCCCAACCAGTAGCTCGCGAGCAACATGTTGCTCTCTAACCCCTTGGATGTTGCTCCCAGTGGCCTCAAAGCAGGTGCTTATTTTTTAATTAATGGCTTAGAGGCAAGTTTTGGTTGTATAAAAAACAGATGTCCTGCCAAACATGCTCTCCTGTAGGCTGCCAGTCCATTTAGGGGCTACCAAAATGCCAATCAGAGCTCTTATTTGACATCCCCATGGACCTTTTCATGCTTGTGTTGCTCTCCAACTCTTATTTAAATTTAAATGTGGCTCACGAGCAAAAAAGGTTGGGGACCCCTGCTCTACATTATATTAAAAGTTAACTACCCCTTTAACTGTGTGTGCACTCTTTCGCCTTTGTTTCACTAATTTACCTATGCTAATTAGGTTTCAGATTCAGTTCAGTATACCGAAAAATCATTCACAAAGGATTTTTATACAGTACCTTAGAACTGAGACCTGCAGATAAAATGTATTTATTCATAGGGATGCACCAAATCCAGGATTTGGTTCGTGATTCAGTCAGAATTTGTCTGAATCATAGGGGCAGATTTTCTATTGGTCGAATTTCTAATTGAAAAAAAATGAACTAGGTGGTCGAATAAAAATTTAAAGGGGAAGTACTTCGACAGTCAAATAGTCAAATATTCGAATGAAATCTGTTTTGGAGCAGCACCTTAAGGGGTTTCCAGGGAAATGATCTTTTTGGTATTTTTCTGTTCTGTTGCATAGAAAGCACTGTGCATGCAGAGCACAACTTTTTATGAGACTGTCGAGTACAGAGAAGCTGTTAACTCTGTGGAATCTGTGGAGGTACAGATTGAGCCCAGCCTGTTCTCTACCAGTCTACTAGACTCAGAAGGAGAAAGGTGCCACTGTTGAGATTTATCCTGTTGCAGATCTGCTGTAATCTCCAGTGTGATTTCTTCTGAGAACACATCTTTAAAGGGAGGATACTGGCAAGGATACAAGCGTGGGGCCCCAAAGTGAAGACAGCTCATTTATATTCACCTGCTACACAGAAGCTGCTGCTGAATTCCAAAGGGAGAGGTACTTTTGGGAAAAGGTAGCGCTACCTGGGGAATAAAAGCTCTGGGGAAGGGACATTTTATTTGAACTGTGTCGTTATAAACCCCTTCCAGAGGACTGGGACTTTGATTTTACAAAGGACTGTGTGGGAGCAAAAGTTAAGTACCTTAAAGTGATTTAGGTAGTGTCCCAAGATTCCCCCAGTGTAGGAGTGCATGGTGTATTAGTTCTCCAAGTTTAATACAGTTATATAAAGTTTAAATTTATTCATTTGCAACTGTGTGTGTTTTATTATTCCTAGTGGAATCCCCCCTGAGGTGTGTTCCTCAGTGTTCCCTAGGTGGAGGCACTGTGCTGTAATTCCCAGTTCCCAGTACTTTTCATACGCAAAAGGGACTCAGGGCCCCTGGATTGCAAGGGTAAGTTGCTATTTAAAGAGACAGTACTCAAAAAAAGGTTATACTAAGATTGGAGATAAATATCTGGAGAAATTTCTGGAGATGTTGCCCATGGCAACCAATCAGATCTTTGCTAACTTATAGGTGGCTGTTTAAATCTAATTGCTGATTGGTTGCTATGGGCAACATCTCCAGAAATCTCTCCAGATATTTATCTCCAATCTTAGTAAACTATAAGAACAATAAAATGGACTTTGCTGTGTTAAACAAATGTCTGTTTGTCTGATCCTGCTCACATTCTGAATATAATACTGTTTTTCTTTGGAAACTTTGTTGACTGAAATTCATCTTGGAATACAAGACATTTTTTAGCTTCAAGGTACTGATCAATTTGCAGCGCTCACTTGATCTGTTTCCTGCTTTAAATACAAGGACCATTTGCATAAAATCTTTATATAATGTATATACTTCTAATACAGTTCTATGATTTTTAATATATGTATTTTTTAGAAAATAAACTAACTCAGATATTTATTTTTTGTTTTATAGTTTTGGTAGTGTCTTTTTATATGTATTTTTTATGCTTTAATTACATTGGTGTATTGGTGGGGTGGATCATAAGAATTAAAATGGTCACTAACCTGACAAGGTGAGATATCATTGACGCCCTCCCCTCTTGCCATGTCTCAGTCGAGGAAAACTTAATTCTGTGCCCATATAACAGACATTTTGTGTAAAAACAAACCTTGTACTTGACTTTATACTATACAGTATACTTTACACAGTACTTGGTATACGTTACACACCTAAAATTGTAATGACTGTAACATGGGAGGGGAAAGAAACACCCAAATATATCTATACTGCCTACTATTAAATCAACACTTTTTTACCACACTGATGTAGTCCAAGATGGCACCAATGGAAACTCAGAACAGCTGGCACAATTCAGTGGCCATAAGCAGATGCTCAACACTGTCCAACGATAGTTTTGTCAAGCAACATAGGTAATTTGCAGTTTTTTATTTCTGTTTTTGCTGTTGTCTTATTGTGATGTTGCAGTCATGCCAAAGGCCAATCGTTTCAAGAATCAGGATCAGTTAAGCCTGACCCAATGCCATTATTGTGGATTGCTAGTATAAATATGACATCTGATAATTCCAGCTCTTATTTAAAGATGTGTTCACAGCATTCAAAAAAGGCTACACAGGTATTCAGAAAGCTCCGAATGATGGGATGCCCATCTCCCTTAAACTACATTTTATCCAAATAATCCAAATATTTAAAAAGTGTTTCCCCTTTCTCCATAATAATAAAACAGTACATTGTACTTGATCCAAACTAAGATATAATTTATCCTTATTGGAAGCAAAAAAACATCCTATTGGGTTTATTTAATTGTTTACATGATTTCCTAGTAGACTCAAGGTATAAAGATCCACATTATGTAAAGATCCATATGGAAAATCCCAGGTCCTGAGTAGTGATGGGTAAATTTATTCGCCTGGGGAAAATTCCCGCGATTCCGGTGAATAGATTCGCGAAACGCCAGGAAAAATTTTCCTGGTGAAAATTCACTGGCGTCTCGTTTTGGATGCGGACATCTATTTTTTCTCTGCCGGCAATGTGCGCCACCGTCCAAAAGGGGACGCAGGTGGCTTTCTCAAAAAAATTTTTCCACAAAAAAATGTTTGTCCTACAGAATTTCAGAGGCGACTCTGCCTCAATGTTACTTTTAGAAAAAGAGCCGCCTGACTTTGTCAGCTCAGCATCCCTGTTGCCGTAGCAACGTCGGGGACATGCGCTGAGTGAGCGGGTCTCGCTTCTAACAACGCGAGATTAAAGATAGGAACAGTTGGCACCGCCCCCGCCTCTTGATTAGTCGCGCTTCACGTGTGCATGCCCATTTTCCGCCAATCATATTTTTTCCTTGGCGTCCTGTAGGCGGAGCTGAGTGAGGCAGAGAGCGGGATCTACTTTCACAGCTATGGGAGGCCAGAAAGTAGCTGCTCCTCTGTCACCCGCCGGCCAGCAACGCTATATCCCTCTGCCATTGGGCAGCACAACAAAGAGGGGTGGGGCAGCGCACTGGGATTGGCTGCGGCTCTCCCGTGAGGGCGGGGCTTTTAGTCAATAAATAAAGAGGCAAGACGCTCTGTGAGGAGCTGGTGGAAGTCTCTCTCTACCCTGACCCCCCATTTACCTTTACTGACTGCGCTGCGGACTCCCCGGGTCCCACATCCCACAGCTCGAGCTGCTCCTCTGTCACATGGTGCTTGGGCATGTGTACAGCTGGCGGTGTAGCGGTGAGCAGAGGAGCGGCACACCGTTATGTAGCGCCGGTCTTTCCATAGATTGAAGGCAGCAGATTATAAACCACTAACAGAAGTCTCTGCGCTCCAAGTGGAAGATCCGAAAAATCGCTAGGGCAGGCTTCGCGAGCGTTCGCAAATTTACGCTCTTGTCAGCGAACGGTAATGTATTTACGCTAGTGTTACTTCGCTAGGCATAGCGCAATTTTGCTAGCGAAGCCTAATTTGCATACAGCGCAAATCCTATATAATAAAGTTCAAGTGTCTCTGCGTCCAGTCCCTGTGACCGTGGTATTGCGCTACTGCGCATGTGCCCCACGGACAGCCAGCGCAAAGCGCCTAACGCTAGCGCAAATTCACCAGCGTGACGTCAAATCGTAATCGCAAATTCACGAACACCGACTCTGGCGAATTTACGCTTCGCGCTGGCTGTCCGTGGGGCACATGCGCAGTAGCGCAATCCCACGGACACAGGGACTGGACGCAGAGACACTTGAACTTTATTATATAGGATGCTTCTTAGTGGGATGATGTATTGTTTGACTTTCATCACTGGAAGTAAAGTTCGCCATTGTTTACATTTTTTAAATATTTATCTGTTTAGAAATAACTGTGGGGTTTTTCTGGATAACAGATCTTTCCATAATTTGGATCTTCATACCGTATGTTTGTTAGAAAATGATTGTAACATTAAATAAACCCAATAGGCTGGTTTTGCTTCCAATAAGAATTAGTTATACCTTAGTGTGGATCAAGCACAAACTACTGTTTTAATATTACAGAGAAAAAGGTAATTATTTTTAAAGTTTTGGATAAAATTCTATAGGAGATGGCATTCCCATAATTCTGAGCTTTCTTAATCCTATACCTGTACTGTGTTCTTTGTTACTGTGTTGTAAAGTTTGTAAAATAAAAATGTGCATTAACATCTGTAAATATGGGTATTAGTCCTGCGGTAGTTGCACACTATTTTTCACTTAGAAAATAAACTAATTATATTATTTGGCCAGGGATGCACAAACCTTTGTATATTTGCATAACATTGATAGTTATAAGACCTCTTATCCATAAAAACACAGATCCCAATCATTCTGGATAAGGGGTCTTTTTTTAATTTGGACTTTCATACCTGAAGTCTGTTAAAAATAATAAAAACAAAATTAAATCAATTAAACCCAATAGGATTGTTTTGTCTCCAATAATGATTAATTATATCTTAGTTGCAATCCAGGTACTGTTTTATTCATACAGAGAAAAAGAAAATCCATTTTAAAAATTTTAATTATTATGTGTGAAATGGCCTTCCTGTAATTTTGAGATTTCAAGATCATGGGTTTCCAGATAACTGATCCCATACCTGTATCAACATGGAAGACCTAATTTTTAAAGCCTGGGATAAGGTGCTAAAACGAATACACTGCTCCCTGTTGGTTGCACACAGGGGTGCCATCTTTTCTGGAAAAAAAAAACTCCGGCATTCCTATATATTTACCTATTTTCCCTATTAATAATATTGGGATCAAGCAACATTTTTACTAGCCAGACTGGTAAAATACCGGCCAGGTGGCAACCCTAGTTGCACCTTTTCTTCTAGCTTATGAGGCCTGAATTTTTTCTGTCAGGTTTGTTTTTTCATTATTCTCTAATGATGAAAAAGGATATCTATAAATAGGATACCAAAGTAAAACCCACTTAGGAAACGATAGAGCTGCATTGCCTACTTGTGAAAGAGTCAGATACATACTAAATAGCTTCCTGTGTTCTGTGCATACATAAAAGCTTAAGAAGATGAGGATTAGTATGTGTCTGGTGTTTCTGCAACTAAGCAAAAGTAAGTTTTTTTTTTTTTACCTTTTTTAGTAATTCCCTTTTTGTGACCAGTTGCATTAGTTTTATTTATTCGGTGGTTGAAATTACAGTAATTCAAAAATTAGATTTCTGAAAAGAAGAACCATGTATAATCTCTGTACAGTCATGTGTTGATGTTTCTGTTATTATTAATAATAATAATAATAATAAGATATATTTATACAAAACACACATTAGGGAAATGTGTGTTTTGTATAAATATATCTTATTATTATTATTTACAGACTGGAATTTTTTTCTCAACATATTATATTTTATTCAATGGGCACTTTTGTCTCTATGAAAAAAGTGAGAAATTGCTGTTTGCATCCTTTGTGACATAAAAACCGGCATTTTTTTCTGGTGAAACAAAATGTAAGACAAAATTCTAATCATGCCAATTGTTTTTTTTTTTCCTGCACGAAAAAAAAAAACATGGGTGAAGGCTTTCAGTGAACCAAAATGTATGGTAGAATTCAAGTTTAGATTTCTGAAACATTTTCACCGCTTGCACAAAATTCACCCGGAATCTTTATCAGGCAGAAAAATGGTCTCATCCCTAGGTATAAATGCTTTTATTTTAATCATTTGTTGATGTAAATGTGTTATACACCTATATGTAACTATGGGCCTACACATTGTAGCCGATATTCATTGCAACTGTATATATTTATTTTGCCACATATTTAGAGACACAGGGAAAGGAGGGCTGTGCTCCACAGAATCTAATATAAGATTTTTGAACATTGTGTTTGTTTTACATTTTAGTTATTGCCTGTGGCAGCATAGTGGATACCACTGTGGTTTTGAGAAAGAATTTGGACTTGGAATGCATGTACCACAATGAAGGAACTATAATACAGTTTGACTGGTCTAAAGTTGTTGATTTATCTGAAGAACGGTTGTGTACCATTCATGAAAGTTATGGCAAAAACATTGCAGAGAAATACAAGGACAGAGTGATGTTTGTTAATGACAGGTCACCAAATGACGCATCTCTGAGACTGACCGATACGTCAGAGGACGATATTGGTATATATTACTGCTCTGTCACCACTTCACCGAGAGGAACAATTAAAAAAATAATTGAGGTTCGAGCAGGTATGGGATACATTATACTAACTATAATCATGTTCAACTTTTGTTTGAATCATTCTGTTTCATTTATTGTAACAATTGAGTAAAAAAGACACTGCATTCCACAACATTATATACTGACAGACAATCAAGAATGATATTATATTAAACCTCAGAGGGGGGTTTAACTTGGGAAATGGGATGTGATTGCCCTGTATAAGTAAATAAAGGACATGGAAAGTGTTACATACTGTGAGGGTAGCAGTTATACCCCCCCCCCCCCATGGATTCAAATCACAAGGAAAAGTACTATTCTAATGAACGGCACAAGGTAGGGCTCAACACTGGGCAACTTTGCACCTGGCCAGAAATCTTTAGAAACCAATCCATGACTTTTTCAGCCAGCTTCAAGTTAAACACTAAAATTATCCAATTGGTTGTAATGGTGTCCAGTGTCCATTTGCAGTACAGTAACATTCAAACATTGAGCGTAAAATCCAAACATTACTTTATTAACTTTTTAGTGGTCATTGAGCACTTAGGAATGCATGTGCTGCAACCTAGTTCTGACTTGAGGTGACAATCCCAAACCCTCCGGCTACAGAACAACATCAGGGCAGTGGGGTTAAACATGTTATGTCACTTAAACTACTGTATTTCAATAACAATCCTGCCAATAGCACAAAATGTTTAATGGGCTTTGTTAATGGTACTCCAGACAGATCCACCAAAATAAAGAAAAAACATCAATAGATTTTATGGCCGCAGATAATTAGGGTATGTGGGCACACCCATAGGCTAATGGATGGTAGTAACAATTTGATCAAGGTGTATGCTGCTTACATTTTGTCTTCTATAGCCATTAGTTAACTGACAACTCCCAGAAACGTATATTAACTTTGGTTCTACTCACTCTAGTGGTATCCTCTGGACCACTAAGAAACACTAGGCACTTTAAGTGTGTGTTCGTTGTCAGTTTGAGCAACTTAATATAGAACTTTACAAACAATAACAATCTTCTGGTGACATCAGAACTGTACTCAACAAATTAGCACATTATAATCTCAGGCATATTGCTTCTGGTGGAGCCCTACGCTACTCAGATGCTGCAAGGTCTTTCCTAATTGTGCCTGGCACCTGTCCAGACTCAATCCTGAACCCCCCCTCCCAGCATGGTGGGATCCAAGAAAGTGCCCTGAGAATGTGTGCTCTACCGTTTCTTTATTTGCACTGCTATCTACTGGGCAAACAGATAATTTCTAATACATCACTTTTACCCTGGAAAAGATGATAATAACCAGGGCATACTGAGGAACACCTTATGTGTCCAACAATAGGGAAAAACTACCTGAGCAAAATACCATTAACTCTCAGGGTCTCTACGCTGGTATAGTCAAATTCCTCACATACAGTTAATTACTGTATAGTCTATTTTCACGTGTTTGGGTTTTTCATCAGCCAAATCAGTCATAGTAAATTGGGCCAAGGAAATAATAGGTTACACTATGATTGAATTGATCTTATTTCTTTCATTACCTAATGTACTGAATGTACTGCATGGTGTCCTTTCATAACACAAATAATGCTACATTATGTTTTTCTGTTATTTTTGTAGATGATTTTGACAACATAATAGCATCATCTCACCATACATTTAGGACCAATGAAACCATATTTTTGAATTTCCAGTGCAGTTTAAAAGCAGTTGTGAAACAAATAGTTGTGAAAAGGCTCAACCAAGGGAAGATGGACACACTTGCTTTTTGTAATGATAAGGTTCACATGCCAAGATATGAACTTAATGACATCAAACACATTTCTTTGGACTGCTTAAACCTGTGTAATGTTACTCTCATCATTCAGAATTTTACCAGCAAGGATGAGGGACTTTATATTTGTAATTTTACCACAGAAAAAGGAAATGAAGTGACCGTGGTAAAGGTGAGCAAAGGTGAGTGAACCTGTTCCCGGGTGAATACTTGATTGGGACATAACTGGAGAGCAGCATACACTATTAGACACCCATTTATAAAAAAAAAAAATACATTTTATGAAGTGAATGTATGGTCTAATAAATAGAAATAAAAATTGAACTTGCATCTAAAACCTATCAAGGTCATATAAAATTCAATAGCAGAGATCCTTTGCAGAGATCTTAATAGCCTTCATGAAAGTTTTTTTTGGAGGGTTCTGCCCGAAAAATCAGTTCAAGTATTTTGAGTTTTGGGTTGTTAACCCCAAACTCACCAATTGAAGTTTTTTTTGTTTGAGTTTTTTCTTAAATTAAAAACCGTTTGAGTTGTGAGTTCATTCAAGGTATAAAAAAATTCAACCTTTGATAAATAACCTCTTTATTGTTCAATTAGCTAAACCCAGTAGGATTGTTTTGCCTCCAATAGAGACTCAATATATCATAGTTGGGAACTAGTACAAGGTACTGTTTTGTTACTACAGAGAAATTTTTTTAGAAATTTTAATTACTTGATTAAAATGCAGTCTATGAGAGACAGCCTTCCCATAATTCATAATTTTCTGGAATAACAGTTATCCAGGTCCCATACCTGTATATAAAAAAAAGATTAGATAGTTAAAAAACGAATTATTTGTTTAAAATTAACTCTAGGGGAGATAGCCTTTCCATATTTCAGAACTTTCCTTATAACAAGTTTCTTCAAGGAACACATTATGCTCCTACTTGGCTTTGTATGCATTATGTCTGCCTCACAATTAGCTTTTCCACCTCCTTATTTGAGTTTTCCCTGACTTCCTCAGTTCAATATAAATTGCTTTATTTAGCACTTCACTACATACATGGTCATGTCTCTTTGGACCCTTGATCCTTTTTTTTTTATTAGCTGATTTTTACACTAGTGGGTGGAACCAATTTTTTTGGAAATTTGGAGGTGCACTTTACCTCTATCCCATAGAAATGAATACAAAGTGGGTAGAATAGTCTGTGTTGAACTCTATTTTTAACTCTCACTGTAGTGCAAAGTCTATAAGAACTGCTGTAGTTTTTATATTTTGTTGTTCTTTGCTTACATTTTTGTTTGATATACACTACTGAGTGCTGTGTTGTTGGTTACCACGAGACCAAAACGAGACCAAAGTTTGGCACCTTTTTCATATACATAGGGGATGGAGAGTGTGTCACAGTTTAGATTTTCCGCTTAAGAAAATTCACAGCTTGTGACTAAAACATTGGGGTTTTAAGCTAATAAAACATCAAAAATGAAAGCTCTATTTAATGTTGTCCTTGGTGGGACAATTTCTTTCCTTTCCTTTCATTACAAACATATACTTAAACTGCTTATCGGTCTAGAACACTTACTCTGTAGTTTATAAAGACAAAAGAAGGGTTTGCAAACATTTTGTAAAATTATTTGCAGATTGCCCTTTACAACATTGTTCTCAAGTTTTAATGTCCTAGGCTATAGGCAAAAATGAAAATGTAATTATTCTTCTGGACTGATGAACACACATATATAGGTCCTCTGCCCTCAACCTATTATCAATATATTAAGGGCACTGAAACATTTTGTGCCTTAAGCTACTCAAAATGCCTTACCCTTTAACAAAACAGGGATTGTTGTCCATATATTGCAATATATTTAAGCTGGCCAACAACATCAAAGTCATCCCATATATGTCCGGTCCTATGCTCAATTTGCATTTGATTCATCAAGCATTCTATTGCCTTTACATTTTACAAAGGGGCCAAGTTCTACCTGCAACTCACTTGGTTGCCCTTTTTATTAGCTTCCAACATGGAGCTGATCAATTAAAGTTATCTGGTTGTTCATAACAAATTCACTGATTCAAGTTTTTTCTTAAATCGGGAAAAAAATTTCGAGTTGGGAGGTCATTTAAGGTATAAAAAAATCTCACAAGGTTCGAAAATTCTCCTGCTGAAAATTTAATTGTAAAAACATGTGATGGGTGTAAAAAAAAGTGATGCACGACAAAAATGACACGCCAAAGACGTGCCGCGTGTCAATAACGACGCAACGATTGACAAAAGCGTGATGCGACTCGTTTCGCCAAGGGGATAGATCCACCCATCACTACTCTAGATGCCTCCTATAGCCTTTGATGAGTGTCTGGATTCTGGATGGTGGTATTTTTGACCATTCATCCATACAAAATCTGTTCAGATCAGTTAAATTTGATGGCCTATCGTAGACAGCCTGCTTCAAATCATCCCATAGATATTCAGGTCGATGGACTGTGATGGCCATTCCAGCATATTGTACTTCTCCCTCTGCATAAATGTCGTTGTGGATTTCCAAGTGTGTTTAGGGTCATTGTCTTGTTGGAATATCCAACCCCAGCACAACTGCCGTCCAGGGCCCCCCTCCGGCTCCACACCTCCCTTCCTCCCCCCCAACCTCACCTCCCTTCTTCCTCTACTCATCTATTGAAGCGCCGCTGAACACACACACACTGACGTTGCTGCCCAGTGCCAGGTGCAGTACGCTTCACTACTCATGTGCGCCTGGCGCAGCACGTCAGAGGTTTTTTTATTCTCAAATTCATTGGAATTAGGAGAGGGGGGTCTGGCCCGGCGTGGGCCCATGACGGTCGGGGGCCCACCGGGTTTTTTCCTGGTGTCCCGCCATTTGAATTCATCCAACCCTCAACTTTAACAAGGGCTCCAGTCCCTGAACTAGCCACACAGCCCCACAGCATGATGGAACCTCTACCAAATTTGACAGTAGGTAGCAGGTGTTTTACTTGAAATGCTGTATTTTTCTTCCACCATGCAAAAATGACCAAATAACTAAAATTTTGACTTATCAGTCCAAAGTACTTTGTTCAGACTGTGGCTTGTCTAAATGAGCTTTTGCATAAAATAATTGTGGTGTGAGTGCAGAAAGGGTTTTTTTTCTCACAGATGCTCTTGGTGCAAATTGTGCTCAATTGTAGAACCAGGTACAGATACACCATCTGCAGCAAGATGTTCTTGCAGGTCTTTGGAGGTGATCTTTGGGTTGTCTGTAACCATTCTCACAAAAAGGGTTAAGGATCCCCAATCTAGGCTACAGGAATTTGTGTCTGATCCTACCTAAATCAGATACAATGTTCCAGACTTAGCCAGCACCTTTTATCCAGCACCTTTTATTTTTTATGAATTGTTAGCTATTCCCAGCTGTTTACATTGGCTAGCCTAACAAAATAGCAAAAGGATGAAGCTAGTCAATGAAGCACACTAAAAAATATAAGCTTAGCCCCTAAGAAGCTAATTCACCCAAGAACTTGGCTATGTCCAAAGCTCCATGCTTGCTAATTCTTTATTTTTATACATTACCAACCAATCAGTTCTTTAAATTTGTATTTAGAAAAGTAAAAAACTGCAGAAATATTTCCACTGTTTTCTTTATTAAGAAATGCAGCTGCCTCTCCTTCCTTTCATTTATGGAGGATCTGCCGTATTTGCTATTATTGCAATAATCATCGTCACAATTATCTGCATTAAAAGGTAAGTGTTCTGTTTTACTAAAATTTTAACCGAATGCATACATCTTTTATAATCTATAAGACTGAAACCGTGCTCTTAAGTTATGCAGAGAAGTTGTTTTATAATATAATAGGAAATACCTGACTATTGAGGAATGTCCTTGCTAGCTGCACTTCACAAACTTAAAACTATGCAATTCTATTGTCAATTGAAACAACTAATTTAATAAAATGTAATTCTAATTACATTTATTGAAATATAATTCACATACTCAGTAACATATTGCTGGCAGTGAATTTTTTCGGTCGGTTGTTAACCCTACATGCTATTTATGAAATGCTATACAAAGACCGGTATAAATATAATCTCTGTTATCTAGAGACAGCGGTATTAGCAGGACAATACTCTTACCAACCTAAATAGGTAAACAGATGATTATTACCATAACCACAGGTTGAGTGTCAGTCTAATCTACACAACACACAATCTAGTATTAATTTCCTATGATGAATTCAAAGCCGCAGTATGTTTAACCACTGTGACAGTGGTTAAACATATTGCGGCTTTGAATTCAGCAAATGGAAATTAATACTAAATTGTGTGTTGTGTAGATTAGACTGACACTCAACCTGTGGTTATGGTAATAATCATCTGTTTACCTATTTAGGTTGGTAAGAGTATTGTCCTGCTAATACCGCTGTCTCTAGATAACAGAGATTATATTTATACCGGTCTTTGTATATTATTATATATATATATATTTATAATACTTATATATACTTTAAAACCTTTAGAGTGCTCCCACAACCCCCCTGTTTTTGATATTGTGTATATATATATATATATATATATATATAAAATATAAAGGGCCAGAGTTGTCCATTTTGAGTTTATGGAAGTTTCTAAAACTCCCATCAACTCGAAATTTCTAAAAAAAAAAACTATGATTAAAAAAATGTAATTTTAAAAAACACAGGTGAATAGGATCGAGCTACAAATTCAAACTGAATTCTAATCGAATTCTATTCAAATTTTTTCACTTCAAATAGGAGGTCCCCCATAGCCTAAAACACGAATTTGGCAGGTTTTAAATGGCAAATAATCTAATTTAAATTCTTAAATTGGATTTTTTTTAAAATTCTGATCAAATTGGGACTATTCCCTAGTCGAATCACACTAAAATAAACTCGAAATTTTAATTTTCAATTCGACCCTTGATAAATCTGCCCCTAACAGTATGATTAGTGTTCTACTTGTAGCTGAGTAAAATGTCCTACTAATGGGAATAGGAGTATGAATAACCCGGTCCAGTTATTATGCTATGTAATAGTAACAGCTTTGAGCCAGAATAAGACTAAAATGGAAAAAACAAAGTAAGAAAGTCTATGTATGTATGTGTATATACCAATGTTGTATGTGATGTGTATGTGAGTGGGCAACTAAAGTAAATGTGTTTAGATCTAGTGCTGGCAAGCAGGTATGACATATTTGCCTAGCAGGGTTAAAGATATCGGTATCATATTCATTTTTAATAGTTTTAAAAAATTCAATTTCCAATGATGAACTATACGAAATTATAGTTATGCATAATAAACTATAACTTTGCTTAGGAAACATAAACATGAAGAAAAGGAAACTCTGCAATCAAAAGTAAGCCTCAGATTCAAGGTAATCATTTAAATGTACAGAAATGGGACCTATTAATCAGAATGCACAGGACTTGGGGTTTTCTGGATAACAGATCTTTCTGTAGTTTGGATCTTAATACCTTAAAGGGAAACTGTCATGCGAAAACATATATTTTTTTTAAACGCATCAGTTAATAGTGCTGCTCCAGCAGACTTCTGCACTGAAATCCATTTCTCAAAACAGCAAACAGATTTTTTTTATATTCAGTTTTGAAATCTGACATGGGGCTAGCCAGTTTGTCAATTTCCCAGCTGCCCCTTGTCATGTGACTTGTGCCAGCACTTTAGGAGGGAACTGCTTTCTGGCAGGCTGTTGTTTTTCCTTCTCAATGTAACTGAATAGTATGCAGTGGGACATGGGTTTTACTATTTAGTGCTGTTCTTAGATCTACCGGGCAGCTGTTATCTTGTGTTAGGGAGCTGTTATCTGGTTACCTTCCCATTGTTCTGTTGTTAGGCTGATGGGGGTGGGGGGTGGAAGGGTGTAATATCACTCCAACTTGAAATACAGCAGTAAAGAGTGACTGAAGTTTATCAGAACACAAGTCACATGACTTGGGGCAGCTGGGAAATTGACAAAATGTCTAGCCCCATGACAGATTTCAAAATTAAATATAAAAAAATCTCTCTTTTGAGAAATGCATCAGTTAATAGTGCTGTTCTTCTGGAACAGCACTATTAACTGATGCATTTTGCAAAAAAATATTTTTCCCATGACAGGATCCCTTTAAAGGAACAGTAACAACAAAAATTGAAAGTGTTTTAAAGTAAAGAAAATATCATGTAGTGTTGCCCTGCACTGTTAAAACTGATCTGTTTGCTTTAGAGACACTACTATAGTTCATATAAATAAACTGCTAAGTAGCAATGGCAGAAATTGAAAAATGGCTGTATGGCACAGGATAAGTAATGGATAACAGATAACATTATGTTCTACAGAGCTTATCTGCTATCTGCTGTGTAACTTGAGCCTTTTCTCCTTTGACTAGTTGCCCCATGGCTACACAACAGCTTATTTATATAAACAATAGTAGTGTTTCTGAAGCAAACACTGAAGTTTTACCAGTGAAGGGCAACACAGCATTAGATTTGTATTACTTTAAAGCAATTTAATTTTTTGATGTTACTAGTACTTTATGTCTACTAAAAAATAATTTAAACATTAAATAAACCCAGTAGGCTGATCTGATTTTGCTTCCAATAAGGATTAATTATATCTTTCTTTGGATCAAGTACAAGCTACTGTTTTATTATTCCCGAGAAAAAGGAAATCATTTTTTTTTAAATTGATTATTTGGGAGTCTATGGGAGGCAGCCTTTCTGTAATTTAGAACAAAGCCTGTGTCATAATGCAAAAACATAACTGCAACTATGACATGTTCTATGACATGTATTTTTCATGTATTTTAAGCCTAAAGAGCATGCAAAGTGTTAAAATTGTTGGGGTAGTAACCCCTAGAAACCAATTATATGTTTGCTTTTAAACAAGTGACCAGTAAATGATATGCACTGATATTGGTTACTGGGGCAGGTTCAACCTTTTTCACTATTATTCCTTTGCACTTTCAGGGGCAGAATTATTAAAGGCCGATTTGAAAATTCAAACTTGCAGTTTCAAATTTTTATTATGCTCAAAACTGTTAAATTCGACTAGAAAGCTATTCAAATTTTATTAGAATTTTTAAAAAAAATCTGAATTTGATTTTTGAGATTAATCATACTCTGGAATTCAAATTTGACTATTCACAACCTTAAACCTGCTGAATTGCTGTTTTAGTCATTGGGAGAGGTCCAGGGAATCTTGACTTTTCAGATCGATCCTTTCAATTCATATGAGTTTTCAAAATTCTGTTTTATAAATACATTTCAATTGGTAAAATGTAATGTTTTTAAAACTTGGGTTAATTTCAAATTCAACCTTTGCTAAACGTGGCTCTAAGGGGCACATTTACTAATGGTCAAAGTGAATATTCGAATTAAAAAAATTCAAAGAAGTTTTGAAGTACTGGCCCTTTAAAATCATTCCACTTCGATACTTCACCACCTTTAGGGCCCTTACACACTGGCGTTTTGGACCTGCGCTCCCCTGCGTTGCGTTTGGCT
>CM044441.1:101305018-101407464 GCA_024363595.1 Xenopus borealis
TTCATCTGATTCATTAAGAATTCTATTGCTTCATTATACATTTTACAAAGGGACTATATACATATATAATTACTGAGTTCTAAGTCTAAGGGGCAGATTTATCAAGGGTTGAAGTGAAATCTAGAATTTTGAAGTTTTTTTTGGGTACTTCGACTATCAAATAGGCCAAATTTCAATTTGAATTGAAAAATTCGGCCATTCAAAAACTGTTCCTTTAAAAAATTCGAATTCGACCCTTTGCCACCTTAAACCTGACAAATTGCTGTTTTATCCTATGGGGGACCTCCTATAACCTTTAAGGAGTGTTTTTGAAAATCAAATTTTTGGGTGAAAATTTTTTTACCGCAATTTGATATAGGGAAAATTCTATAGATTTTTTTTTTCAAATTTGATCTTAGGGTATGATCCCCATTTCGGTAGGTTTAATCTGGCGAAGTAGATGATCGAATTTAAATTTAAAGAGGAAGTATTCGACCATTGAATTTTCGAATATTCGAATAAAGTTAAATTTGAATATTCGAATCATTCGAATTTGCCAAATTTGCATATTCAAAATTCAAATATTTTTGAAAATTCGATTGAATATTCGAATCCCTCATGTGAATATATGTGAATTTAGTAAATCTGCCCCATAGTGTGCATTTTACCGTGCCATTACCGTGCCAAGTATTCTGTCTGTTTCTTCCAGCCATCAACAAACAATGCTACAAATTCAGCAGTACAGGAGGATATTTATGCCAACATTCAATAAGAAGAGAGAAAATTATTCATTTTTAATTCTGTTTTACCAAGCAACTCTCCCAGCAGTGCACTACAATGAATTGAATTCAAATTGATATGAAACTGCTTTGCCACTTGTGTTCCCTCAAACTAAATTCAAGGATGTTCTCCTTGAAAAAAAATATATATATGTATATAGATTTGGAATTATGAATTAAAATTTTCGATATTGAAAGGGGTCCTCCACTCAAAACCAGAATTTTTAATATATGTGAATTGAACGTTGTTTAGAATAACACCCAGTACCCAAGTTTTGGGTGGTAAATTCTTTTAAAGTTCAATGAAATGGGAAAGATGATGCACGTGATTGAAGCGGATAAGTAATATTACTGTATCTATTAGCTGCACCAGATTAGTGGTGATTCTCTCTGTTCCTTCTCTGCTGCATTTAATGAACCATTTCTCAACATCTGGAACTGAAGGAAGGTGGATTGTGGAATAATGTAATGCAATCATATTGCATTCTTTAGCAATTGCTGCCTGCTAATCTGTTTTTTTTTTTTTTTGGTCCAGATGTTGTCTTAAAACTAAACTGTGTCACAATCAGCAACATCAGCAAAAACAATACCATTTTGTATTTAATCTGTTCATTTATGTCTATGCATCCTAATTGCAATTCTGTGTATTGTTTTGTTTTAAAAGCAATTAAGCACTTTTAACATCCACATCCAGAATTTTAAATAAAGAACTCCACTGCTGATTCAATGATTTGTACAAAGAAAAGTGATGGGTCATTCAGATTTGTTATAGGGTGACTGTGTGAGGTCCAAAATATCTTAACTTATCACTTCTGTTATTCCGAGGTGAGTGGGCACAGATTTCCATTCATTCTTAAAGGGGTGGTTCACTTTTTAGGAGATTGTTTATTAAAGTTTTGAATGCCAACAAAATGCAAAAAATTTAGTTTTTACTTACTATGAAATCCATTTTTTGTGAAAAAAAAATGCAAAATTTTCAGAATTCATTATACCACAAGGATGACAAAAGCCAGAATCTGAATATCCGGCATCTCAGACCTGCCAAGGTTTTATATAAGAAGTCCTGAAGATATCCCGATCTGCGCGGAGTTTCGTGCAATAATATGAGGATTTCTTGGTTTTCAGGCGGAAAATCCCAAAAATTTGTACTATGCTTTTTTTTCACAATTTCTTTGTGTTTTTTTACAGAACACAAAATTTCTTTTAATAAATAAAGGGGAAAAATGTGCATATTTGGCCAGAGTATGTTTCAGAAAATAATGAGGTAACTTTGATAGATAACCCCCTAAGTATACAGTATTATGGCTAATTCTAAGAAATTTTTCAAGTGGCCTTATTTTTATCTACTTATAGTTTTTGAATTCTTTGCCTGACTCTTTACAGCTTCCAAATGTGTGTGTGTGTGGGGGGTCAATGATCCCATCTAAAAAACAAAAATCTGTAAGGCTAAAAATATATTGTTATTGCTACATTTCAGGCATCGCCTATTCAAATTCCAGTCTCTTATTCAAATGCATGGTTGCTAGGATAATTTCTAACTGGAGCGTTGCTGAATAAAAAGCCAAAATAACTCGAAAACCACAAATAAAAAATGAAAACTAACTGCAGATTGTCTCGGAATATCATTCTTTACATCATACTAAAAGTTAATTTGAAGGTGAGCCATCTTATATGTAGGTCTCTTGAATTGCTCCTGTTTGGTGCTTGTGTGTTAATAGTAGACTGTACTATTACTATTATTCCCCAAAATAAATTTGACCAAATTTGCAATTCAATAAGCATTCGACCATCGAATGCTTATCGAATTGTTTAGGCTATCATTTTGCTCGACATCTGATTTCTCGATGATACCGATCGTTCGATTTTACGAAAAAATCTTAACATTTCATTCGAGCATCCGAAAAATTTGTACGATTCGAATGATTGAACGCTCCGATTGTACGAATGGTATTCGAGCAGGACTTATGGGGAGCTTCCCATAGGTTTCTATTACAATTCGGTAGGTTCAAGTAGGCAGTCGAATGAATTTAAAATTTTGAATCCTTCGATCATCGAATGATCGAATATCTGGTCATTCGATCTATTCGATGATCGAAGAGGCCAAATTTGTATATACAATTTCACGAAAAATTTGTACGATCGTTATTTGATCATTTCACGTGAATTTCGTAAATTTGCCCCTACATCTTTTTATGCATGTATACCAATAATGTTTCAGTGCATAGCATCTTTAGGATGGTTTTTTATTGCTAAAATGGTGTCTATAATGCCCTTGGTACTATAGAAGCCCTATTTGCACAAGCAGGTTTTTAGTTTCTTTCATTTATTACTGTACAGACCCCTTGCTGTAGGATACTGTTTATTCACATGGAAGCTGTTGTATGCTGCAATATGTTCCAATTTTTCTGCTGAGTGTAGAAGAAAAGAAAACAAGAAATCAACACATTCCAAAAAAAATCTAAATTAGCGAAATTGCTATATTCCAGCAGAAAAACTGCAGTAATACAATTATTTTGGTCCCAGCTTCATTTCTTAACATAGTGGTGCAACTGTATTTATGGAAATGAGCAGAAAATGCAATTTGTTTGTAGGAATCAAATGACTGCATTGCCTCCACAACAGCAAAAACTAATAATGTCAGAAGGAAACATGATTCCTTACAAACGACAGGAATGGGACCTATTATCCAGAATGCTTGAGACCTGGGGTTTTCAGGATAAGGATTAATGAAATCTTAATTGGGATCAGGTACAAGGTAAAGAGAGCAAGGAAATTCAAAATGTTGAATGATTTGATTAGAAAGGAGGTCATGAGAGACCAGCGTTCCTATAATTCCTATAATTCAGAGATTTCTGGATAACATGTTTCCATATAAAGGATCCCATATCTCTCCATTGCTTAAATAATTTATTCTTTTTATTATTAATTTATTTATTGTCAAACCAGGTAATATCTCATCAGGTTTTAAAAAATACATTTGCTCCTCAAGTGCTTGTACAGGTATAGGCTCCCATATCCTCAAACCCATTATCCAGAAAGTTCCCAATTAAGGAAAGGCTGTCTCCCATAGACTCCATTATAATAAAATAATCCTAATATTTAAAAAATGATTTTCTTTTTCTCTGTAATAATAGAAAAGTAGTTTGTACTTGATCCCAACTAAAATATAATTAATCCTTATTGGAAGCAAAACCAGCTTATTGGGTTTATTTAATGTTTACATGATTTTCTAGTAGACTTAAGGTATGAAGATCCACATTATGGAAAGATCCCTTATCCGGGAAACCCCAAGTCCCGAGCATTCTGGATAATAAGTCCCATACCCTTCATTAAGCAAAGCATCTTGTACAAAGTATTTTTATAAGAAATACGTGAAATATTTTATCAACTGGGGTTGTGCCAAGAGGAGTTAAAAGCTGCTGTCAGGTTTGGGTTTTTTTTAAGAACTGCAGCAGCAGATCATGTACGCACCACAACTCAGGGTGAAGGAGAAATATGTGTGTTTGTAGAGAATTAGGGCCCTTACACACGGGTGTTTTGGACCTGCGCTCCCCTGCGTTGCGTTTGGCTGCGTTCGGCCGCAGGGGAGCGCAGGTCTAGACGCACCTCATTAGTTTCAATGGCGTTGTATCCACTAGACACGTGTAAGCGCCGAACGCAGATTCAGACGCAACATGCTGCATTTTTCCTGCGTTTGGCGCCTACATGCATTCGTGTGAGTACAGCCCCATTGAAAATAATTGAGTGCGTCTATACCTGCGCTCCCCTGCGGCTGAACGCAGAAAAACGGAACACAGGGGAGCGCAGGTAAAAACGCTCGTGTGTAAGAGCCCTTACAGGTATTGGATCAGTTATCCAGAAACCCGTTATCCAGAAAGCTCAGAATCACAGATTTTTTTTTTATAATGTAATAATAAAACAGTGCCTTGTACTGGATCCAAACTAAGATATAATTCATCCTTATTAGAAGCAAAACAATCCTATTGGGATTATTCAGATGGAAACATACATTATCTGGAAAACACCAGGTCCCAAGCATTCTGGATAACAGGTCTTATACCTGAAGAAAAGACAGCACTCCATCTTTATGTTACCATTTTACTTTTAATTGCTCCGTGAGAGATTACCCAGGGACACAATTTAGGTATAATAGAATCATTTACTCTGATGTGATTTCGTCTCTGCCTCAAGAAATTAATTTTTTAGAACAAATGTTAAAATCCAGCAAAACCATTTGCAAAGGATCATTGCAGAATCAGCTACAAATCTCCAATAAAAAAAGAAGTAAGAAAATTCTAATTCTTACAACAGCTGGACATGGGAATGACTGGGAATAATTCCTTATTTCTATAGCAACAACAAATTCCTTGGTCCTTTTATAGATTCCAAGTTCAACATTCACATGATTTCTTTGGATGTCTAATGTCCTTGTCAAAATGATACTTGGGTTAGGTTTTATGAGAATCCAGTTAATCTACCAGTCATTTTTGGAATGTGGGAAGAATCCCATGCAAGTAATTCAATGCAGATAGGTTGTGAAATATGGATATATGTCATATGCATATTGTGCATCCCTAGGGGAAAATTCACTTACCTGTCTAGTTGTGCTAGCGAGGGGTTCGCTAGCGTTCGTCGCACTTCAGCAGGCATATTTTCGCCAGCGATACACAAATTCACTAAGATGCGAATTTGCCCTCAGGGAATCAAACATTAGCGAAGTTGTGCTACCGTTACTTCCTTAGGAGATAGCTGAGGAGGGAGGGCCCAGGATGGAGGTGTGACTGCAGCATTTGAGGATGGGTGAGTGAAAAACCACCCGATGCTGCATTCCACACATAGGACGGCACATGTAGGACATTGTTTTGACAGGATAATGTCCTAAAATTCGTTCCGTAGGAGTGTCCCTTGTCTTTGAGGTGTAGAAAGACAGCTGAGTCTTGCCCTGTAGAGCCCTCTTATGCTGAGCCAGTTGTTTTGTCTCCCCAATGTACAGGTCAGTGCACTCCTCGATACACTCGACTGAGTATACCACATTGCTTTGTTTTTCTTTTGGTGTTGGATCCTTTGGGTGTACCAGTTTTTGTCTCAGTGTGTTGCTAGGTTTGAAAAACACAGGGAAGTGGTGTTTGTTGAAAATCCTCCTGAGTTTCTCTGACACTCTAGCTACATATGGGATGACTATGTTTCGCCTAGTATGTGTCCCTGTGCATTAGGGTACAAAGTTGCTCTACTCTAGCTACATTGCTAGTGAAAATTCACCAGAGTGGGACTTAGTAAATTGTTAAGTAATGAAATGACATCACACTGGCGAAGTTTTGCTAGCGTTAGCCACTTCGCCCTTTAGTGAATTTGCCCCCTAGCCTAAGTAATATTATGCATCCCTTCCTAGTTATGAATATATTTCCATATTCTAACCAGACACTTAATTCAATTATAGTTCTGTAGGTTATCAAGACCCACCCATAAACATTTGAGAAAACATCAATTCTAACCACCATCTGTTACAATATATTATACCAGAATATATTCAGAGTAACTTCCTTATTTCAAATGAGATTATAGTCTTTGCAACAGTTCCTAATTAACTACTTATGCACTGGGATGTCTTCATTTACAGTAACAATTTTTTTTAAATGTATCTTTAAAAAAATGACAGCAGAGATCAAAGTAAATGAATAGAGTAAATGAATGCGCCAAACAATGCCCCCATGTCATGATTTTATAAAAATGTATGCATAATTCCAGTTTAGAAAAAATCTTAAAAAAACTGTTTAACAAAGCACACCTTTAAAGTATGAAAATAATGGATGAATCATTACTCCATTATCCCACCCTTCCATATACGACCCCACCCTCTGCCCAGTCTCCACTGCAGAGAAGGTGGCAACCCTACTTCCAGCAGCACTTCCTTCCTTTCAGCTCACAGAGGATGGGTCCTCTTCTTGCACAGAAACAATACAGAGGAGAGACAAATGTAAACAGCTCTCCTACACATAATTTAGGATTTTTTTTTAAATATGCCCTTTACATTTTGAATTCAAGATCTTAAACAGAAAGTGCTACGCTTTAGATTTTATGATTGGTTCTTTTGACTTGCTCGGTTTCAGCTGATACACTCCAATACATGCTTAATTTAGGGTGGTGAGACAAAGAGAGTTAAGTGTGGAGAGAAATTAACAACTGATGCCCACAACAGAACCTTGTGGTTGGCACTGGTGGAAAATGTGTAACTAACAATCTTTCTGAAAGATTTCAGAGACAAACTAAAGAAAAATTGAGCACAGAGCTTTATGGAGATAAAGGTGTGGAGAGAAATTAACAACTTATACACACAACAGATCCTTGAGGTTAGCACTGGGTAAAATGTGTTATTAACGGTTTAACACTAGTTACAGAATGATTTCCCAGTTGAACAAAAGACAATTGAGTGAAGAGTTTTATTTATGATACTAAGTTTCTATTATTTCAACATGAGGATATACATGGTCCAGAAAAAAATCTCAATATATTTCATTATGACTATGAAGATTCTCATTCATCCAGGTCATGGTATATATATCAAAAGTAACTCAAAGCAACTGGACTTGCTGAGATATTTTAATGAAGACGTTTCACTGCTCATCCGACTGAAGAAGCTGCTCGAATGAGCAGTGAAACGTCTTCATTAAAATATCTCAGCAAGTCCAGTTGCTTTGAGTTACTTTTGATATATATTTCATTATTTGTTTAAATTTGGCTAGTTCTGATTTTCACTTTAACAACTGTTCAAAATGTTGTTTCTGAATATGCAGCTCTCTGGTATTTCATGTAGGCTCTTAATTGGCTTGATCCCCGTCCTAAAAAAGGGTGGAGGATGGTGCATTGCCAAAAACACTAATCATAAAGACTATTATATACTTGAAGCAAGAAATATATTTGAGTAATCATTTGGATACAGAATTTAAAATATCTGGCTTATGTCTAGAACCTTCATGTCCCTTTAAGGAAATGTAATTGTAAAAAAAGAAACTTTAAAGGCTTTTAGATTTCTTTTAGGTTTCTTGGTTTTTAGGTTTCTTGTTCATCTTCAGGCTATGCAATTATTTTCAAAAACAGCAGTAAAATGTCCTGTACTATAGACATCATCTTTATATAGAGAATCAGAAAAATAGATTTACAAAACTGAATTTTAGAAATCACCTCTGCCCTTCTGGCTACAGTAAACAATAAACCATGTGCTGAAGCTGGTAAGAAAAATCAGCTAGGATGTCTGAAAACTCCAGAGGCAAACAATAAAACTGAGGCAAAAAAATGCTGCAGGGACAGGCTCGTTTACTTTGTAATGTGCTGCAGTTATTGTTGGACTAATAAACAAAAGTACTGGTTCTAGCTGTTAAGTTGCCTGAAGGACTTGAGTACATTAGGTATGTGTGCCCATATGAACCCCACATTCATATTGTAGAAATGATATATCTCTTAAAATAAGTAATTTAGATAGGATAACCTTTTTGTTCAAAAACTATGAAAATGGGTGACATTTCTTTCGCTTACTTGCTTAGATATTTTCACTTTAAGGCATAATTTGAAATAACCGTATCCGGGAACAGAAAAGCAAAGACACAGTGTATTTTATTTAAAATGTGCATTTATTTATGCTGTCCAAAGACTGAAGACCGAAGGAAACTTTAATAATGTACCGCACTGAAATAAATTAACAACATAAATAATACACAACAGCAAGTAGTGTGAAGAGCAAACATGAAGTGCACAATTATAGTATACAAGGCGCATATAGGCTGCTGTGGTTTGGTTATCATACAGTATAACTTGTTTGTTTTACTGATCTGAATTGCATTACTGAATATAACAAGAATAATTGCCAACATATTTTCACATTTCTTCATAAAACCTTAAGAGCCAGCTGTTTGGTACATTAAAATTGCATGCACAATGGGGCTTGATAAAATGCCTTTTAATTCTTAGCGACATTAGACTCTGTTGGAGTTTTCAGCTTGTATAGCATATTCCCTCTTTTTTTTATCAAAAGCATAAAAGCGCAGATTTACGGCACTCATGCCATTTTGACACTGCTACTGAGTATCTGTAAGAAAGGTGTCAAGACTCATGAGCAGATGATTCCATTTGGCTAAAGTGGGGTGCCCTTTGATTGCCCTCAGTCCTAACTGTTCCCCAAAAACCTGAACAAATCCAATATGGGACATAGCTTTAAAAGGGTTGAGGTCCCAGCTCTGAACGACTCTTCACATGCTTTTTATGTCCTTACAGTATCTGTATATAGAGATTTTTGTTCAATAGTTCATAAAGAGGTTGTGCCTGGGTTTCACATGTAATAGAGCATAGCAGTGTCCACTGGTCACAGTGCAATACCCTGAAGACATGGGACCACCACTCTTTCTTCTTGATTTTATGATTCAGCACAGAATTCTTGCTTTAGAATTAAACATATCTGGTAAAAAAAAAAAACAATTAATTTAAGACTTCAATTCAGATGGATTTCTTGCAATTCTGAGGGACTAGTCATTTTTGTTTGATTTTTGATGACTGAGCTCATTAATTGAAGACACAGTAGTGATTTTCTCAGATAAATCCTACTGGCAAATGTTGAATTTTATATTGTGTATCTGTTGCAAAATATGTCTGGGAATAAAGGAGACTTTCTGTTTTTTTTAGCCGCAATACCTAATTTTCTCCACAAATCCAGTGCTGTTGCACTTGCCAAGGAAGTTGCACCTAACACAACTGCAGCTGATCAGTGCAGTTATATTTATTCTTTGTTGTGAATCAGACATAGTTGTGCTGAATATTTTTGAAGCCAAGTTGCTGTCATTGCAGACATCTAGAGGCAAATTTACCTAGGGTTGAATTACGAATTCATGTGAGTTTTTTGAAAACTCTCATAAAATCCCATGAACTCGAAATTCGACCAGTTGAGATATTATAAAAATCGAATTTTCAAATAGGATCAACCTGAAAAATCGAATGTCAGGAAGGCTGAAAAAATCACCTAATTGATACCTGGACCCCTCCTACTGACTTATATAGCACTTTGGCAGGTTTTAGGTGGCAAATAGTCAAATTAGATTTTTTAAAGGGCCAGAGAATGATAAATATCGAAAATCAATTTAGAATTTTTTAAAAGAAATCAAACCAAATTCGGATAACTCTCTAGTCAAATTTGACAGTTTTGGCCATAAAAAAAATTCAAATTTGACCCTTGATAAATCTGCTTCCATGCTTGCGACTGTGTGCCCTACTCTTTCATGCCCTTTCATGCCCAACTGCACTGTGGCAATTGATTGAGAGCACGGTGGGAACCCTAGAGCTACTGCCTGGTTCAGAGGTGGTGGCAGCTCCAGGATTCCCCTATATCCATAGGTGCAAATGTGCTCAATTTGGAACAGGAAGCAGGAAGCACCAATAAAAATAAAAAATCCACACCTTGCAATGTAATATTGTTCCTTAAACCGAATTTTAATTGTGCGTTGCAAATTTTAACTGCACACTCTTATGAAGGGCTTGAAGGTGTTGTAATCTTTTGTAGCAACAATAACAACTTGTTCAGTAAAAATATGTATTACATTTACTGCACATTGGCGCAAACTATAAAATTCGCAAATGGTCTTCCACTGTCTCAGGTGGTAGCTAAACAGTTTATATTAAATTCGAGCAAAGCAAAATAGGTTCGCACTAAGGCATAACTTTTTGCATTGCGAATAGTTTTTAGGTTACCGTCTTTTATTACATTCCCCCAGTTGACTTCAGTGTAATGCAACATATGCATGCTTTATAAACATGCATGTTCATTTGCACCTGCACTGATAAATCACATGCAAATTGCGCATGAAGTTATCTGTTATGTTGGCATTCATGGAATATGGAATTGTAGTTAAAAAAAAAAATCTATTTTCATTACATTGCATTTATCTTCATTTCATTACATTGCAGTTGTGTTTGTAAATGAGCCCTAGTGTGTTTTGTCAGCCCATATTTATCATGTCCAATCATTTTGTTTTCAGATTTTAAATTCACCTGTGAAAAGACATCAGTAGATGGCCAGATGGCACTGGAAAGACTATTGCATGTTAATTGTTTTACAGTATTTATACAGCCATTTAAAATTAACATTAACAGAGGTGACAAGGGACACTGCATAGCATGGCCAGTTGGAAGGAGAGCAGAAAAAAATAAGAAATAAAGTATTATTAAGGCATGCTTGTGCAAACACTCATGTGCCAATTTGTCAACATTCATGTTTTTATTTGTTTCCCCAAATAAACTTTAAAATTGTAGATTTCAAAAATACTCTAAACCATGAAAAATTCTATATTTATTAAGTGTAAAAAACTCAAAGACTCAAGTTACAAGCTAGCAAGTCTATGCAAAAGTCAATTGGAGCTGTCTCAATAGTAAAATCTTTCTTTGTTTTCATATTTAATAGGTTTTTCCGTGGGGTGGGGGGTGGGATCGTTTGTAATTGTACCAAAATTCTTAAGAAAATTAAAATTTTGAGGGTTTTCAGATTCTTTCTGCATTTTTATTTATTCATGATTTTAATATTCGGAACTTTTTATATATGAGTAGATATTCTTTCTTTTTTTAAAGGCGAGTTTAGTTGAGGTTTATTAAAAACCTCAACAATTAAACAAATTTTAATTCTTGTAAATAGGCCTCCAAGTAAAGTCTAGACATAACAGTTACAAGACTTGACTTTAATGTTTATATGTTATGAAGTAACTCTTACCATAACTGAATACTAGTAGAACACATGATCATTTATCTGCATTAGTAAAGCAAAATGAGTTTGTTATCCCATAACAATGATCCATATCACTATTAGCTGAACTACTTGTTCCATTTATATTAAGAGAGTTACTAACAGGAGCAATATGTGACTCCAGACACATGTGCCTCACCACCTGTGCAGTAGATTTTAAAGTGCTCAGTTCATGACTGCATTGATATCCATGGGGAAAACCAGCCAACCGCATGAAATTCAGTAGATAATACATTCATGCATAATGTAACACAGTAACTGCATGTGTTTAAGAATAGAATATGGCACATTGTAGAATTTGAGATGTACCGCAGTGAATAACAGACATACAGAGCAGTCATTTTTTTATTACCATTAACATTATTTCATTTCCTATTTACTTTGTGCAAGGAAATGTCCTTTCACTAAGCAGTGAAATTATTTAACTAGAACAATACCTATGAGGTAGATTACAAAGAGAACCTTTGTACTGTACATAACAAGATGCCTAAAGGTAACAGATGTAATGCTTGTCAATAAACCTTTATGATCTCTTTAATGAGACTTTTTTCCAACAAGTTACATTTTGAAGTCCTGCTTAGAGGCGGAGTCGTTTTGTGACACAAGAATAACTTTCAGTAAGAAGTTTTATTACATATACTGTGCACTGGTGCAATATTTAAAATTTAATCTTTCTTCCACTGCCTAAATTGTTTGCACAAAGCAATTGTTTTTCACATTGTACTTACTGGTGTTGCTGTCATTAGGTAAGTTCAAAGCCATGTTTAGTGGGTGCTGTTTACATGTATATTACCATTGCTTTGCATTATCCTAAATAGTTGCCTAAGTATTTAACATATTTTTTAAACAATTATCAAATTTATTGTATCCACATTTAAGCTTTATCTGCATAGATTAATGAATGAAAAACTGCTCACTGCTCACTAGATTTAAAATCATTCAATGATTTTATTTATTTTAATGGTGTTAAATTATTTACATTTATTTTCTTACTTCTGCATCTCTTGGGCTTCTGCATCTCTTAAACCAGAAAATTATGAGTAGTGTCAGATTTATGAAAATTACAATTCTGAAGTATTTTTAATACTTTAATTAAAAACCTCAAACATATTAAAGGTGCTCTTTTTTTTGTTTGAAACATGAAAAGGCAATAGCTTAATGAGAAGTAAACACAGTGAAAATTAATTTTACCCTTAATTTTCAATAAGTCTAGCAAATTACTAACTGATATGGAAAACTTCCGTCAAACATAGCTTGCATTTTGAAAATGCAACTGCCATTGGATTCTACATAAACTCAACAGCTTTTAAATTACAAAGTTTTCAGTTTTTTGAGCTTAATAACTCTTGAATATTCAAAAATGTGATTTTTTTTTCTGCCTGGGTGCTATTCTCATGTCTACAACTATGGCTAGGGAGCACTTTTAGCAATGCAAACAAATTATTCAGCAGAGGCCTCAGGTAGCTGCTGTCTGGTTAGTTGCCCATTGTTCTGTTGATCGGTTGCTGATGGGCTGCTGGGGGGGAGTTTATCAGAGTACAAGTCACATGGTAGGGGGCACCTGAGAAATGGATCATCATCATATCCAACCACATGCCAAATTTGTAAATTAAAAATGTTTGCACCTTGAAAAACCAGATTTCCGTGCAGAATTCCACTGGAGCAGAACTATTTACTGAAGCGTTTGGAAAAAAAAACCATGCACAGTATCCATTAAATATCAAAATAATGTTGCCAAATTCCAGTAACCTTTAATATAACAAATGCAGTGGAAAAGTTTTGTAAGTTTTATTCTTCCCTTTTTTTTATACTTTGTGCAATTTACAGCTATTGTCTCTACTACATTAAATGATTAAAACATTTTTGCTCAAATTGCAGGTTTTGAAGCTGTGCATTTGTCATACGGAATCAGTATGTCGAGCTGATCGCCTAGGGTTTGTTACTGCAATAGATACAGAGTATTTGCTAAATTTATCTCACCATTGATTTTTTATGATTCACGTGGAAGTCACAATGTTTGTGCTTAAAATTGCATCTGCGTTACCTGTAAATTTAAATTTACTATGACTTCTGGAATAAGTTTCAAATATTGGGCTACAAAAATGAATAAAATGTGAAGTGATTTTTCTTAAGTATTTATCCTGTTTTGGTTTGCCAAAAAAAATTCAGAAATAGGGAAACTTAGCAAAAATTCGAAGTCAATTTTTATACAGCAACCCTTTCTATGGCAATGTGTTTTTGTCTTTTCCTGTGCAGAATAAATCTATGGGTGTTTTGTTTCAACACCTGCATACCTGAAGGTTTAAGGGTGTTTTTCTTGCCACTTTTTTTTCAAAGTAAAATTTTTGGAGCAGTTTCACTAAATATTCACCAATGGCAAAATGCAGAATTTAGGAGGAATTATGAAAAAATGTTTGCTCGTTATTACATAAAATATTTATATATGACTTGTACTTGTTTACCAAAAGACCTGTAAAAGATATGTAACCACAGAAGAATTACTCAAATAATTATATTTCATTACAAGTAAACATTTACCTGTGAATATCATATTATGAGTTCGCTTCAGGTTAGAGCAGAGGGGATTGCCATGGGCCTGAGCATCAGAGAAACCCCTTTGGAAGGGAAATGTAGTGATAGGCGAATAAATTTAGCAGGTGCAAATTTGCTGTGGATTTCCGCTTTTCACCACCAGTGAATAAATTTGTTGGTGAAAAATGCCAACCACAAAAAAATTTGACACGCATCAGAATCATCACTAATGTCAAGATTGGTGAGCATCAAAATTATTCAGATACCCATAGACTTTAATGTATTTGGACCAAATAGTAGCACGTATAAAAAGTATTGTGCATCAAAACTGATACTCATAAAATTATTTCGACACCCATTGACTTAAATTTTTTTCACAAATTTTTTCGGCCCAGATTCACCCACCACTAGTAAAATGCAGTTGAAGTTGATAACACAAAGGGCATATTACAATGTTTCAGTTGCCAAAAACATCAGTATAGTACTCCCTATTTATGTCTACCCTCAACATGTTGCTCACCAACCCCTTAGATGTTGCTCCCAGTGGCCTCAAAGCAGGTTGTTTTTTGAATTCCCATCTTGTAGGCATGTTTTGGTTGCATAAAAACCATGTGTACTGCCAATTGCAGCACTTATTTTGTATGGGGTGCCGTTTGTCCCAAATACATTCTGTATACAAAACTATCCCTAATACACAGAATGAATGTCCCTCATGGTATATAAGTATTTGTCACCATATACACGGATAAAAAATATACAAAAGACTTATTTCTATTAAAGAATGAGAACAAAATCTGATTAGTGCACAAAAGGATGTCATTATATTACAAACTCCATTCTGTACATTTTAACAGTGAATTTAGCTCACACATATTTAACCTCCATGTAACAGACACACTTACAGTATATGCAAAGTTACTTACAGAATGGATTGTGTAAAAAAAACTTGGACATAATATATAATAGTCTAACTAACTAGTGCATAGTTATTTGTGACAGAAAGCAAGATTTTATTGTACGGGATTCATTTTTTCAACAAAAAATAATCATTCTGTGAAGCAATACTGTCAGTTACTTAAAGGGGTTGTTCACCTTTGAGTTAACTTTTAGTATAATATAGAGAGTGATATTCTGAGACAATTCGTGATTGGTTTTCATTTTTTATTGTTTGTGGTTTTATAGTTATGTAGCTTTTTATTCAGCAGCTCTCTAGTTTGCAGTGTCAGCAATTTGGTTTCTAGGGTACACATTACCCTAGCAACCCTGCGTTGATTTGAATAAGAGACTGGAATATGAATAGGGGAGGGACTGAATAGAATGCTGTTTTGCCATTGTCTTATGATTCATATTCCTGTTCCTGTTTCCATCTTCCTGTTTAAGCTGAGAGGAAACATGAAGCAGCCACACCCACCTGCCATGTTGTAATAAATATATTGTGCTTGTCTGACTACCTAACCTGAACTAACACAGCACAATCAATTCATCCAGCCAGTTTGGGGCATGTTTACTAACATTGGAGATAAATATCTGGAGAGATTAGTGGAGATGTTGCCCATGGCAACTAATCATCAATTAGATTTAAACAGCCACTTATAAGTTAGAAAATGTATTGGTCACTATGGGCAACATCTCCAGAAATTGTTCCAGATATTTATCTCCAATGTTAGTAAACTTGCCCAATATTATCTTGCAGCCTAATTCTAACATCATTATAATAGGCCTAATATCCCTTCAGTGATATCAGACTGTCAGTTATAAGTTTTGAATATGATGGCAGTATTAATTATACAATGTCCATACTCTAGTGTCTCCTCCTAGCTCTAATCTTGCACCAGTTAGCTTATAGAACTCTCTTAATATTGTGCTTAGTTCAACTACATAAGAGGTTTAGCCATAAATGTGGGACTGATTATGTGTACACATTCTGTATAGTATGATGAGTGGGTCTTATGAGTAGACTCATAGTTAGCTGTAGTTCAACTACTACATAATAGGTTTAGCCACTAGGGATGGGTGAACTTTTTGTCTTGTTTCACCGTGGAAATGACACCCATTGAGTTGAATGGCGTTGCACATCAAAAAAAAAATTTGTCACACGTCAAAAAAGTTTTGACGCCCAGACTTTAATGATCGTTGGCAAAATTTCGCCACTGGCAAATTTTTGATGAAACGGGTCAAATTCACCCATCCTTATTAGCCACAGATGTGGGAGCGATCATGTGCACACACATTCTGTATAGTACAGTATGATGGGTAGGTCTTATGAGCAGTCTCATACAGTAGCTAGCTGTAGTGCAACTACTACATAATAGTTTTAGCCACAGTGTGGGAGTGATCATGTGCACACATATTCTGTATAGTATAATATGCAGGATTTATGAGCAGCCACTCCTGAGTACTCTGTGCAAATAAAAGGGGTAATTTATACCGTAGCAATTTTAGGGGGTCATAATTTATTTATATAACAGCAGCAAGCTGCACAGTGCTTTACATTCATTTATAACAAAAGGGTGTAATGATGCTGCCCCCTTACCTACCCAGCACTTTCACATCATAGCGGGTTGAGGGGGGCACAACACTAGTGCAGAGAGCAGTTCCAGTGGGCCCCGGGCCCCCAGTCTGACCCTGGGGACAGGGCAATGTCTTGGCAATTGCCTGATCGCCGCATCAGTCATAGTGAATCCTGCCTGTCTTTTTTTCCAGTTGGAAAACTGGGCAGGCAGTTTTGATCCGGACAGCCTTCAAATATTTGGCCTATCCAGGTCAAAACCAGACAGGTGGCAACTGAAATTGCACCTGCATTATGGGGAATGTGATGAATTGTGGTTAAAAACATGGCTATTGTGCTCGTAAATGACCCCTAAAGTCTATGTAGTACAATTGGTAATTATGGACATTGTATAATTAATACTGCCAAATCAGAACTGCACAGCTCCTTCCCCAGTGGCAATCCAGGTGGATGTCATACAATAATATAATTAGAAAAATAGTACAGTTAATAAATTATGATTTCCCTAAAATTTTCCCTGCCTAAATGACCCATATTGTTTCCACACAGTACTCAGGAGTGGCTGCACATGATCAGTTCCACATCTGTGGCTAAAAATATTAAGTAGTAGATGAACTACAACTATTTACGAGACCATTCATAAAATCCATCCATCATACTATACAGAATATGTATGCACATGATCACATACCTCCCAACATTTTGGAAAGATAAAGAGGGACAAAAAAATGCACACACATATTTTTTACCATGACCATTTTTGTGGCCACACTCCCAAATTACCATGTTTGTGTTACAAAATTTGGCAGGTTATGAAAGTTTGAACATATTTCTGTGATTATTTTCCATTATTACAGTTTTGCTAATGAAGGTGTCCTTTAAGCTGTATGTCTAACTTCTCCCAAGAGAGATTTGCTTATCTCACCTGGTGGCTGTTCTGGGCTCTCTGACAAAAGCCAATTAAGTTTTTTCGGGCAGTTCAGTGCAGAGAAAGTCGAGACTTTCCAGTACAAACGCCAGACTATTCCTTCTCTGTAATCATTATTAGCGCACCATTATATTTCTCAGTCATTTGTAAGGACTTCAAAATAGGAACCTGTAGTGTTTGACAGCATACCTTTTAGGAAATGTTTGTTCATGTTTATTACTATGCAGCAGAGGGGACATTAGAGGTTGCCCTCCATATCAGGTCAGATAGTCTCCTATGTACTTAGGGATGATGCAACCATGTGGAGCAGAGCTGGCAACTTTTCATCTTGTTTGTTATATGGCAATAAGCTTTGTTCTTATTGGTTCAGTAAAGTGACTGACAATATTGCTTCACAGAATGGTTATTTTATCTGTTTTGTGAAACAAAATTTTACTTTTGTTGAAAGAATAAATTCTGTAAATCTTGTAAAATCTTGCTTTCTGTCACAAATATCTATTTTGTCATTCAAATCTAGCTTGGCATGCACTACTTAGTTACACTATTATATATTATGTCCAAGTTTTTATATATTTGTGAGACAGATTGACTGTTAAAATGTACAGCATGGAGTTTGTAATATAATGATATCCTTTTGTGCACTAACCATATTTTGTTCTCATATTTTTTATCTGTGTATATGGTCACAAATAGTAATATAACATGAGAGACATTCATTCTGTGTATCAGGGATAGCTTTGTATACAGAATTTATTTGGGACAAACGGCACACCATAGTTTTGCACCCCCAGGAACATTTTTCATGCTTGAGTTGCTCCCCAAATCTTTTTACATCTGAATGTTGCTCACATGTAAAAAAAGGCTGGGGGACCCCTGCCCTAGCAACATCCCTGTTTACCTCCATGTCAATATTCTTACCAAATGCAGAATAACTTCCATCAGTTCATTCCAATGTTCCCTTTTAAACAGCTAGTGTTACACTGAGGGAGCTCTATATACACATCTTGGATGTCCTCCACAGGCCTATATCTGCTGTTGAATTACAACTCCTAGAATCCCAATGACCTGGGGGCCTCAGGTATCCTGCATTGCCAAGAGTCAGTCCATTGAACCCTGCAATTTATTCTTGAAAGGCATGTGATTTCTGTGCTTGATAGCATGGACACATCTATATAAGCAGGAACAAACTGGGTAAGTGCTCCAAGTTCTTCAATTCATCACATTCACGTGGTAGATGAATAATGTTTTGACAGCAGTCTAGTTATCATTTTGCAGCTAATTAGCATTCTGATTTTCACCACACTGAAATAGCATTAGTCAAAATGAACATCTTTTGTCAGTGGTTTCTTAATTGTCTGTTTGAAAAGCTGGCTCTCTCTGATTTCATTGTAATTCGCATTTCTTGAATAGACTGGATAGAAATGATTGTCGGACTCTGTGGTTAAGTTCCAGTTTGCATTGTCTCTACGGTCAATAGCCTTATGAATGTCATTAGAAGAGGCGCGGGGAGTAGATGGGTTCATACCAGTGAAGCAAGGACAGGGACTGCTGGTACTCCTGGCACGGCTCTGGGTGGCAGGTGGGAAACGCCGGTGCACCAGGCATCTTTGTTGCACTGAAACAGTAACCTATGGAAACAGGCCAAAGGATGGTCAATGTTATTAATAATCATAATAGAATATTAATATGTACAGGTATGGGATCCGTTATCCAAAAAACCCTTATCAAAAAAGCTTTGAATTATGGAAAGGCCATTTACCATAGTCTCCACATATTATTATTATCCTAATAATTGAAATTTTTTAAAATGATTTCCTTTTTCTCTGTAATAATAAAACAGTAGCGTGTACTTGATTCTAACTAAGATATAATTAATCTTTATTGGAAGCAAAACCCACCTATTGGGTTTATTTAATGTTTACATGATTTACTATTAGACTTAAGGTATAAGATCCAAATAATGGAAATATTCCTTATCCGGAATTATGGATAATAGGTCACATACTCGTACCAATATATTCCAGTGCTAGTTCAGACTAGAATATAAATACAGTAGAACCTCAATTTTACATTCCCTGATTTGACTTTTTTCTGGATTTTACACCACTTTTTTCCGGTCCCATGGAAACTGTAAAATGGGGGTTCTAATGTATGAATAGTGAGGGATGAAAAAAAAATAATGTTACTACAAGTATGGAGCCTGTTATCCAGAATGCCAGATAACAGATCTTTCTGTAATCTGTAATTTGTATCTCTTTATCTATTAAAAAACTATATGAACATTAGATAAACACTAGGGATGCACCGAATCCAGGATTTGGTTCAGTATTCGGCCAGGATTCGTCCATTTTCAGCAGGATTCAGACGAATCCTTGTGCCTGGCCGAACCAAATCCGAATCCTTAAAATCATGTGGCTTTACATCACAAAACAAGGAAGTAATACAAATTTTAGCCACGTGCTTCGTGCACAGCTGACTTTTGTCCATCCTCTCACTAATTTGCATATGCAAATTAGGGGTTGTATTAGGTTCTGTATTTGGCCGAATCTTTCACAATTGATTTGGGGATTTAGTGCATCCTTAATAAACACAATGGGACTGTTTTGCCTCCATTTAGAATTAATTATATTTTAACTGGGATCAAGTACAAGGTACTGTTATAATAACAAAGAAAATTTTTTATTATTGAAATTATTTGAATAACATGGGGTCTATTTTCTTCCTGTAGTTTTTAGCTTTCTGGATTATGGGCATTCAGATAACGGATCAATTATCTGTATAAATATAACAGAGTGAGAACAACAAATATTTTGGTAGAAGGAATTTGATCTATTAATATATTTTTAATTGCAGATTATTTACTTATATCTTTCATCTCATCGTGGCTGTTGGTCAGCCCAAAATACATTTAGCTATAATTCTTTGCAGGAAGGTAAGAGTAGGTATATTTTAACGCATCTTCTTCTTTGATACATAGTTTTGTTCTTAAATACTTGAAATGACACCTAGGGGCAAATTTACTATTATTCCCAAAAAATAATTCGTTTCTATCCGATATTCGATTATCATTCGATTTTCGAATGTTAATCGAATAGTTCTAAGCTACATTTTATTCGATATTCGATCATTCGACGATCGAATAAAAACCTATTCGATCAGTCGAATAAATCATTCGACTGAACGAAGAAATCATTTGATCGAATGATTCGTACGATTCGAACGATCGAACACTTCGATCGTAGGAATCCTATTCGATCAGGAGTGCTCCCATAGGCTTCTATTGCAATTCGATAGGTCCAATCTGCCGAAATAGGCAATCGAAGAAACTTAAAAAATAAAATCCTTTGCTGATCGAATGATTGAATATTCGTCCATTCGACTCTATTCGAATGTATTCGAACGTTCGACCATTCCCTATTCGATGATCAAATATGCCAAAATTCACATATTTGACCAAAAGAAGAAATCCTACGTTCGAACTTCTATCGAACTTCGAATCCTTCACGTGAATTTAGTACATTTGCCCCCTAGGATTTGGCTTGTTCATAACTTTCAATTAATGGGAACACTTGAAGGAATCATTCTAGTTTGGCGCAGCAGACAATTCCAATAAGGCCTTGTAATCTGCTCCATGTGATGCTATCCCTGTGTCTATACTGCAACCATTGATGCTTAAACTACAGTCTCCACTATACCTTTCAATAGTAAATGTCAGCTCCCAGAATGCCTGCAATGTACCATATCCTTCTGGTTTCCTAGGGGATTGGACAGCTAGGCAAAACACATTTCCTTGTTTTATCTTCTCACACTTGCTTGCATATAAATCCGTAGCCAAACAGCACAATGTTACATGGCCTACATTCTCCTCACTGATCTATCTCTTTTTACATACTCTTTTTATCATGTCAGGGGCTGCTGCAGTTACTCTGCAGTTGGTAACTGATTCCTAAGGACGGCTGCACTGTATCTTGCCTTACTGTATCTGCATGTTGGCCTTAGCCTGGTAAGTAATAGTATAATTTAATACAGCAAAGCGCCAACTGCTTTAATCATACTAATTACTGTGCAAAACAAAACATTTTATAATCATTTGGCACAAACGCCTGAGGACACAGTGAGCTTAATGCTGTCTTTTCTCAAGTGGAATTCTTGCTGTACACCACAGTAAAATGTTAACATCTTAAGGAGGATGCTATTAAGATGGGGAAAAACAAGTTAATTCTCTTTCTTGGGATTTGGCAGACTCACTATTTTCATCTAACATATTGCTCACTTGATCATGAGGTTTTTTTCTTTCCCATAAAGAATTTCTAATATGCTTTAGGGCTAGGGCAGACGGGGAGATTCGGGGGCATTTTGTCGCCTGGCGACTTCTCGCCGCGACTTGTAGCCCCCGAACCTCCCTGAATAGCCACTTACCCAAGCGCACCGGCGTTGCTTGAAAACGCCGGCGCGTATCCACACGGATCGGTGCGCTTTTTGAAATTGCTCCAAATTGCCTCGCCGGGCAATTTGGAGCAATTTCAAAAAGCGCGCCGCTCCGTGTGGATACGCGCCGGCGTTTTCAAGCAACGCCGGTGCGCTTGCTTACTTGGCTATTCAGGGAGGTTCGGGGGCTACAAGTCGCGGCGAGAAGTCGCCAGGCGACAAAATGCCCCCGAATCTCCCCGTCTGGCCTAGCCCTTAGAAACGTTTGTAGGAAATGCAAATTGAACTCTACAGGTTATCGGTGTTCCTTTCATTCCAAAGTAGGGACACACTGAGCACAAGGCATAGCAAAGCATTTAGAAACTCCTCCTGATATTATTTCTTAAGTGTTCCTTTTTGTGCATTTCATTAAATAGCTTTAATCTTATTTAATGATTCTTGTAATACTTTGTTTGCTTTACAGCTAAAATAAGCAAAAGGATGCAGTCTAAGGGGTGATTCACATGTTGTTTACTTCAGTATTGTTTTTATGTGCTCTGTTTTTGACTTTTTTGAACACAATTAAACAGATAGAAACTGATAATCATACTATAATATGAATGGGCAGCCACTATTCTTTCACTCAAGAGCTATGGCAAACAATATGTTTTGATTGCATTGGGGCAAATTCACCAAAATGCAGAAATTCGCTAGCAATTTGCTGCACTTTGCCAGGTGAATTTTCGCCATTCCCCTGCTCATTCACTGTAATGCGAATTTGCGCTCAGGGAGGTAAAAAGTAGCAAAGTTGCACTACTGTTACTTCATCAGGCAAAGAGCATTTACGCTAGCGATGCCTAATTTGAATACGGTGCAAAGTTAAAAGTATAATAGAAGTATATGTTTCAGCCACTACATTACACTACGTAAGCCCAGGAAACCTTTAATAAATAAAATAAAGTTGTCCTATTGCCCTAAGCATGTGCCCACTGTATAGTTGAGTTGCCATATGTTAGGAAATGTAGGGGGGGAAGGAGGGTAACCAAAAATTACGCTATTTTTCAGATTATCCCCCTAAAAAAAAATAAAAGACGCCAGCGTTTTTTTTGGGACTTCAAACTCATATCTAGGTCTGACCTGGCGAAGTAAAGTCTAGAGCAAGAGGTAAAGTTCAGTAAAATGGGTATTTTAGTGAATTAGCGTAGTTACGTAGTTATGTAAGATGCAAAGTTGTGCTAGTCTATCTACTTTGTTAGAGAATTTTCACCAGGGACACTGTTAGTAGATCAACAAAGTTGAGAAATTACGTCACACTGGCAAATTAGCACTAGCATTAGACGCTTCGCGATTTAGTGAATTTGCCCCATTGTCTTTCAATGACTCTTTTACTTGTGATGATAGTGAAAATGCCAAAACTCTCCCCAATACCTTTATAAATGATATCACCTAAATGGGAGATAGTATGGTTTTTACTTGCTAGACCTGCTACTGTTTCTTGAGTGAACACTGTTTGACCTGCTGCTGTGCTTCCCATTCAGCTCAATGGGGAATGCATAGGGATTAGTAGGAAAGTTGTGCAGTATGTGCCATTGTCCCAAGGCAGCATACATATAAATATTTGTGCCTGCACAGGACTAGTCTCTGAAACTAAAAACTACATCCCACTAAAGGCATTTGGGGACATTTGAAAGCAAAATTCAGGTTGTAAATTGCAAAAGTGCAAAAAAAGGCCACAAACACCTATTTGTTTTGCACTGTGTACACTATATTTAGGCCTTGCAGAATGGTTTCTGAGCTTTATTTCATAGTGCAGGGACCTGCGCCTTTCCAAACAAATTCAGCATTGACTGCATTAGTCATAGCTGTATTGATGAGGGGCAGGAGTGGGGGCATGTAGGTGTCCCCCACCCCCCACCCCTACCAGTCTTTTACCTTGCGGGTCAGGGCTGTACTGCACCTCCTGAAGCTACAAGTAATTGCAAAATGTGCACTAAAGGGCACCCTCTAGCACTTGTGCCCTGGTGTCATGTCAATTGTTATTGCATATAGGGGAAAAAAGAATTGTCTCATATTATTTATCCCAGAGTTTACATGGAAATAAGCTGCACATCAAAGTTATTTTAGACACCATATGGATGATCATTCTTCTCTGTGAGTGTCTGATAACAAAGGTTGCAGTTGTTGCTCATAGTCGCTAAGCTCACAAATGGCTTATGTGGAACTCCTTTGCCTTACTAGGCCCATTAAATTGTCAAAGTTACTGTATGATGGATGTCATAGAATGTCAAGGTTCGGACAGAGAAACTCATTGACTTCATTCCATGATCACACAAAAATGTGTAGTGTGAGTGTTGCCTAATGTTCCAAAATGTATAATATTCCATGAAGAAGGCTAAATAAAAAGGGAAACTACCAGCCAACTAGACTTCTGGATTAGAATCTGTGTACAACAAAATGCATTTTTATATGATATCTCTGTATGTTGCTAGATGTCTGTGGGACCAAATCTTTGATTTTGTATAAGAAGCCACCACATAATCCAATGAAATCGTGATGTCATGTGCCAGTAAAATGTCATTTCTGATTTATCCAAAATCATTTTATCCAAAACTACCACTCAGATATTTTTGTTCTTAGGAATATTATAGACATTAATGAACATTCCATGATCTGTGTCAGTATATTTCTTTATATGTCTCTATAGTATTGAATAAATTAGTGAATCTCCTTCAAAAATCAATCGGCATGTGGTAAATTGTCACTGGCGTCAATTTTGACTCTGTTGTCCATTTTGGCATCAAAAGTCCTGTTTCACTACTTTTTCCACCGTTTTGCGAATTTTACGGGAAATTCACAAATTTTTCAGCAAGGTAAAATGGGACAAATTAGCCCATCACCCATACTTTTTTGTATTAAGAGTTAATTTTATTCATTATCAAAAAATAATATATCTTGTTTTACAAAATATGAGGATATTTGATGTCACCTTTTAGCTCCATGGTCATTATCAACTTTGTGTCTTTATCTATTAATCTATCTTCTTGGGGAATTATAAAATCCTTATCATTTACACTAGGAGATATTTTATGATATTCCTTGATCTTTTCAGTGTTTTCCTGACTCTCTATAGGATCCTTTACATGTAACTTAATGCTACAGTTTTTTATTGTCTTTCTCTAATTTCCGTCATTTACTGTATTGCCAAATTAGTCTCATGATCCTTTATAATAAATCATCATGATCTCATCTGAGGCCAGGCCAAGTGAAAGTAAAGTATAGCAAAGCTCAGGTAAGCATAAGCAGGAACCCCAACCCCTATAGAGAGAGTTATTTTCCCCATTAGTGATGGGCAAATTCGTGGGGGACTGCAGCATTTTGCTGCAGGCGAATAAATTCGCAAAATGCTAGCATAATTTCGCCTGCTGAAAATTTGCTGGCGTCTCATTTTGGATGCCGGCAATGTACATCCAAAAACGAAAGCGCAACAGCATTTCACGAATTTTCCGCTGTTTCGCGAATTTCTCTAGAAATTCCATTCTCAAGCAATCGGTGAAAAGCTGTGGAAAATTTCAGGAGTGAGTCTGGGTGAGCTAATCAACTGAGTGAGCTAATCAGCTAACCAACTGAGTGAACTAATCAACCAACTATTGGGAAATGTGATGCCTAATTTTTTAAAGAAATAACCAAATTTTCTTTTCAGTCAAGCCTGTGCCTGGACCTCCGGATGTGCCATAGGATGGTTCAAGTATCGTAAGTCAGGTGCCTGAGTGATCTGTTACAGACACTCATGAAAATTGTATTAAAGTTAACGTAACTGAAACAGTTTGCACTGCACTTACCCTATCTTTCCTTCAACAGCATCTGTTGTTACCAAGGTATTCCTCAGGAGAGGATACCCAAAGTGGATGTTCAATGGTACTTTTCTTTTGCACTAATTTTCAAAATTTGTGATATTTTGATATTGTGTTTTTCTTTTGCACCATTGTCAGGACAAATGGGTTTCCCCCCAAAAAAGCGTTACATATTCATGTTGTATGCTCTACTCATAAAGGAGCCCGATAGCGTGGTGACATTTTTATCTGCATAGTCCCAACTTAATGGAAGAGTTCATAGGGAAGAAGGGAATAGATTGCTCCTTTTGTTCAGTGGTTTGATATGCTTCCTGCACACCCATTTCATGAAGCCATCATCAAGCTATATTCTCTGTTTAGCAAGAACTATTTACCCTCACTAAACCACAGTATCCAGGCACCGAGAAAAATGTTTTGTATTTGTTCTCATATACCTCAATATCACTGCTTTATCTTATAATAATGAGCTTGTCTTGTGTGTTTTATTCCCTTTCTTTCAATGTTCTACTGCTGCTGTAGCTAGAATGGCCATACCGCCCAAGGGCTTGTTCATTGTTTTCTCTAAATCTCAATTGCTGCTCTTCTGAGTCAGACGTATTGCACTTCAAGATAAAGTATGTATCTCGGAAAGTTTTCCATAGCATCTGAAGGCTTAAGCTTTGGACACTATGAGCTTATAGTTAATTTCCTTTGGGAAGTATGAAAGCAACCCTTGTAACAGTACAGGCAAGGTGAATAAATGTATTGTTATTGTTGCTGTTAAATTGTTTGTTCTTCAGAGTAGGTTGGAAATGTTTATATTAAATTAGTTTTGGGATGACAAAGTACAAAAGTCTTAAATAACTCAGTATTCACATGCTAATAAAAATGCTACCTTTTTGAAAATGTTAATTGCAATTAAAAAACAGTAGCATCTGCCATTTAATTTTTTTTTCACTTAACACTTTTCTATAGTTTCTTGTTGGTGATTATTTTTAAACCTTTGAATCAGGCAGAGCTGGGTCTACCTCTCTTAAACCAGTGCACTGCAGGTGCAAACTGATTTTCCATTACAGAAAATGCCAGTAACGGGAAGGGAATAAAGTGGGAATATATATTAATAGCTCAAAATAGATAAAACCTCTGCTCTTGCTGTGTAAACACATATTATATCCTCTTTTTAGTGACAACAGTAATTTACATTTTAGATCATTAAGTGGAAACCCACTTCTGGTATTGCTGGTGAAGGCGGCCTTTCATTTCATGATCCCAGAATAGGGAATATTGTCACTTAATTCAATATGAACTTTAATTATATAATGAGACTGTGAGGCAATTCAATTTTTGTCTCCACCAATCCTTCAACATTTTAATAGCATAACAGGGCTACATTCAGGTATTTAGCTAGACAGTGTTCAGCATCATTATGGCATTTAATACGACACTTGCTTGTTTTTTTCATGAGCCATTGAAATATTTATTTAATACATGTAACTCTTTAGGAATGGATATATTGGGTGTTGTTTTTTAATAGCTGGCATAGCTCTAGGCATAAAATGCACACTTTTTATGCAGTTGTGCCCATGTTTGTTTGCACCTGGCACCAGGGAACAAATGTATAAATATGCTGCAAAGAAAGAAAGATTGTGAGAGTTTTGAGCCCAGCAGTCTGGTGAAGACCCCAGTCAGTGTAAAGCCACAAAGGATGTAACCAGTAACTTCAGCCTGAAACAGAATGCTTGTGCCCTCATTTGCTCTACAAGCTCAGTACATGTGGTGTGCCTACTTTGCACAGTGTCTGCTAATATTATACAAATCCTCATACCTATAACCCATTACTAAGGTGCCCATTCACTAATAACAATTGAATTTTGATTTTTTACAAAAAATTCAAGTGTAAAGATCACAAAAAAACTCTAATGCAAAACTTGTAAAAGTTGTTGAGGTTCTACAGTAGTCAGTGGGAACTGCACTGATCCTATTGGACTGCTCTAAAACAGTTTGGACATTTGCAGGTTTTTGTATTTTTTTTTTCTAGGAATTGTCCGGAAAACTCGATTTTTTTTGAGGTTTTCAAGGTATTCATATTTTTTTGCGCGTTTTTCAGCTTAATTTTCCATTCATATTTGTTATTCATTCAGATATTTCACAACATTTGTAGTTCTGGAGTTTGTTAGTTAAGTCGTGGTTTCAAAAACTATAACTATTCAATAAATATGGTTATAAAAATGCCATATGAATGAATAGAACGTGGGTGAGTTTTAATCTATTAAGCTCTAAACTCGCATTTTTATAAATCTGCCCCAAAATCTCAGATAGTGTCAGAATGTGAATTTTCACATTTAGCACTCTGCATATCTATACTGTGCATTTACAGTTGTTTTACAATAATGTAAGCACCACTTGTAAGCACTTAGATGTGCCCACATAAATAAAAGTTGCCCATCTGACCAAGGAACACTGGAGTGGTGGAAGTTGTACGCGGACTATTTGTACAGTACTTTTGTACATGAATCCACATTTGTACAGGTCACATTCTTTATATAGGGTAGCAACAATATCCCCAGTAAATCAACATCATCTGAACCAGATTGTACATCTGAAGAATTACAGTTAGTCCCAAGTGTTTTTACACACTGCACTTCCTTCTGTAGTTCAATCCTGCTAGGTCCCTCTGAAAAACTTTATGGAATACCCACTGTGGTACAAACCCATTCTCAATCCTGAGTAGGGCAAATACTGCCCTAGGATCAGCTAATTCTGCCCTAGCCTGTCCTAGCTACCCTGACAGCTTCTCCCACCAGGTGTCTTCATTCTCATTCAGACTCCTGGTTTGCTTTCATAGGTGTTACCTTGGCTAAAGAGAACCACACTTGATCCTACATTCCTTTTATAGTCTCTTGGGCCACTCCCTCTTTTATACAATCTTTTCATTTTCTCTCTGGTGGTGACTTGAAGTAATTACACTCTTTAATATTAACAACAAAACTCTACCACCATTTATTGGTGAAAAATATACATTATACCAGTGATCCCCAACCAGTAGCTCACGAGTGTTGCTCTCCAACCCCAGTGGCCTCAAAGCAGGTGCTTATTTTTGAATTAATGGCTTACAGGCAAGTTTTGGTTGTATAAAAAAACAGATGTCCTGCCAAACATGCTCTCCTGTAGGCTGCCAGTCCATATAGGGGCTACCAAAAAGCCAATCAGAGCTCTTATTTGACATCCACATGGACGTTTTCATGCTTGTGTTGCTCTCCAACTCTTTTTTATATTTAAATGTGGCTCACGAGCAAAAAAGGTTGGGAACCCCTGCATTATACACATTGAATGTTAACTTATCGCACTCTTATACGCTCTGGTCTAGGCCTGTGTCTTCCATTTTCCAAAATTGAATAAAAACTGTTGTAAGTTTCTGCTCATACTATAGCACTGTATAAACTGAAGTTAAAGTGAAGCCATAATCCGCCTAATAGCATCATTCACATTATCTTACTTTCTTTTACAAAGCTGACTTTTTATACTCCCAATCCGTATTGAATCACACTGATGGTGACTAATACATAAGGAAACAATAAATAAAACAGATGACTTAAAGTTCCCTTTCTTGCTTGCTATGGTTAACCTATTTGACACACAACTCCAAAAATGGTAGAGCAACATTCTCTTTCCTGTATAAGATAGACTTCTGGAGCACACAATGTTGCTACTCTAAAATCAGCAGAGAAACTGAATAGCACAATACAGGCTACAGATACATACAGTAGGTAACATCCTTTTCGCTTGGAATCAACTGAAATTCTCATATGTGTGTTGTTAGTATTAGCCATCTCTGGATTGCCACTATAGAAGTCTACACTCTAAGCTTTTTACAGTGGAAAAACAGTCAACTGCCATCTATTTGTATGAAACTTCTAACTGTGTATGTCTGATGGGCAAATACTAAAATAAACCATTGAAGCAACTGATAAACAGGAAGAGCTGATCTGAATGTTTGAACCACAGTCAGTCAGTCTCCCCTGCATATTTAAAATGTGCTTAACCACAAGACCTTGTGGATTTCTCACTTAAGTGTATAGAACATATGAGTAATAAATGAATCTGCTTTCAAAAATGCAAAAACATTTGTAAGAAATGCATTCTAAACAGTATTATAGGAAAACTTAACTGAATGTCTTTTATCCTTTTTTAGCCAAGGTCAACCACCCTAAAAATACCACTGCAGAATTCTTGCTCATGCGTGACCTTCACATATATACAGTACATATAGCAAAATAGCCATATAAAATAAGTATCAAAGCACTGCAATGTAAAAGTAATATGTTATTGCCAAGGTAGAATGAAAGGGGCAAATTCACAAAGATCAGAAAATTCGCTAGCGTTCGCCGTACTTCGCCAGGCAAATTTTCGCCAGCGCTATGCAAATTCACTAAAGTACAAATTTATGCTCAGGTCGGCGAATGGTAGCTTAGTTGTGCTAGTGTTACTTCGCTAGGCAGAGCGCAGTTACACTAGCAAAGCCTAATTTGCATACGGTGGGAACTTTAAGTTATAATAGATGTTACAGCCACTACATTCCACTACACAAGCCCAGGAAACCTTTAATAAATAAAATAAAGTTGTCCTATTGCCCTACATGTGCCCCCTGTATAGTTGAGTTGCCATATGTTAGGAAATGTAAGGGAGAAGGATGGTAACCCCCCCAAAAAATATCGATCTTTTTCAGACCATCACCCTCCTATGCTAAAATACGCCAGCGTTTTTTGTATTGACCTTCACCTGGTCTGACCAGGCGAAGTAACGTCTAACGTAAGTGCTAACGTTCAGGAAAATGTTCATCTTAGTGAATTTGCGAATTTACGATCCTTCGTCAGTGTGCAACTTCGCCTGGCGTAAGTGTGCGAAGTTGCGCAAGTCTATCTACTTCACTAACGTTAATTCACCAGAGCCGGTGTTAGTGAATTGACGTCACGCTGGCGAATTAGTGCTAGCGTTAGACGCTTCACGCAATAATGAATTTGCCCCATGGGAGACAAACATCCTATAATTCAGAGCTCTCTGGATAATGGGTTTCCAGATAACAGACCCCATACCTGAACCAACATCTAATGGAGAGCTTCCCAATATATGTAAAGGGTTAAGTCTGTTTTAGCAACAGAGGGCCAATTTCATAATATGGTTTTGCAATAAGGTGGTTCACAAACTTGTGACTATATTGTGTATATCTCCTCCAAAAATCTTTGGAGCATGAACAGCTTCCCTTATGGGTTTGCTACCTCAAGTGCTTAGCCAATGAATTTACATATAGAGCCAAATGTTATTCAATTTAAAAAGCTCATGATCTGAAAACTCAAAAGACGTCTATGGAGAATTTTTTAATTTTAAAGGCATGCAATATTACAAACATGGTTCATCACCCTAGGTTTCCTTTCCCTGCCCTTTTCCATAGCTTTTATGACTGTACAAAGGGTCTTTTGCAAGTGCTTTTAAACTGCTCCTCTACTTTTCAATATAACTAGTGCCCCAAATATTTTCAGATATAAGAAATAGTACTATATGTGGAGAAGCTGTAGTTAAAGGAATGGGGAAACATTTTTTTAGAGCCCATCAGTTAATATTGCTGCCCCAGCAGACTACTGCACTGAAATCTGTTTCTCAAAAGAGCAAACAGATTTTTTTATATTTAATTTTGAAATCTGACATGGGGCTAGAGATACTGTCACTTTCCTAAGTGCCCCAGTCATGTGACTTGTGCTCTGATAAACTTCAGGCACTCATTACTGCTGTACTGCAAATTGGATTGATCACCCCCTCTCTCTTTCCCCCAAGCAACAGAACAACAGAACAATGGAAAGGTAACCAGATAGCAGTTTCCTAACACAAGATAACAACTCCCTGGAAGATCTAAGAACAGCATACAATCGTAAAAGTCAGTCCCACTCAGACACATTCAGTACAGCAAGTACAACTTGCTGGCACAAGTCACATGAATTAAATATAAGTAAATCCAGTAGTTAAATAGGTAAATTAAAGGGATACTGTCATGGGGAAAACATGTTCTTTTTCAAAGCGTATCAGTTACAAGTGCTGCTCCAGTAGACTTCTGCACTGAAATCCATTTCTCAAAAGAGTAAACAGATTTTTTTTTATATTTAATTTTGAAATCTGACATGGTTACATTCAGTTACATTAAGTAGGAGAAATAACAGGCTGCCAGAAAGCAGTTCCATCCTTAAGTGCTGGCAAAAGTCACATGACTGGGGGCACCTGGGAAATTGACAATATGTCTAGCCCCATGTTAGATTTTAAAATTAAATTTAAAAAAATCTTTTTGCTCTTTTGAGAAATGAATTTCAGTGCACAATTCTGATGGAGCAGCACTTTTAACTGATGCGTTTTGAAAAAAATGTTTTCCTATGACAGTATCCCTTTAAATATCTAATTTTTAATTACAAAATTAAAATACATAATAAAGATATGTGGCATAGTGTCAGTAAACATCTATGTAATAATCTACCTTAAATATGTATAGGGAGTTTATGGGGAGGGGAGGTAACAGCATCATCACATACTTATCCATTTAAACATATTTAAACAGCCACTGCAAGAGCAAAATCATGTCCCTGAATGTTCACATTGTCCTTAATGTACACAATTTCCATAAACATATTACATTTTTTTATTACTAGAAAACAACAAACACAAATTGCATCAGTGATTCAGTTCAAACCATATATGTCTTTTTATTTAGGACACCAGCAATCCTTACTTATTTATTCATAGAAATCAAGAAAGTATTTTTACTAAAGATGTTTTTCACCTCATAAACCCTCATGACTCTCACTGATACTACCACTGTCCATCCATAATTAGCAGTCATGTCATGTCTTACTGAATGGCTGGGATAACTTGATTATTAAATCTCATAGCAAGATTCTCTTCAATATGTTTGAACAATAATGGCTAAATTAAAATGTGCAGAGCACCAAATGGTACATCTCCCAAAGGGTGTTGGGAAGGACCTCACCCCACCAGTTAGTGCCGGAACAAGGGGTAGGCAGAGTAGGCACTTGCCGCGTCTTTTCAGCACATGTGCACCAGCATCTTTTTCAGCACACATTGTTGGGCACTGAGATTGTCCAGGCTGCCTAGGGCGCCTGGTTGAGTTGGCCCGCGCTGCCACCGGTCATGTAGAGCACAAGGGGATCAGCTGAATTGTTCGGGTCACAACATGTAGAATGAAATGGCATATGTGGATCCACACACACATCAGGAGATGATAAAGTATTTTCTTAAAATCAACATCTTTATTTTACTACTTTAAAAACATATGGGCAAGGGGAAGCTCAGTCTTGACACATTTTGTGGCAGTAGAGTACCACTTCTTTAGAAGCCATACACATACTGTATGCTTTCATAATCTTGTTGATTTTATGAAAATACTTTTTTCTCTGCTAATTTGTAGTTGGATCTGCATACTGTAAGCCATTTAATTCCACACAAATAATGGCTAAATTTACACTACTCTTGTATGGAAGTTTAACCATATTTTGGCCATCATATGTATTATAGGATATACATCATCATATCTTACATCCACAGGTCTTGAATCCCCTTTGCTAAATGTAAGGGTATTGGGAATTTCTCTCTATGGCAGTGCCTCCACCTTACAAGATCTGGGGATGCACCTATGGGTGGCCCCACTAGGAATCAAATGATTAAGCACACTGTTGCAGTGAATAAATACAATTTTATATAAGCAGAAATGTGTAAAACACAATCACATTTTAATAACCCCTGCTGTGGGGATCCCATGTAGTAGTTCTACCCTGGCACAGTCCTTACCAGGCACGCAAGTCCCACACTCCACTCCTGGTGAGTAAAGAGAGTCACATTCCCCACATACCAGGGCACACTGTGCATGGACAAAGGACTCACTCCCCTCCCTTACCCAGTTTAGGTTCAACACTTAGCTGGCCATACTAGGGGATTTCTACATGTGGGGTTCTCAGAACATAGGGGAACTTAACCCTTTGAACCCTCACAGAAGGTACAAAGTCTGCCTGGCATAATTTCAGATGTTTGCTGTGCAAGTGGCATCTGCACCCATTTTGACCTAGGGCACTGTGGGAAACCTGGAGCAACCATCTGGTCAGGAGATGATGGTAGCTCCAGGGTCCCCCTGTATCAATGGAAGGCAGGAAGGTGTAAGCAGTGCTGAGTGCAACTATACAGAAGTGCAAACAGCCCATCTGTACGCCAGTACCTTTTTACAAAAGTAGTTTTAGATGTAACTCATTGTGGGAAAAAGCACAGGTAGCCCAATGTGACTGTTGACATAAATGAGTCATAACAGTGTTGCAGCCATTTCCAGTATGCCATTAAGCTAGAACCACAGCAAAACTTTTTGGCAAGGCCATAATTTTTGCTGAGATATTTCTTCATGTACATATGACAGATCCTAAATATGTATTGATAAGTGACTTAGTGAAATGTAAATACTGATACATATGGTAATTTCAAGTATGTCCTTCCAAAATTGAGTATTACAAACAGGTAGCAGGAGGGCAATTACAAAATGACAATGAAAGCACATGATCAACAACGACAAATAGAAGATAGAAGGCCAAAAGAAAAATGGGACTAAGAACTTATCCATAGGTTGCCAAAAGTACATACACAGCTTGAGATTTTGATGTTAGGAAAAAACTAGCTTGGCTGAATGGTTGAATTGAATTGAATTTACCTCCTTGGAGTTCTGTTTGCTTTCCCCTGTATATGGCCTTTATGGGCTTATGTCTTTTTGTATTATTGCTAAAAACATGTTAATATGTAAATATATGCACATGGGTAAAGTCAAGAAAATAATGTCACAGCAAAGAAACAGAATTGTGGGGAGATTAAATATAAATGCATGACATTGGACTGCAGATGTTTCTAGTTTTTCCTACATAAAACTGAGTGTATAGTATAATCATGACACCTTGCATGATGCATTCCCTTTATTGCTTTCTAATAAAACCATATTTAATTGGATGTCATATCATGTTCTAGCAAATGGAATGTACAAGTCCAATAACAATATCTCATTAACCTTCTAGATCATAAACAACTGCCAGTGATCTCATGATTATGAGTAAAAGGTGCAGCCGTTGTCATTTTGATCATTAATGATGAATGTTGTATCCATTTTTAGTTCTCTCATTTCCCATCTGAGGAAGTTGGCTAAATAAGCAAAATCTGCTGTTTTGACACTGACGATAATGTTTCTCTAGGCAGAATGAGAGGAATGAGGTTGCTCTTTCCAGTGTCCTGTGCCATTTACTGACAGAAGCATTATTACAACTGCAATTTAGCTTGTCAGCTACCATTAAAACATAATCAGCTTAGCTCCAGTAGTTAAATAGGTAAATTATGTTGATATACATCTGAAGTTATTTACAGGCATTTTACATGGATTTTGTAGATGGGTTTTGAATGAAGAGAGATTTTTGTTAAAATTTAGGACAATGTTGTTTATAAGCTTGTGTGTCAACTAAGAGACTTAATGGCACTTACCTACAGATGGGTATTTAGAAATATTATCTTTTAATATAACCATTTAATTATGACTCCATGAGCAGATGACTATTTGTGGGGTCTAGTCGAGGCCAAAGTGTTTCATTTTAAAAGGAAATTGCATAGACCCAGCCACAATTTGGAAAGGAGGAAAGGGCAAACATCGGCATCTGGCCCGGGGGGGGGGGGGGAACTGTATCTGGTACAACTCGCATTTATAGTAAGGATAAGTATGGTAACAATATGGTGCCAGTAGCACATTATGGAACAGATTCATTAAGACGAGAAAGGCTTGTGTACATATTTGAAGTCAATGGAAAACTGGAACTGAATTAGGAGAAAAGTTTTTATCCTCACCCATAAGTTTACATGTGATAAACTATAAAGTAACTTTTATTTTCTCTTTTTGGTCCTATATTTGGCTTCTCTCAGAGTAAGACTGGGATAAACCTGGTGGGCCCCAGCCCTCATAGCCCCCGCATAACTAGGACCTGTGATCCCCCTCATTGGCTGAGATATGCTGCGGTCACCTCTTGCTGTGGTCTCACTCCCACTGCTGGCTGAAATCGGCGTGGTCCAGGAGGAGAGAGGAGGTACTCGACAAGGAGGTGGCGGGGGACCCTTAAAGTGGCAGCTGCTGAACACCCCAGTCCAACACTGCTTCACTCTTTGTTGAGCTTTAAAATCCAGCATTTTCATACAGCCAGGTAAATACCAGTTTAGTGTTTTATACTGCATTACAAGTTTAAAGGAACACAGACATTTTTAAATCCTCACAGTCTTCTCAAGGTTAGCCACAACAATCAAAATACCCTTCCCCATTAGCAGCCACTGTTTGTTGAATAACTACTGCCCTATTTCACATTGCTTTGCCATTAACATTGTACTCAGAAACAGAATCCCATTTAGAGTTCTTAAGCAACACCCATATAATGGCAATGTTGTGTACCATGGGGGGGGGCTGTTTTTCTTGGTACTAATTGCCACAGGAAGGACCATAGCAGTCAAAACAACTTGCATGTTATAATGCTAACTAATGGTGAATGTCCCTCTAAAAACAGCGCTAGATCCACAGTTGAGACCTGTATGATGCTTTGAACTAATATGTATTTGAATGAGCATGGCTGTGTGTTTTTGCATCTAGTGCTATGCCACCCCAAACCCTCTTGTATTTTATTTAATTAAAGTTATATTAGGAGTCCCCATGAATGAGAGTATATGTGTAAATTGTAATGTGTGTTAAGAAAGTGATCAACCACTAGAGACCAACTGACAGACAAGGAAGGTAATAACTAACTAGTAGTGATGGGCGAATTTATTCTCCAGGGGCGAATTCGTGGCGAAATCCTGCGATTCGTCGCTGGCGAATACATTTGCAAAATGCCAGTGAAAATTCGCCAAAAAATGAGTCATGCGTCGTTTTCGACGCAGCGCGACAAAGACGATGCGACGCGCAACGGAAACGACGCAACGTGCGTCAAAAACGTGCAGCGACTCGTTTCGCCAATTTTTCCACCAATTCGCGAATTTCACTGAAAATTCGCAATTTTTTGGGCGAAGCGAAACTGGGTAGATTCGCCCATCACTAATAACTAGCATAGAAGCTTTAAGTTGGCAGGCACTAGGTGTCTATGGCAGGCAATTAGTACGGGCAGTCTTTCGCCCCAACAAGGAGTATTGGGGAACAGTTCCTGGGGATAACCCCCAAGATAGGGACTCAGTGTTTAGGTGCTAGGTAATTTAGGTTAAAGAAGGGGGATTCCGGTCAAAAGGCTGCCAGTAAACCCGTTCATAATAACCAAGGGGCACTCGTGGAGCGCCGGATGGTTGAGGTGGATGGCTTGGTGGAGTGGTAAAGGGGTATATCTGTACCAAGCCAAGTCAAGGTGGACCAGAGCCGTAAATAATATCCTATTTAAGCTACTGGGTATTGCCCTTGAACTCGTTGTGCGTAAAAAGGGAGGCAATGTGAGAATGAAAGGACTGAGCTTGTATTGGAAATTTGTGCTGTGATGTGTCAGGTGAAGCATGGGTTTTATTTAAGAAAAGTACCGCTCCAATTATTGTGTGAGGGGTTAATAGCAAGGGATTTCCCTCACACAAATGATGACTGTTGGTATACCCTATTGCACCTAAGATTGGCTGAATTTACTGCATGGTTTTGAAGTATATGGGTGACAGCTGTTTAAAATGAGGAAGTGTACTCTGCATCATTTTGGAGACAGCGTATAAGCAATAGACTGGATTGCAAAAATGGACAAGTACGGAACGCCCAACGTTGAACTGCTTGATACTGGCCGCCACTACCAATGGGCTGGCTATGTTGCAGGGAAACTGATGCTGAAACTGATCCCTGTAAAAAAAGCTGGGAACTAGAATACACTGATGGCACATCTAGTCCAGTGGAGCACTATCTTGGAAGTAGGAATGATAGTATAAGTATTGTACCGCAGTTGGAGGCGTGCTTCCCTCTAGCCCCCATGAAAGAAGACCCACCCTTCCTGCTGCTGCTACCACCATCTGGGTATTACCAGGTGAAGCTTCACTCAGAGAATATTGGGTGTTATCTAAAGTACAGCACAAAATCAACTATGAGGTCCACCACAGATGGGGCTTTTATATGCCGTTTTCCCCAGAATGGGTGTACAACAAGCTGGAAGAATGTATGCAAGAGTGGATAAACCAAGACAACCTGGCGTATCTCCAGTTAGACAGACATAGCTTAATACAACCTGATAGTGATGCCAGAAACTGGGTAAAGGAACAAGTAAAGGCTTGTCTGGCTAAGTGGTGGCTGGGAGTGGGGCGCATAGTGCTCCGTACCCATGTGAGGAGTGTGTCAAAAACGGCTTAGCACTGATGTACAGTTGGAGGATGGTCTGGTTATTGAGAAGCCTCATCCAGCTTATTATGTCTCCCAATCTGTGGCCAATTACTGTTTTAACAGAATGGTGTAAATCCATCTGAAATTTTTGCTGCAGTGAACGCTATTGTTCATTCCAGTTGAGGTGAGTTTGTGCAAAGTGTTACAGATATTGCAACCGGGACTCCCAGCTTTTTTCTCCGGGGAGGAACTCTGATAATAATAATAGCCGGGACACACAACCTTTTTCTCTGAAGTTGCACTAAACGGTGGCCTTATGAAAATAATATGGCATATGTTTCTATTTTCAGATTTCATCTGAATGAATGAGTGAATTGTAATGTGTGTTTAAAAAGTGGTCAAAATGTTACATGTTAATTGATTGTTGTATGAAAGTATGTGGGTTAAAATAATTATGAATGTAATGTGAGTATCTGGCCACTAGTATCTGCAATGATTTCCCCTGCCACTAGAGGGAGTTGATTTTCCAAAAAGGGTATAAAAGGCAGCCACACCCAATAATTAGGATCTTCAGTGGGAGAAAGTGCTTCAGTATGGAGGTCTGGCTACGAGGGGGACCAACTGACAGAAAAGGAAGGTAATAACTAGCATTGAAGCTTAGCTTTAAGTTAGCAGACACTAGGTATCTGAGGCAGGCAAATAGTACGGGCAGTCTTTGGCCCTAACAAGGAGTGTAGTGGGAACAGTTCCCAGGGATACCCGGACTAAGTGGTTAGGTGCTAGCCAAGTTAGGGTAAAGAAGGGGGCTTCTGGTCGAAAAAGGCTGCTGGTGAACCTGTTCAGAATAACCAAGGAGCGCTGGTCGAGCGACGGACAGCTTGGTGGAGTGTATCGGTACACAGAATTACCGAGCCAAGTCAAGGTGGACTGGAGCCAAGTAATATCCTATTCAAGCTACTGGGTATTGACTTTGAACTCATTGTGCGGAAAAATGAGAGACTATAAGGACTGAGGTTGAATGCTCGCATTGGAAAATTGTGCTGTGATGTGCCTGTGTGTTCAAAATAAAGAAAAAGTTTTATTTAAGAAAATTACGGCTCCAATTATTGTGTGAGAGTTCAATAGCAAGGGATTTCCCCCTACATACTGTATGTATATATATATATTTAATTTCAGGTTTTCTTGCGTAGGAAATAGGAAATATAGTTTTGCCTTTACTTAAAGGGATGGCTCACCTTTGATATAACTTTTATTATGTTATAGAATGTCCAATTCCTAGAAACTTTGCAATTGGTCTTCGTTATTTATTTTTTATTATTATTTGCCTTTTTTTTTCTTACTAAAAAACAAATGCTCTGTAAGGTTACAAATTGCTATTGCTTTTTCTATTCAGGCCCCTCCTATTCATTTTACATTCATGTATTCAAATCAAGCCATGGTTGTTAGGGTAATTTGAACCCTAACAACCCGACTGCTGAAATTGCAAACAGGAGAGCTGCTGAATGGAAACCTAAATAACTAAAAAAAATGCATTTAACAAAAAACATGAAAACCAACAGCAAATTGTCTAAGAATACCACTCTCTAGTCTACATCATATCAAAAGTTGAACAACTTCTTTAAACATGTGTTTAATTGCTACAGTATGTTAGAACTTTTCTAGATGACTTACTCTAGTGAGCCATATTTATATATAGGAACTTGAGAGCCTGTGCCTGGGGGGGGGGGGGGGGGGGGGGGGGGGGGTGAATTGGTGGGAACCTGGTGTCTGGGCTAATTCTAATGAAGAATTTCTACATGAAGAAGTATACAGATTTTTTTCATAACCCTCTTTCATAATTAAAAAAATAATACAAATCTAGTGTACCTGCATTCCTGGTTTGATGTCATCAGTCCGTGACCAAGAGACCAAGAAATCTGAAGAATCGCCCATCAGACAGCCTAATGCACATAATAATAATAATAATAATAATAATAATATGTAAAAATTATTTTCTTTATCACCGTAAGCATCAATTATTTAATTATAATTCTGACTGTCCTATCAGACAAGAATAGAATTCTACCAATTATGCTAAGCTATACACACTGTATGAAACAATGTTAGAATTTCTTCCAGCACTGGTAGAAGTCAATTCCTGTTTTTCCTGCCCCCCCCCCCAATCTAATTGTCTGAGCAAACAGGTTCTTTAGTGTTCTAGTGAGAATCAGTGATTTCATAGCTAGTATCTGTGAATTAAATCTCTTGTCTGTATTTTCTGTATATGACTTGGCTTCCCTGAGACTGAGGGTGTTGGCACACATGCAGATTCTTAGGAGATTAGTCGCCCAGCTACAAATCTTCTCTTCTTCAGCCAGCTAATCTTCCTGCAGGCTAGAATGTGAATTACCAACAAGATGGCATGCTGATCGCTTCAGTATTTCAAAGTTGCCCAAAGTTCCCTTGTGAGGCAACTTCAAGCAACTTTGTGGGTAATAGTCCAGATTCAAGAAGGGAGGGCTGGGTAATTGTTACATTACGCCACTCCAAGTAATAATACTGTGCCCAGCAACTGGGGTGCTCCTCTTTATACAATGTTTACATGATTCTGAAAGTATTTAGTGAGGTAAAGCTTCTGGAGTACAAGGGCAGGGGAGATTGACTATAAACAAAGTTCCAGCAGGTGCTTGGGTCAGCAGAATTTTTTGCTGGTCCCCCGCTGACCCAGGCTGTTGCAGGTAGCACCCTTTAAAGCAGGTACAGTATCAATATCTTAAATTAAGTTACTTTGGGCAAATTTGCACAACTACAGCTGTGCTGTAAAAGTTATGCACACCAGGTACTACTGCCTCTTAAAGGAAAACTATACCCCCCGAATAATGTAGGTCTCTATAAAAAGATATTGCATAAAACAACTCATATGTAAAACCCTGCTTCATGTAAATAAACCATTTTCATAATAATATACTTGTTCAGTGGCATGTGCCATTGGGTAATCATAAATAGAAAGTTGCCATTTTAAAAAATAAAGACAGCCTCCTGGGATCCTAGGATCCAACGGTGCACACAAACATACCAAACAAACTATAAAGTTAAGTCACATGAGCCAATTAACAGACAGAGTTCTGTCTTTTGCTTCAACACTTCTTCCCTTTACAGTTAGAGTTTAAATATTTCTGGTCAGGTGATCTCTGAGGCAGCACACAGACCATCACGAAATGGTGGTTCAAGGCAAGAGATGTAAATGGGCAATATTTACTTAAATATATATACTAGTTTTGTAAGATTCTTTAATATGCCGCTTAATTTGATATAAACTATCTGTTGCTCAAGTATTCAATTTGGGGTATAGTTTTCCTTTAAGAAAATTTGTTTATTTTTCCTGACACTTGCTTTTAGTGCTATTGCTCTATTTCATAAGATTGCTTTCTTTCTGCAAGTGACAGGGGTGATTTGCCTCGAAGCAGTGCATAAATAAGAAGGGTACGTTTTTAACATTCATTGTACTTTACAGAATTATATATCTATGTAAATGTTATCATTTTTATATGATTTAAGGTTAACATTTGCAACAACACCCAAATAATCTGCCTTATTTATTCTGCAATGCAGTTAGCATAACAAAATGGAGCTGTAAAATAAAACATTACGACTACGGCAAAAAAAGTAATTATAATGGAAAGACTTGGTTTGCTATGCCTGCACCACTCCTGCCTTGTCACACTTCTCTGCACACAGAACCCAATCACTCACTTACTAGTTTACTATTTTATTGCATGAAAATTTTAGCTGTTTTATGGAAATATTTTCAAAATGGACTTGTTCTGACCCCTGCCCTTGAAATGAAAGTACATTTATAAATGTATAGATTTTCCCTGTCAACAGTACAGTTTGAGGTTCCCAGATAATGAATAAAGCATAATGTTTTTATGTAATGTTATGTAATTGATAAGATGTCCCCTAAGTGCGGCATTAGTTTGGGGTCTTTTCATGCAAAAACCCAGGCCACCTTTAAAATGTGGTGTGCTTACACAAAAACCAATAACTATAGTCACTGTATTCAGTACAGGTGGTACAGGCATGAGTGGTATTTGTCCAGTAGGACTAATAGTGGGAGTTCAGATCTTTATCAAAAATTAAATCTAGATTTAATTAGCATCCTCTTCTTAGGGGTAACTACAGTATATGCAAGGACAGGACAAATTCCTGAAAAATTATTGTGCAATGGTAGTTCCCACTATGTTCAAAAAAGAAAAAAAAATATTATACCTCAATAGTAACTTGTCTGCATTCCCAACAAAAGGCGCTTACAAGCTTAGGCATTCCAAATCCTACTCCCAGCTAAACTGTTTCATCTTGATATCATTTACAAAGGCCTCCATTTCATACTTCAGCCATGATTAAAAGAGATTTGTGCTGACAATTTTCCTCTGAAAACCACTCCCAACTAAGTTATACAATTAGCATCATTTCATTTTGATAAGAATTCCAAAGCCCACTCCCAACTAGATCCCCAAACACTAAAATGAAGCAGCACGAAGGTGTGCATATTACCATAGGATACAATGGCACACCAGCTGGGACTAGGATGTGGTTTTTCTTCAGCTTTATTAAAGGCATTCTGTCATGGGAAAATGTTTTTTTAATAATGCTTCCATTAATAATGCTGCTTTAGCAGAATACTGCACTGTTTTTTCAACAGAGCAAACTTTTTTTGTGTTTAATTTTGAAATCTGGCATCGGGCTAGACATATTGTCAGTTTCCCAGCAGCTCCTAGACATGATATCACTCCCCTCCCTCCCCCGCTCCAACAGCCCATCAGCAGAACAATGGGAATGATTTGAGATGGCTGCCTACACACCAATATTACAACTAAAAAAATTCTTGTTTATTTAGGAATACAATTGTAAATGGTAGAGTGAATTATATGCAGTATAAACTGTAGTGATGAATGGAAATTGTTGCTTGTGCAAAAAATTGTCACACATAAAAAAAAATTTGACACCCATTGACTTCAATACAGTTCACATTTTTTTGCTGTTTTGCAAATTTTTTTGCAGTTTCACAAATTTTTCACCAAAAAAAAATGGTGCAGGTTCACTCATCGCTAGTAAACTGTAATTTAAATATAACACCAAGGGGCAGATTTACTAAATTCACATGAAGGATTCGAATATTCGTTCAAATTTTCAAAAAAATTTGAATTTCAAATATGCAAATTAGGCAAATTCGACCAAATTCAACCATCAAATATTCAAATTCTAATGATTCGAATATTCAAATTTAATTTTTTCGAATATTCGATGGTCGAATACTTCCCCTTTAAATTTAAATTCGATCACCTACTTCACCAGATTAAACCTACCGAAATGGGGATCATTCCCTAAGTTCGATCGCTTAAAAATCGTTTGAATATTCGATTCGAATTTTCCTTATTCGATTGATTGAATTGCGCTAAAAAAATTCGAATTCGAAATTTTAATTAAATTTTTTTTAATTCCCCACTATTCCCTGGTCAAATTTTGAATTCTTTTTTGCATTCGAAATTCGACCCTTAGTAAATCTGCCCCTTAATGATGGGCGAATTTATTCCCCAGGCGCAAATTTGCGGTGAATTCCAGAGATTCGCTGCCGGTGAATAAATTTGCAAAACGCCAATGAAAATTCGCCTGGCGAAAATTTACTGGCAAAAAAAAAATGAGACTCGGAGAAATGACGCGACGTGTCAAAAAATTTTGCGGTGTCTCAAAATTTGAGACGCAACTCGTTTTGCTAATTTTTCGACAATTCACAAATTTTTCGGCAAAGTGAAACGGGATAGATTCGCCCATCACTAATAACATAACATTGTGATAGAATCCCTTTAAGGCCTGTAATTAGAGGCAGAACACTTCAGGGTTTAAAAGACCTGCAGTCATATAAAACATCCAATCAGCTTTTGTGACATCACCTCCAATAGCAGTGGCAAATAGTGATGTAACAATTAATCGAAAGCCAATACTGCTGTTCAAAACACTGATTTAAAAATGAACATCCACTTAATCGTTATATATTCCCCAATAGTCATGAGTGAATCTGCCCTGTACCTCTTTTTATGCAAAATGCATTAAAGTCAATTGCCATATTATGTGCTGTTTTTATGGATGTTTTGTGGCTGCTTTTTCGTGCAAAATGCGTTGAAGTAAATGGGTAGTTTTTCTTTGTATTTTTCTCACAAAAACCATTGGACGTTTTTTTTTGGCAATTTTATTCATGCAAAATTAGTCAATATGTTCGTTCTTTCTTTTGCACCTTATTTTTCATGTTCATCTAATTTTTTTTTTGGGCTTTTCATCAATGGCATATTTTCCAGCAAATCCATGCCAGGTGAAAAAATTTGCTCGTAATAATAGCTTAGTATTAATGAACAGGTAAATGCCTGTGATAATGCCTGTTATGGGAATATTGCATTATATTGCATACAGATGCAGTCACTTGGATTTGTGTGTTAAATGCGTTGTGACTTAACTCATCTATCCCATTTATCCCACTTAGCACAGAATATTGTATCACAGCATCCCATCCAATTAAAGATTTCACCATTGAAAACAATGGTGCTTTGGTATGCTAATGAAAAGGTTAAATGCATTAAATGAGTTAAGATAACTTTAGATAACACAGTTTCTTCAATTAGCCCTGAGTCACGACGCATTTAACTTACAAATCCAAGTGACTGCATCTGTATATGTTTAGTGATGCCCTATTGAATATTGAATATAGGTGGGGATTGCTTCATGGTTCCCATTGCAGCCGACACAGCTAATCAGGTGTAGCTTTTAATGCAGAGCACTGGAAATTATTAAATCCCAACACTGAAGATTTTCAGCACAAATGTATTTGATACATGTAGAATCATATGCGCCTTGTTCCATTAGCTAATGTTAGTTTAAGCTTCCCTTTTGAAATCTGTTAATTCCAAATAACATTTGCAATTGCAAAACTGAGAGAGATCCTATAAACAGCATTTATACAAGTACTAAAGGTGAAAACAAGGGGTGCAAGTTGTCAGGCACTACCATTGCTTCTGTTGGCTTACTTTTTGCCTCAAGCCAGTAGAACTTTTACTGTTACTGCCATATTTTTTCTAAAAACATGGCACCCTGCCAGTGATTCTACATTCTCTCTTAGTATATATGAATGAATGAATGAATGAATGCATCTTATATGACCTCTGTCAATGCTCTCCTGCAAACAGCACATTTCATATATTAAAATCTATTGATATGCACCACCTTATCTGTCTTTCTCTAAAAAGATAGATGAGTTCTCACCTATGTCCTATAAAGTGATAATATAACCACACTCTGTCTTCTATTAATATATTTTCCAATATCTCTTAATATCTGTATTTGCTTTCTCTTTCTCATTTTATTGCATAGTGTGCATAGTATGGTAACTGGAAATTATAATTGCCACATGACTTCTCCTTCTGTGATTAACAGCAAATTATCATTCAGTATGTATTCTGGTAGAGATGAGCTATTTTATTTTACACAGTGTCTTGTTCAATTTAAGATCCCAACCCCTTTGTCATCTGCTCCGATTGGAGTAATAACTCTGTTGCAGATATTCATGTTGCTGAAAGATATATGTTACTGTAATTGAACTGGGTGAGCGATGAGCACTAATGAATGTATTTAACAGAAGACCCAGTACAATACCATTTGTTACCTTTTTCCTTTATATCAAAGTTGTATATATTTTGCCATTTATTTCCAACAATAAATCTTGCAGTTTATAAATCAATGTTATTATTATGTGTAGGACAATATCAAAAGTCTTTATCTAGAAATATAAACAAGCCTAACTATAGTTTTCCACTTTAGTTGCCCAGCCATGATATATCACCAGATCTTTTTGAAATTATTTTCTGTCTGTCGATTAGTAATGACTTGGAACCTGCCAGCTCTTTGTGATCAGTGATTTTTTTAAAAGCGATTTCATCATTAATATGAAAATCCATCAATCAATTTGGTTACTGCCAAGCGCACTCTGCCACTCAGATAAGCTCTGCTATTAGATGGAACGGAATTATCTAAAAAATCTGGAAAAAAATGTACATTTTCTGTTATTGAACTCAATAAATTTTAAAAAGAGGATTGCTGAGCTGATAATATTCCTGTATAAAATAAACAGCAAATAAAACACTGCTTCCTGGTTTTTTCTTAAGGTAAACTGCAATTTACTGCATATAATTTCGATGGGAAGGATATCCCTGTACATGCTTTCAACATTAGAAGGCACAATAAATGTAGAGTTTATATTTATTCTGTAGAATGGACATAATAGCTAGGTTAGATAAACCTGAATCTTAAACCTGAGTTTTATCTTTCTAAAGTACAATAGCTGCCAACTGCTAAATTCATGGTCTTTATTCTGAGTCATGGTCTGAGACCCTGAGAACAAATAATGTATGTCATGGTGTGGCTCTCATAAAACAATTGTTGTGCACCAGTTCCAGTTGGTATGTAACAAAATAACTATGATCTATTAAACTTCCCTAGCATTATGCAAAACCTCTTTATCACTCTCTCTCTGTGTGAGCTGCAGTCACTTTATATATCAGCCACAGAGAGCTGGGGAGTGCTAGTCTTAATTGAAAATAATGTAGCCCATTTTTAAATTATTATGTTTAAATTATTTAAGTATTTTGTGTCTAGGAGCTATTTATTTTGCAGATTTTCCTGTTTCAAACTGGCGACAGAAAGCAATACAAAATTAAATCATTGTTGAAGCAGGAAAGGAACTAAGGAATTTGGTTACAAGTCTATGGGGCAGATTTACTAATGGTCGGATTTCAAAGTGAAAAAACTTATAAAGGCTATATTCAATCGAAAATGGACATATTTCAAATAGGTCCATTTTCGATCAAATAAAAATCGTTTGAATCGTTCGAATCCATCGTTCGATTCGAAGTATTTTTTTTTAAATTAGATTTTCCAGGACTTAGAAAAAATTTCAGGAAAGGTTCCAGGAGCAGAGCCGGTTGTACCAAGTGCGGGGCCCAATTGGAACAATTTTGCCGGCCCCCTAGAAGGAATTTTGCTGTCTGTCCCAGGGTCATATAGCTGGATGGGCAAATAGTGCCTGCTTTCCCCTCTGTCGAAGTGACGGCTGCCAGTTGGGGATGAGGGCAGGCTGCGCAACTGGGAGAAAATGTAAACTGTCGGTGCAGCACCAGGGATTATATAAACAACATTAATGCATTTCACTTGTTATTTGGGTCAGTTGGGTTTGGGGCGGGCTGGTTGACTGCTGCAAGTCTGCTCTGGTTTCTGTGTTATCAGCAGCTTGTTTCCCCTTCTTCCTGGTGCAGAGTGAAGCCCCGCCCCTTAGCTTACTGAGCTGACCTTATCTTTCTGACTAGTCGGAGAAATCATTTGCTGCTGTGACATAGCAGAGAGGAAGGGGGAGCCAGTGTGTGCACCAGCAGCTTTTTTTTTTTTTCTCCTCATGTGCACTCCCTGCTCGTTCGTTCATTCCATATCACAGCAGCACTGAGAGGAATATTTCTCTGACACTGCTGATGTACTGTAGGTAAAGTAACAGCCCTTTCTCAATTTATAACACATTTTATAATGCTATTGATGGCTATGCCTGATCTTCTGTCTGGTTATGTAAAGAATAAAGCTGATTTTTTACTGAGTTTGATTAACTCATTCATGTGTCCCTTTACTGATCAATTTATGTACAAATTAGATTTTTTATTTTTCCATTTATGCATACTGACATAGATTAACTATGGTGGTTGTGCAAGTGATTGTTGATGAGGCAGGGGGAGCTGATTTATTATCAGTTAGAATGGCAAGTGGGTCCCCAAGATATACCAAATGCAATCCACTTGCCTTGCAAGCTGTAGATTTCACCAACGCTGTTTTGTCTGGTGATGTGATGCCAGTATGCACTCCGAGGAAGTGATATTGATTTGGACAGTGTCATAGGTTCCGTCAGAGTAGTCTGGAGCTGCAAGAAAATGTACATATATAAATCTTTTTCTTTTCTTTTATATTCTGCTGGTAATTTCAAATTGGAAACTCATCTAACTTCTGTGTAAAGACATATAAACATTCTATAAACCATTTGAATTATTTAGAATGTCTGTTTTAGATTCATTGCATTTTTAGCTTTCTAAACATTGTGCCAGAAAAGGGGGTTCGAATTGTGTGTGCAATGAAAATTTGAGTTTTCGAGTTGTAATTTTTGGTCAAAACTTACATGCGAGTTCATTCATGTTCATTCAAGTACAATCAAGATTTAAAAAACCTTTGATAAATAACCCCCTTGATGTCCCTGATATATAGATAATGAGTGAGTACAAGGTCTCTTGTCTTTGCTTGCATGGTGATTCCTGGGGTTGTAAAGGTCCTATTGAAGGGAGTCCTTCAGAACTTTCTAGGGAAGGCTTAGAACCTCAGTGGAATAAGGGAAGATCCATTTAGTGCTTAAGGGCTAGCTTGTGGTAGGCTATATTTTTATGTTTAGTTGGTCCAGAAGTGAAAGATGGTGATCTTAACATTCTGAAGTGTACTCAAGGGGTGTAGAGGATTAATATCCATGGTATATTTCCACAATTGCACATTTTTTTTTAACCATTATCACTTTGTATAAAAACCACTGGAGTTCATTAACATACTTTATGTTGTTGTAATCAACATTTGGTAATTATTATATATATATATATATATATATATATATATATATATATATATATATATATATAACACTTTACACCAGGGGTGTCCAAACTTTTGGCTTCGAGGGCCACATTGGAAGAAGAAAAATTGTCTGGGGGCAACACATGAAATTCACAAACACTTTTGATTTGTAAAAGTAAAGAAAATTACCAGATGGAGCTATAGACTGGAAAATGTGACACCTAGACATTAAATAGACTTATTATTATATTATTATTACTAACTGGACAATGGACAGAGTCCCCCTACTCCTATATCCTTTGCAACATGACATTTTCTTGTTTCAAGCTGGGCCGCATTCATATCCATCCTGGGCCGCTTTTGGCCCTCGTGCCGCAGTTTGGACACCCCTGCTTTACACAGTACAGTAAGTCATCGCTGCACAGAGTTTTATTTCTGACATTTGCAGGCTTTCTAAAAGATGTCTAGGATTCCTCCAGTCCAGTAGCTTAAATGCAGAGCAAAATTGGCCTGCTGTTATATAATTGTTTGGTTGTAAGCATTTTTAATTATTGCCACAACATGCTCCCCAAAAATGTTATAGTACAACACCGTAATAATAATAAATCATTGTATTTACTATATATTTATCTGATTTATCTATGCCGCCAAGTGGAACCACCAATAAAAATACAAATAGGAAATTTAGTTCCTAAAACAAAAACTGTGGTACATCAAAAATGGAACCATACAAACATCCCTATACCAAAAACCAACAGGCTGTCCTGCATATCTTATGTGGGACAGTTTTCATCCTCATCACAAACAAAATCAATTGTGTTTAGCCACGCTCTGAGATACAACCGGACTTGCCCAAACCTTGACAGAAACATATCCATTCCTTACGGAAAATCAATTCCACAGAGCAACTCAAATACCCAGAGACAAAGGTAATACTCTTAGATTACAAAGAAAATACAGAAAAAAACAGGGGATCTATTCTAGTTACCTACAACCCACAACTGAACATTATTAGAAAAATAGCTAGAGACCTGCAACCCATGCTCCATACAGATATTTTTTTAAATAAAATTTTATTGGAATATTCACTTCAACCCTTCAACTTCACTGCCCCTAAGAGAGGGCCTTCATTTAGGGTCAGGTTTCATGTCACACTATGTGACTGAAGCCAGACCCCTGAACTATTTACAACCCACCCTGATTCATTGTGTTATCTCTACAATTGATCTCTACCTGTGACTTCCTAATTTATTGCCCATGAATACCTTTCCCTGATCTAATAGTATATGCTGTGCCCTTCTAGCCCTCATTTGTATTTTGCCTGAGGAAGGGGCCTTGGTGCTCCACAAGCTTGAAATGTATTCTTATTGTTAGTCAATATAGGTATCACTTCTACAATACTTATTTGTTTGTTTGTTTTTTTTAACTGTTATTTTCGTTTCTACTTCAGAAATTCTGAGAGTCGATGTAATCTCCTTCAATCCTGTACTCTGAGGGGCCAGATTATTAATATGCTGGCAACCATAAATTATCTTGTTGACGGGGCTCTAGTTGATCATCCCTGTTCTATAAATATATATACATAAACTTTGAAGCAAGTATCTGCACGTCACAGGTCTTATACTATTTCTCCAAATAAAAACTTTTCTGTTTACACTATAAGACCTGTGACGTGTGGATACCTGCTTTAATGTTTATTACTGCACCCAGGCACATTTAGCATTTATAAGTGAATTCCAGAATATATATAAATAGCACTTGTATGTTACACTTATATTTATTCACATGCAGTATGCATATACTATTTAAATATATATATATATATATATATATATTTGCATACACACACACACACATATATAATAAATCTCTGTTTAGCAAATCTTTCATATGTTTTGGACAAAGACTGTTTAGTAACAAAGTGGCAAGGTCATCATAGAAACAGCATGTGTTTATTTGAAATACCTCTGCATACAATACATTAACACCTAGGGGCAGATTTACAAAACTCACATGAAGAATTAGAAGTTCAATCGAATTTTAATTAAATTTGAATCTTCGAATATACAAATTAGTCAAATTCGACCATTGAATATTCAAATTTGAATTATTCGAATATTCAAATAAAATTTTATTTGAATATTCGAATATTCAATAGTCCAATAACTTTCCCTTTAAATTTTTATTTGACCACCTACTTCGCCAAGATCAAGCTACCGAATTGGAAATCATTAGCTGAGATCGAATAAAAAAATTGCGGTAAAATTCTTCGAATTCGATAGTCGAATTCGAATGATTTTACTTCCCCACTATTCCCATGGTCGAATTTCAAATTTTTTTTTAATTCAAAATTCGACCAATAGTAAATCTGCCCCCTAGAATGACTATACATTGGCAATACAGTATTACCTTTAATTTTTAATATTGTTTATGAAAAAGAGTCTTACTCTTGATTTTTTCTCCAGTTCTAGCATGAGCCTTTCATGTTGTTCAGCTATTGCCAGAGTAGCGGAATGGACCTTTTGGTAGATCTTCTCTCCTTCTCTTGTTTGGAATGTAAACAGTCCCTCACCAGTGTCACACATTCTGTAAAAAAAAGCATCACTAGTGAAAATAAGAGTGATTATATTGGAATAAAAAAAAACCAATATACCTTGGAACTTAAATTGCCTTTAAAAGTATCACGTTCATGCCTCTTATTTTAGCATGAGAGAAACAATGCCATTAAAACTGTTAGCTTATTTTAAAATCTTGTTTATAAGACAGGAGGTTAGGACTAAGGATGTCCCAGCTAAGATTGCAGTTCAATTATTATATATTATATATTTAAGACTATCTTTTCAAACAATATTCTTACCCAATAAAGATTTCAGGTCAGTCTTTATATGTTGGCTCCTCACTCCACAATCATCACTACAATTATTTATTTTTGCTAAATCTGCCTGTTAGGCAGGTTCTTCTAGCAGACGCAAGGGAGAACAATCTTTTGACCTAACAAGATTAGCATAGGTTTTCACGCTACTTTTTGTTTTTTGCACTGCTGTTACTATGAAAAGTGACATTTTATTTCTTTATTTCTACAGAAAACTGCTTTCTTTCTTTAAACTGTAAAGACCAGTCATTTCTATTTTCTGACCTAAAGTGATCTCAGGGATGTGATTATAGCAATAATATCTACTGCAGCTGGAAAGAGAATCGATCTCCTTACAAGTCTTTTCTATGTTTTAGTTTCACATAGAAACATATTTTACCCAGTGACTTGGTGTTAAAGAGGTTAGAAGTTATGTAGCCATTAAGGAAGCTCACTATTGGGTAGTCCAGACACCACAAGCCTTGAAATTGGACTACGTAGTGGCCAGCTGCTTCTAGTGAAGACATGAGGCGGTTGGAATATCTCTTTATATGTTGCTATTTGGAAGGTATTTGGTTATACAGTATTATTAACGAGAAAATGATTGGTTTCTCTATTTAATAAAAGTTGGACATACATTTAGGGACATGTACTGTATACAGTAGCAAAAGGTTACAGGCACGAATTTTTGATATTTCAAGAGCCAGTTTGATTTTTTTTTTTATAAACATGTGTCAAAATGTATTCTCCAAACCTTCAGGAGTTTTTATCTCAGACCATCTAAAAGACTGATTGGTCTGGGATTTCAAATCCTAAAGAAGGCTATAAATCATTCTGTTAAATAAATACACTCTCTGTTTAAGTTGCAAGAAACACTGGAGCCAAAGTATTATGCACAGCATAGATTTACAGTTGTACTACACCATGCCTCCACATCATTTCAAGGGCTCATCCCCTGAGAATCTCATCTGGAGCAAATTATTGGGGTAAAGCTCATAGTCCAAGAACAGTGCCACTTAACTTACTATAGTGTTACACTTGAAACCTGGTGTTTCTGCATAAGGGGCCAACAATTTGAATCACTGTATCTTACGTCTGTTAATCCATACAATAAACCAAATATGATTATTTTGCCACCAATATGGATTCATGCAGCTTAGTTACCATCAAATAAAAGCCACTATTTTATTATTGCAAAATGAGCCAATGTCAACTGAAATACGTCTATTATCAACTCCCACATGCCAATTTATCACTGGATTTATCTGTGGTTGTAAAAAAGGAATTTGAAAGCTAAAGTCCAATGCAAGCATTTTCACAGGCAATAAACTGACCCAATAGCATAGGAAATAAAACATGATGAAAAATTAATACCATAGATTAAAGGAACAAGTATGTTTAAAAGGACTGTTCCAATGACATTCATACAACCCTCATTATAAGATACATCAGTTGAATGCATGGAAACAAGTACTGTAGTTGATTTTTTAATTGATAAATACACTTTTCAACAATAACAAGAGAATGGCAGATCTTTGTCAGATGTACTGCCTGCAGCCATGACTATACTTTCAGCTTCAAATAACCCTAGCATCTGTGTATCTTCTATTGAGAAAATTAATATATCAACCGTGGGTCATAGACAAGGAGACAAATTCAAAGAATTGTGTCTCATCACTTACTCCAAATTCAGCAAGTTTCATGGTTCAATAACTTCCCCTGGTAATATGGTCTCAGAACTGTTTTTTAAGTAGAATGAACAGTTTTATGGTGACAAGTTTAATTATAGTTTTTCTGCAGATGAAAAGAAAAAGTAACAGCTAATCTCATATATGTTTGTTTTAATAACCCCTGTGTCTTTGTTGAATGAATATACTCTCAGATATAATGTGAACATCTTTCAAAGATCAATATGTGTCACTGCTTGGTGTTGATATGTGTGGAAGGAAATTGGGTACATGACTGACCTGTTAAAAAGCAGTCCCCTTGGGAAGGAAATTATATTTCTTTCCACTACATTTTCCTTAACAGCCTTTGAAATCTGACATTTTGTAATTATCAGTCTAATACTAGACATATCTTCTTTTGTCATTTCATATATACTTTTTTGCAGTTGTGTTGATCTTTAGCACTCATACATTTCAAATCAGTGGACACTGACTAGGAACTTTGGATTTCCATTTTGGGATTAATCACTGCATAGTGCAGAACAAGAGACGGGGGCTTCTTCTATGCTAGGTCAAGGGAAAAGCAAGTGACCTGCACATTTTTTTGGCTCAAATGTTTTATTTTTATTATTATTATTATTAACATGTATTTCTATAGCGCCAACTTGTTGCATAGCGCTGTAATTTTTATAAACAAAGTGCAAAGTGTTTGTATTGCGTAATCTGAATACAGAAAAATAGTTTAAAGGGATCCTGTCATGGGAATTATTTTTTTCCAAAATGCATCAGTTAATAGTGCTGTTCCAGAAGAATTCTGCACTGAAATCCATTTCTCAAAAGATACATATTTTTTTTATATTTAATTTTGAAATCTAACATGGGGCTAGACATTTTGTCAATTTCCCAGGTGCCCCAAGTCATGTGACCTGTGCTCTGATAAACTTCAATCACTCTTTACTGCTGTACTGCAAGTTGGAGTAATATCACCCCCTCCCATTCCCCCACTCAGCAGCCTAACAACAGAACAATGGGAAGGTAACCAAATGGCAGCTCCCTAACACAAGATAACAGCTGACTGGTAGATCTAAGAACAGCACTCAATAGTAAAACCCATGTCCCACTGCGTTCCATTCAGTTACATTGAGAAGGAAAAACAACAGCCTGCCAGAAAGCAGTTCCCTCCTAAAGTGCTTGCACAAGTCACATGACCAGGGGCAGCTGGGAAATTGACAAAATGTCTAGCCCCATGTCCGAATTCAAAACTGAATATAAAAAAAATCTGTTTGCTCTTTTGAGAAATGGATTTCAGTGCAGAAGTCTACTGGAGCACCACTATTAACTGATGCGTTTAAAAAAAACATGTTTTCCCATTACAGTTTCCCTTTAAATAGCATTTTTTAACCTTTTTCTATAGGTGGAACATTTAAAAAAACACTTTAAATTTAGTGTGGACAGCTCCCATTAACTTCTACAAGAACTTTTTATGCTGAAGTTTTACATTTTAGGTTCACAAATTTTTTGGGCTTAATACATTTTGTAACATATTAAGAATTTATGATTTGAATTTAAAGTTGCAAAAAAAATTTAATTTGAAGCATAATTTCAAATCTAAACATTTATAAATCCCCCCACGCTTAGTATGATGTATACAGTCATATTGTAAGGGACTCTGCGGTTTGATTCATTTTTTTTTGTAATTACTTGCTGTTTTCTTATGAAATTTTCAGGCTTGGGATTTTAAGTGCAATCTGGCACCTAACATTTGTAGCATTATTAATAGGTGGAGTTGTGTTACAAAACAGGATATGTAACTGTTTAACTGTTTGTAAGCTAGAATGAACCCCAACACAAATATAGAAAATTATGGCATCTAATCAATACTTACCTCCCAGATTCAAATGTAAACCATGTAGAATCCCTGCCATATCTCCTTAAAGAGCTTAGAGGCCACATAACTAGCTTGACTTTTGCATTGTGAATATCCCACAGATAGATGTTCTCATGTGTGATCTGCATTGTGCATTCCCCATAGATGTCTAAATTTGGTGTTGGCATGAGATAGACATTGAACCGTTCTAAGGGAAGAGAATAAGACAAGTTGAAGTCACATTTATATTATGATGTTAACAATTTGCATGTGTATAAAAAGGGGTCTTCAAAACAAAATATTTTACTTATGGGGACCACATCTTTCAAACTACATGCATAGTTTACAGCATGGTGGGCAGTAAAACACTCAAAATAAATATCCCCATCCCGCACACATGAAGAGCAATTGCCTTGATTGACTCAGCGTATATTCAAGATGTATGTTTATCACTCTAGAATACTCACTGACATGTTTTCACATGATAATTGAATGCCCCTCCATTTACGTGAATGGAGGGACAAGCATTTTCATGTACACTGTGCTGAAATTAGAAGATGTCACGGTTGGCACCCTAAATTCAGAACCGATGCTAAGCACCCTATTCTCAGCTCTTCCGCCTATAATAACTGCCTTTCACCTTGGGAGGAGCCCTCGGCTAATCAGATGCCACCAGGCCTTTTTCAGAGAGATGCAAAGTGAGGGGTTCTGAACAAGCAAAGGGACACAATGGTTAAACAGAGTCTTTTGGGCGGACGATCACGGTACAAGGTGTACACAGAATTCAAAGTCAGATCAGGCAGGTTTGGGGCAAGCAGAGTACAGATGAAGTCAGGCAGTCAAGGGTCAAACCAGGAGATCAATAAGAAGGGATGCAGAATAAATGGTTACCAGGCAAGAATAAAGTCGGTTACCATGCAAGGGTCAGGATACAGAAGTCAGGATAGTCAGAATCAGGCAGGGGGTCACAACAGGTAGTCAAAGCCCAGATAAACAGAAGCTCAAAATAGCACAGAAGCACCAGGAATTAGATCCTATCACAGGCAATTAAAAAAATACAAAAGGTCTATTTAAATACTTGAAATTTCACACCATTGCACACTGACATCATCACGCCAGCGCGCAAGTGCCTATAAATAAAAGACATGCATGCCCCGTGCGCACTAAGAAGCCAGTAAAGAAGAAGAGGAACCATGCGGGCGCGTCCAGTAGACCTGGAGGGTGAGTGCTTCTAACAGAAGAGCAGCAAAAACAGTTTGGGACCTAGAGTTTGGTTTGGACATTTGTATTAAATTGTATATATGTATATGCCCACAAACACCAAACAAAACACTGCTTACATCAACACAGACATATGAAAATGTAAAAAAAGCAGAAAGAATGGAAGGATAAATAAGGTGAAACAAATATATATTAGAATACGGGAAGTAGAAAGTGCATAATGGGTTACAAGATGACTGCAAACGAGAACATAGGGGAAATTGAAACGAAAATTAAATAGGAGAGTCAATGCAAATGTTGTCTTTAAATGAAGCATTGGTTGAAGGACACATAAATTGTTCGCATAAATTGACAACTTCTATTAGCATCTGACATACAGTATGTAGGGAACTGAATTATAAAGACTTATTAACCAATGCCCCTCTATTGTGGCTGTGATTTAATGAACACAAGGTTGTATACTGTATTGATAAAATGTATGATAATAAAGATATTTGGGTAAAAGACACTGCTTATATTTCTGTATAGATTTCAATGCATATGTACTGCCTCTTCTGAGGAAGGAAGCAAGTGTGCTTATTGACACTGGGAGTTGGGATAATTCAGGGTTCCCATAGCTGGTTGTATTAATAGGTGCTAAAGGATGACCAACTTCAATTCAAGAAAAAGTGCATGCTCAATAGTCTTCATTTTGATGCATAAAGCACAATTAAAGTAGAAGCAACTCTGTGTGTGTGTGTGGCCACGATAATGTGATACGAGTCTGAAAACTGTAATTTGCACACTGTAAATGTGTTACAGTATATAGTCTGTTTCTTACCACTTATATAATACATACTAATATAAAATGTATATGTATCAATTAATTTAAAATACATATATTTTCCCACAAAGCAGCATATAGCAGATAAAAACACCTGAGTTAGTTGATGGGAAGATGTTTGTAACATATTAAGAATTTATGATTTCATAAAGCATTTCATTTTCCATCATTTGAAATGTGATTGTAAAGACTGATGCTACAGGAGGATAAAAGAGTCCAATGCTTGCCGGTCTTGAATTTAATTACTTTCCAAATCTGCAAAATAATGATTATAAAGCAGACTCTGGGGAAACAGTTTGCAATGGCAGACAGAATAATCAATACAAGTGGGGGATGAATATGAAAGCAAAATTGCTTTAGGGTTGTCACTGGTTATATCATTCACTGTGATGACAGGACTGCTGAATAAATCCAAATGAAATTGAAACTTTGTATTAAGCTAAATGAGTATGAGGTTGTTAATGTGGGGAAGTTGAAAGTTACATGCATACGAAGAAGAAACAACCTTAAAAAAACATTACTAGAGCATCTGATTGAATGTTTTGGGTGCAGATTTATAAAAGGGAATACTGTATAAGACAACTGTTGGCTGGTGACAGACTGTGCAAGTTAATTTATTCTAGAATGAGGATAAGTGAATTAAAGGACAGTTGAAGCCCTGCAGTAACATTGCTAAGTGCTTTGGTCAAGTCTGTTCTTAGTGGTACTGGGTCCATTTCAGTTCAATAACAAATAGGAGCTGAGTTTGGAAGACTGCTTATGTCAAATGGAAAGACAATAGCTTTCAGTTGGACTGTACATATTAATCTAATTCACTTTGTTTAGCCTCTTCATAGCTTTCTTAAGCTACAGATGCAGCCACTTGGATTTGTGTGTTAAATGCGTCGTGACTCAGGGTTAATTGAAGAAACTGTGTTATCTAAAAGCTAAGTAATAACTGGAAAGTTTGTCTTGACCAGGGAGACCCATTTATTAAAGGTTGAATTTTAATGGTATTACAGCTTTGATTAACCATGATTAAACTCTATTGCTCTAAAATCACAATATCATGAAAATGATCAAAGATATGAATATAAAAAGTATAAACAGAAAAAAAGTGCATAAAAATAATATGATTATCTCTAAAACCTCTAAAAATGCAAGTTTTTCAGAAAATGACTAGCCAAGAAAAGTCCAAAAACCTCTAAAAGTCTTAATTGTTAAAAAAAATCCAATAGGAATAGCATAGCATAAAAAATATGATTTGTAAAAAAAATATTAGTAAATATGCCCCTAAGTATTTTACAGATGGACCTATTTTCAATTGTTTTTCATTATTTATTTTGGAGGTTTTTAAAATGTTTTAATTTATAAGCCTTCCTGCTCTGCCTCTTTCCAAAACACAACTGATCAGCTGATGTTATCTGGTTGCTGAGGTCACTAAGCAAAGAACATATTGACTAGGCTGAAACACGTTTGCAGTTTTTGCACTGTATATGTAGCCCAATAGTGTGTGCTTTTATAATGGAGAAATAAAGTAAGACGTTTAAAATAACCTTGTGAGAGACTGCAGTGGATTCCGGACAAAGTGAATCATTTATGTGTAAACCACATTGTTTGCCGAGTGGGAGTGTCAGGAAACCCACAAAGGATCTCTGGCATGTAAGGTGGGGAGCTCCTCGACTCATGCATGATTAAAAGATTGACTAGGAGGCCTGACTTTTATTGTCAATCTAATTTGTTATTGATTACTACGACCCTCTACGTCATCTTGTATATGGATTTCAAAATTGCTCCCTGGTTGCTACATTAATTAATCCCCTTGTCTGCTATTGACAAAGTACTAAAAGTTAATTTTAAGTAGTCCCTTTTAGAGACACCAAAGAATGGAAGTTCCTGCTAGTAGAGCTTCTACTCTTGAATGTAACATACAGACACAAAAGGAAGGGTGCAGCTATTCATAATAGTTAGTCTTTTATGTGCCAAGACTGAATTAGATGTCCAAAACATAAATAATGTGAATTCATCAGAAATAATTTTACAGATTACTGAAGTGCTCCTTAATGTAGAAATAGAAGCCTGGGAGAGAAAGAGACAGCTGCATTTTCAATGAGAAAGGTTATTTCATGATCCATATATTTTATTGTTTTGTTTCTTACAATGAACACTCTTCCACTCCCTTTATTGTACCTAGCTTCTGCATCTGATACTATTCAACATTTATTTCTATCTGGACAGCACTTCTATCAAGGTTGCGTTAACACAAAATAGATGAAGAAGAATTAGAACAGTTCTTAGAGTATAGTTAATACATTGTTGTGTAACAGTTTGGCTGCAATAATTAATGTTCAATACATTCCACCTTTCATTATAAGCAAGATAAAGCAGGAGAAACCAGACTATAAAAAGCTGTTATAAGTGTTTCATCTTTTGGTTTAATGGAACAGTAAAATGTCAATTTAATTGCAGTAGAGTGCAGAATCCATATGTATAAAGCTGTTCTGTTTTTCTTTGCCGCATGGTGTGACTTAAATTGCTCCCATAGCTTTTGGGACCGATACAGTTTGCAACCTTTTAGGACTGAGCCCACTTTGCAGATCAGTATTTGTTTCACTCACCTTAGCTTGTAGTAATAATAAACTTACTGAGGCATCATTGTTACACTAAACCTGCTATCAATTCAAATCTACTTAGGACAGAAATAGGGGTAATTTATGACCACAAGTGGATTTGTGGGGCCACTAAATTGGCCACAGTCAGTTGGGTGAAAGTTTCAAAGTTATTCCATAAGGTATTTGTGTCAACACATGTTCCTTGCATTTTTATCTAGTTGCTGCTATCTTCCTTATGCCTCCTGTACTGAATTTTGCGCAGGTGTATCTTTTGACACAGGGCATCCCTGTGCGCCTAGTGTTAGAACAAACCAGCCCCCAAAAGATGTGAAAGGCGTGTTTTTAACATTAGCCAACAAAATGGTACGACACATTCTAAATGTCTTTTATAGATTAATTTACATGCAAGGGGGAAATTAGATTTGTGTTTTTGTATGTTTTCTCGCCACAAATGCACAGGATATTTTGGCTCAAGCATTACAAATGTCTGCAGTCATATTGCCACCCAAGGAGGTGGCAGGATTTTTGGTGCAGTGCTGATCTTTCATTTTGTCCATCCAGAAAATGAAACAACAATAGATGATATGAACATGTAAATATTTTTATGGACATTTCATACTAACAAATAAGTAGTATACATGGAATAAAATGATGCCTAAAATATGAATTGGGTACAGCAATAAATTGAGATAAAAAATAATTACTTTTTGTTTATCGCTTAGGATAAAGTAAAAAAAAAGTTAAGAAAAAAATGCATTAAGCTCTACGGGAACATATGTAAACTGTATTGAAAATACAGCACAGTGAACATGAATAATCCTTAATTGATTAAGTAGCGTAATTTAATTAGCAGTTCATCATCAGACATTACAGGAAATAATTAAATACCTGAAGGGTATTAAAGGGCCAATGTACCTTAATCTTTTATAATTAAAAATATAGATTTAGAGAGATGTTGAGAACAGTATGTTTAATTCCCATATGCTTTATTTTCCCCAGATTTCTGTAAAACTATTACTGGCTGGGCCTGCAGTCTTAGCCTTGCCTAATCATCCATTACCTGACAAGGAGGTTGGCTACAGGCATTTTTTTTTATTGATAGCCATTCACAAGTTCATTTTATTTGTTTCATTTACTTTTGAGCCAAACTTTATCTTTAATTTTTAATACATTGTGACACTATAGAAAAATCGTAATCCTCCCCTAAAATCCTTGGACAATTGCATTTCTGCAAAGGTTCTAAACAACTGTAAACCTATCCCTTGAGGCTTTCTCATCACTCCTCTTTAACTAAGAATAATAACTTTCCAGCAGATTTCTTTGTAGATTTATGAAGGCTACAATGTCGCGTGAACAATTTGATGGCAAAAGCATGCAGTCAAAATTTCAGTGTTTATTTTGACTGGCAACCTATTCTGTAATTATGTGACGCATAACTATTCAGTTAGAGATTGGTAAAATCTGTTAAAATTGAAACCAATGCATGCAGCAACTAAGACCAACCCCCATTGCCTAAAAGAGTTTTTTGGCCTAAAAATTTAACGATCTGCTTCTGATACGGAATCTTAAACTTGAACCCCTTGTTTGAATGTAATATAGTGCAACTCATTGGTTCTCTGCCAGAATTCCTGAAATAAAACAATATATGTTTTGGCAAGATGCTTTTAACACTGGTCCAACTAGGTAATGCTCAAATCATCAGAACTCTCTATAATTTATTCTGCAATTATTTCTTTATTTAAGGATAAATCATTTGTTCCAGGTAATTTTTCTTTAATTTACCGAATAACCTTCTGTTCAATTGATTTAGCAAAAAAAATACATCCACTGTTACCCCAAGGTAATGATCATGTTAAACATAGGTATCAACATGATAAACACACGGGTATCATAATCTGCATGTTAATGCTAAACATTAAGATAAACTACTCACCATTTTGCTCTCGCTGTACTCCAGCAGCAAGAAGGTCAGGTTCACCAAGGCTTATATCATTAATTCTTGTTCCTAAACATTCCACACAGAGGAATTTGCACCAATCCTCTGCTTCCAGCTCTGTAAATGATAAAATGCAATCCATTTTTTATAATATTAATGAATCAGTTTGAATAATTATGTTATACTGTTATACAAGTACAGGATCCTAACCTGTCTTAATTTTAAATGGACATATTTTAAAGATGAAGAATCTGAACACATAACAATATACAGTACATTGATATTCCCAGGGGTGTTTCTCTGGCTGCTGCCGCCTGGAGCAGCAACCCCGATGTCGCCCCCCCTCCTGCTCCACGCTTTGAACTTATAGCGTCAGAGCGGGTGGAGGAAGGGCCGCATCACCAGTGCAGCGAGAGATGTTGCATTCACTGCACTAGAAGAGCCGCATTTCAATTTTAAAAAATGGAAGTTCGGCTCTTAAAGTTACCAGAGGCGGCTTTTTGCTTTTTGTAACTGGTTATGCTACTATATATGTGTTTATTTGCTCATGTTTTTATTAAGTTTAAGATATTTCAATGTGAGTAGAAATCTGATTTAAGATACACAACTCTCTTCAAACAGTCACAATAGGAATAGGTATTTTTATAAGTTATACAGAAGCTGATTTTATCATTTGCCAAAGTTACACTGTCAAGTATAAAATATTCACCTTAAACAGAGCAGCATGATCACTTCTTCCATTATTAGATTTATTATTATTAGATTAGAATGTGGTGACATTCTTTAATTCAATTTCTATATAGCAAATATGCATGAAAATGAACCATGCAGCACTAGAAATTCTAAATGGCTAAATGTTTCTACAGCATTATTATTATATGTGTTCTTATATAGAATTATGTTACATTCAAAGCATATAAGGGTTATTATAGGCATATTTAGTACATTGCTTGCTATAAAGCTGACTTCTTTACATTTTATGTGAACCTCTAAAAAAACATTAACTTAAAAATTTAAATAAGTTTGCAGAAATACTCATCAATTATGGTATTTTACACACTGCATAACTGTAACATATAGGGGCAGATTTACTAAGGGTCGACTATTGACTATTCGACTATTAAATAGGCCAAAATTCGATTCGAATTGTAAAAATTTCAAATCAAATTTTAAAATCTGACCATACAAAAATCTAAGTACTGTCTCTTTAAAAAATTCAAATTCGACACCTTAAACCTGCCAAATTTCTTTTCTAGCCTATGGAGGACCTCCTGGAACCTTTAAGAAGTGTTTTTGAAATCTTTTGAAAATTGAAGGATATTGGCAAAAATAGTTTGAATCAATCAAATCAAATGATGCATTCTAACGTTTTATTCTATTGAAAATGGACCTATGCGAATGAAAAAGGTAAATTTTTTGATCGAAAAAGCACTTGAAAAAAGTCTGAAGGTTGAATTTTGAATTTTTTTTAATTCGAAATTCAGAGCAGATTTAGGGGCAGATTTACTAAGGGTCGAAATTCAAAATTAGACCATCAAATTTTTTTAATAGCTTTTTCTATCAAAAATTTACCTTTTTTGTTCGAATAGGTCAATGAGGTTGAATAAAAATCATAAAAATTCAGTGTTCATTTTGAACGATTCAAGCGATTTTGACCAAAATTCAAAATTTTTTACAATTCAAATTGAATTTGACCTATTCGATAATCGAAGTAACCATAAATTACTTCAAAATTCAAATTCAAATTTTTTTAATTCAGATTTCCCCATCGACCCTTAGTAAATCTGCCCCTTAGTAAATCTGCCACATAATGTTATAATCCTGGCCTATAGTTTACAGTAAACTTAACAATTTTCCATAGGTATAAGAACATTAACTGGTAACTATTTTAACATACATGGGGCATGTTTATCAAGATTGGAGATAAATATTTGGAGAGATTTCTGGAGATGTTGCCCATAGCAACCAATCAGCAATTAGATTTAAACAGCCACCTATAAGTTAGCAAATATCTGATTGGTTGCTATGAGCAACATCTCCAGAAATTTCTCCAGATATTTATCTCCAATCTTAGTAAACATGCCCCATAGTATGTTAAAACATAGTATATATAGGTTTAAGATACATAATCCGGAAACCAGTTATCCAGAAAGCTCAGAATAACAGAAAGTCAGTCTCCCATAGATTTCATTTTATCCAAAAAATCCAAATTTTTAAAAATCATTTCCTTTTTCTCTGTAATAATAAAATAGAAGCTTGTACTTGATCCCAGCTAAAATATAATGAATCCTTATTGGAAGCAGAACCAACCTATTTGGTTTATTTAATGTTTAAATTATTTTCTAGTAGACATAAGGTATGACGATCCAAATTATGGAACAATCCATTATCTGGAAAACTCCCAAGTCCCAAACATTCTGGATAACAGTTCCCATACCTGTAGATATATATATATATATGTACTGTATTGTATGTACTGTATTTATATTTTTAATTGTTAATAAATTAGTAGTAACAAACAAGGGATCACTGCATTAATAAGTAATAATAAGTGCATTATTATAAATACAGTTCACATAAATGTAAAATATAATTACACAGTGTCGAGGAGACAAAAGGATGGAGGACCCTACCCCGTGGGGCTTACAGTCTAAATGGGAGGGTAACTTACGGACACAATTTGGAGGGGTAATAAAGTGCTTTTACAGTGGGTGAAACTGTCGCATAAGTGCCAGTTCCCAGTTCAGGTGTTATCCAGGTGCTCCCAGTCTCTGAGTTTTGTTTTAAAAACATTGAGGGAGGATTCTCTCCAGAGAGATTCAGGAATGTCATTACAAATATAAGGAGCTGCAAGAGAGAAGGGTTTGACACGGGAAACAGTGGTAGAAGTAGGGGGTACAACCAAGCGGTTACTCTGGGAGGAGCGGAGGTTTCGGCCAGGAACATATAGAGGAACAAGAGATGAGATGTAGTTAGGTGTAAAGGAATGAAGGGCTTTAAAGGCTACGAGGAGAAGTTTATAATTTGTCTTTGTTTTATAGGAAGCCATGATAATGATTTCAACAGGAGAGAGGCCTGTACCCTTTTGGATAATTCTTGTAGCAGAGTTTAATACAGACTGTAGCAGGGAGAGATGGGAATTAGGGAGGCCAGTTAGTAGAAGGTTACAGTAATCTAGTCGGGATAGGATGAGAACATGCATGGGTGTCTTGGCTGTAGCAGGTGAAAGGAAGGGATGGATTTTGGCAATATTACGTAAGAAAAAGTGAAAGGATTTGACAGTGGCGTTAATATGATCAGAGAAGGAGAGAGAGGAGTCAAAGATTACCCCCAGACAGCGTGCTGTGTTGACCGTGTAAATGAGCATGCCATCAATATAGATAGTAAAACAGGGAGTAGGGCCAGGCTTAGGTGGAAAGATGATTAGTTCAGTTTTTGTTAGCCTGTAAAGGGGCAAATGAGTCAATATATATATATATATATATATATATATATATAGTTCTAATGAAGATCAAATATAAAATGTAAGACTAAAGACTAAATAAATAAATACAATTACTAGCATAGTCCTATCATGCCTAAAAAGGCACATAAATCTATAAATAAAACAAGCTTTTTGAAATGATCAAACCTTTGTAGTGCAATAATGTGAAGGACAAAGGGATAGATTTATATGTATTAAGTATTTTAATAAAAAATTATTTAATAGACATACCTTTCTCCTTTTTGTACCAACTCTGAATTCATGATGCCCTTGCATTGACTTTAAAATATAATATGATGATTTGATCATTTGACAAAAAGGACATTGATATTGGAATTCTAACTAAGTCATGCAGTATTAATTTTAGTTCCTATTAAAACAATTAGGCAATGAAACCGGGGGAAAGGATGCAGTGTGGTCTCTGTCCATTGTACAATAGTTTGTCCTTTTCTAAGGCAAAGTCAAATTTGAAATGGGTCAAAATTTATACATGCAGCTATACTAATGCCATAAATGTACAGATTTTCAAAGTAGTCATCTAAAAGTGCAAAATGATGCATGGCAGATTGTGTGAATATGTATAACTAGCTGGTTTAATTTCAAGAAAAAGTTTGTACTTGATCAATGTGTGCCTGTTAAATCTACAAAACTACATTAAAAATTTTTGATTTTCCAAAACCCTTTCCAGAGTATACTTGCTCAGAGAAAGAGAGACTAGTGGAATACATGTTGTTCTTGTGAAGAATGAAACAGATATTACCAAAATATAAAAAAATTACTCAATTGCAAAATATATTTTGCTGCAGATTTACTATTGGTAGAATTAGAGGTTTAAAAAACCCTCGAATTTGGCCATGTGAATAGGTGGGGATTAAAAATCCTTCAAATTGAATATTTGAAGGATTTTATTGTAATTTGATTGGTCGAACGATCGAATAGCAAATATTCAATCAATTGATAAAATCATTCGAATTGATTCAGGCTGAGCCCTGCCCTGCATTTCTCTAAAATATTCACCTTCCCAAGAATGCAGCTTTATCTCTGTTCAGTAGCACTTTATTGATAAGGGCCCGTTATTAAGATGGGTAATTAGAGAGGGCCAGCAGGCCAGCCCAGTTACTGGCTGATTATGTATTAGAATCTAGATAATGCAAGGCACAAGTGATGAACATCAACATAAAGGGGATGGCCTATTTATCAACATTTAGTGAGAAAAAAACACATTTTCTCTAAAACCTTGAATGCCATGTAATTTTTTAAAAGATCCAAATATTATAAACAAAACACAAACAATTTAACTCTGTATATCTAACATGGATCAGAAACAAAAAATTTCCTTCCAGGTTTTACTAACACCACATTAAGAGAATGGCAAACACACGGCTTACAGAACATGACTAAAGACTACAGACAAATTCACCATACAGCCAATCTCAAACTTACAAAGGAAACACCTGTTTCTACAGACTAATTTATTTTCACTATTTCAACTAACCAATTTTCTCACACAACATCTAACTAAACTCACAGACAAAGACAAAAATAACTCTATAAACTCCCTATGGCCAAGGAGGGACAAAATCAAATCAACGGCCCAAATCTATAGGCAGATTAGAACCACTTTGGAAGTGAACAAATCCAATTTAAATTTTACAAAATGGACAACAATAATCCCACAAGCAGATAATAAAGATATCACACACGAATCATGAAAATTACACCAGCCAGCACCTATCAAGAGATGGCCCTGCAAATATTGCATCAAACTTATTTAACCCATAAAGAGGATCACCGCACCAGAGGCCACCCCTTCAGACTAGAAGAAAAGGACTCTCATTTGAAGCAGCGTAGGTGGTTCTTCACAGTGAGAACAGTAAGGTTGTGGAATGCACTGCCAGGTGATGTTGTGATGGCTGATTCTGTTGATGCTTTTAAGAGGGGCTTGGATGATTTTTTGGACAGACATAATATCAAAGGCTATTTTGCTACTAAACTCTACAGTTACTATAGCTATGGGCATATATGGTTTCCCATTTGACATTAACATTTCCAAATCAGAAAAAGCCCTAGCTGAATGATTAGCAGCAGCAGCCCGAAAAGCAATACTTCACAAATGGCTATCCCAATCCTCTCCACCTATCTCCTTTGTCCTCCAAAAACTACAATATCTCTTCCATATGGACTGGGTGAAAACACTAACAGACAAAGAAAAAAACATCAAAAAATTCATTGACACCTGGTCAACATACATAAACACACTACCACCCACCATTAGACAATTAACCATACAAACATTCCAACATACTACATGGTATGAAACAGAATTATTACATGGCACCAGATCTGTTCATGAGGCTGACCACCTTGTTACAAACACAACCAGACGACAAATTACAATGGAATCCTCAGGAAGTCAATACCTTAACAGAATGCCTAAAGATGCTACCCTGGAACATATGAAAACATTATGGAGAGAAAGTTTAGAAATTGGAATTAAAGACACTTACAAACCAAAAGACGATTACCTTCGTCTAAATATGGAAATGTTAACAAAAATTTATGAGCTCATAATCATTTGATATGTCACTTGAAAGTTACTGTTAATTTGTTTTATTTTACTTGTTACAATGTTATCTTGCATGTAAAGCAAAATAAAAACACTTTTGGAAAAAAGAAAAAAAAAAACAGAAACAAAAGATGCTGAACTAAATACCATGAAAACCAGGCAATTACTATTAAAAAAATCAGAAAACCTCTAAAAGTCTGAATGGCTGAAAATATGCTCAGTGCAGCTCCCATTGACTTCAATGAAACCTCAAATGCTTTTACTTGCCAAAGTTTTGCTTTATGTTTTTTTGTGGATTTTATCATTCTTAAATCTCAAATTCTTAGAGAAATAACAAAAAACAAATTTTTACATAAAAAATGTGATTCATGAAAAAAATAGAAATTCAATTGTTAGTAAAAAAAAGGGACCCATACTAACAGCAGCTGTTTATGGAACAAAGGACAACTTTCATTACAAAGTTTATAACCTGACAAGCTTGTGAGAATCTCTGGAGAGAGACATTTTATTTTTTAATCTAAAATCAAAGAGAAAATTAAGATGCAAATAATGTTATACTGCAGTCATTTTCATTGCAACATTAAGGGGCTGATTTACTAAGAGTAGAATTTTGAAGTGGAAAATACTTCATTTTCGCTCTAATATGGCCGTTTTTCGATCGGAAAAAGGGCATATTCGATCAAATGAAAATTGATTTTCACCAAAATCCTTTGAATTCTCAGAACTTGGTAAAATGTTCTTGCCAAGTTCTGTGAGGTACCTAATACGCTAAAATGTCAATTCAGCAGCTTTAAGCTAGGGAATAGTCGAATTTGAAAATTCGAATATTCAAATTTTTTCAATTCAAATTGAATTTTGGGCTATTCTATAGTCAAAGTAGTTTTTCTGGATAAGGTATTAGCCCCTTTTGTAGGAATGGGTAGATCATATATATTAAACATACATCACACCTGATTCGCTCCTTAAGGGAGTTAGATTTGGGGGAAGGAGACATAATACTGGCTACACTGGATATGTGTAGCCTGTATACATCAATGCCCCATCACTTGGGCATGTTGAGTCGGTACAGGAAGTACTAAAACACTCCCAAAATAGTGATATACAGCAGACATATTCATGGAGTTACTCACATTGATATTACATAACACTTACTTCTTGTTTCAGGATACGTTTTACCTACAGCTACAGGGGACAATTTGAGCGCCAGTTTGTTTATACCCTTGATTTATTCAAGGCACATTGTTTGGAGTGGTGGCGCTATATAGACGATCTATTGGTCATTTGGAGGGGCGATGTTCGATCCCTGCTGGATTTTAAGGTATACCTGGATGATTGTGTCCCAACTATCAAATTTACCTTGGCACATAGCCAGGAATCAGTAATGTTTTTGGACACAAAGTTTACCATAATGGACATAAATTGTGCACTGATCTATTTGTAACATCTACGGATCGTATCAACTTATTGAGATATGAAAGTGCACACCCGAGGCCTAACATCTCTTCTCTTTCCAGATACCAGTTGCTAAGGGTAAAACACATAGTAATGGAGGAAGATAGATTGAATATTCGTTTTAAAAAAGATTCTAAAAAAGTTTAGTAGAAGAGGGTACCCCAGGGAGATGCTGGAAAGAGAGATCTCAAGAGTGAGGGGAATGAATCGTGAGTCTATTATACAAGAGAAAATACAGGGAATAGAGTGTAAGGCCCGTATACCATTTTTGCACATCTGTGTGCCAGGAAAGTTAATCAGATGATTTAAAAGCATTGGCCACTCTTATGGAGGGCTTATCCAGATATTCCAGAATTTAAGGAGCCCCCGTTGTTAGCCTATAAACATCCACAGAACCTAAGGGACAGACTAGTAAAGGCTGATCTGGGAACCATGCGTCCTAATCCACAAAGATTATTGACTCCATTAAGAGATGGCAGGTTCCCCTATGTGAGATGCAATCAGTGCTCAAGTGTAATACGGAATAATGTTTTCACCCATCCGCATTCTGGCAAAAAAATTTTTATACGGGGCCATTACACTTGTGATTCGAAGTATGTGATATATATGCTTGAATGTCCGTGTGGCAGGACTGGACTGAGAATTAAAATAGGCCCTGGCATTTCAGGTACACAAGAGGCCCATCAGCCCACATAGAGGCCCAAACAGCCCCCACCAGCCCACTAAACACTGACTTTCTATGGGACCTTATAGCAGCCCCTCTGGCATTTGCCCTAACCCACAAATGGCCAGTCCGGGCCTGCCGTGTGGGCTAGTTTATATAGGTGAAATTATTCAGCCAATTAGAGTCAACATAAATCCACGATCAGGAAAGAGGTGGTGAAATTACCGGTACCTGCACATTTCAAATTGGCCAGGCATAACGCTGCATTCTTCCAGTTTCTTGTGCTGGAGTCTGTTGCCCCCCGACAACTCCAGAAAAGGGAAAGTTTTATGATTAAATGGAGATAGATCTCAGGGGGAACTGACCGATGGAAGATATGGAACTTAGAATATTAGACTACCTCAATCATTCATGATTGAGGTAGTCTAATATTCTAATTACATAAGGTTTCTTTAATTAATTGGGTGTGTCTATGACTATTGTTGTGTTAAATAGGATATGATGTTACTGAGATGTATGATGCTTGACAAAGGGGCGTTGCATGTTTGCATGTTCATCTGGATGATGGTAAAAAAATTTAGCTTTTTCATCTTATATTGTTCTGGACATTTTTGTTTGATATATTACATGCATATGGACTAAGCCTGAGACGGGTTGGGTACTCCACTCCATTTTGTACAGATACACATATATATATATATATATATGTATCACATCAGTTACAGAAACATTTATAAACTATGTATAATATCTAAGATATCTATACTGTACCTTTCAATTACAGTTTCATTGTTAAAGCAACCACATGAATAAAAGAATAAAAAAATATTTCCTAATTTCCTAATAAAAAACACTTTTTATTGTCTTGGAGGAAAAAATATTTACTAAGCAGCAGCAATATTCATCTTACAAAGTAAGGCTTGGAAGAGAAAGAAAAATATGGTAGCTATGGCCTACATAGGGATTGGTACGTTTATCAAGAACATACAGTGCAAGAGATAAAAAAAAGACCAGTTTCACACTGCACCATGTTCTCTTTCACAGGGAGCTAATTACATGTTACAAAGTGATTTGTTACTTTTGATGGAAAAAAATAGGAAATGCTTAAATTGCAATGAATCACACATAGAAAAGTAAAATGTGAGAATTTCTAGGCCAGAGCAAGTGGGACAAGTGTACAATTATGTGAGAAAGTTTTAAATATTTTTTACTGAGAAGCTTTAGAAGAAGTCTTTTTTTAGACTCGAGAGAAAGGCATAACATGTTTAAAACAGGGCACAATGTGAACCCTGGAGCTACTGCCTGGCTTGGAGATGGTGGTTGCTGCAAGGTTTCCCTGCATCAGTAGGTACCACTGCATGGAAATCTGAACAGGAAGCAGGACAGGCGAAGTCTTGGCAAGAATATCAGTGCAAGAACCGCATGTCGACGCAACTACCTTTAATGAATGCAATTTTTGTCTGATGGAAAATTTGAGCAATCATAACTGTGCTTGATCAAGATCAACTACATATGGCCATAGCTTAAAGGTGGTGTATAGCTGAACTTGTTTCTGCTGGCAGTTGTAGAAAAGGATTCTTGGTACAAATCAGTGATTATATGTTTAGATCACACAAGAGCCATGAATATTCTGTAAATTATATCATTATAAACGATACTTAGTGATGTCATTAGTTATAATCAGAGTGTTGTGATGTAATTTCTGTAACATGACTCACTGAAACGTGTGTATTATGATAAATAAACTCAATAGTAATATCCAGTTGGGGAGAGGACACAATTTATATGAAAAAGTACTATTTATTTTACAATAAAAGATTTGTTGGTAGTAGAGCAGTTTAATTTATGGGGTCTACATCTGCAGAAAATACTAATCATCTACACAGGCACAATAAAGTATTGATATTTATCATGGACAAGACAGTGTTGGCCCTTTGAAGACCTTTTTGAAAAGGGAGGAGAAATTTAAGTTAACCAAAAAAAATGTTGGTGGGTACTGACACGACACTATCATGACACTATAAATAAAGTAGAAAGGAATAAGTACTAGAAAAAGTAGGTTATAGCCCCCATCTCTGCTTGTATGAAAAAAAATATTTTGCATCTCCATTTCATTTCAGGTAGAGATTATATGATAATATGAATACCAGAGCTTGTATCATTCCAAAAGGGACGCAGAACAATTTAAGCAAACATACTATATTAAATGTGACGATTATTATTAGGAAAATGACAAGACAGAAATAAAAGAGAAATTGAGTGTGATGATGGTGAGGTTCTGATTGGCCTTGATTGCTGTAAAGCACGTTATAGAGAAATCTGCTATATCATTTGCCCCACTATGATTATGATGGTTGCATATCCTGATAAAATGGTTTATTATAATGTAAGTGGGCTGGTTAAAAATACTTTTTCCCTCTAAGTTCCAGTAAGATGAAGAAAAGGAACAATTCATAAAATAGGCAATATCTGACATAAATGAAATGAGAACTTTAATATATAACAGATAATAGTCATAGATAATAGCTAGCTGTGCAAAACAAACAACATTAAAAATATATAATTCTTCCAAGTGAAACAGTTTGTCAACTTGCCTTCCTTGAAAGGAGTATATATTGATTTCTCCTTCATTCAAACATTAACTAAAACAACTGACAGCCATTCGATCTCCAGTATATCTTTTAAAAAATGTTCAAATAAATCGTCAAACATCCCGCAGACTTGGAAACCAATCATTTATTTACATCCCTTTGCAGTCTTTGCCTAATGCCGCATACAGTATCTCTGAAGCCTTTGCAAAGAATGAAGACTGTTTCATCAGAGAAAAAGGTTTTTAAGTTGTAAGTTCTATAACAGAACATTTATAGGAGGCCCCACATCAATTGTATGATGTGGTACACTACATAGCATTATAGATACCATTAATAATGTATATACAGCAAGTTTTATCTAGACAGTCTAAAATTATACTACAGCATTTACAAATGGTTTGTGATAAGGTCAGCCTCTCTAATGTGAGCTGTTATGTCCACTTGGGTACTAGTATGCCCATTGCTCCTCTGTGCAATGTTCTGATCCTTCCTGTCTCTGTTCAGGGTTGGACTGGGGGGTCAGGGCTCACCGGGCTGACATCAGGGCCCCTGCTGCCCCAGTCTCTGGACTCCCCCCGCCAGTGTGTATCTGCTTCACGCATCCTTACGTGATCGGGCAGGCAGAGGTCAGGAGGCTGGATATATATATATATATAGCAGAGCTGGGCCCAAGGCCAGACTGTGGGGGGGGGGTCAGAGGCCACCAGGGCTGACACATCATGGCCCCACCACGGCCCCCAGAGTGGCAAGGCCCCCACCGCTCCCTCTCCCAGGGACAGGGCCCCCCCCCTTCCCCAGGCACCGGCTCCCTCTGTCCCTCCCTCCCTGCCGGCACATACCTGCGTCAACTATCACACTTCCTTACTCAATCAGGCGGGGGAGGTCAGGAGCGTTGGCAATGTCAAGTGATTCTGTCTGGGTCAGCGGGCCCACTGGGTTTTTTTTGGTTGTAGCCTTTTGGTGTTTTTTGAATTGTCATTTATACAGATGAAGCCTCTTTGGATTGTGCATTTGACACAGAAAAACTTAACTCATCTATCCCATTTATCCCACTTAGCACAGAATATTGTGTCACAGCATCCCATCCAATTAAAGAGTTCACCATTGAAAACAATGGTGCTTTGGTATGCTAATGAAAAGGTTAAATGCATTAAATGAGTTAAGATAATTTTAGATAACACAGTTTCTTCAATTAACCCTGAGTCATGACGCATTTAACTCACAAATACAAGTGGCTGCATCTGTACCAGGTGTCTTACATGATTTTAAAAAGAGTGCAGAAAAAATGTGTGGCAAGTCATTGCAGTTCATACACTATTTGTGGTGTAAAAGCCAAACACAGTATAGTGCATCAGTATTAGGTCATGCTCCCATAAAGGCTTCTGATAGGGTCAAAATGTGCATCACATGTACAGTAGCTTACCTATGTACATATGGATCTACAGCAACTAGGGTTGCCACCTTTTCTTCCTACCTAATAACAGCCTTCAAAACGGGGTGGATGATGACATAACTTGGAGGCAGGGCTATGACATGTGGGGGGCTATGATGTATGGTGCAGACTAAATATGCAGGCCTGTGGTTAGCTGGGGAGGTCAACAGGGGAGAGGATTAAGAAAAGGGAGAAATTTCTTGAGCAATTTACCGGCACATAAGTTTATAATACTGGTGCTGGCTCTATCTGGTGATTAACCAGCTAGGCCATTAAAATACCAGCCAGGTGGGAACCCTAACAGCAGCCATATGTCTCTCAATAGAATAGAAATAAATATAATCCAATTTCATCAACAGTCTTAGTTTATTTAGTTGCAATTCGGGGGGAGGCAATGGAGAACAGCAATTGTGTGCAGCAGGGAGCAGGTCTGGGTTGCCGGGTCCCACTGTGTTTTTTTCGAGTATCCATCCAGCCCAGACCAACCCTGACTAATAGTAAATCTGCCACAGTCAGATAATGCCTGGGTGCTTCTTATCCCACATTAAAATGAATGAACCATATGTTTATACAGTATGTAAGTGTATTAAATCGGAAATACTATATAATGTGATGTTACATGGCTGAGAATAGTCACATTTGTGTTAATAATCCAAACAATTAGGGGCCATGATAAATCTGCGCCTTAGAGTACTGACTGAGAATTTAAATAAAACTTCAAATATAGCAGAAACAAAAGCAAAAGGGTACATAATAGAATAGATATAATATTCTTAAATTGCAGGAGGAGGGTTTTCCCTGATAGGCAGGAGAATGGCTTTAACCTTCTGAAAGTTCTGCCGCATGGCATTCACCTGCATAAATGGCTGTTGCAGGGTAGCATGCCCGTGGCCAGTACCCTTCTCCCACTTGCACACTCTTCCACGGCCCCTCATAATGGTCTTCCCTCCTAACTTTTCTATCTATAAGAAAGGGGGGGGGTTGGATATTTTGGGGAAGGGAGGAATACATAAATAAAACACAACAAAATCAGAACAAAACAAAAACTCAGCAGTAGTGTGCATCCACAAGGGGACTGAAATGTACAACTTTCACTTACTCAAATAGATATCTCTACAAACACCTATTCTAGGTAAAAAAAAAAAAATGCTCCTATTTCTTGTTCTATCCACAAACAATAATGCACTGAATAATGGCTGACTGTGCACCTTCTTATACAGACAGTGGGAAGCCTCATGTGGAAGGAGAGGGGGGATAATATGGCACTTGAATGATGCACATGCTGTTTTACACACTGTATGTCTATTTTTTACAGGTAAAGTGACCATGTGACAAATTTCTGGGGCGTTCTGGAAAAATGCAAGGATTTGTGTCAAAAACATACATTGGGAAAATTATTACTAACCACAATACTTTGTATGTCTATATTCCCTGATACTGTGTTTAACAAAATAAATTATATTTCCACAGTATGATTTCTACCATTTAAAGGAGTTCAGGGCATACTTCATAATGTAAATTAAACATAACAGCACAGCAGTGACTGAGAATTATGTAAAGTAATTAAAATCATTTATCTTGTTATTCAGTTAATTATAGATTTGTCTCTGTTGGGACACAGCGATAACCAAGCTTTACTGAGCTATGTTTCACTTTTACGATCGGGGAGTATATTAAGCAAGATTCCTTGGAAAGACGCATCATTGAGGAATTGATGCATATTTCCACGATAATGATACCCGCTTCAGTAATATTTTCATTTCTAAAGAAATACATCTTTTTGTCATAATTTAATGAACTCTGTTTCCTCTTCATTGATCTAAAAATCCTGTAAATAATATTTAACACAAAGTAACTCAAAACAACTGGACTTGCTAAGAAATTTTAATAAAGACGTTTCACTGCTCATCCGAGCAGCTTCTTCTTCAGCTGACTGGTGTAGGGGAGTTCTCGGCATATAGACTCTTCCAACAATCCAGTCATAACGGCACATTGTAATTCTTCAGAGGGGTGACATCTGAAATTACTGGGATAGGATTACCAATGTGTCATGCAACTCCTAGAAACAGATGTTACGAAAGTTGCATGAATGGATGTGTGAATAGTTCTGAAACCGCCTGGGTACAGATGTTAGAACAGCATTGTATGTAGCAGACAGGTGGCGTCGAAGGCCCCAGCCTATGTTCAGGGATGGTTTCTTCACCTTTACATGATTTGCCTCTTTCAAAACAGTGATCTTCTTTATCCAAGATTTGGACATTGCTTTCTTCAGATAAGTGTCCCTTGTCTTTTAGGTGTAGAAAGACAGCCGAGTCTTGTCCTGTAGAGTTTGCCCTCCTATGCTGATACATTCACTTAGTGAGCAGTTGGTTTTCTCCCCAATATATATATCAGTGTATGTATACCACATTACTTTGTTTTCCTTTAGGAGTTGGATCCTTTGAGTGTTCCAGTTTTTGTCTCAGTGTGTTGCTAGGTTTTAAAAACACAGGGACGTGGTATTTGTTGAAAATCCTCCTGAGTTTCTCAGACACTCCAGCTACATATGGAATGACTATGTTAGCCTACTATGTGGCAAATTCACTAAGCAGTGAAAACGCGCTAGCGATGGCGCCACAATTCGCCAGTCGAATTTTCACCAGCCTGCCGCTAATTCACAAAAATTTTGAAGTTGCAATCAGGGAGGTGAACGCTAGCAATGCCTAATTTGCATACGGTGGGAACTTAAACGTATAATAGAAGTATGGGTTACAGCCACATCATTGCACTTCACAAGCCCAGCAAACCTTTAATGAATAAAATAAAGTTGTCCTATTGTGTAAACATGTGCCCCCTGTATAGCTGAGTTGCCATATGTTAGGAATTAGACTATCACCCTGAAATGAGTAAAAGATGTCAGTGTTTTTTGGGGCTTAGAAAAAATTTCAAGTTTTTTTCAAACTCCTATCTATTGTATTGAGCTTCACCAGGTCTGGCCTGGCGAAGTAAAGTCTAGCGCTAGAGGTAACTTCAGTAAAATGGGCATCTTAGTGGATTAGCATAGTTACGTCCCTTCGTCATTGCGCAACTTTGCCTGGCGTAAGGGTGCGAAGTTGCAGTAGTCTATCTACTTCGCTAGTGAATTTTCACCAGGGACACTGTTAGTGAATTGGCAAAGTTGCGAAATGATGTCACGCTGGCAAATAAGCGCTAGTGTTAGACACTTCGCGCTTTAGTGAATTTGACCCTATGTGTCCCCATGCAGTTATTTCTTTTAATGTTCCTGTTGGGCTTGGTCGGTGCTGTTTTGACAAAGGCCCAGACTGGGTAGCCACATGCTTTCAAAGCTCCTCTGAAATGTTTATGTTCCTTGTCCTTGGACTCTGTATCAGCTGCCACACATTCTGCCCTGTGGTGCAGAGATCTAATGAGTTTGTGTTCCAGCAGATGGTGGGAATCGAACAACAGATATTGATCCCTATGAGTGGGTTTCCTTTATACCTCTGTTTTTAATTTACCCCCTTAGGTGTCCTTCTACACCTAAAAGACAAGGGACACTCATATGAACATAGTAATGTCCAAATCTTGGATAAAGAAGACCGCTGGTTTGAAAGAGGAGTGAAAGAGGCGATTCATGTTAAGGTGGAGAAACCATCCCTGAACATAGGCGGGGGCCTTCGACACCACCTGTCTGCTACATACAATGCTGTTCTAACATCTGTTCCCCGGCGGTTTCAGAACTATTCATATTCACATATCCATTCATGCAACTCTAACAAGTAACACATTGTTAATCCTATCACAGAATTAACACCTCTGTGAATTTCACATGTCACGTCTCTGAAGAGTTACAATATACCGTTGTGACTGGATTTTTGGAAGAGTCTATATTCCTAGAACTCCCCTACACCAGTCAGAAGCTGCTTGGATGAGCAGTGAAATGTCTCCGTTGAAATTTCTCAGCAAGTACAGTTGTTTTGAGTTCATTTGTGTTAGATATACCATGACCTGGATGAATGAGAATCGTCACAGTCCTGTAAATACATTTTTTACTAAAACTTTCACTGTATTCTTATTTTAATATCGCTGAATATTTAGCACCTGCATATGGTTCTAAATAAACAATCTGGAAATTACCTCATAGAAAGGAACATCTGCTTCCACTACAGTAACTTTCCATGCCATTACAGGTATGGTCATCCAGAAAGCCATTATCCAGAAAGCTCAGAATAACTGGAAGGACATTACCCATAGACTGCATTTTAAGTAAATAGTTCAGAGTGTTCACAAAAATTATTTTTTTCTCTATAATAATGAAACAGCACCTTGTATTTGTCACAACTAAGTTTAATGGTTAAATATTTTTTTTTAGTTGGTGCAAGGTCCAAATTACGCAAAGATCATTTATCTGGAAAACCCCAGGTCCCAAACATTCTGAATAGCAGGTCCCATACCTATATCACATCCATATCTACCTCCACCAAAGTACCACCATAAATGCTATTTCGTCATTATAGGGCAAATTCATTAAGCAGCAAAAAATGCAGCAGTGATGGCTTCGCCATAATTCGTCGCACTTTGCCAGGAGAATTTTTGCCAGCCCGGCGCTAATCCACTAAAATGCTAATTTGCGCTAAGGGTGGCAAACGTTAGTGAAGTTGCGCTACCGGTACTTTGCCAGGTAAATTGCATTTACGCTAGCGATGCTTAATTTACATATGGTGTGAAGTTGAACATATGATAGAAGTATATGTTATAGCCAATACATTAACCTACAGAAGCCCAGGAAACCTTTAATAAATAAAATGAAGTTGTCCTATTGCTGTAAACATGTGCCCACTGTATAGTTGAGTTGCCAAATGTTAGGAAATATAGGTGGGAAGGAGGGTAACCCCCCCAAAAATTACGCTATTTTTCAGACTATCACCCTAAAAAAGTAAAAGACGCCAGCATTTTGGGACAGCATTTTTTTTTAAACTCCTATCTATTGTATTGAACTTTGCCAAGTAAAGTCTAGCGCAAGAGGTAACATTCAGTAAAATGGTCATCTTAGTGAATTAGCATAGTTACGTCCCTTCGTCAGTGCGCAACCAGGGACACTATTAGTAAATTGGCGAAGTTGCAAAATGACATCACGCTGGCGAATAAGCGCCAGCGTTAGACTCTTGACGCTTAAGTGAATTTCCCCATGGGTTTCTAGACCTGTAGCTTTGCAACTTTTATTACAGTATCCTTGGGTCCTCAAACTGAACAACCAGTTACATTGTGATCATGACTAAGTGAGGGAGATGCCATGAAATTTAATTAAAAAAATTGTGTTTAGAGCTTAATTAATAAAAACTCACCTATGTTCTATTCCAATGGGATTTTTAGAACTGTACAGTATTTATCAATTGCTTTTATCAAATTGCTGATTGGTTACTATTGGCAACTTTGTTTGTAAACAAGTCATTTATACTTTGATTCAACAAGATGATTTGAATTATTTGAATTGATCAAATGGCCCAGTAATATCCAATGGCCATTTCAGTTGATTTAAAACAGATATTTATCACAGTCCATACCTACAGGATTTTTTATCACAAACCAGTCAAATGAACTACTGTTCTGGGATGCAATCGAGTAGCAGACTATTGCCTATGTACTAACATTTGCATTTCTTATTTTCACAAATCGTATTTTTTTTCTCTAAGTATTTGTGGTTTTTATTTCTAAAACTCTAAAAATGTAAGTGTAAAAACCATGAAAAATACAAAAACACAAAACCTGGACAAGTGCAAGCAGTCGAGCAATAGAGGTCTATGGGAGCTGCACTGATCCTGTTGGGCTTTTTTTAGGCATTTGTCTGAAAAACTATTTTTTAAAGGTTTTGAGGTTTTGTATTTTCATGTTTTTTGGCACATCATTCGGTGTTTTTTCCCCCTGTAACTACTTTTTTATTTGCATTTTTAAATTAATTAGTGGTTTTAGAGAAATAGCATTTCATTGTGGTTTCAAAAAGCTCTAAAACTATGGGGCCTCATCAGTAGCACTCCAAAGCCTCTGTTAAAATGAGTCTGACAACAGTAGCATTCTTCTTTGCCAAAAAGCTCAGCTTCAGTTGCCTAATACAAGAAATGTCTTGTTTGTGCAATGTGATTTTCAGTTAGTAACAATTAACTGCACAAAGCTCAACAGGATGCTCATCCTCACTTAATGTTTTATATCAGTGTATTGATTTTGCTCTTGTCTAAAAATTCTGAAAGCTAATTCACACTTTTGTTACTATAAGCCAAATTTCTTCTGACTTCCTCTCATAAAATACCTATGGTTTCTCTCACTTGATTTCACATCAATTGTCTGTTTAATTATCTAATAAATCAAAGATATTGATGGTCTCTTTTTTCATGAGCGCATCAGTAAACCTTTCTCTTGTCTATGTCAGTCTTTTCACTTCACATTGACTTACTTTCTCTGCTGACAATGTTTACCCATTTAATCAGGGATATATATGGTCTCTTTTTTTTATCTGCACCATGGGCTCAGCTGCTTATAAAAGACATCTCTTTTATCATTTGTATCTCAAAGTCTCTTAGCTGCTGCTGACTTATTTTTCATTGCAACCCTGATGCAGGGGTCCTTGAAGTTGTAGTTCTAAGACAAGAAGAGTGTCAAATATTGCCTATTTCTTCACTAATCTTGTACTATATTTGTGCAACATACCTCACTTCTTTTTGCTCATGACATGACTGTGTTACCATTCAAGGTAAGATCAAAGAGATATCCAGAACAATAGAAGGTACATTGTCAGAACAATGGTACTTTTAGGGCAACATACGTTTTTTGGCATGCAGCATTAAAAGGGGGAATTATACCTAATTCATAAGCAAATGGCATCCAGTGCATATTTGTTTATGTGAAAAAAAAAAGAAATTTTGGGTATAACGTTACAAACATTTTTCCATCCATAGTTTCCCAAAAAATACCAACCCCAGTGGTAAAATTACACCACAAATGAATACAACACTGTGAGCTTTGCCTAGTGCTGGTGATTTTTACCAAGGCAGTAAATACAACCTCTGGCTATTGTAAACACTACGGCTGATATTGTATGAATGTCATCTATTGTGATAAATTACTTGAAGCATTTACTGATCTATAGTGATGGGCGAATTTATTCGCCAGGGCCGAATTCGCGGCCAAAAATTGCGCGACGAGCGGCGGAAACGACGCGACGCGCGTCACAGTTGACGCGACGCGCTTCAAATGCGTCCCGCGACTCGTTTCGGGAATTTTTCGCCGATTCGCGAATTTCTCTAGAAATTCGCGAATCTTTAGGCGAAGCGAATCGCGGGAGATTCGCCCATCACTACTGATCTAATATTGTACCAGTTGTATCAAAATCTGATTTTTTATGATTTTTCTTAACTAAGTCTGACCAAACTAGAATTCTCAATGTGACCTAATTTATTATTAAAAAAGCACAATTTAATTGGAACAGGGACAAACTCGATAAAATCAAGCAAATAACCAAATCGTACGATTTTTCTGAGTTTTTCCTGAATCATACGATTTTTCCCCAAAAAGTCAGATAATTCTAGCGCAGACCACAGATACTTCCAAATAGGATAGGGTCCTCCTCCACTGACTTATATAGAACCATGGCAGGTCTGAGATACTGGATTTTTGGATTCAGACTTTTTCCATCCTTGGGGTATAATAAATCTCCAAAAAATTAAATTTTAAGATTTTATAGTAAAAAAAACCCTCTTTTTTAGTAATAAAAACCTCCTTTATCATCAGCCCCCATAAAGAGTTTCGTGACATCCAAATTATTTCCAATATCAGTTTTATGATGGGATTCAAACTGGTTAACCCTTCCATGTGTGGGCCCACCTGATAAAAAAAGTCCATGTAACGTGCTCTACCATGAGTTGCTACTGCCCTCAGCTAGCCTGGGTAAGAAATATCATTGGAACAAGGTACCAGTGAGGAATACAACTCCTGAAACCTATTACACATATGTTTTACACCTATCTATTTTGCTACAATTATATACTTTCCTTCAAGTCATTTCCTTATCAGAAATGGAGATAGATTTGATAATTACCCACTCAGGAGCAATTTTAGCCATTTTAGTTTGTAGCTGAAATCAATGTCATCCATGTCAGACTAAACAAAATGTTTCTGTTTCTAACATTGTGAAAGTAGAAATGGTAAATCTAAAAAGAAGTAATTCCACTGGTTGGTCATGGGTCAGCAGGATATTAATAAAGCACACCTCTGATGTAAAGAATTAAATATCATGTTTGTTATATTCCTGAGCTGGACAAACTTTGCTTCTTGTCCAGCTGAGTAATATGAATAAATTTAGCCTGAAGTCAAGTAAAATCAATAGAATGTTGTGTATAATCTATTTTTTTAATCTGTACAAATATTTTTACTATATGTGACCTGTTTAATTATGTTTGTACCATACGCTGTGTTAACAGATTAAAAAGCCCCAGGCAACAGAGACGAATAAAATAAATCATAGGCTATAAAGATAAATAAAATAAACAAGGCAATCACATTATATAGGTTTTTACCTGTTGATTCTGAATTGTATGTTTAGGATGAGTTCGCAATGAGTAGGAATCCATTAAAATAAGAATTAAAATAAAAAGTAAAAAGCTGCAACAAGGTTTATAATGTTTCTGCAATGGTTTCGGGATCAAATTTATATTGCTGTTAAAGTAAAGAGATAAATCAGCACTAGCAGCCAGTCAAATTTAAATAAAGTGAAAGAATCAGAGGAGCAGAACTGTGCTGCAAAGATGAATGTATTGATTGTGGACTGCGCTACACATATTACTGGTCAGAATACCCTTTATCAACTGTACATCAACCCTTCCAACACAAAAGTATTAAGACAGTTCACTTAAAAAGAAAGTACAGTACACCTCACTATTTGAAATGATCGCATTCAGTTGTCTTATGTAGAAAATGTGTATAACTACTATTTGAATGTCTAGATAAATATAAATTAATTATTTTATACACTGACATTCCAGATGTTACAGATTGAAAGGATACCATGATACTGTAGTTTATTTTTTTTTATAGGCACCAGGACCCTTTCCTTAAGTAATGCAACCCCAGCTGTATCTTGTTCCATTTTGAAGTGATGGAATCTGGGACTTGAAGTCCCACTGCTTTCCATAGTGTGTGATGCAGAGATTCTCTGCAAAGCCAAGGGACTTCAAGTCCCAGATCTATCACTTCAAAATAGAACAAAGTAAGTTTGTGGTTGCATTACATTGTCTGTCAAAGGGATGTGAGAAATTACTCTTTATTTTCAGTCTGTGGAATCAGTTAGGTTTGTGTAAAAAAATCATTTATGTTATTTCTGTAAGTTCATATTATTTTCTTTTGCAGCTAATGACCTCGTATAAAAAGGGGAGGGGGTATAGTCTCCATTTAAGTAAAGTCATCATTCATCAGTTCAGCCTGGACCATAGGAGGGGATTACTGATCTATGGCTTGTTTAAAAGGATATTGTCATTGAAAAACATGTTTGTTTGTTACATCAATTAATAGTGCTGCTCCAACAGATTTTTTTATATTCAGTTTTGAGATCTGACATGGGGTTAGAAATTTTGTAAATTTCCCAGCTTCCCCCAGTCATGTGACTTGTGCTCTGATTAACTTCAGTCACGCTTTACTGCTGTACTGCAAGTTGTAGTGATATCGCCCCTCCTGTTATTTCTCCTCCTTTACATTAAGTAGGAGAAATAACAGTCACATGTCTGGGGGCAGCTGGGAAACTGAGAAAATGTCTAGCACCATGTCACATTTCAAAATTGAATATAAATCTGTTCAGCTCTTTTGAGAATAGGATTTCAGTGCAGAAGACGTCTGCTGGAGTACGACGAGACAAAACTTTTGACGTAGTTGTGTGAAGTAAGGTGAAGCCTTTCCAGGCCATATAGTAAATATAGTAAATTTGCCCCCAAATGTGAGAGTTTCAGTGCAATAAAACCTTGAATCGTAGTAAAATTTGAAAGTTGAAATATTAGCCCTGAAGTGTGGTGCAATCTGTCCCCTTTTATTCTGCTTCTTCATGAATTTTTTTTACACTTTTACCTGTCATGTCACATAATCAGATATTTTTGTAGAATGGTAAATCCAGGGGTGTCAGGCCATCAAAGAACAGTTCTAAAAACACATACTTGAAAGCTGCAGTTAAATAGTGGGCTATTGAACAATTGTGTGATCTCATTGATTAGTCTCTATCAGTGGGGATGAAGTTATACCAACTAGCAACAAAGTTAACAACAAACTGATGAAGTTGACACCAACCTCCGAAATGGATGTTGTGTTGGTCAATAAGATCATAAGTCTTCACAAAGGCTCAGAAAATAAAGTACTTTAATAATCTTGTACAAACAAAATACAATTTTAACAGTTCAAAGCCTTTGAATATATTAGTAAAAAGTAAAGCCTTAGACTAAACATTATTCAGTATTTGATCAACTGTGCCAATATAAGAACAGAACACTGATGTTCAGAACTGAACACTGACTGATGTTGGTGCAAGACATACTCTAACAAGAGCTTACCTGACTCACAGGCAAATGTCTTTGAAGTGTCATCATGAAAGATAATTGCTACCGCATGTTTCTTAGTCTCTCGGGGCAGTCTTGTTATAGTTTTGATGTTGTGTAATTCTGTCACCTTAATAAAAAGAGAAAAACTGTTTGTTTGCTTAAGCAAAAAAGCAAAAAGCTCTTTTAGGTGTCTCCACGGTTACCAGTATTCAGTCGAGTGCAAAAAAAACCATTGTATTTCTGCATACTAGCCATACATTTTACATTGGCATTTAGGCATCCCTAGGGCTTGTGTTTAGATGTAGAACATGCAAAAATGATTTTATAAGATTAATATTACTTAGAAAAGACATTCACATACATATGTGGACCTATATTTACAAAGATACAGTATACAGAACAGGAAAGAAGTGCAGTATCCTAGTTTATTAGACATTTTTACTGTGTGACCCATTAAGACCTTTTACTTCTCCAGTTTATAATTCTATAACTGTTCTTGACACACTTACCATAGTGCTCATTAAAAGTGCATAACAAAGCACTTACACCATAACATGTTGGATTTTTATTAGAGGCAACATAAATAAAGTACAGTGTTGTAAAAAGCCCTATAAAAGTAAACTAAGGGTTTTTCAAAATGCTATACAGGTATGGTTATCCAGAATGCTTAGGACCTGGGTTTTTTCTGATAACGAATCTTTCCATTATATGAATCTCCATGCCTTGTCTACTTAGAAATCATTTCAACATTAATTAAGCCCAATTGGATTTTTAAGCCTCCAAAAAAGTTGAATTATATCTTAGCTGAGATTGAGTACATGGCACTTACATGTTACATGGTTATTACTACAGAGAAAAAGGAAATCATTTTTAAACATTTAAAAAAATTTAATTATTTGGAATTGGATAATTATTTTTATTATTTGGATTATGTCCCTGAATTACTGAACTTCCAGACAGAAACACCAGAGACAAGAACTTCAGGGGGTTATTTACTAAACCTCAAATTTATCTGGTCTGGCTTTTTGGGTCAAAATTAGAATTTTTTGTGGAAAAAACAAAATTTATTATACCCCGATGCTGCAAAAAGCCCGAATCCAAAATTCCACCATCTCAGACCTGTCAAGATCCTGTATAAGTCAATGAGAGTGGCACGTATCTCATTTTGAGTTTATCATGCATTGTGCTGGGTTTAGCCCAAAAAATCTAACATTTTCAGGTTTTTTGGCCAAAAACTTGAAAAAATTGAGTGTTTTGGAGAAAAAGCCTGACAAATTAGATCAATTCAGGTGTTCCCACGCCTTTACTGAGTTTTTCTGAGAGACAATTTATTCAGGTTATTTTATCAATAAATAACATATTAAGTTTTCACTGCTTGGTGGACTATTTACATTTATTAAATATCATCCAAAGAGCAGGTTATAAAAGGGTTAAGTGTTACACTATGTTATCGTGTACTGCATACAGAGAGAGAAGGTTGCTAAGCAACATAAGTAGAGTATTGACCGATTATCCTCTTTCCGCTCACATGTTCTTTGTGATTTTGTCTTGTCCACCTGTATTAAGTAAGATTGCTCTCTCTTTATCTCTCTGTATTAAGACAACTCATTTACAAATATACATATTCATGTGCATCATTATAAACATATGCTGCTTTATCATTTTCATGCAATTCTTAGTAAACCTGATTCATAGGCATATTCCTTCAGTATCAGTATGACACAAGCAAAGTCCCTAACAGATGAACTTCTGCTTGGTTATACTGCAGATAAGAAATGCTGTATTTTTCTATAGTGTATTAGTAATTAAGAAAATACAAAAACAATAGTGGGTGTTCTACATCCTCAAATCCAGTGCTGCAGAAAATGATCTCCATTGGGATTTTTTGTTTGATCATTATGCAGGGCCAATAAATCTTGGAAATAACATTAATGAGACTGGGACAATAGCAAGAATGATAAAGCATTTCAGAACATTTCAGAAACTCTAAAAACCAGCAAGGCGAAATATGAGAGATGTAAGAATCTAGCATCTTAGTGATAAAGACCATGCATCCTATTTATGCCAGTAGAAGGACTGAGACAATGGCCATGATAACTGAAAGTTGAGGTAAGTGGTTGCATCTAGCTGGCACATCTCAAGGCATTCATCCATGTGCCACAACCCTTCTCCTTAAAGGTCCTTTTTGACTGGAATAAGCTGTAAAGGTGGGTCCTCTACTCTACTATACTTCCAACCTTCCACTTCTTGCTCCTTATCTTTCTCACCCAAACCCTGGTATACTTCATCTTGTACCTCCTATTCACCTGAGGCTGTCAAGCTAATACTTTGAAAGATAATGAATTACGATATGACTGTACACCATTACATGTTTATGAATGGGCAAACAACTAGACCAGTCACCCCCAGCCCCTTGGATGTTGCTTCTAGTGGCCTCAAAGCAGAGGGCAAGTTTTGGTTGCATTAAAAAATAGAGATGCACAGAATCCACTATTTTGGATTAGGCTGAACCCCTGAATCCTCTGTGAAAGATTTGGCTGAACATCAAACTGAATCCGATCCCACAAAAAATGGGTGGCAATTTTTTTTTTACTTTGTTTTACCTTGTTTGGTGATGAAAAGAAATTATTTTAAGGATTTGGATTCGGTTCGGTTAGGCAGAATGATACAGAAGAATCCAAATCCTGCTGAAAATCTCTGTATACCGAACTGAATCCTGGATACGGCGCATCCCTAATTAAAAACCATGTATAACTGACAGCTACCATAGGCTGTCAGTTCACATAGCGGCTACAAAATAACCAAAGACATCCCTTAATTTGTACCCCATGGACCTTTTTCATGCTTGTGTTGCTCCCCAACTCTTTTTACATTTTAATATGGCTTATGGATAAAAAACGTTGGGTACCCCTGCACTAGAGAAATGGATACTCTGAATCTGAACTGAGAATCTGAACTGTTCTATTGGGTTATGGGATACAATATTTGGGGTTTTGCTGTCATGGGAATATTGAATATATAAAAAATCTTTTGCTCTTTTGAGAAATGGCATGAACATACAGATTTTGCATGTTGTAGTGGGGTGGGGTGGAAAACTTATTTCAGTTAGCCAGTAAATTCCAGTATGTATTTGACCTTGGCCTGCCTGAGTTTGATTTTGTTTTGGTCCTTAGGCACTATGCTCTCTAGTTTATTGGTTGCAGCCTAGCTCTGTCCTAGTTTATGCCTCTGTTTAATTTCAGGTACTATTGGTTCCCCTTTGTTTATGATCCGGCTAGCTTCCTGACTACGCTCATGTCTCAACCCTTAGTACCCCGCCTCTTCCCTTTTGTATGAACTGACCTGTTTGACCATTCCTCTAGTTCCAGTGTTCTCAGTGACACGGCTCATTCTCTGCCTCTCTGGCATTGTTGAAATATAATACTCATAAGCACCTTGAGTCCCCCCATTCTGTATTAGTATTACAGGCTCTGGAATCCAACACATGGAGGCCTATTTATTAAAGCTGGAATTTTAGTGGTTTTAAAGGTTTTCAAAACCATGACTAAACTCTAGTGATGGGCGAATCGGCGGCGTTTCACTTCGCAGAATTTCTAGAGAAATTAACGAAAATGGCAAAATAATCGCTAAACCATCCACATGTTTTTTTGGATGCGGGCACCTATTGCAGGCGTTGAAAAAAATGGACACCGGTGTCCGGACACCAGGGACCAGACGAAATTTCGCCGGTGTTTCGTGAATTTATTCACCTGTCACGAATCGTTGGAATATGCCGGGAATTTGCCGCAGGCAAATAAATTCGCCCATCACTACTAAACTCCCTTTCTCTAAAATCATGAATGTCATGAAATTTATTAAAAGATCGGAATAAAAAAACTACAAAGAGAAATCAATGTAGAATGATCTGAAAAATACAAACACCTCTAAAACCTCTAAAGTTTTTCAGAAATGCATTTAAAAGGTCCAATAGGATAGTGCAACTCCCACTGACTTCCATAGGACCTCAACAACTTTTACCTGGCAAACTTTTGTATGAGAGGTTTTATAGTTTTACACTTAGAGCTTTTAAAAAATAGGGAAACCACTATTATTTTGTGGAAAAAAAAAGAAATAGAAATGGACCTCAAGCCCTAGCAAGGTCTTAGCATTCCAGTGGATTCAGTGATATTTACATCTTCATTGTTCAACAGCAACATGTGTTTTATGTGTCTAATATGTGGATGCACCACATATAAAGTTATCCTTGCAACATATTGCAAAACTCGAATTAATGTAATTTTTTATTAAAAGAAAGTCAACCAAACTTCCTTCCAAAATTGACAAAATTTTTCATCAATTTGTATTGCATGTTTGCCGCTCCTAAAACCCATCATTATTGAATTGTTGCTGCAAAAACTCAACTTTTACGGATTAACATATGAAAACCCAGACTATACTGGATTATCCAGAGCAGATTACAATGTCAAGAAACAACTTCAAGGACATCTGCACTTTTACATGGCATCAACAGGTTTAAAAAGGGGTATTTTTGGATTCTGATTTTTAGGAGCTTTGGGGTATAATAAATTCAAATTTAGATTTGTTTTCCATGAAAATTGTTACATTTCCCTTTTAAAACCTTGACCAGTTAAATTTGAAGTTTCATCAATGGGCCCCAAAATATTGGTATATGCATTCTTTTCATCTGGAATAGGGACAGCTAACCAGGAAGTGGGGGAAGGTGAATGTTCAAGAAGTTTTATGTCATCTAGTATAACAAGATAAAGGCTAAATCAAATATGTAATACAACTGATCAAGAGATAAAGTAAACAGCCTTAGTAACAATAAACTTGCAGCAGACACAACAACAAAAACTAGCTTTCTTGTTTTTTGAAGCAATCCGCATACATTCTGGAAGGCTCCCAACATCAGGTAGAAGTGTTGTGATGTTGTGAATGAAGATTAGCCTATTTTAGAATTGCTGTTGGAGTGCTTGTCTCGGATGTATTGCTAAACATTTTAGGATATAAAGTCAGTATAAAGCATAGAGGCAAGAGTATACAAAGAGAAGGAGTGGCATGCACAGAGACTTTTATATTGTGAATAATTGGTAGACGTCTGAGATTCCAACATCAGCAGAGAAAAATGTCAGAATAGCTTTCTAACTACACATGACCCTAGCCAACCACTACAGAAAACATTTGGCATTAAGATCCCAATTAGAATTAACTTCCTGCAGAAAGCCAAGGAAGCATTTTATTAAGTTAAGAAAAGACAGTACTTCAGCCAATTAACTGTTTTAATTGTCTGCCAGTGTGAAGTCTAAAATTCTCAGACAAGGGTCTCATTTTATTAAAATTATGATTCACAAATAAATCGACGAAGACCTTGGGCAATAAAAATCCGTATGAGGGCCAAAACTGTGCTAGAAGCAGTAGAGATTATAATCATCCATTAATTCTATTGTTTTAATTTCTGCAATGCCCTGCTTGGTGCTGGATCAGTTGTATTTTGTGCCGGTGTGTTCGATGTAAGAGGCAGTGGGTGGTCTATGGGAATCAACACACCAGTCTATTATTCTGTAGATATTGTACAACCTGGATTACCTGTAGGTACTATAAGGTGCAAGAGGAACATTGTGTTAAAGTAGCTGTTACCTTTAAAATAACTTTTAATATGATGTAGAGAGTGATATTCTGAGACAATATTTGTGAATCATAATTTTAATAATATGAGATATTCTGAGATAATTTTTTTTCAATTGATTTTAATTTTTTTATTATTTTAGTGTTTTGAGTTATTTAGCTTTTTATTCAGCAACTCTCCAGTTTGCAATTACAGCAATCAGGTTGCTAGGATCTAAATTACCCTAGCAACCACTGGTTTGAATGAGAGACTGGAATATGAATAGGAGAGGATCTGAATAAAAAGGTTAGTAATAAAAAGTAGCAATAAAAATAGGGTCAGTGACCCCCAAATGTAATTCAGAAGAATAAGGTTAATAATTCGAAAACTATAAAACTATAAAAAGAAAAAAATTAAAGTTGATTGAAAAGTTACTTAGAATTAGCCATCCCATAACATACTAAAAGTTAAAGGACCAGTAACATAAAAAATTAAATTGTTTTAAAGAAATACAAATATAATACAGTGTTGCCGTGCACTGGTAAAACTTCTGTGTTTGGTTCAAAAGCACTACTATTGTTTATATAAATAAGCTACTATATAGCCATGGGGGCAGCCATTCAACAGAGAAAAAGCTCAAGTTACACAGCAGATAAGCTCTGTAGAATATAATGTTATCTGTTATCCATTATTTATCCTGTGCCATATAGCCGTTTTTTTAATTTCTGCCAATGCTACTCAGCAGCTTGTTTATATGAACTATAGTAGTGTTTCTGAAGCAAGCAGATCAGTTTTACCAGTGCAGGGCAAAACTACATGATATTTTCAATACTTTAAAACACTTAAATTTTTTGGTGTTACTGGTCCTTTATCTTAAACGCTAAGCACATGTCTCCATGCACTGCTGCAGATATGCCAACAAACGCACCATCAGGTCAAAGTTCAGCTCTCTTTCAACTCTTGGACAGGCTCAAGTGCTAAGTGAATGATAATAAATGCCCCCAAACAATGTATGTTTAATTTATCTGTTTGTGTCTCAAAAGCCAAGTGAAGGTTTATTCTTGCTCAACATTTCGGCCGTCTTCAGGAGGGTGAATACACACACAAGATGGCCTCAGTTGGAGCGCCGAAACGATCAGCAAGAATAAACCTTCACTTGGCTTTTGAGACACAAAGTCCTTGGAGTGCGGTTTGTTGGTTTTTTGTTATACTATATATATGTATTATATATATATATATATATATATATATATATATATATATATATGTGATATAATGTTCCTTTTAAGCACAGAAAAAAATCCCTAAAATAAGGATTCATTACTATTAACAGTGCAAGGTGTGCAAAGCTGGCGCTGGTGAAAATGTACCCGTTAGTGAATCTGCCCCAAAGGAAGAAAGTACATATGGGGGCACTATTATTCCCCAAAATTGGCTTGATCCTACTCAAAATTCGATAAGCATTCAACCTTATCGAATTGTTTTAGGCTATCATTTTGCTCGATATTTGATTTCTCGATTAATTTGTACGATCTGATACCTTTCGTTCGATTTCACGAAAAAATCGTAAAATTTCCTTCGAGCATCGGAAAAATTTGTACGATTCGAACGATTGAACGCTTCGATAGTACAAATGGTATTCGAGCAGGACTTAGCCTCAGAAGCCTATGGGGGGGGTTCCCATATGCTTCTATTGCAATTCGGTCGGTTCAATCTGGTGAAGTAGGCAGTCACATAGTTTAAAAATTTTGATTCCTTCGATCATCAAGGTGATCATGATTGAATTATCGACTATCCGATCATTCGATCTATTCAACAATTCGGTATTCGATGAACGAAGAGGCCAAATTAGAATATCCGATTTTATGAAAAATTTGTACAATCGAACAATTCGAACTTTGATCATTTTACGTGAATTTCGTAAATCGGCCCTTAATGTACATTTGGCAATTTGTTTTTTTATAAACAACCCATATATGAAAAGGAACACCAATTTCCTGAAATATCTCTCTATACTGCTCTTGTTATGTCAGGTACTCTGTTTTCAGTATTTGTTAAAATATTACCTGCATATACTCAGACCTCCTCTAGAAAAACTATGTAAGTGGAAATATTTTGGCAGCATTAGACTATGACAAATGAAACGCAATGCAGGTATACACTACACAGATGGTGTTGGTTCTGTCTATGGGTTTTGGAAATTTGTAACCTAACCACTTGAAACGATGTAGAGGATGGAACTAATTACTGAAACTCTGTTACCCCTTTTGCCTGTAAGCAATTTGATAATTTCTAAGATGTTTATTCTGAAAAAGCAATAATAATATATTTAACCCTATGTACAGTATATTACCAAATTATTTATATCAGGGCATATATACTGTTATACTGTATATATATATATATATATATATATATATATATATATATATATATAAATATGTGTGTGTGTGACCCTGCATAAGATTCATATATATAAATAGAATGCTGCCTCAAATACATGATAAAACTTTGCCATTGGCATTTTTCTAATATATAGGAGTAATGTAATAAAAGGCACTAAGTTTGTCCAAGAGCAATAACCCAAAGCAACAAATCCTCAGGGAGCATTTACTGGTTACCTGTTTAAAAGCAAACATCTTATTCCATCAGGGGGGGACAGGGAGGACATGTGTCCCGGGCCTAAAGGGGGACCCGGCAGTGCTGCACTTAAGAAAGAGCTGGGCCCCCCTTTACAGCACCAAAGAAGTGCAGCCATTTCCGAAATCCCTCTCAGCCGAAATGCGGAAGTGCCAAACTCCCGAAGAGGTGAAAACACCCACAACAGCCGAAAGTAAAGTCCTGAAGCGGCGAAATGATGCGAAGTCAGGAAAACACCTGAGACTGAAGTCCTGAAGCGGTGAAATGACGCGAAGTCAGGAAAACACCTGAGACTGAAGTCCTGAAGCGGTGAAAAGACCCGAAGTCACAAAATGAAGCGAAGTTAAAGTCAAGAGTTCAATTCTACTGAACACCAATTTGTGTGTTTTTTTTAAATCCCCCCATTGTTTTTTTTTTGGGGGGGGGGGCAATTTGTTTTAACTTGTAAGGGGGGCCCTGGCACCAATGTTTTTTTAAAAAATATTTTTCGGGGCCCCAATGTTTTATAACTTGTATAATGTCTGTGTGGTCTTTTCACTATGATTTGGAGTGGGAGGGATCAGGGGTGGGGCTTGGGTGCCAGGGTGGATGTGGCCATGGGGCCCCCAAAAATATTGTTGTATGGGGCCCGTGATTTCTAATGGCAACCCTGATCTTATTGGTTGTTTTGGGTTGCTGATCCTAGGTAAACTTAGTGCCTTTTTTACATTTTGGGGTATGAGTTTAGGAAACTTACACTTACCTTATGGAAGGTCCTAAAATAAGCTGCTTTTTCATCAGGAAACTTCTCCAATCTCCTTGGACCTTTGCTAGATGCTTTCTTAAACACCAACCAACAGCGTCTAAAAATCTAAAAACAAAGCATTTTCTTATGTAAGAACTTTAGTGCAGTAAAAGTCCATTGAAAAGCTTAAATTTACTAATATTTATCAAAGGTTGTTTCTTCCAAGAAAAAGGTTTTTTTCAGCCAAAACTTAAATTTTCGGGTAAAAAAACTATTTTTCAATATTTACTATACCTAGCAGTTGTAAATACAGTAGCTCGAATCTGAAAATACACCATCTTAAACCAGTCAAGGTCATGTTAAAAGCCTTCATGATGTTCAAGGTTTTTTGTTGGGTTTCACTCAAAAACTCGATCAATTTGAGTGATTACAGTTTTTTTCCCTCTGAAGACTAAATCAATTTGGGTTTATGGGTTGTTATCCCCGAATTCACTGATTTCAGTTTTTTACATTCAAGCTTTTTCTTAAATTGGAAACCATTCTCATTCCTCTGAAGTCTAAAAAAGCTCACAACGCTCTAAAATTCAACCTTTGAAAAAACCCTAAATGTAATCACAGTGAGAGAACATTGAAATGTCACTAGTAAAACCTACATGTCGGGAAGTTACCAGAAGTTTCCTTGCAAGACAACTTCAGGAGATTTCCAGGAAACTAAGTATAAGCTTTGCCACAGGTGATTTCAATTATTGCTTTGGAGAAGCATTTCTGGGAGAATTGCTAAAATTTATTGCGGAATGAAAAAAATCTCCTTGGTTGCCCATTACCCTAAGATAGTTTCGCTACCTTATTTATTTTTGTATGTTCTTCAGCCCTACCATATGAGTTTTTATTGGAAGTTGTGCCTCCTCATTTAGTTTCATCTGTTCTTCAGACCCTCAGTCTTTATTTATGCAGTATTTTTAGGAAACTGCAAACTCTATAAGTGGTATGACATGCCACTGGCTTGTACATGCACTTTTTGGGGGAATTAGTGTTTGGTAGGCAGGTAGCATAGGATTTGGAGCTAAAGGTGGCCATATACGGGCCAATAGTGGGGCCCTCCAACGGGCTTCCCCGATCGATATCTGGCCGAAAACCGGGCAGATGTCGATCGGGCAGGATTAAAAATCCCGTCGGATTGCGGCCGCATCTGTTCGTTGATGCTATCCAACTGCCCGTATCCCCTGCATTGTGATCCGATTGTTGGGCCCTACGGCCCATGATCGGATCAGCCCAATATCGCCCACCTCAAGGAGGGCATATCGGAGAGAGATCAGCTCGTTTGGCGGAATGAGCGGATCTCTCTGTTTATGGCCACCTTTAGAGACAGGGACAAGTGATGCAAATTTGCAAAGTCGCGCGTCGTTTTGGGTTTTTTTGGACGCCAGCAAATTTTTGGCAGGCAAATTTTCGCTGGTCTTTCGCAAGTTTATTCACTAGAGGCGAATCGCAGGAATTCGCTGTGAATTCGCGCCTAGCGAATAAATTCGCCCATCACTAACAGGGACACCAAAGCTTAGGACAAAACACAGGTTTATTAAGCACTGGCCATTCCCAACAATTGACAACAGAAAATGTTCATGTTATAGTTCAACAAGCTCATTGTAGAACATGCAGGGTAGAGTTAAGCAACTACACTGCAAAGCAGGCAAACCCTCTGGAACTCTCTTGCTGGCAGCAAAACTCTTTCTGCCCAGCACTGTCTCTCACAGCACCGCACTTCCCTTCACTCTAGCAGGTATCTGAAGAGCTCCTTTGCAAGACATACAATGCAGTTTAAATACACTCTTTCATGGGTATTTTCCTCTAAGACAGTGATGCTTCTCAAACACCCTGTCACAGTGGATTATGTGTATCCACCCAGCCCAAACAAAAAGGATATGCATGGACAACAGTGCAGCTGACGAAAACACAAAGAGTGCTTTTACCCCAAGTAAAAATATTACTTGTATGGTATGGGACCTGCAGAATGCTTGACAGCTGGGATTTTCTGGATAACAGCTCTTTCTGTAAACATGAAATAAACCCAATAGGCTGGGTTTGAATCCAATAAGGATTAATTATATCTTAGTTTGGATCAAGTACATGGCACTATTTTAGTATTACAGAGAAAAAGCAAAAAAAGTTTTTAAAGATTTGGATTATTTGGATAAAATGGAGTCTATGGAAGATGACCTTTCCATAATTCAGAGCTTTCTGGATAACTGATCCCGTACTTGTACTGCTTTACCAATATTTAAATAATACTTTCTATTAGTCAGCTAAAGCTTATTTTCCAGCATCATAATATCCGTCCCATGAATTAACACCCAATAATGTAATGAATAATTCAAATTGTGAGATTTTACCATGAATGAATTAAAAAAAAATTAGAATAAGTACTGTATTTAGAAAATATATATTATAATACATTGTTAACTTCTGCTGACACTAACACTGCTTACTCAAGCCAACTCTGCTGTCAACAATAACCCCTAAATTCTTCTTATGGTGGAAAATGCCAACACAGCTCCATTTCGTTTATAAACAGCTTGCATGCTGTATCTGTCCATTATTTCAAAGTGCTTTTTATCAACGTGTGCGTGTAAAGAACAGACTTTACTGGAAAGAACATTTTATAAAGTAAAGCTTTTTATCTTGAAGTCTTTAACCATAAAAAGATTTCTGTTTTAAAGGACTCTCTAGCCTAACTGTGCAGTTAAATCCATATTTTTGTACTGATGAGCTCTAATAACATGGAAAGTCTGTCTGTAAGATGGAATTATGGCACTGTTACACATCCAATGCCGTTACAACGGCAGTTTCATTGCTGCAGAACTATCATTCCTCGTGATAAATTTGATTTATGAAAGTTAACTCCTCTGTTGTTGCTGACGTACTGCTCATTGAAGAACAAGTACATTTAATATTTTCGTACCATGGGTATAAGCTCACCCACCCAAATGGCATCATTTGTACTACATATATCCCCCCCAATTGCCAGTACCATCACATTTTCCTTTAATAATTAGCAGCTTTTGCCCGGTGACATTTGCTCTCTGACACATTTACATATGAACTGTAAATTTCTTGCAATCAAGTATGCAAGGTATAAAACGTCATTTCAAACAGTTCAAATTTGATCAGCTCTTTTAACACGTACCCAGCTGTTCAGATTTGTCAGAATTCATTAACTGCTTTAACAGTCTTCATGTTAGAGATCAATGACAGTAATGAACTCTAAAGCTGGCCATAGACGCAAAGATTTTTGAAAGATCCAATGGTTATCTTGAGACCACGATTGTCTCAAAACGATCGTTTAATGCCTGATGTGTCCATCAACTAAAAAGACCATTTCAGGCGATATTGCCAGCAAAACTGAAGGATCGCAGCCTGCTTTGCCCTGCAAACATAGGTAGATTGCATGGGGACCGATAAAGATTTTCTAACCTGGCCGATCAATCTTCAGACCAATGTCGGACGAAAAATCGTAAGATGAACGATCGTTTGTATCCCACTAACCGCACGATAATTTGACAGATTGGTCGGACTTCACCAAAATCGGTGGTTCGGGAGCGAAAGATCGTTGCGTCTATGGGGAGCTTAACACCGGACTGATCTCACATGATCTTAGAAGAACAGATGCCCTGAACAAAATGTGAGTTTATCAGGGATTTGCCAAAATGGTACAAATTATTACTTGTGTTATTACAAACGTGTAGCAATGAGGAAAAAATGTTGAGTATACTTTTGTATAGTACTATATTTGTACTTTTTAGCTTTAAGATGTTAGGTGGTTTATTATTCCACAGACTAATGGGGTTATTGATTACGCTTTGTATATTTCCTCTTGTTCTAAACATTAGTACGCTTATATACAATAAATATTGGATCCTGTTGTTCTATAAAAGCAACACAATGAGAAACATTCAAACAAAGGAAGAAATGTGCATAATGATGAAGTAACCCATTTCAGAACATTCAGAAATCTGAAGATATATGAAGAATGCATGATTTCATAGAATCATTTGCATTTTCCTTCCATCAGTTCATATGTAAATTCAACAGAATGTAATACACATAATATACATGAAGTTTCCTGACTGCCAAAAAAATATAAATACATTAAAAGCAGTTTTTCTTTCCTTTCTCTGCTGTGTCATTGCCTTTTGTAATGCCCTTTTCTTCTTTGTGCCTGTAACCTTTAAGTGTCCAAGGACAGATATAATCTGCAGCCAGGCAGAACACACTGTACAGATATTCAAAATGCAATTGCCATCTGCCAACACCGATCAGTAGAGCAACAAAACCTGTCAACGCACCTCTATATGCTACTGAGTTCATGCTTCCTTGTTGTTAAAATTGGTAAAACTGATGTTTTTTTGGAAAATACTATCAATAATGTATTCACTTTACTTAAAGGAGAAATCAACCCTACATTTTAAAAACCCCTACCACCCATCCCCACCAAGACCCACCTCCCTCCTCCCCCCTAGCCTAAGGGGCAGATTTGCTAAATTCGTGTATTCGCTGGAATAGTCTCTATTCGATTGTGCAACTATTCCAATATGCAAATTAAGTATTTTCGACTATCGAATATAGAATATTCGGTCGCATAGAATAGATTGAATAAATATATATTCGACTGTTCGACTATTCGCCAGTCAAAGAACTTGCCCTTCAAATTTTTATTCCACTGCCTACTTCACCAGATTGAACCTACCGAATTGCAATAGAAGCCTATTTTGCCGAATTTCAATCGTACGATCGAACACTTTGAATGTTCGATTTGTTTGATTTTTTAACGTTTTTTCAGTGACTTTTCGTAGAATCATTTGATTGTACAATTCTGGTGAATAGTCGAATATTTATTCGCCAAATATTCGCCAGTGGAATTCGAGGGCTAATCAACCCTTAGTAAATCTGCCCCTTAGTGTTACCCGGGTAAATTTCCTAAGTCCATACTTACCCCTCCATGCAGATTCAGGCATCAGACTTCACGAATGCTATCTTCAGCAACTATGGTAATTTCCGAATGAGACCGGCGTTTTTACCGAATATGCAGTTGGGGCAATCTTCCTCCTCGCAAGAACTGCGCATGCCCCGAAACTCATGACTAAACTCTCTTCCTCTAAAACCACAAATGTCTTGAAATTTGTTAAAAGATCCAAATTCCTAGTAAAAAAAAATCCAAAAACCTCTAAAAGCCTGAATTGATTTTAAAAGAATTCAATAGGATCAGTGCAACTCCCACTGACTTTTATAGGACCTTGACAACTTTTCCCAAGCAAAGTTTTGTATTTGACGTTTTCAGTGGTTTTCTGTGTTTTTTTTTATACTTTATGAATGTTTCTAGAGCTTTTAAAAATTTTTTAAAACCATGAATTTTTAGTGATTTGTGAAAAAAAACAGAAATTAGTAAATGGGGCCCCATAGCCTGTTTCTTTATAGTGCAGTCTATGCACTATCTGCTCTGGTGTGCTTAGCTATATTGGATGTACTGTAGAAAAAGACACCCGCACTGACTATACTGTATTGTGTCCATTGAAGCATTAGACAAAATATATTCATGAACTGCCCCCAAAATCCCTACAAAAAGAAACAACAGGTAATTTTTTATAGTTAGTGATGGGCGAATCTATCCCGCTTCGCCGAAAAATTTGCGAATTTCCAGCGAAATTAGCGAAAAATTAGCGAAATGAGTCGTGGCACGTTTTCGACACGCGTCACATAATTTTCGGCGCACAACTAAATTTTTTTTAATTCACCTGCGTCGAATCATGGGAATTTGCCGCAAATTTGCGCCTGGCGAATACATTCGCCCATCACTATTTATAGTAAAATTTAATTAAAACATAAGCAAACATTATAATAAATACTTTCTCTAATGTAGTCCACGTAACTATGCACCATAAGTATTTTGTTTTTTTAATTTAAACTGTTTTCACACATGGGCAACATCACAACCCCCCTCTCTCTCTCTGAAGACCAAGTTAACATTAGTATCAGAGACAGAAAATGGCCCATCAACTTGGCCACATTACTTCTGGAAATGACACAGCCAGGACATTAGATGAATAGAAAGCTGTAAAAGTCTTATATTCTCTGCATATGAAACTGGAGTTTAAGTACATTTTCCCCCAGCAAAGTAAATTCAAATCAGAAGGGGACCCTGGGGGCAATATAATACACTTTTAGAACTGATAATCCCTGAAATATAACAGAGGCATCAGAACATTGATCTAACATGAGATTAGATAATATTCTCATAATACAATAAAGGATAGGTCTGTGCTGAAAAAAAAAAAATGTTACATAAAGAAAATATATAAATAAGTCATTCGTGTAACAGTTCTGCAGAAGTATGTAGCAGAAGACCTACTGTATCTTTTCCCACATGATGTTTGCTCTAATGGAATGTAATACAAAGAAATGCCTGCAATATGTTGTCAAATGCACAAATGTTAGCAGATACATACATTTATACAGCACCTGCCACAATACGTTACTGCTTAATGAAAGAAAGAATGCTGACATTTATTCTACTGATGTGCAGGTCAGTCAGGAATGGTTTAAATTAATTGCTTAGGAGACAGAGACAGTTACATATCCCTGGAGGGTGTACTACTCATACCTAGTGACAGTAAAGGGTCATATTAATATACCTTTAGAAGTAGAATGCAATATTATAAAAACACACTGAACATGTATTAAAGGGGTTGTTCACCTTTTAAACACTTTTTCAGTTCAGTTGTTTTCAGAGGGTTCCCCAAAAATAAAGGTTTTTTTTTCAATTACTTTCCATTATTTATTTCTATTTTTTTCTAAATCTAAGTTTAAAGTTGAATGTTCCTGTCTCTGGTGTTTGAGTCTGGCAGCTCAGTAACTCAGCTGCAGATTCTGACTAGTGATAGTAGAATTTGACACGTTTCACTGAAAAATTTGAATTTCCTGTGAAATTCGTGAAACTAATTTCTTGTCTTGTTTTTGACGCCGGGGTCTGTTTTTGGATGCCGGCGTCTGGTTTTCGGATGCCGGCATCTGATTTTCGGACGCCAGCAAATTTTCACCGGCAAATTTTCACGGGTGATTCACAAATTTATTTGTCGGCAGCAAAATGTGGGAAATCGCTGCGAATTTGCTCTTGGAGAATAAATTGGCCCATCACTAATTCTGACCTGTTACAATTTTGCAACATTTAGTTGATACATTTCTCAGCAGCATCTCTGGAGTATTAGCAACTATTGTATCAATTCTAACAGCCTCCATTAATGAAACCCAGAGATTCTGCTGAGAAGAAACAAGGATAAGAAATATATCAACAATGTATCAATTTAGAACAGTTTACAGGGTTGGTGACCCCCCCTCCCAGAGCTGCTTTAGAAGGTGAAAAATTTAACTTTACACTTCAATATTAGAAAAAGGGTCACACGGGGCAGAGCTAACAATATTTTGAGCTTAATCAAGGAACGGTTTCCTCAGCAATAACCTTATGGGAAGCTCATAAATTGTTCATTAATATCGTTCATTCATAAGAGGAGAATTTATTAGCATAATGGCAGCTAGGAGAAAGCAAAAAAAAGGAAAAATAGAACAACTCCAAAACAAACTTACAACTTTGGAATTACAAAATAAAACTAGATATTCCCATTCAACCCAAACAGCCATAACAGATTTACTAAGGGTCGAATTCGAGGGTTAAAAAAAATCCTCGAATTCAACCATCGAATTTAAAGGGAAAGTAAAATCCTTCTAATTGAATTTGAAGGACTTTACCGCAATTTGATTGGTCGAACGATCGAATAAAAAAAAATTGATTGAACGATTCGAACGAATTTAACCGATCAAAATTCGATCAAAATTTTTTTTTCAATCTAAAAATGCTTTAAAACACCTATGGGAGCTTCAGCATAAGGATATCTTGGAGATAAGGAGCAGCTTTGATACACAGTAGGTCTTTTAAATGGGGCATTAAAAAAAACAGCATTGTCTTTCTACATAACTACAAGTATAAAAGACTAATGTCTAACCTATTGCTTAAACATAATATTACATTGTTTAAATGCAACAATGAGATTGGATTAAAAATCCCAAACTCCTTTTTTTCCCCAAAAAAATTATAGTATTGCATACCTCCCAACTTTCCCGTTTTTAGAGGGACAGTCCCATTTTTTGATTACTCAACCTGCAGTCCCTCATTTGTACTGGAAAGTCCCATTTTTCTCTTCACTGAACAGAAAAAGAAACACAGTTTATAACTTAATTGTCTTTTGGCAGAGAGCCCAGAACAGCCACAGCAGAAGATAAGATCCTTTTGTAACAATATATAGCTAAGTAAATAAGTAATAGTTACAATAGACAGTAAGATAACAGGTCCCTTGGGAAAAGTTAGACTCACAGCTTAAAGGGCAATTCACTTCATTAGCAAAACTGTAATAACTGAAAACAAACACAGAAATATGTTCAAACATTCATTAACTGGCAAATGTTGTAAAATGAAAATGGTAATTATCGGTGTGACCACAAAATGGGGTGGTCCCTCTTTTTATTTTCAAAATGTTGGGAGGTATGGTAGCGAAAAAGAAAAAACGTCCATGCCATGTTTTTTAACATATTAAATGTTATTATTATGTAGATGGATGGAATTATATACAGCTTTATACATCAACAAAATAATATCTACCAGAATGTATAAATATGGCATTGTGCAACCTTTCCTTGAAATTTGATTTTCAATACATATTATTCTGAGCTAATTATAGCTTATTTTGTTTGTGTGAAGCACAATTTTCTTGTCATTCCTAGTCTTCTTGCCAGACTAAGCAAGGAGAAACAGAAGAGTGCAAACATTCTTTCACATATGATTAATACTGATGAAATGTATTTCTTGCCAAGCTTTTACAACCAAACAACTAATTTAACCCTTTCACTGCCAGCCATTTCGTCCAAAACGGAACATCTACTGCCAAGCAG
>CM044441.1:101410618-101467778 GCA_024363595.1 Xenopus borealis
ACTTTTCACTGCCAACACGTAGCTGCTACGTGCTTGGCAGTGAAAGGGTTAAAGGACCAGAAACACCAGAAAAAGCAATTAGAACAATTTATTGGATTGACCTAACCAGTATTTCAGCCTTTTACCTGTAAACCACTACAGCAAGGGTACTTTTTGCAATGAGGGCCAGATTTGGTGACGTGAAAATATGTGGGGGCCGACCATTCAGCCTGACATTCTTTGAACCATTAACATTAAATGCAAATGAACTATTTTATGAAATACTTATTGCAAAAGACATACTTTTCATTGTCTATTTCTAGCACCTTCAGCACATAGGCATCAGTATACACCAAGTAGCAGATCACTTCACTAATGTGCCCAAATATTACTGCTATGGCTACATGATTCCTGCCTGATCGCACTGTGCTGGCGGGCCGCATTATTATTAATTTCATGACAGAGGCTTTGGGCCGGTGTACATTTGAAAACAGATCACAATTGGCCCGTGGACCAGACTTTGGACATGCCTGCACTACAGTATATTTAATTTTGGGCAAAATTCTTTGCTCTTCAAAAAATTTCAAAAACACCTCTAAAAGGTTCCAGGAGGTCCCCCGTAGACTAAAATAGCAATTTGGCAGGTTTAAGGTAGCAAAGTGTCAAATTTGAATTTGTTAAAGACATCGTACTATGATTTCTGAATGGTCGAATTTTAAAATTCGATTCAAATTGGCCTAATAGATAATCGAAGTAGCCAAAAATTACTTTGAAATTCGAATTTTTTAAATTCAAATTCTCACTTTGACCCTTAGTAAATCTGCCCCTTATGGGTGGATTTAACATATTGTGTGTTTAGAGTTTAATAAATATATACTCAGCCACGTTCTGTTCATTCATATGGGATTTTTAGAAGTGTATTTATCAATGGGTGAACATTAGAACTTACCTATTGCTAAATACGGTTCTAGAAATCCCATAGGAGTGAATAGAACATGACTGAGTTTTTATGTATAAACTCACATTTTTATAAATCTGCCCCTTAATAAATCTCTCATTTTGAAAGCTTTTTTTTTTTTTTTTTAAATAGGAAAACCACTCAATTTTAGAGAGTTGTAGAAAAATACATATTCCATTGTTAATAAATTGGCCCCTAAGTGCTAATGAATGATTGCGAGGCAGTGACAATAAATATGAGTTATTACTGCAGCTACTGCATCAAATCACAGTGCTTCAAATCAAATTTTGATCAACAATCATCCACCAGTATGGCACACAGGGAGCATAAGGCAGAGAGAGTATTGCACACAAGGGGAGCATAAGGCCGGCAGAGTATGGCACACACACAGGGAGCATAGGGCAGGCAGAGTATGGTACACACAGGGAGCATAGGGCATGTTTTATCACATGAAAAAAAGCATCAGGATATATGTCTGTGAAATAAAGTCACCACTGCCTAAGAGTCCATGGAGTGCACCTCATTATTTTGTGGATTAATTTTTTATTTGGGCGACTTTTTGTCCAAATGCATTAATGCCAATGGCCATTTTTTCTTGCAGTGACTTCTTTGTCTCTGCAACTCTCTTGTCACAGCAACATTTTTCACTGTAAATGTTCACAAAACAATTTGCAGATGCCAAAATGCTGAATTTTGCTAATCCATGCATGGCAAAAAAATGTGCTCACTAATGACATTCAATATTACTAAAAGATCCCTTATCTGGAAAACCCTAGATCCCAAGCATTCTGTATAATAGGTCCCATACCTGTATATTATTCTATGCAATTGTTTATATAGTAGACAGAATATTCCAATAACAAAATATAGATATGGTAAAAATCATTAAGTGGCAAGCATTTAAGCATATTATAGGAATAGACAGAGGCTTGGAAGAGAGACAGATTTATTACCAGCCTCATGCAGGTTATAAATATCCTGACATTTTATTCATAAGGTTAAACGGGGCAAATGTGAATTTCTGGCAATATAATAGATACACAATAAATAACTTGTGAAAGCTGTTTTTTATTTGCAGATACTTTGAAAAAATAATTGTCACGCAACTGTGTTCTGTTTAAGCACAAGTTCTTGCTTTGCAAATAACAAATGGAATATGTTTAATAAGACAACAAAATAAATAGATATGTAAATAGATGTAAATAGCAAAGAATTCCCACTGGATGTCATAAACCTGTTGGTTTTATTCTTGTCAATCAATACTGCCTCTGAAACACGTTTTCTATTAATAATACAAATTGTAAGCATTGTTAAATACAACATAATCATTTTCAAATGAAATATATGGTTCACCAGGCTGGGGTGGTAGACAGTGTTAATTGGTTTTACTGTATAACCCCCGAGAACATTAATACATATGTAAATAATAGCTAAATAGCTATTCAGATAAAATGAAGTATCACAGAAACCGGAGAGTCTTCAAACGTGAATTGCTTTTATTATAGCACTACATGTTTCAGACCTGTAGGGTAACTTGCACCAGAGGAAGGACCCTAGAGGTCCGAAACATGTAGTGCTATAATAAAAGCAATTCACGTTTGAAGACTCTCCGGTTTCTGTGATACTTCATGTTACTGCTGTGGAGATGGCTACTCCACTAACCTGTTGAAGAGTCAGACTATTAAGTCATTTGGTGGATCGCGTGGGAATAATATACAGTATCTATTCAGATAAAACAATACTGCAACGCTTGGAAAACTATGGTGGGAAATGTAAAATTTTAGCAGGGAGCTGCAAGGCCCAGCTTTGATGGTTTACAGTTTTTTCATAATATGGCATGTGCTGGAGCCCCTCTAAATGTGCAACTTACCACGAGAAATTGGAGGCCAGTACAAAGTTACAGAGGCTGCTTTAAATTTGTAAAGAAAAAATATATCTCTTCTGAAGTTAGTGAATGCACAATGCAGCCGCTCTTATTTATAAAGGTCACCAGAGCCATTGGCTAACCAACTCTGAACTCCACATTAGCATTTGCAAGGTATCAGCAGTGAATTAAAAACATTAAGGGGCAAATTTACTATTATTCCCCAAAAATCCTACGATTTAATTTGACTATCGAATCATTCAAATTCGAATATTCTATGGTAGAATTTGCCTAATTTGCATATTCGAAATTCAAATCTTTTTGAAAATTCGATTGAATATTCGAATCCTTCATATGAATTAATGTTAATTTAGTAAATCTGCCCCATTTTTTTTTCATTCATACTTTTTTAAAAAGGATATTTTAATAACTTTCATAGTATTCGTGATTTTAGTGAATTAGGGGGTTATTTACTAAAACTCAAATTTATCTTATATTTTTATTAAACCAAGCTCAACCAAACTCCCATCCATGATTTTATCTTATTTATCAATAAAATAACTCAAAAAAGTCAGGTCAGATAAAAACTCGATAAAATCAAGCGAAAATCCAAATCGTACAATTTTTTTGGGATTTGACACCCAAATCGCTCTGTTTTTTAGGGTACTCGCCCGAAAACCTCACATTTTTGGGATTTTCAAACAAAATCCAGGACAGATCACAATATATTCAAACTGTAAAAGGCACAGCTCCCATTGTCTTATACATGACCTCCACAGGTTTAAGATGGCTGATTTTTGGATTCAGACTTTTTGCAGCTTTGGGGTATAATAAAGCTTGAGGCTTTTTCCTCTAAAAATTTGAGTTTTCAAAGCAGTGTTCTATTATTTATACCAATTATGTCCCTATTTTAGTATTTGTTTTCCACTTTTACTAGTGTAAGTGTAGAGTCATTGAGGAATGTATATGCATTTACCTATGTATAATGATCTTTTACAGTACTTTCTCTACCATCTGTTGGTGCTGTGATCCTATCCTCAGCGTTTTCTAGTATGTACTGTCATGCTTTTTGTACCGGATCTCCAGTGAACAGACTGTTTAAAACTGGTAATCATCCCAGGTGGTTTCAAAGGAGGTTGGGGAACAAAATAATGATGGGAGAAGGCAGCAAATATTTTTTCTTGAAGGACAGCCAACAAGGGGTTTCTGATGGACTTCAAAAGGACTGTTTGGATCGATATTGAGAACTAAAATCCTCAAAGGATAGAGAGCTAGTGTTAGGAAAAGTGCTGGTTTGTATGGAACCAGAGGAGCAGTGGCCACAATTCAGCAAGTCCCTGGTTCTAAACCAGGCAGTTCTTGACAGCTAGCAATCATGTCTGGACAGGACTAAGCTAACACAGTTCTATGTTTCTATGGTGTTCGTGTTAAGGTATTTGCACTGTTGGGGGCAAATTTACTATTATTCCCCAAAATTTGCTCGATTAAATTCGAAATTCGATAAGCATTCGACCATCGAATGCTTATTGAATTGTGTTAGGCTATCGTTTTGCTCGCTATACGATTTCTCAATGAATTCGTACGATCGGATACCGATCGTTCAATTTCACGTAAAAATTTCCTTCAAGCCTCCGAAAAATTTGTATGATTCGAATGATCGGACGCTTTGATTGTACGAATGGTATTCGAGCAGGACTTAGTCTCAGAAGCCTATGAAGGGGTTCCCATAGGCTTCTATTGCAATTCAGTAGGTTCAATCTGGCGAAGTGGGCAGTCGAATAATTGTAAAATTTTGATTCCTTCGATCATCTAATGGTCGAATTATCGAATATCCGATCATTTGATCTATTCGATATATTCGATAATTCAGTATTCAATGATCGAAGAGCTCAAATTGGAATATCCGATTTTACTCAAAATTCGCACGATCGTTATTAGATCGAATTCGATCAAACTTCGATCATTTCAAGTGAATTTTGTAAATTGGCCCCTTAATGTTTGCTTCTTCTTTACATAAAGCCCCAGACTGCTTCTTTCCATCCCTGCATTAGACTGCAGTAACTAATAAATGAGGTAATTGGTAACACAAGGCACTGCTCTTTTATCAGAATTAGATCTGCTGCAGCTAGAACATTACAGCTTGATGTTAAAACTGAATGCAGATTGATTGTCTAAAGCCTCTACATAATGAAATTTATTTATTTATGCATTCATGATTCAGAGCAGTAAGGCCTTTAAATAGTAGTGGGATTTGATGTGCAGTCCCTGTACAACAAGACAAAGGATGCAGCTGGAACTACAATGCACATTTAAAGGAATTAAGTATACAAATAAAAACTGGGTAAATAAATAGGCTGTGCAACATATAAAATGTTTCTAATATAGTTAGTTAGCCAAAAATGTAATGTATAAAGACTGGAGTGACTAAATGTGTAACATAATTGCCAGAAAACTACTTTCTGCTTTGCAGTTCTCTTGGTTTTCACTGATTGGTTAACAGGCAGTGACAAATCAGTGACTTGTGGGGGCGGCATATGGGTCAAAACTGTTGCTTTTGAAACTGAGTTTAATGCTAAGGATCAATTGCAAACTCACTGAAGAGTTAAAAAATACCATCTTTTATATACTGAACATTTTGCACCAGCCTAAAGTTTCAGCTTCTCAATACCAGCAATTATCCAAGACTTGAGACTTGTCACAGCAGCTGTTGAAAGGCTAAGTTTAAGGGTTGTTGCAAATTATCAGGCAAAAAATTAGGTTTGTCTTTAAGCTGATGCTACAAGGACGATTATTAAATTTTCTTGCTAGCTGCACTGGTTTCTGTGCTATAATGTAGTTATTATCTGTATTAATTACAACTGTGGCATTTCTATTCCATGTGTACTGTATATTGTGAGTGGGTCCCTAAGCTCAGTAAGACAGCAGCAGCCCACCGCATGTGCAGTGAATAATCAGAAAAGAAGATGGGGAGCTACAGGGGCATCTTTAGAGGCTACTGGGGCATCTTTGGAGGCACATATATTCACTGCTTAAGGTCTGTGGCTGGTACAGAAGCTAAAATCATAATGTATTACATTTCAAGCCTATTTCTTTAGTTTTGTTTACTTCTCCTTAACCATCTGAGGCAGTGCTGTTCATGCTCTAATACTCTTGCTATAACCAAAAATTGAAAACAGAAATAGCAATCCTCCTATGAAAACACTGAATAGAGCCAACAGTTTTGCCGCTGCGTTGGACTGTATTCTTCCAGAATTATTTTTAGCCACCCATTTCAATAATCATTTCAGCTTGTAAGAGGTGCTGTGCACTCAAATAAAGGGACATTCTTTTATACTTTAGGTGCCACATTTAATGCATGAGATGTAGTAAAGATTATGGAAACATGTCCCCCCTTTTCTTTATTTGATATGAAAATATCAAAGCAGTACCCAACTGTGTGGAATAAAATGATAAGGTTTCAAGTGCTGGCTCAAAAACACATGTTATTAGTCATGACTGCATGTCAAAGAAGCACCCAGGGAACAAACCAGAATCTATAGCTGAGATTACAGTGCCATTTTGGAAAGAAGGTAAAGAAGTTTTGTCTGTAAAGTTCCTCTATGACCCTTCATTAGTTAAAACAGTTTGCTAATGCCACTAACCTTGTAGCCCCTAAAGAAAACATTAAAACAGCTGCCTTCATAAAGAACACTGCCTTAAAACAAAAATTCTTATTCCCAGCCACCATCAGATATTTGAAGTTTACCATTTATTTGGGACCCATTCCACATTCTAAGCAAGTCACCAATGCCTGCACTAAATCCACATTTCCAGTGAAAAGCAGACAACTAGATTTAATGGAAAAAAAACAAAACAAAACATGCTTTTAATCTGACAGGATTCTCAGTAATTATTTTCTGAATAAAACATGTAGCTTTGACAACCTCCTGACTAAAAGGCTTATTATGAAGAGGATAATTAATTTTGGGCTGAATCGATTATGAATAAATCTTTACAGTGGACTTGACTCTTGCCAGGGCTAACATTGCATAAATAAATTGAATTTTTCACTAAGTTCTACTCTTTAAAACTAAGGAGGTATTACAAAGAACATTTTAAATGCTTTATGCATGGCTGAGACATCAATGTGCTCTTAAACTAAATGTGGTCCATTATTTAAAGGCATACTTACATGTATTTAATTTTTTTCAGTTGAGCTAAATGCCTGTTAATATCAATTTAATTTGCAAATATGTCAGAAACCATCTGGCTTCTTCAAAAATCTAAGTGGGGAAAATGCTGTATGGAGCGGAAAAAAATGGTGATTGTGCTCAAATTGTACTTGGCTCACTGCAGTTGCAAATGTACATGCACCCTGCTGATTGACACTGCCTAAAGTTACACAGTTTGTTATCCACAATCTATTTAGTAAAGGACCAGTAACATAAAAAATTATATTGCTTTAAAGTAATAAAAATATAATGTACTGTTGCCCCGCACTAGTAAAACTGCTGTGTTTTCTTCATAAACTCTACTATAGTTTATATAAATTAACTGCTGCATAGCCATTGCGGCTGCTATTCAAAGGAGAAAAAGCTCAAGTTACACAGCAGATATCAGAAACACTCTATAGAACATCTGGTATCCATTATTTAACCTGTGCCTTATAGCCTTTCTCAGTTTCCACCATTGCTACTCAGCAGCTTGTTTATTTGAACTATAGTAGTGTTTCTAAAGCAAACACAACAGTTTTATCAGTGCAGGGCAACACTACATTATATTTTCATTACTTTAAAATACTTAATTTTTTGGTGTTACTGTTCCGTTAACACTGATCCTCATTTGCCAATAAATGCCAAGTTCCCAGTTTAGTTATTTACTAAACTTGAATTTTTCTGATCAAGCAAGTTTTTGGAAAAAAGTGAAATTTTGTAATGGAAAAACAAATAAAAATTTCTCACAATTTATTATACCCTGATGCTGCAAATACCAAAAAATCCGCTCAGACTTGTCAATGTCCTGTTAACTGTTCCGTTAGCACTGATCCTCATTTGCCAATAAATGCCAAGTTCTCCAGTTTAGTTATTTACTAAACTTGAATTTTTCTGATCAAGCAAGTTTTTGTAAAAAAGTTTTAATGGAAAAACAAATTAAAATTTCTCACAATTTATTATACCCTGATGCTGCAAAAATGGGGGTTTGCTTTTTTTATTAATATTATGAGATACTGTAACTTTGGACTGATAGGGGAGTCTATGAATCATATAGTATTAGGACTAGCACCAGTTCATAAGGCATCGACAATTAAAAAAAAAATATATATATATATATATATATAAGTATAAGTCCCATGACACTATTTTCAGTTAAAAATGCTATGGGGTCAGTATGTGTTATTGAATAAACATTTTTTATTTTAACTGAAGATAGAGTTTACTTTATATATTTATTTAGTAAATAACCCCCTTAGTCTTCGGTTTTATTTTTCCATCTCGTGCTACAATCCAGTTCATTCTCTTTTCCCACTGTGTAAGTATGTATATTATTAATTGTATACCGCTACTTGAGAGTGACACACTGTAGAAGAATACGTTAGTAGAAGAAAACAGGGGGTCATTAAAATAATACATACAAATGAGTATAAAATGCAATACAAATAAAACTACATAAAGTGCATTTACAATAAAGATTAAGAGCTTAGTGTCAAGAGAATGACAAGAGACAAGTCCCTTCCCCATAGTATTTTAAAAACATATTTTTCTGTTATTTACAGGGCAAGGTAACCCCAAAATAAAAAATTGCCTAATAAAAGAAAACATAATTCTAAAAGATTTGTAAACACAATTGCTTTTTAAAACATAATTTGCTTAACTCCTAGTTGTTACTTTCTAAACAATTTTGCAAAAGTCTTAGACAAATCTATAAATCAGATGCCTTGTCTTATATTGTATCAACACTGTGAGTAGTCAGGGCAGAGAATAGAAAGGGACAGACAAACACTGCTTTCAGTAGTAATACATATACAAATAACCATAGAAAAATGTAACGTATATATAGTGCAAAGTTGCTTAGAATTATGTTCTCCTTGTTTGGTAATGGTTGACGTTCTCTTTAATGTCAAACCCCTGCTTTCATTTTCGGTCATATCTGTCGATTTTTAGTTGCAGGCATCAGACAAAACCCTAAAAGTGAATGCAATAACTTCTAACAACAATATTCTCTTTACAATTCATTTTGACTTTGCTATATACCACAACTAAGATTATTATCTTATCTTTGATTTCCTTGTCAAAAATGCCTATTTCCACATATATTCTCCTTGTAACAGGATAAGAGATTAAAAAGATACATCCTCTGCTTCATTCCGCACGGCTGCTGCACTTTGACATTCTGAAACCATGGCAACATTTACAGATGATGTAAATAGAAGTGACCCAGCAGTGAATCTAATTCAGAGATGTATCTGTGCAAACAATATATTTAAAGCACACAAATTTAAAGCATACAAGTTAAAACATAAGTCTGGCTTTACTATTCATCAGAGTGTATTTTGTATTGTGCTGGGCAGATGGCTTGTTGCCACAAGTTAATTTAAAAGTAATTTATATTTGTCTATTATAACCCAACCATGTGGCCCCTTTTTGCTTGTATTCAGAGGATAATTCAAATTCACTTTTATGCTAAAATTGCATATATTCGCCAGGCATCATTTTCAGCTCTACTGAATATAAAACTGGCGATTGTTTCTGGACTGCACCATGTCTTTCATTGGAAAGTCCATCAGTTCTATCAGGAACAAAAATGTATATACTGTATATATTTTCAGCAATTTAAAAATATATGCGTTATAAACTCAGATGTAGTACATATTAAAAAATGCTCAAGTGGCCTAATATACTGGGGAAATCTGTAAGCAGTTCAATTATAGAGTGAGAATGTTTGGGGTACCATAAAAGTAGCATTGCCCTGTACACTAAAAAGCATAACAACAGGAAATTTCTAAACAACCTGTGAAACAATATTGGCTACAAATCAGACAACTGGCTTCTTCCTTTAAATCAGTGCTGTCCAATTGTTGACTTGCGATCCCCCCCTTGTGGCCCCCCACATGCAAGTCTTCCTGCTGTTACTGATTACCACCTAGTGTAAGCTTAAAAAGGTATTTTATTCCCTTCTGAGCTAAATTTTAGAGGCTTTTTTGCCTTCCTCTGGATCAACAAGCAGTTAGAAAGGTTATATATATATATATATATATATATATATATATATATATATATAGATAGAATGAGAGAGAGAGAGATAGAGAGAGATTGAGAGAGAGAGACTTAAAAAGGTTGAACTTGATGGGCATGTGCCTTTTTTCAACCCAACTTACTATGCACCAGTACTGAGATTAACTGGCCACTGCATTGTTTACACCTCCAATTCACACCTCATACAAACTGCTGGAGGGGCACCAGCATTGTGTCACTGCACGTAGCAAGGTATGAACTCTTCATCTTAGAGTGGTCCTTAGAGTATGTCTTCTACTGTATTATGCCTTCCCTATGCTCTTGTGCCATGCTCTTTCTGCACTATGCCCTGTGTGTGTGTGTGCCATACTCTGCCTGCCCTATGTTCCCTATGTGTGCCATACTCTACCTGCCCTATGCTCCTGTGTGTTTCATACTCCGCCTGCCCTATGCTCCGTGTGTGTGCGCCATGCTCGGCCTACCTTATGCTCCTTGTGTATGCCATACTTTGCCTACCCTATGCTCCCTGCTTGTGCCATACTCTGCCTGCCATTTTCTCCCTGTGTGTACCATACTCTGCCTGCCCTATGCTCCTTGTGTGTGCCAGGAGGCATATTGATTTAAGGGTATGTTTTCAAATGAATTACATTTTTTCCCATGTGTGATGCATTAAGCACCAGCCATTTGTTTTTTTGGTTTGCTACCACCATTAATGTGGAAACGGTCTTAAAATTTCTTGTGATAACATGGGTGTGGTTTAAAGTGGGAGTGGTCAACACTGGCTTCCATTATCATCCCTCTACAACGTAGGCCAGACAAATTCTGGCTCTTGGTACCACAGAAGTTGAATAGCACTGCTTTCAATGAATGCCAATGAACTGAATTGTGGATGCTGTAAGAGGTGATAACGTAGATAGAATTATGCTCCAAAGGGAGGTATTGTCACGTTCCGCCACTGAGGAAACCCAAGCAGATGGAATCCTGTATGCTGGGTGACCCAGAGTATACCTGTAAATGGCCGAACCAAGATGGGAAGCCATGATGAGTGAATACAAGGTTAAAATCAAATAGCAGAACCAAAACAGAGGAAATAATAGACAGGGAGCAAGGTACCAGGAAAGCATTTAGGAGCAAGGAACCAAGAACACAAGATCACAGCAGGGCTAGATTGTAGTTAAATGACCAAGCAACAGGCAATTACCCGGGGCAGGCTTAAATAGACCCTTTACTGAGGGATGATTACAGCATGCAATTAACAAGGTGGAAGGAGAAAAGAAAGCTGGAAGGGAGGAATACAAAATATATTTTAAAGAAAGCAACAAGGATAAGCATCAAACGCCTGTGGTGGCTCAGTAAGATACTGAACAGTCTGAGAAATACAGTACATAGACAACAGTTTGATTTCCAGTAAGTCTTGACAGGCATTTTGGACATACAAACTAGATACAGTTTCTTGCAGTTAAATTGTTTTTTTTATCTACTGACATTTTTTTTATCTATTGACTTTTTATCTACACTTATCTAATGAGTGTACTGTATATAAGGTTAATCTATGAGCTGTACATGACCTATTTTGCTATGTGAAATGGTGACAATGTTGGTCTGTCAACAAGGTCTACGATTCTTGGGACAAAGCCCCCAGTTCAAAATAAAAAAATAAGTACTTAAAATAAGTATACAGACCGCATGGTATTCATATACATGCCTATGATTAAGTACCGGGGGGTATGAAACACGTAAGGTCTGTATATTTATTTTAACATGATTTTTCAATAAAGACTATTTTTTAGTATTTGATGTCTTGGGATAATGTCTTTTTGATTTTTGAGTAGGTATAAAATACATCTATATATTAGTGTGCGTACACACCCCAGGGGTCCCAATTAATTTGTGCCAGGAGACAGTCATTAGGTTATAGTTGACATCAGCATTTTAGGTAATAGTGAAATATGATAACAAAAACAAGTGATCTATTGAAATATTGCAATTCTTATATAAAACTTTTGAACTATTAATAGCAATTTCCAATATATTGTACATGACAGACAATAGGCAGTTTGAAGAGATACAGAATTCTGCATTCCTGGGTGTTTAATATAGGGCTTGAGGAACAGGGGAAATGGTAGGAGATGGTAGATCTGTGTAAGTAGCTGGTGAAAGTAAAGGTTGTGGTTTCCAATGCATTCCAGTCAGGCAAAATTGAATAACTTCCATGTATGCATAACTTTATTCATAACGTGCTACAAGGATACACAGAGCTGTACAATCTTACATGTAAGACAGGGAAGACAAGCATTACAATGAATACAACATAAACTTTGACTGCTGTACTGTAGCTTCTGTAGTCCGGAACCGCAAAAGTCCTGAATTCCCAAACAATGGTATTCCCAAAGAGCCGAAGTCCCAATCAGCCTAAGTTGAAGTCCCAAAGCAGCGTAAAGACCCAAAGTCATGAAAGGAGCTGAACTTGAAGTCCCGAAGCCACAAAAAAAAACCAAAGTCACAAAAGGAGCTGAACTGGAAGTCCTGAAGTCACTAGTACAGTTATACTGAACACCAATGTGTGTTTTTTTTTATAAAAAACCCCTGGCCACCAATGTATTATTTTAATACTCTATATGCCCCTGCCACTAATGTTTTTTTTTTTTTAAATATTGTGTTTCTTTTTCACTTGTAAGGCGGCCCTGGCACCAAAGTTTTTTTAAAAAGGGATGCCTTTTAGAAATTACAATCTAAATGGCAATTTCTGGTTCCTACTATGTCTCTTACCACATGGCACTTATTCTCTGCATATATATTTAAAATATTTATTTTACAATGTACTTTTTACAGTGCTTTCCTCCCTGTGTGCATCTCCATATGATATTAACTGCACGAGTATGGACAGCTTTAATCGTTCTGCCTAATTGCTTTGATTTCTTCTTAACATACAATTTATGCAATTTAAAAAAATGTTTTTCGATATCTCTTGTTCTCAGAAATCAGTACTCTCGTTGATACATTTGCTAAGTTCATTTACTTTTCCAAGAGACTTTGTACCATTGGTTTTAATGTCACCAATGACACTGGAAATATTCTGACTTGAATGCCTTCTCTTCTTCTGTGGATCACTTCTATTGCCCATTTAGTCACTCAACATTGATATCATCTCCTTTTATCCCTGAAATAATAATTGTTTAATATGCTATTGACTGTAAACTGTGGTCTACATTTTTTCTTTTTGCTTTAATTAAGGATCAGTTTAGTTTTTTCTAATTCTACCATCAGATTTTTTTTAGATTGCCTTTTTTAAGACATATCAATGAAAATCATGTTGTTATACATTTTACTTAAATGCTTGAATGCTTAAATGCTGGATATTAGGTTTTGAAAAGATCAGAATCAATGTTTAGTCACAGTTGATAATCTTGTTTTCTAAACACATTTGCATATCAATAGGAAATACAAACACGTCTGAAACACAATGCCTGCATCTGATGGAATGTGTTACCTTTGCAAATTCTAATACTGATATTATTACATTTGTTTTCCTAAAAAGCTTTTCAATGGGCAAACCACCAGTATGGTACAGAGTTTTATACAAACCAAAGGTAAAGGAAAGGCTTTGTAGAATAACATTATATTGATTAACAATCCCTCACTGGAAGAATTTATCATTCGCTGCTTAGTACACATCCCTCCCAAATTAATAATTTAGAGCGTCTCAAGGAGGTTGTTAATGTAGGGAGATTGCAATCCATTTTAAACAGCATGGGGATAATTTATAATGGTTGTATAAAATAAATGCTGGATACTAATTGTGAAGCTTCTCATTTGTTCTTTGCTACTAATTTATTATTGCTACTGCTTTTTATAAATACTGAATAAAAATACGTTTTATTGTTGGTTAATGTAACTAACTGTAGCTTTCGGAGCAATATTTGCATTTAAATGCATTTATGACCATGTACTACTGCATGATAGTTTTCCTGCTTGCAGATGGTAGAATAAAAAACCACAGGCACAATGTCCATTTACTACTGCCATAAGGTTAGGGCTAGGGATCAAAATCAGGAAATAAGCAGAACATTATACGGGCAAGGCAGGAACACACTCACTTGTAAATCTCAAGACCCACAATTAAGGAGGACCATGGCAGGAAGCTCAGTGATCCAGCAATTGTGAGGAGGAACTGAATGACTTAAAATTGAAGAATTTCCTGCAGCTGGTCCCAGGTTGTCTTCAGGTGTCAGCAAAAAATAAAAACAGATAAAAGTACTCCTTTAAATTAATTGCAGGCATTAATACAGACTGCTATAACTAAACCAGGAGAAGAATTATCCAGTAAAATTTCCTGGCCATAATGTACTTTATATTATATTAATATAATAAAAAATATTTCACATAAAAACAGCTTTCATATTTTGCATATAAAAACACATTAGATCTCATAATAGTCAATAAAACTGTACACACAGGGGTTCATATATAGGTGTTGATACAGATAAGAAATAAAGTAACATATTCAACGAGCATATGATCAAAAAAACCATGGTCATATGAGGCAAAAGAAAGAAAATTATAAAAGACCACAGCAATGAAAAGTTAATTGCTTACTGTGTATTAATGTAATAACAGAGTTGCATGTGTTATGGCAGCAGGGCATTTCAATTAAACCTTGGCCATAAAAAAGTAAAATCAAGGGTAATAAAGGCTATTACATAAACCTTGTGAAATTCTAGATCTATGCTGGCTCCAAATATACCTACAGTACAAAACCCTACAAAATAAAAGGGCTAAGACACATATGGTTTACAGCCATATGTGAAGCCATTAGGAAGCACAAAGGTACTGTAAGTCATCTTTTTTGTGGGGCTAATCATAAGTAAAAAAGGTTGATGGGTACATCATTTGGGTTCTTAAACCCCTATGGCACATAGATACTATGACCTATCTATCTGTCTGACTGTCTATCTGTCTGTTTGCCTGCCTATCTATTTATATATTACAGTATTGATTATAGTTAAGTAATATATTTTGGGGTAACTGTGTAATCACATAACAAAAGCAACGTTCAAGAATTCCACCTTGAAAATGACAACAAATAACTCAGCACCTATTTAATGATACATATTTACAAGTGCTACAAATTCGAAGGTATATCTTGCTTTCTGTCATAAATATCTATTTTGTCATGAAAATCTAGCGTGGTTGTAACTAGTTAGTTACACTGTTATATATTCTGTCCAGGTTTTTTTTTTTTACATAATTCATTCTGTAAGTAACTTTGCACATAAGTGTGTCTGTTACATGGAGGCAATATATTTGTGAGACAGATTGATTGTTAAAATGTACAAAATGGAGTTTGTAATATAATGACATTTTTATTCACTAACCAGATTGTGTTCTCATTCTTTAATATCAGTCTTTTGTATTTTTTTATCTGTATTTGGCCACAAATACTTATTTACCACGAGAGGCATTCATTCTGTGTATTGCATACAGAATGTATTTGGGACAAACGGCCCCCCATAGTTGCCCCCTAGACACTATAAAAAGAAGTCTGAAAAATGAAAGGAACTGTCTATTTCAAAACCTTCTTCCTAATGGTACATTTATGTTGACAAGATCACAGGGGCACTTCAACATGTAAATGACAACATCAGAGTCATGTGTGAAATTTCTTCTCAGAATGTGGGTGTGATTAAAGATACTTAATTACACTTGAGTATTGATTGCACCTCACAGAAAGATATATCCTATCTCTGAGAGGTCCCCTGAACCTGAAGTTGTATAGAGATCATATCTGCCTTAACTAACCAGTCCCGTAAATTCTGTAGACATCTATATGACAGCAATGGTGAACTTTGAGTTCAGGAACATGAAGATAACCTCTCTGTAAAAGGGACCAATGATTGTAAATAATATGATAAACTTTTCTTATTTCTGGGTGAAAAATATGAACTCTTGTATCATAGTCTCAGAGATATTTCTTTCTGCAACAACTGTGGTGTGTATCGATGTTGTGCACATTTTGTAGCCATCTCATCCAAAAGCATGGCTCATCTCATCCTCTGAAACTATTCTTTTAAACCATAGGTAGCAAAATGTAAGAAGATATGGTGTACAGTATTAGCTCTTCAGTGAAAGCTATCATATTGCAATACATGATTGTGGTTCCTAGATTTTTACTCAAACTGCACTAGCAGTTGTAAATGGACTTTCAAGTATTATTATTAACATGTATTTCTATAGCACCAACTTGTTTCGTAGTGCTGTATGTATTGTCTTGTAATTTTCGATGTTTTCAACACAAAGGAATGGTAAATCTACAGTAACCAAGAACCAAATAAATAAGTATATAAAAACAAAAGGCAGAATATTTCATAATCTAATTGGAATTTTTCACAGAATGGCAGAGGGACCACTTGCAACACAGAAAAGAATAACAAAACAAGGCCAAACTGGGCCACCAAAAAGGGCTGAGACAGGAGGTAAATGTTATCTTTACCAAACCTCAGAACTTTTCAGAGACAGACCTTCACAGCTTTTATCACAGCACACTGCTTGAATATAAAGCAACCATCAAATACAAGATGATATTCAATCTGAGACTGTATATACCAAAACAACGGTTGATATATTGCTAATACATGCACATGGCAACTTAAAAAAAAAAAATTAAAAAAAAAATCTGGTTTATATAAGTTCCAGTAGGTCCATCAGTTTAGTAAAACACAACTAACTAATTAACTAAGGACTAAACAGATATCTTCTACAGCTAAAGCGACTTGCTGTAATCAGAAGATTTAGTACAATAAATCCTACACTCAGAATCAAGTTACCTTCCATAGCAATGTATAAAAATTGCAATTAATAGTAGTCTATAGTATTTTTCTATCAACTCTAAAATTCTTCACCAATGCATTATTCTTATCAAGTTATATGTCCCTTCTTCTTGGTGAACAAGCAATCCTATTTAGCAGCCTGGTTTCATACTACGCTATCTAGACCTAGTTTTGTCTGGAACCAGTGCTTCAGTCAAGTTTAGCTAGGGATTATTTGACAAATTCACTGACCTCTTTTTTCTTTAGCAACATACACTTCTCTCTGTCCATGTATAGCTAGAGACAATTGTGTTTTAGTATTCAGATATTTTTTTTTGTCTTACCAGGAACTATTTTAATGTATAACTACTGTAACTGTATTGCCTTACAACCTTTTAAAATAGTCTTAACTCAGAAGTATTTATTAGTTCCTGATTATAAAATCCAGGCACCTGAGGAGCAGGTTTGAATCTGTCATAAACCTGTATCTGCAGGACATCATTACTGAAAAAGGACATCATTTAAAATATTTCGACATAAATGTGTAATTGAGATTGCAAGTTTCACATAGAGTCTTTGGTCATTTTAATTTACTCTTTTAACTCTTATATTTTGATTTTATGAAAAAAGAGGCATGGTCAAATAATATTCTGCTTTTTGTATGTATAAAGACGCAGAAACAAATTTCAGCAGTTGCATTACTGTGGATGGATATAATACAAGGAATGTCATGATGGAATTGCCCAGTGTAAAAACTGGGTAACAAGATAGGCTGTGTAAAATAAAAATGTTTTCAGTACAGATAGTTAGCCAAAAATTGAATTCATAAAGGCTTGAGGGACCGAACACAATAGCTAGAATACAACTTTCTACTTTGCAGCTCTCTGCAAGTAACCAATCAGTGGCTTGAGAGGGGTCATAACTGTTTGTTTTTGAATCAGACCTGCATGCCAAGGATCAAAGGCAAACTAACTGAACAATTATGTCCAATATGACCCCCCCTATAATTCGCTGACTAAGAGAGAAATGTAAAGTTGGTTCCTGTGAACGTCCAGTAACAGTGGCCTTATATATGGCAGTTTAATACAATTTACTAATTGTATTAAAATATTTTTTTACTTTGCACAATCTATCTATTTACTCAGGTTTTATTTTTATACTAAACTGTAAATACTAAGGTCTTTCAAAATATAACTTTAAAGGCAAAACACGTGAATGAATGATCTATCTTAGTCTGCATTCATCCTTTCTCTTCATGATCATTTATAGACAAAATGTTATCCAAAATATATTAGCATGCTGCCATAACATATTACTATTATAAGGCAATTATACACTGGCATTTTCCACTTAAATAAATGTATTGCATTAATGAATATGGGACATTTTTGCTGAAGTTTTACATTTGTTCTGTATTCACCCACCCCACATTATGTATAGTGAAGTATAATTATAATATTATTTTTTGTCAAATCATGTCTTATCACTGACTAGGCTGCTATGCTCATAATTCTTTCTCAGGCCAGATATACAATACCATCAGCAAAAGAAACACAAAATTAAAATGCTAACTTGGGGCTAAAGCAAAATGTAGTAGACACACTGAGATGCATTTAAACACTTCCTCCTCGACATTCCTACATTAGTAAAACAGAAATTAAATGTCTTAACTAATGATCTGTAACATGACCATTAATAAGAAAATGGAGAAAAAACTGAAAATGCAAAAGCCAAAAATATTTTTTATATTAAAAATACTTTGGTAAATGTTCTGATAATAAAGAAGAAAAATAGCCCACCACTGGATTGTATCTAACATCATAAACCACATCACATATCTGTTTGTCACACTAATACTATAATACTCTAAAGCTCAGTGGTGCTTGAATGTCAGGGTTATTCATAAATAAACAGAATATAAAAAGGGCCATCAATTTTAATTAAAAAATTCAAAGGAAAATATGAACTGGTGTTTATTGTGTCAAGTAGTATAATCTATACTATAATCTATACTATAATCACTACAATTGGTACTTCATATTTCTTATACAAAAATTGGACACTATGTGATATGTTTTAAAGGATTTTTTCTAGATTTACATTTGTAATTTAACTTGTAAATGAAAAAAGCAACTGGCTAATACTCAGTTGGCTTCTTTAGCATTTAGAGGTAGGTGTGTTTGAATTACCCTGTCTCACTTTACAAACAATGGTCCTACAAATATATTCTTCCTCAATCCCTCAATCCTGGAATTAGTTTTTGAAAATAAAGACCTAATTAGACAGGGTATTCTAGGTTATAAATCAGAGAGTTTTAAATATAAAACACAATCAAACATTCAGTATTTTCTTTTGTGTCACTTGACACCAAGACAACAATACTAAATGCACTACCCCTCACTACCTCCTTTCTATTTCCCTTGACTGCTTTCTCTTGGCTCCAAGAATTTTTAGCAAGACCTAAATTTGCAGTTGAACATTACACTGTTTTGTGGTTCCATCTATATCACCATTTCAATTATACTGTATGTGTATGTTCCTTTCTTCCCTATAGGTTATGATTCCTGAACCAACAATTCTCAATGGATAATTATTGGATACTTGCAGAGGAGTACAGCAACTCCCTTGCCCTCCAAGAAGTTAGAAACCCCCCATGCCTCCTACTAATCATGCTTGGCTACAAGTGAGGTTACACAATGTTTTGGCAATTTAAAACTCTCAAGGACTAACTTTTTTAAAGTTAAATACAGATGAGGTCTCACAAAGATGGCTGTAGTCATTGTGCTACTTGGGAATATTCATTATATTAAGGTACTTTTGTCTAGAGCCACTCATTGCAAAGTGTCAATGTGCCCCACCAGTCTGGGTGAAATCATACAGTGTGTCTAATGATGGAGTTGGGAAGTCAATAAATACAATGACAAGCAGATGCCATTTTGACAGCGAATGCCAGAAATTAATAATTCCCAGCACCAAAGATTTCCAGGATAGTTGCATGCAATTTTGATCAAAGTGCAACTCCCCACAATAGAGCTCATTTACATACAGTGGGCATATTTGTACCTGGGCAGTAACTTATGGCAACCAATCATATATTTGCTTTCATTGTTCAACCAGCAGCTATCTGATATCAGCTATCACTGATGTTTGCTATGGGGTTATTGTCCATGTGCAAATTTGTTCAGTGTGTGTATATATCAACAACTTCTAGATTTATGGGAAATCCCACTGCATTCTGGGTAAAAAAGACATGGTGAATTGAACCCAAAATATCACTTTGCATACTATACTTGTGGTTTTAAATGAAGGTCCATGCGTGAAAGCTTTATAGTAGTCCCATCTGGACCATATCGTCTAGCACTTTCCATGAAGCCCCTGATGTTAGCTGTCATATACCCCATCTCCCTCATATCTTTCATTCTATGTACTATATCTGTTAACTTAAGGGGGTGTGTGGGTTTTTCCACCAAGAGGTAATTGCCAACCTAGACGGAGTTAAAATAAAGCTTGTGAACATCTGTTCTGAATTAGTGTTATCTGGGTAGGCTTGCCCACTAATGTGTATCTACTGTAGGTTGACTCTAAATAAAATGTGGGAAAGCAAGTCTTCTACTTCTTTCCACAACACTGAGATTATGGGGCATTGCCACATTATGTGATGCAGGGTTCTCTTGAGGCCACAGTTTCTCCAACATTATGGGGATGTGCCAAGGAAGATGAGGCTCAGTTTCACTGAGGTATCATACCAAAAGAGCATAGATTTGTATATGATCCCCTTGTGCTTGACACGTGTTACTCTCTTACTCCCAGATCTGTGTCAATTCCTTCATTAGAAGAGTTGTAAAGGCAATCTCTTGTTTGGGCACAGGATCCTCAGGTAGGGCCAAAATAGTTCTGTACAGTGTGGAATTCACAGCTCTTTGGTAAGCCCTGCAACACAGAGTGTACCAAACTATGTAGGAGGTGGAAGTTTGGAGCCTTGGGTGAGTGGGTTTGAATAAAATGGGACACTTGCAAAAAAAAAAAAACTAGAGGAAAGAATGTGAGTTATTTTGAATGTTCAAAAATGTCCACTGATGAGTGTCAGAGGGTTTAGAAAAGATTATATTCTAAACAATCCCTGAGAACCCCATTGACCTTTAAACCATTCTGACATACACGTGGGGAAGTAGGGATTGGTCAGGAGGGGTGTTAATAATGGATGTGAGTTAGCTAACCTGTATTTGGCTTTACATTATATCCAGATTCATTTGGAATAGGACCGTTGGTGCTCCCCCCTTTCCTGGTGCCCCATAAAAGTGACCTAGGGTGGATAGGGGTGGTCCAGAGTGACTAAATAAGTTTACTGGTGGGTATATATGTGGGCCAGTCTGGAATCTTCAATAAGTGAGCTACCTTGCAAAAGAGGGACAGCTAATCAGCCCTGTGATTTGCTAGCTGTCATGACTAATATGGGGTATATTTTTATAGAATTGGTTCCATTTTAAGAATTTATTTCTGCTGAAGGTTGTAATGCTTCCTCAACAAAACAAATGACTGTATAAAAAGAAGCTAAAATAAATATCCTGGAGCAGCAATGTAAAATGCAGTCTCTGTGAACTCTTTATAATAGAATTAAAAAGCTCATACTGTATAACTAGTACAGTAGATAAATTCCCCTGACATCAAAGATTGAAAACTAAAACCCTAAAACAAAGATAGCTCTCATGACTAATAAGACATTATATGTAGACTGAAGTATCAGCTCAATAAGTGTATTCTTTAAAACCGTTGGATATTGTGTTTGCAAGTGACACTACATATATTGAAATTGAGAATACATATGTATTGCATTTGTTTTGTTTATATCTCAGATATGTAATACAATAATAATAATCAAAACGAGTCAATTAAAAAGTATTTCACAGCTAAACTGGATACCATACCTGTTTACATCCATGAATCACCACCTGACTAGTAGAATGCATTTCTTCTTTTGAATGCATTTCATTCGGAAGTTCCTTATTACACTGACAGAGTTCCCTTTTTGTGTTTTTTTTTAAACTTTAAGGAAAACTATACCCCCCAAACAATGTAGGCCTCTATAAAAAGATATTGCATAAAACAGCTCATACTGTATGTAAAACAGCTGATGCTTCCCCAATCTCAACCACTAGAACGTTTAAAGTGAATAAAGTTATCTGCCAGCTCTGAGGACCCAGCTGCCATTTGGATCTCATTGCACAGGACTGATATTTTCTAAACTACCACACAAAGCTTCTGCCTTCTTCTCTAGCTCTTCAAGGCAGAACTGTATCAAGGAACTGTACATGCCTCACATCGACCAACTGCAGAGATATAAAGGGAGCCGCTTGTGATGTCACTGGAGGCTTTTACTGTTTTTTGTAACCAACCGATTCTAATGAAATAGGCTCAGCAAGAAGGCATAAGGTAAAAATGTCTACAGTGAAGGTGGGTAAAGTTAACTTTTGTTATTCGTTAAGGTGAAATCTTAACAAACATATCTAGTTATATATTTTTTTTAATTTAATATTTATTTAATATTTAAACCACGCCAATAATCAATCTATTAGATTCCCCAATACAACAATGTACACTAAACTATTATTATTATTGACAATTTATGAGCCATTTGTTGGGTCCAATCAGTGTTCTGCCTTTAGACTAGAAAAATATATTATTCAATCCATTATTCAAAAGACTGTATTGTGTATGCATATTTGTAACAAGATGCAATATCCAAAGTAAGGCAACAAAACTGCAGTCACTTCTGGAAGATCCAGCTGTAAGAACTGCACTGATGGCATTTAATTGAAATATGATCTGTTTACAATCAACACAATCCAGCAACATGCATTTATAAGACTTGTTCCTGTTTCTTAAATTGATCTAGTAACCTTAATCTAAAGAATGTTAATAATGTACTCAGTGACTACCCTGCTGACAGATTTCTAACCTTTAATTAACACACTGACATATTAATTAAGAAATTACTGAGTTGTGTTCCAAAAGGCATTAGACTATAAAATATTAACTTTTGTTTGCAGTGCCAATAAAATGAAGCACATTCATTGCTTTGGAATGGTTGCCTATATTTTTAACACATGGTCTAAACATAAACAATCTAAAATACATTTTAGGCTTCATGTGTCATATATCCTGGTCCTAACTTCTTTGTTATTTTTCATTTATTTTTTTCTGTTAGGAGAACACACAAACAAGACAATTTAGATACAAAGAACCTGCCAAAATCTGAACAGATTAGTTTGAACAGATTTATAAATATGGGATTCTTCCAGGATGGCTAAAATCAATTTCAGTAGCCATGCAAATATGTTCCTCTTACACATCTTGAATTTTGCAAACCCATAAATCAGCAACTATGAATACACTGCCACAGTTTATTTTCAGGCTGACAGCTTCAACCCAGTTAACCATCTGCTGCAATGTAGTTTATTTTCACTGATAACAGCAATTTAACAAGACAAAAATAGCCAAGGGAGCAAGATGGTATGTTGTGTAGAAAAAAAAGCAACACTTTCTCATAATCCATTCAAAAATTCCCATTATGGGAGAAAAATATGCTTATTAAAGTACTGCTTACCCACAAATGTCAATTAAAAACATGTAGATGTATTGTTTAAAATTCAGTTGACAAGGTTTTAAATAGCACCAATCTATAAAAAAATATAACATTTTGAGAGAGACTACCAACCAAATATACCTCTACCTAGTTACAGTTGGGGTATCATATTTAACCTGAAGATGCTAATCTTCTTTGGACGATGGAAAGGTCTTTTCTTAGCCTTCTGTTCCATTAAGCTGTATCACTAGGTATTTTGGAATATTAAACAAATTTATTTTCTTTGAACTTTATTGCTTTTTCTTCTCTTAAATTACAGGATTGTACATAGTATTGAGATGTAGTACCGTGTTAGCCATTCGAAAAAATTAAAAAAATGTAAAGTTCGGTGATACCTTTTATTGGCTAACTGAATAAGTAACAATTGCAAGATTTCGGAGCACACAGGCCCCTTCGTCAGGCAAAATACCACAAATTAATCCATTTCCATTTACTAATTAAAAGTAATCACAATTACCATTTTTTAGATTCTCAGAACCAAAGTACAGATGCAGTCACTTGGATTTGTAAGTTAAATGCGTCGTGACTCAGGGCTAATTGAAGAAACTGTGTTATCTAAAGTTATCTTAACTCATTTAATGCATTTAACCTTTTCATTAGCATACCAAAACTCCATTGTTTTCAATGGTGAACTCTTTAATTGGATGGGATGCTGTGACACAATATTCTGTGCTAAGTGGGATAAATGAGATAGATGAGTTAAGTCACGACGCATTTAACACACAATCCAAAGTGACTGCATCTGTAGCTATGGGAAATGCAGTATGGAGTGAATATATTGACACGTTTATACTGCATATAGTCTGCCAATAAGTTATTCCATTATTTAAAGGAAATATAAATAAACATTTTAAATAAATGAAACTAAACATAATGAGAAAGATGAACACAGATAATAGGTGCCTTGCTGCTATTTTCTAAGCTATGTAAATACATACCATCTGACAGAGGGAAGCAATAAATAAAAATAGCCCTGGAGAGGCCTCCCTTTTCCCTCTCGAACTGCATCATTGCTTGACCCAATACTGCCCCATTTTTTTGTTATCGATTGAGAAAAAACAGATTAGCCCACAAATTACTAGTACACGTCAGACTTAAAATAAAAAAGGAGCCACAATTGAGACATGGCAATATACAAAAAGAGTTCCAAGAGCAAGAAAAGTGGAGGAATGAATTGGAGGATAAATATGACAACAGAGCTGAAGTGGTAAACAACACACATACAAGAACACATGATATGAAATTACAGCAAAATAACATGTTCAGTCTGGAATCTGGAAAATAGATTTTCGTGAAGTAGTTACTGAATACAGAAGCTTGCATGATGGGATGCAACAAAATACAAAAGAGCCCCAAGAAAACAAACACCATGGCATTTTTATGACACCATAAAGAAGTGGCTGCACAAAGCTAGATATCAGAGAACCATATACTGTAAAGGTGACCCTTTTCAGTTGCATACAGATTTTTCTCCCATCAAACTAGCAAAATAATGAGATTTCAATCCTCTTACAACTGCACTGGTACAACAGAAGATCTTCTTTTTCAGAAACTTGGTATTCAAGTAATCGCTACACTTTCTTGGAAAGATAGCTTTTAGCTGCCCTCTGCAAATATGGATTGCAGTGGGCCCAGAATCCTTAAACGGTAAGAAGTATTGTAGCAGACACATAGGGGCTAATTCATTAAGATCCGAAAAGTCGATAGCGTTAGCTTCGCTAGTGTTCGTCGCACTTCGCCAGGCAAATTTTCGGCAGCGCTACACAAATTCACTAAAGTGCGAATTTACGCTCAGGTTGGCGAACAGTAGCGTAGTTGCGCTAGTGTTACTTCGCTAGGCAGAGCGCTGTTACGCTAGCGAAGCCTAATTTGCATACGGCGAGAACTTTAAGTTATAATAGAAGTATATGTTACAGCCACTTCATTCCACTACACAAGCCCAGGAAACCTTTAATAAATTATATAAAGTTGTCCTATTGTAGAGTTGCCATATGTTAGGAAATGTAGGGGGGAAGAAGGGTAACACCCCCCAAAAAATTATCAATCTTTTTCAGACTATCACCCTTCTATGCTAAAATATGCCAGCGTTTTTTTGGGACTTTATCCCAAATTTCACTCTTTGATAAATACGCCTTTAAAATTCCCATAGAAATGAATAGAGAGCTGCAGAATTTCCCTCTAGTGGCGGAACTTCACTCTTAACTTCACTCTTTGATAAATATACCCCTAAATGTCTACAGTATGTCAGATTTCAAAATTAATTTAAACAAAATATGTTTGTTCTTTTGAGAAATGGATTCAGTGCAGAATTATGCTGGAGCAGCACTATTAACTGATGCATATTGGTTGGGAAATGACAGTATCCCTTTAAAGGGCCAAATAATTGTAGTGTCTACCCCAAAATTTTGGAAAAAGACAGCCCGATGCACAAGAATGTAATTTAAGCTACTTAATATTGATGGTATTATTGGGTCTTTTCAGTGTTGGATGGTGGAATCAGGGACTCCCCACACCAGTCAAGAGGTCCACCCAACATTGCAACTCCCCACTGCACCAACCTTATAATCTTCATTGTGGCTGTGATCAGTGGTCAAGGGGGAGCACCCTGGGTTTCAGGCTGTGAGTGGGTCTGGGCTGGCATGGCCCACTGGGTTTTTTCTTGGTGTCCTGCTGGCCCAGAATGAGCTGATATCTTCTTCATTCTTGGGTCCCTCAACAGCTATAGGGTCATCTTTGCCTGTTGATACTTCCCTAATTTCAACTGAGGGTTGAATATTTGTATATGTCATGCTATTGCATTGCATAAAATAGAAAAAAAAGATTCAGCTGACAGCAAAATAAAATAATGACCAGAGGCCATCAAAATGTATTTACTTGCTTTATTAAAAAGCACATTAGACAACCAATATTGCCTTTTATAATTATGATTCTTTTGACTTTATCTCTTCCATTTCTGCCAGTTTTTTTCCTAAGCTGTCTCTGCAGTTGTTTGGTTTAAAGAGTATAATTTGATCTGTAATGTAATCTGCCTGTTATGTATTTGATTAGCTCATTGCCAGAAATCTTCATGCTTTTAAATTAAATTAAGTTTTTCACTTCCAGTAAAACCATTACAGTCAATTTAATTTATTGGTTAAATAGGAAGCATGCAACGGTACCTTTTCAAGTGCCTACTAATCTAATTACCTGAAATGAGAGTAAATATATTTTTTTTTAAATATACATATACACCAGGGACTTACACAATATTTAATGTTTAAATTTCAATATAAAATGTAATATAGGAATGCATTGAACTTTGAAATAGAAATAAGTCATAATGCTAATCTTTATTTCCGATTCAGTAATGTTATGAAGCAAGGCTCCCACTTAGTAGAGCTTCTCCCACAGTTAGAAAATCTAAATTCTTTGCTTATGGTTAATTCGTTTAAAAATGGCACCCAATGAAATTAAAATCATTTTCTTTACAAATTAATCCTGAAGAAGGTAAATTGAGGAATAATAGGATGATTATTGTAATCCCCCCACCTGCTCTATTCTTTTCTCTACTAATTAAATGATTTGCATATTAAAAGTATGCTATTACTAGTGCTTTAACAAGATATAAATAAAAATCCATAGGATGTGCATGATGCTGTGCCAGCCAGGATTCTATTAACCTATACTCTAAGAATCTGTGGCTGAATGCCATTCAGCTTCTTTCTTTAATGCTTTGCTTTGGACAATGTATTTGTCAACCACATACAAGGGCAGTAAACCAGAGAAACATTTTCCATGGACACAAATACCATTGTCTCTTGAAAATAGAAACTGTGGAGTAAACTTTTCGTAAAGGTCATAGAAAAGCAAAATATGACATGTAATTATGGTGATAGGCTTGGGAAAAGACATAAACACTTTGGGGCACATTTACTAAGTGCCGAAGTAAAAATTCAATTGAATTTTTAGAATTCTATTTTTGAATTTTGGGCTACTTTGACTATCGAATAATCCAAAATACAATTTGAATTGAAAAAATTTGAAAATTCTAATTTCGAAGTACTTGCCCTTTAAAAATCCTTCAATTTTGACTATTCCAAGCTTTAAGCTGCTAAATTGCCATTTTAGCCTATGGGGGACCTCATAGAACTTGTCCTGAAAATTTTTCTAAGTTCTAAGAATTCAAAGGATTTTACGGAGAATCATTTGATCAAATAGAACGATTCAAATGTTTTTTTATTCGAAAATAGGTCAATTTTCGATTGAAAAAGCCTTTTGAAAATACTTAGAGGGTAAAATTTCAAAGTTTTTTCATTTTGAATATTCATCCCTTAGTAAATCTGCCCCTTTATGTTAAAGCTTTCATTCTGTAACACATTTGCTGCAGCAGTTACTATAAATTTTCTGTGATTAACACAAAGGGGCAGATTTACTAAGGGCCGAATATTAGAAGTAAAAAAAACTTCGAAATTCGACCCTCAAAGTTTTTTAAAGGGCTTTTTCGATTGAAAATTGATCTATTTTTATTGAATAGGTCAATTTTCGATCAAATAAAAAATTATTTTGAATCATTCGAATCGTTTGATTCGAACAAATGATTCAAATGGCTCTCTGCAAAATCCTTTGAATTCTTGAAACTTAGAAAAATTTTCAAGACAGGTGCTATGAGGTCACCCATAGGCTAAAATGGCAATTCGGCAGCTTTAAGCTGGCAAATAGTCGAAGTTGAAGGATTTTTAAAGGGCAAGTACTTCGAAATTTGAATTTTCGAATTTTTATATACTCTCTACTTAGCTTTTGTTGCTGGGTGTGCATGCTCATTGGTTAAAGGACGATAACAATGATGCTTTTGCAGGAAATAATATGGCTGCTGCAATTGTTTCTCAGTTGTCCGAATTAATATAGAGTACTGTACAATACTGTACAATACTTTTTTTTGTTTTTCTTTTTTTTCTGATTGTAGATCGGCCAGCTAGCAGGTGTTACTGAAATTACTAACTGCATTAAGTTAATATTTTTAAATATTATAAAAAATTACTGTAAAAATAAACAATTTAAGTTGTTGTCAGGGTTTACATATGCTTTATGTTTATTTTTTGTTTCTTTTTGTCATTCAAGCCATCACTTTTAGAGACCCAACACTGCCATGTACTGGGAATTTATTTGAACCCAAACTAAAATAAAGTATCCTATTATATCCAGAAATTTGTGTAGTATATAAATTAAGGGGAAGAATATATTAGTTATTTAACCATTTGGGTTCAATTTGCCCTTTAAATGTTGAAGCTGAAAGCAGAAAATTCTGCCGTTTGCTACTAAAGGAGGTTTATGCCAGACTATTTGTAACTGTGATATGACATTTCTTATGATCGATACTGAAAAACCTGTCTCTTCCATTCATCTGGGAGATTCATCTAATATGTAAAATGCAAAGCAGACACAAATGTAATATTTTCATACTTCTGCTTCTGAAGGTTTATTGCAAATTTCCATATATTGGGTATGGTCAATAAAGAGGCATTCAACATTTTAATACATTTCTTTTTCTGGAGATTATGTTCTTCAGCTGAAGTCAATGTAAAAACATTAGAGGCTTAAAGAGATTTACCCTGATCTTGTCATACTTATGACACACTGATCTATGGCTTCACTTAACAGGGTGGTTTGCCTTCAGGTTAAATTTTAGTATATAGAATGGTCAATTCTAAGCAACTTTTCAATTGGTCTTCATTGTTTGATTTTTTATAGTTTTCGTTTTTTTTACTCTTTCCAGCTTTCATACAGGGATCATTGATCCCATATAAAACAAATGCCCTGTAATGCTACACATTTAGGGGCAGATTTACTATTGGGGCGTTCGAAAGCATTGTTCTAATTGAACGATCCAAACAATTAAAAATTTCTTTTTTTGATTTTTCAGGACTTCGAAAAATTTTCAGGAAAGCTTCATGGAGGTCCCCCATAGGCTACAATGGCAATTCGGCAGCTTTAAGGTGGAAAATAATCAGAATTCAAATTTTTTTAAAGAGACAGTACTTCAAAATTCGAATTTTTGAATTATTTCAATTCAGATCGAATTTTGGGCTATTAGATAGTTGAATTACTTCAAAATTCGAATTTTAAAAATTCTAATTTTATTCAAAAATTCCCTTCGACCCTTAGTAAATGTGCCCCTTATTGTTAATGCTGCTTTATATTACTTATCTTTCTATTCAGATCGTCTCCTATTCATATTCTTATCTCTCATTCAAATCAATGCATTAATGAAAATGCAAATTTGAGAGCTGCTGAATAAAAAGCTAAATAACTCAAAAACGAAATAATAAAAAATTAAAACCAACTGCAAATTGTCTCAGAATATCAATTTCTATATCAATTTCTATATCATGCTAAAAGTTAATTTACCCCTTTAAGTGCCAGCAGATTTTCCCATTTAATTTGCCAGACTTTTTTTTTTAACATTGTGTGCTCTACAACTAGAAGTACTTCCTGGGGGGATTTTTAGGTACCTAGGAAAACTATACATAGTTTTTTTTCCGGATCGATCAAAATCTGCATGAGTTTTTGTGTATTTCCTTCAACCAAAATTTAGAGCTCGAAATAAAAAATTTGTAAATTGCAATTTTTCCACAATATAGGGATTTATACCAGAATTTTTTTTTATTTTATGCACAAAAATTCCCAGGAGGGAATTGCCGAATTTGAAAGCACGACAGTAGAATATGGCCGTACTTTGGATTCCAAAGCCCAATAATCCTGGAACAGTAGGTTTACCCAGGAAACCATACATTTTTGAAAAGAACATATTCTGTCCAATCCAAAATGGGTAACTATGTCTTCCAACTTCTTATTACCAAACATTAAAGCTTTTCTGAACTTAGTGGTTTCTATGAAAAAAAATTTCAAAAAAATTCACCTTTTTCATTTTGCAAGTTTGTATAAAAAAAAGTAGCATTACGTAACAAGAAAAAACATCCTAAATATGAATTTCAGGGGTCCACTAAACAATTTGATGCCCATTGTGCATAGGATTACCAATGTATCTTGTGTTTAGTGACCCCAAAATTAAGTTAATGAAGAGAAAATTCAACACATTTACTGCATTTTTTGCAGGATAAAAACACAAAAAAAGAGAGTTGTCTGCTTGGTGCAAATGAAACAGAGAAATCCCTAAGACAGGATTTTTTGTTTTCATTTGGTGTGTGAAAGTGTTGACCACTTGATGGACATTTTGGAAGTTTTAAATGATTTTTCTTTACTTAAAATAAATTTTTATTTGGACCCAGAGGGTGAGAGACTGTAGCTCTGCAAAAAACAAAAAATGGTCAGAGACCATCTCAAAAAGCACCACTGCTTTGATTTCTGCTGCTGCATCCAATGTGACCACTGCTAAGACATTTGACAGGTAACTACTGCAGCAACCCAAGCCAAGTCACTGCTGGGGCAGAGCAGCTTACAAGGAAGCATGGGGGCAGTTTTCTAATGTTGGGGGCTCATGGCATAGAGACTTATATAAAGGCTGCAGCTGAATTGGTGGGCCCCTCTTATATCCCTATAGAACCCCTAGTAGGATTGAACAGTCCCTTGGGATGCAAGGAGAGCAGACTTAGACATGCCCTCTCCTTTAAAAGGCAGGTGCAATTTTTACTTTTGTGTCAAGATACTATTGAGGAGTTTTTTGGGGTTCTGTCAAGGGGTAATTTTTTTTACAGCACATTGAGCACATTCCTTTGCAAGAATTTGGGGCACACTTATCACAGTTGCCCCAAAAGGCAAATTAACACATCAGCCCATGTTCCTGCCCCAAATACCTCAAATGCAACACCAGATTTATTTCATGCTTATGTTTCTTGTGCCAGACTGCAACCTCTTTTGGCTCTTCTGAGGAAACTTCACCTGAAGTTCTGGTTACGTTTCCCCTCCTGTATACAGGGACAATCGAGAGAAAGATTTTCTCTTTAAGCTCCTGGCTTTAGCCAAACTAGCCATTCATATGTCTAGGAAGCAATGTGTGTACTGTTCACAGAACATTAAAGAATTTTCAGAAAATGTCACTGAACTGGTTTTTTTAATGTGATTTTTGTATATATAATTTATACTTTGTTGATGATGATGTATATAAATGAGCTGGCGAGAGTGCAGAGATGTGCAACTAAACTGGTTAAAGGGATGGAAGATTTAAATTATGAGGGTAGATAGTCAAGGTTGGCTAGTGGGAGACCTTTTCCCCCATATAAATTATAAATGCACCAGAGGCCACCCCTTTAGACTAGAGGAACAGAACCTTCATTTGAAGCAATGTACTGTAGGTGGCTCTTTATGGTGAGGGCACTGAGGTTGTGGAATGCCCCGCTGGGTGATTTTGTGATGGCAGATTCTATTAATGCCTTTAAGAAGCTACAATTAATATAGATATTGGTACATATATTGCATTATGTGAGTGTACGGAGAGGTCAGTGTGAGTGTGCGTATCTATGCTCTGGGTTTCATATGAACTTGATGGGCATTGCTGTATTCATTGGGTTCAGGAGTGGCGAGGCAGGCAGGTAAGAATTCTACCATTTAACTTGTGCATCATTCAGTCTTCAGCTGTGAGGTAGAGTCCAGTCAAAGCCTGAGAAGAAATGTTCATGTGTATTCCTTTCTCAAACCATACATAAAATCCAAAAAATGTTTTTATATTTTCATTTTTACAACCAGACTATATTAGTTATTAATGGTATTCTATATGGATAATTTATTAAATCTCCTGGTGTTACTTTAGTTCCCAAAAAAAGTGCTCAATAACAGACCACTTGTGGCAGGGGATTTCACCACCACATGTACCTCTCACCAGATCCAGCACACTGCTGTAGGCAACCTGTACTTACCTCTTGCTACTTTGTTCCAATTGACAATCCCTAAGTTGTACATTAGAAAGATATGCAAGCTAAAGGGCAACAAAAAGGGGTGCCCATAACCACTTCCAGTGATGTGAAAAACACTGCGGTAAGTATGTATTGTACACGTATTTTTGCACTGTCCAGCATTATGTATATGTGCCCTTATAATTTTTATATTTGTATATTAAAAGTGCTGATATATTTTACAATCAATTCAATATAAATACAGTGACTAAACATATGTATTGAACCCTCAATATTCTTATTAAAAAGCTGTATCATTTTTGTTCACTTACTAAGGCAGTATCCTAGCAGTCTGTAAACACAGCAACTAGGTCTCTCTTATCTGCATTTTCCTGCCAAAGGGCTCCTTCAGGTCTGACTTATGCCTTAAGCCATCTATGAGGGCAATGTGCTCCAAGGTACAGTATTAGTTTATATAGCTGGAGAAATGAGATTGCTGAGAAGGCTGGTTTCAGTGATGCGTGTAGCCATTATCTACTGCATGCTACATTTAGAAGCAGAATGCAGACTCCATTAATAAACATTTCTGTAAGTTATAGACTGGATAAAAAAAATATATAATTAAAGCACAACGTAAGTCAGTGGGAAAAAAAATGTTTGCAGTGCTTTTCCATTCAGAACAACATAAAATCACAAACACTATCATTTTAACCTGTCCTCTCCCTCTCCAACTATTTAAATATCCACCAAACTGCCGTAGTCATTATACTAATTATCCATGTGATCTAGTACTCAGAAGCAAGATACCTAGAAAATGTAAAATATGGCAATGACAAGAATTTTTTTTTTCTTGACCTGTATTTATTACTCATCAACTTTCTCATTACATTATATATATATATATATATATATATATATATATTATATTACATAAGGGCATATTTAGTTACAGAGACGCAGAGAGCAGAGTGCAATGTCGTGTGAAATTGCCATGTTTTTCCCCAATGCACCATTTCTTCAATTCATTGTGGATGCAAATGGGTGATTCTCTTGATGAAATTGTGTTGCGCCTACTGCAATTGCATCCCATTTGGCAAAATGTGGCAAAATCCAACAGCAGCAATGATTATAAAACTCCAACTGACACTATGGGGCAGATTTGTTAACATTCAGATTCAAGTTTTTACTGATATTCAAGTTTTTCTTTATGCTAAAGTTCACAAATTTGCATTTCCAAATCTTAAATGGTCAAGATTTATTAAATAAAAAAAAAAGCGAAAAACTTGATTATAAATATTTGGCATCTAAAAGCTGATGAGTTGATGTAGACGTCGTTGTCCTGGCAAATTTCAAGCAATTTTCTTTTTTTTGCAGGTAGGCTGAAAATGATGGGTAGAATGCAAATTTAGCATCCACATTTTTAAGTTTTTTTTAAATAAATAAGCACACACTCTAAATTTTGATAATTAGGCCACTTTAAATTGTTTGTGGTGATGTTAGGTTTGTGTGAAGCTGCTTACTCACAAAAACCCCATGTCTTGTCAAGACATTTGTTCCAAAGACAGTTGGGAACAGTGTTCCTGCTCAATTCCATGAGCTGTTCCATGTCAATTTATTCAATAAAATTACACATGAGCAATTTGTAAGAAATAACATAATGCTTTTTTGATAAGTTCAAAACGTGAGTTTGGAATGCCTGTTTTCACTTAAAAAAAACAAAAAACATAATTTTTTTTAAAAAAATAACCCCATGTGTATTGGCCTTAACAGACAAAAACAGTTGTGTTGTATTGGGCTAACGTTAATATGGTGCAGATTTACTATTGGTCGAATATCGAATAAAAAAAAGTTCAACCATGGGAATTCGAAGGATTTTACCGCAATTCGGTTGATCAAACGATCGAATAAAAAAAATTTGATCGATCAATCGTTCGAATCAATCGTTTGAATCGATCGATTTTTTTTATTCGATCAAAAGTAATGATTCCCAATTTGGTAGCTTGGTTCTGGCGAAGTAGGTGGTCGAATAAATATTTAAAGGGAAAGTTATTTGACCATCGTATAGTCGAAATTTCTAATAAAATTTTATTCGAATATTCAAATTATTTGAATTTGAATATTCGATGGTCGAATTTGCCTAATTTGCATATTTGAAGATTCAAATTTGAATTTATTTTAAATTTGATCGAACTTCGAATTAATCACGTGAATTTTGTAAATCTGCCCCTTAATCTTGTATTATTAATTCTTTCAATTCTATAGGTAGGTTCTCCAACATTTTAAATTAGGTCCCAACCTTATACTAACATCAGTGCAGGTATCGTACCAGCAAATGATGAAAAGTGATGGAAGAAGTGCAAGACGTAGTGTGTAAATTACTAAGCACCAAACTAAACCTCATGGGCACATTAACATGAATGTTAAAGGAAAACTATACCCCCCGAACAATGTAGGTCTCTATAAAAAGATATTGTATAAAACAACTCATATGTAAAACCCTGCTTCATGTAAATAAACCATTTTCATAATAATACACTTTTTTAGTAGCATGTGCCATTGGGTAATCATAAGTAGAAAATTTCCATTTTAAAAAATAAGGACAGCCTCCTGGGATCCTAGGATCCAACGGTGCACACAAACATACCAAACAAACTATAAAGTTAGGTCACATGAGCCAATTAACAGACAGAGTTGTGTCTTTTGCTTCAACACTTCTTCCCTTTACAGTTAGAGTTTAAATATTTCTGGTCAGGTGATCTCTGAGGCAGCACACAGACCATCACCAAATGGTGGTTCAAGGCAAGAGATGTAAAAGGGCAATATTTACTTAAATATATATACCAGGTAGGTAAGATTCTTTAATATGTCACTTGATTTGATATAAACGATCTGGTGCTCAAAAATTTATTTTTGGGGTATAGTTTTCCTTTAAGAAATATATCTTTGCCATTAACACACTGTGGTTAATTTTCAGCCCTGGACAAATTTGTCCATGGATAGTTAACTATAGCAACCAATAAGTGTAACAGCTGCAAGTATAACAATGAATGCAGTAATCTGGTTGGTTGCCATGGGTTAGTGCCCATTGGCAAATTTGCCCAGTGTTCAAATTTTCCCTGATTTTTGTTTTTTTTTGTCAAAAATCTTTCAAACTTAAAATCGAGTTTCAAGAATTTAAAGGGATACTGTCATGGGAAAAAATGTTTTTTTTTTCAAAATGCATTGGTTAATAGTGCTGCTCCAGCACAATTCTGCACTGAAATCCACTTCTCAAAAGAGCAAAAAAAAATTTTGTTTTGAAATCTGACATGGGGCCAGACATATTGTCAATTTCTCAACTGCCCCAAGTCATGTGACTTGTGCTCTGATAAACTTCAATCACTCTTTACTGCTGTACTGCAAGTTGGAGTGATATCACCCCTTCCCTTCCCCCCCCCTCCATCAGCCTAACAACAGAACAACGGGAAGGTAATCAGATAACAGCTCCCTGACACAAGATAACAGCTGCCTGGTAGATCTAAGAACAGCACTCAATAGTAAAGTCTGCGTACTATTTAGTTACATTGAGAAGGAAAAACAACAGCCTGCCAGAAAGCAGCTCCCTCGTAATGTGCTGGCACAAGTCACATGACATGGGGCAGCTGGGAAATTGACAAAATGTCTACCTCCATGTCAGATTTCAAAATTGATTTAAAAAAAAATCTGTTTGCTCTTTTGAGAAAGATATTTCAGTGCAGAAGTCTGCTGGAAGTAAGACTATTAACTGATGCGTTTTGAAAACATGTTTTCCCATGACAGTATCCCTTTAAAAGCCGGCAAAATCATGTAGTAGTCAATGGGAGTTGTTCTAGGCAAAAATTTAGTTTTTCAAATATTTTTGAAAGTTGATATACTCATTGAAAATTAATGCTAGAATACAAATCTTCACATTTTGATACAACAAAATTTTTAAATATTCAACGTTCTACATAAATTTGTACACATTTGAGTTTGGTTAATAATTCAAATATCAAAAAAAAACAATAACATTCACAATTTCAAATTTTGATATATAAGCCTCCTGGGGCTGATTTATTATTGATCATACTGGGAAATCCAGAGGTATTAAATAACACTTATTTAATAAAACTGAAAAATGAGAAGTGGTAAGAATGTGTTAACAAATGAATGCATTTGTCAAAGCTAATAGATGGCAGTTTGTCAAAATATGGTTGATTGGCAGCGTTATGTAATCACACCTATCTGGGTTGTTACTCCATATGCAAATTATATACAGTGCCTTATTTTTTAATCTGAAGAGAATTTTTCCAGCATGGACAACACACGACTATACATAAAACTCTTTTATGAGAGACAGGCATTGGTAAAAAAAAAATCAACAATAGCTGATAAATCAACCCCAAAATATAAATAAGTCACAAAGTATTAATACTTTCATTCAATTACAATACAATTCATTTCTATCTGACCAAAAGAATATATTTACTTCCCCAACAAATAAAATAGATATACAACAGTAATTGCAGTAATAAATACTATTTATGATTACTACAAAGTACATACATATATATACAGAGAGAGAGACAGAGTGGAAACGCAATGCATTTAGCACACAATAAAAGATACCCTTTGGTAATGAGTTTTAATTACTCTTATATTTGAGACTACAGCAAGGGTCTTACCTCAGGTCAGTAATAGCATTTGAGAATTAATAATTTGCGTATACTCCCATACAGGGGTTCAGTAACGTTTTGGTGGATACGCAAGTTATTAATTTCTGATGGTGTTTAGGGCATATATACAACTGATTATTTAATTAATTTTTTAAACGATATAATTCATTAGGATTTAACTTCATTGCACTTGAACTCTGAATCTGTGTAATTAATTCAAGTAGTAAATACTGAAGGTACCAATCAATGAATTATTTAATTTATGAGGACTAATTTATTGCACTTGCACTTTGAAATTTGTAATTAATTTATCAAGTAGTGAATACAGAAGGTGTTAATTAATTTGGGTTTAATATAAGTATTTCTCCATTTAACTACAATCTGTAATTGGAGGGAGTGACCAGATACATAAATTGATTTGGCAGGGCTTCTTTTCTATCTTCAACTTAAATAATTTTAAATGCAATCATACAATCAGCTAAAATTCAAGCCTACATTTAGGGGCAGATTTAAAAAAAATTCGAAATTCGACCATGTGAATATTGAGGGAAGTAAAATCCTTCGAATTCGAAGGATTTTACCGCTATTCGAATATCTGAACGATCGAATAGGAAAAATTTGATCGTTCAATTAAAAATTTGATTGATCGATTAAAATGTTTGAATCGAACGATTTTAAACCCTTGATCGAATTTTTCCTATTCGATAAAAAAAACTTTAAAAGCAATTCGGTAGGTTCAATCTGGTGAACTGAACTAGCCTATCAATTTTTTTTTTTTAAAGGGGAAGTACTTTGACCATCGAATATTCGAATTATTCGAATCGGTCGAATATTGAAAACTCGATGGTTGAAGTTGCCTTATTTGCATATGCATATCGAATCCTTCATGTGAATTTAGTAAATTTATGGTTATAAATAAGACCAAGTGATACAAATATTTTTAAATTAAACTGTAGCTGTTTGTGACTTGTCTTCCTAGACTGTTAATAAAGCCTAGATAATTGCCTAAAATATAATATCTTAGATAGCCTGAACTTGTTTGAAATATAAAGTCATATGACAGTTAACAGTGTTACATGTACTGTTCTGTATATAAGACATATTTGCTTGAGAGAAATTAGATACTGCTTAATACAAATGTTGCTCATTATGGATTTTAGTGCAGTACTGTTACTCCCTTTATTCTGTTTTTCACTAGAACTATGCTTTGTACACAGGCATTTTTAAATTATTAGAATTTGTGGTATTGAATTGGATGCCCGATATTAAGAAATAGAAAAGAAAAAAAGGGTAATTGCCCAGTGACTAGAAAATGTCCTTGGCAAAAATAAAAAACAACTACAGATGCAGTCACTTGGATTTGTAAGTTAAATGCGTCGTGACTTAACTCATCTAACCCATTTATCCCACTTAGCACAGAATATTGTGTCACAGCATCCAATCCAATTAAAGAGTTCACCATTGAAAACAATGGTGCTTTGGTATGCTAATGAAAAGGTTAAATGCATTAAATGAGTTAAGATAACTTTGGATAACACAGTTTCTTCAATTAGCTCTGAGTCGCGACGCATTTAGCTTACAAATCCAAGTGACTGCATCTGTATGCCCACTATATTACAGGGCTCTCTAGGTGAGCCAGCCAGGTTTAGGGTAACCTACATCTTGGCTCCACCAAGGAGTATAGAAGGGATTAGATACCTTTGGCATGGTTACCTAGTCAGGGAACCAGTGACAGGAATTAAATTCTTATACTGCACCCTGCTTCCACATTGTTGCGAAGGCTCGCCCCCTTGAGAATAATAGGTCTCATCCAGAGCAACTATAGGAGTAAAGCTAAAAGTAAGAGTAACGGTGCTGCTCAATTTACTGTAACCTTACAATACCATTTCTTGTATTAAAACAGATAATTACTGCAATAAAGAACCTATCATAATAAAAGTTTAATGGAGCCCACACTCCTGTTGGTGGACTATTTAAGTTTCTTCCTTCCATTACTTGGCATTTTAAAACTTATACTTGTCCTTTCTGGAGTAGGCTTACAGCCGAGTTTTAGCAAAGTAAGCATCCCTGCTCTGCAATAAAGAGCACCTATTATATTAAAAGTTTAATAAAGCCCACACTCCGGCTGGGGGAAGCAATCATTGTTCCATTACATTCTACAGTATTTAACAGTGATAGCAGTGTTCTTCTCCATGGTATAGTAGTCATGTGGTAGGGAAACCCAAACCATGCCCTGTGGACCCTTTTTCAAGAGGATATTGATCTGGTAATTCTGATATTTACTCTTCCTTGTCCACTGCAGAATGTGTTTATACTTTTTATCTATGGCAGTTCATAGTATGCAGACATATTTCTCTCTTTCTCTCTGTTGGCCTGTAGACTTACATTTCTTACAGGACATGAGGTTGGGAGGTGACTTCCCCCTTAAAAAGTTTCCTTTATGTTGTATTATGTAGTACATAGCATTACACCTCTGTAAATAAAAAGGTCTATGTATCCAGATTATTATTATTATGTGCTGACCAGTATCAATGTTGGATTGTTATGTGGTACTATTCTAAAGCGAATTCATATATTACAGTTTCTAAATATTATTTTCTGATTGCTAAAGGTCACCATTCACTTTTCAGAATTCAGCGCTATAGAAACATGCTTCATTCATCCATCTTCAATGAGAGCTCATGTGGAAAATTCTCTGTTAAAGATGATGCATATTTGAAGGTCATTTAAATGTAATGCCAGGGCTGATTTGAGAAATAAACGAAGCCATCATTTCTGGAATGTCAGGACTAAGTGACAAGTGCATATGTCAGGAAAAAATCATATAAAGAAAAATGAAATAACTGTAAATATAGACACAGTACTGCAGTTATATCTTTTTTTTTAACTTTCTTTCTTTAAAGCAGGGAAACAAAGCAGGGCACATGAAATTTTAAAGACGTTGGGCAAGATTTATCAAAGGTCAAATTCAGATCCTTAACAATTTAAAAATGTTATTACAGTGTTAACCTTGTCCTGACATTCCGGAAAATCTCCATGGCTTTTTGCTAGGATGTTTAAAATGTTAATGCTTTTGCCTATTTATCAAAGCACACCCTCCCCCCACACTTCCCACACTGACTATTTCGACAGGTTCAGATTTTACTGTTTTCTGTGGGCAGATATCCTGCAAGGCTGAGCAGAATTATATCAGCGAATCTGTTAATAAACTTTCAAAGAAGAATGGTCATTATGGTTGTTCTTGAGCAATGCCTGTTTAATGGGTTATGTTATGAAACAAAATACAGGTATAGTACCTGTTATCCAGAATGCTTAGAATCTTGGGTTTCCTGGATAATGGATCTGTAATTTGGATCACCATACCTTAAGTCTATTAGAAAATCATGTAACTATTTCATAAAACCAATAGGATTGCTTTGCTTCCAAAAGGGATTCATTATATTTTAGTTGGGATCAAACACAAGGTATTGTTTTATTATTACAGAGAAAAAGTAAACATGTTTTAAAAGTTTGAACTATTGAAATGAAGACTATGGGAGACAACTTTCCATAATTCAGAGCTTTCTGGATAATGGGTTTCTGAATAACAGATCCCATACCTGCCTTTATGATAGAAAGCTGAGCCAATAACACTTTTAGAGCAATGACAGATGAAGAGTTTCCTCTCGAGGCAACTTCGTCCGACTATGTTTTCCCACTGGAGATTTACTTTATTATTGGTTGGAAACTACTTTCAGGAGAAAATGTGTTGTTTGCTACTAATCTCATCTGTCAGTGCCTTATAGTTGCAAGGGACAAGAAAAGTTAAATAAATAATCACTCAAATCCATTTGACAAATCCAAAATTAATTTCAAAAGTAAGATATAGCAGCCTGTTTTTATTTATATAGCATCAACATATTGTGCAGCACTTTACAGAGATTATACATCATTCACACCAGTCTCAGTCCCAATGGAGCTTAAGTCTAAGCCCCTATCAAATTCACACACTATGGTTGATTTTATAGAGAGGCAATTAACTTGCCTGTTTGCTTTTTTTGTACATATCTAATCAGACCTTAACCCTACTGCAGCCTGCTAAGACTTTCACGCATGGCACACTGGAGTTGAAAACCTTCTATAAATTCTTGCCATTAATAATAATAATAATAATTAATCAGCTGGAAGTTGTTCAAAGGCAAATACTAAGGCAAGCCAAGTAATAACTTATGAAGTACTGTCAACACTTTGTTATTCAGTCTTAAGTATCACTAACATATTTCTGGTGATCTACTTTGTTTAGATGAAAATACAAAGAACTCCTTAAGATTAGAGGAACTGTGTTCAGCAATGTAAAATAGTTCTGTTTCAAAGTGATAGAATTAGAATGTTGGGATTCTCTGGGGATGCGCTGAGACCATGGCCATCTTAATGCTATTTAAAAGGTTATAAACCATGTTTCTGTCTAAGCAGACTATGCAAATTTAAACATGGGTAATCAATTGATCTAGTTAATGCCTCTAATTTCTAATTAATGACAAAGTATAGTTTTAGAGAATTCTTTGTAACAAAATAATTCAGATTATCGCATCTCCCAACAATTTTTGAATTAAAAATGAACAATTATGATTACCAGTGCTTATACAACTTTAAACCAGTTCCACCTATTAATTTTGTAAATTGTCCTGAACATCTTGAAGACTTTTTAACTGATATTAGAGACACTTAGTAGGTGGCATTTTAGACCATGACCCATATTTGCCCATGCCTATTTATGTGATAACACACCATGCTCTGACCAAAACCAATACTGGCAGATACAGATGCAGCCACTGGGATTTGTGAGTTAAATGCATCATGACTCAGGGCTAATTGAAGAAACTGTGTTATCTAAAGTTATCTTAACTCATTTAATGCATTTAACCTTTTCATTAGTATACCAAAGCCCCATTGTTTTCAATGGTGAACTCTTTAATTGGATGGGATGCTGTGACACAATATTCTGTGTTAAGTGTGTCAAGTGTGAAGTCTGAGTTAAGTTATTCTGTGTCAAACACACAATCCAAAGTGGCTTCCTCTTTATAGTATGTGTCATTATATATTTATGTATCCTTAAAAGGGCACTGATATATAATGGGTATATTCAAATATTCATTGTAATGCTAAACAACATTTTGATACCATTTGTTCTCTAATTAGGAAGTAAAATTCCTGCATATTAAATTGCTATGATTTCCCCCCTTTCCTTGAAACAGCACCCATTTTTATAAGTTGCTGTCTGAGTTCTGTGTTACTTGAAAAAACAGCAATCATACGTTGTTTTATAAGTGATTTACATTTTATTTATTGATCCTTAACATCTGAAGTTGATCAGCAAAGGAAGTGCTTATAACTTCATTTGAGAAAACCTCATCAAGGTCAGGTGTAGCAACAAGTATTATGGTACAGTCTGTTATAAATATATACAGTATATACATATATAAATATATAAGGTCCACCACTGAACATAGGTCAGCAAAGGATAATAACCCCTCAATGTTTCTCGAGTTTGAAGTAAGGCTTCATAGGGTTTTAGGTTGAAAAAAAGACAGGAAGCCATCAAGCTTCACCCAGCTGCATCCTACATATCATCCAATAACCCAGAGGAATTCAAAATTAACCTCTGAAGCGGTTTCCAATTTGCTTCTGGACAGAGAAAATATCCTTCCTTGTGCTATTATACCATCAACTTTGTATTTTCCTCACAAAGGCATCAAAAACCTTGAAACTATATACTGCCCCTGTCAGAACAACTGATTCAGGTTGAGAGTCCACAACTTTTCTTACTGTAAAGCTTTTAATATAATACCAATAGATGATTTTGGATACTCTACAACAGGGGTCTCCAACCTTTTTTATACATGAGCCACATCATTTGTAAAAAGAGTTGTGGAACAACACACACACATGAAACAAGTTCCTGGGATGCCAGATAAGGGCTGTGATTGGTTATTTGGTAGCCCTATGTGGACTGGCAGCCAACAGGAGGTTCTGCTTGGCATTACACCTGGTTTTTATGCAACCAAAACATGCCTCCAAGCCTGGAATTTTAAAAATAACATTCAAGTGGTTTGTGAGAAACATGTTGCTTGTTAGCCACTGGTTGGGGATAACTGCTCTACAATGGTCTACTGATAAATAAAGTACCAGGGAGGCTATTGCATGTTTCCCTTACAGTAAATATACAGACAGACTGTAGAAACCCACTTGCCTGACTGCTGGTGGCATACATAAATCACTTTTGCACAGATTTCAGACTGCTGCTGACTTTTCTTCATTGGTTACTTCAAGGCTACCTGTTCTTAGCAGAGAGTTTTGCAGCTGGAATCCGACACTTGAATCAGTGTTTTTGAGAACCTATCTAGACCCTATTTGGACATACTATAGAAACCAACTTAAGCTCCTCTAGTTCAAGGTAAACAGTCCAAACTATTATAGCTTTTTATTTAGAAGCTCTCCAGTTTGCAATTTCAGCTATCTGGTCACTAGTGTTCTAATTCCCCTAGCAACCATGCACTGATCTGAACAAAAAACATTAAAAGCAGAACCATCCCATTGGGTTTATTTAATGATTAGATTTAAGGTATGAAGATTCAAATTACAGAAAGACCCATTATCCAGAAAGCCCAAGGTCCTGAGCATTCTGGATAATAGGTCCAATACCTGTAAATGATATTGCTGGATGCAATTTTGGTATATAATAATCTTTCTGAAAATTGAACAATATAACAGTTTATTTCAGTATGAATAGCATATCTGTAAGAAAAATATTTGTTACTTTTTCAACTTCCGATTTATCCGTGCTAATATTAGCTAATCTTCCACAAAATAAATACATAAATAATTACTAGTGATGGGCGAATTTATTCGCCAGGTGCGAAACGCCAGCGAAAAATCGTCTGCTGAAAATTCGATGGCGTAAAAAAAAAAAGAGACGCGCGTCGTATCACAAATTTTTCGGCAAAGTGAAACTGAATAGATTCTCCCATCCTATATAATAAAGTTGAAGTGTCTCTGCGTGCAGTCCCTGTGTCCGTGGAATTCGCTACTGCGCATGTGCCGACAGACCGAATTTACCAGTTTTGGCCACTAGAGGTCGCCAATCACTAACTAATGCTATCAGTACCAGTACTTAGAACACAGGCAGTGGAAGCCTGTGGAGAAGTGTTTAAGGTAAATGCCTCTGACCAGTGCTTTTAGTGTTCAATTCCCATTGAGTGATAATTTATGCTAGCAAAGTAGATAGACATTTTAGCATTGTGGGTGATAGTCTGAAAAAGGTAAATACGTTACCGTTCGCCGACCAGAGTGTAAATTTGCACGTTAGTGAATTTGGGTAGCGCAGGTGAAAATTTGCCTACAACAATTCTGTTTTTAGAAATGTTTGACTACATATGTTCTAGCGCCCGTTAATTTAACGGGCTTAATGTAAAGTTCAAGTGTCTCTGCGTCCAGTCCCTGTGTGTGTGGAATTGCGCTACTGCACATGTGCCGCACGGACCGTCTCTGCCGAATTTACGCTAGCGAAGTAGATAGACGCACAACTTTGCACCCTTACGCTGTGGAGTGTTTTAAAATTGTGGGTGATAGTCTGAAAAACGTAAATACGTTACCATTTGCCGACCAGAGTGTAAATTCGCACGTTATTGAATTTGCGTAGCGCAGGCGAAAATTCGCCTACAAAAATTCTGTTTTTATAAATGTTTGACTACATATGTTCTAGTGCCCGTTAATTTAACGGGCTTAATGTAAAGTTCAGGTGTCTCTGCGTCCAGTCCCTTTGTGCGTGGAATTGCGCTACTGCGCATGTGCCGCACGGACCGTGTCTGGCGAATTTACGCTAGGGAAGTAGATAGATGCATAACTTTGCACCCTTACGCTGTGGCGTGTTTTACCATTGTGGGTGATAGTCTGAAAAACGTAAATACGTTACCGTTCGCCGACCAGAGCGTAAATTAGCATGTTAGTGAATTTGCGTAGCGCAGTTGAAAACTGCCTAGAACAATTATGTTTTTATAAATGTTTGACTACATATGTTCTAGCGCCCGTTAATTTAACGGGCTTAATGTTAAGTTCAAGTGTCTCTGCGTCCAGTCCCTGTGTGCGTGGAACGTCTAGTCACTAATAATTACCAATTGCCTCACAATATCAATTCTTACACCATCCAAATAGTTAATATTTAAAAGAACTTCCCCTTTAATTACACATGACTACAGTTACCCATATTCAAATTGCAAAGTTCAAATTCACATCCCTTTACCGTTTAACTTACATCTATTATAATGAAACTTGTCATCATCATCAGGCCTTGGTGTTAAATGTGCCAGGATATCAAGCATAATGAATGCCATTTATACATGTAAGTTTAATTAACTAGATCCCTTGTTATCAGTTTCAATTAGGATAATGTATATGACAAAATACATTCCTTCTTCTGGAGTTATAATATTACAAGACTTCAGAAAATGATTCAATGTAAGCTATTTCTAGGAGGGAAAAAAAGTACATTGCTAATAGTGAAAGACAAATAGGATAATGAAATCTCAGAGCCGGAGGATTAACAAATGACATAAGTTGACTAAGTGAATAAAAATGTAACTATTGAAAATCAATAACAGACAAATACAAAAAACAGAAGCTGATTTATGTGCACTTGAATGTTTTAATGATCTTAAATGCTCCATTAATTTGCATTGGAGAACTAACCAAAGGGGTGTTAGAGCTCAGCACAGCCGCTGAAACAGTGTATTAACACCCCCACAGAAATGTACACTTTGATCTGCTTTGATAAATGTCAATTTGTTAAACAGTTTATCTATTGTAAAGGATTATTCCCTGACACCTAGGAAATTAATATTAATGTATGCTCTAATTTGTACACAGCCATCTACCCTAATGTTTTCACTACATTTTTGCCATTCGTCACTGGTGCTTGTTTTGTCCCACAAGACATAGAATTCTGTTCTGGTTTTACATTTAAATTCCAAGGGATTTGAGATTTCTGCAGTGCTAATGAACCCATGTCACAGGTGAAATGAACTGGTAAGTGCATGATGATGCACAAAAAAGCATTGGCAGCATATTTCTCATTATAAGCACTTTGAAAGTTGCTATTTAGACAAAAGCACTGTTTATTCGATATTTTTACATTTTTATATGTGTATCTTGTTTCATGATGAGTCCCTTTGATCTTTCTGTGCTCTGCGTTGTCTATGACATAAATCAGTAAAAAACCTGTAAACAAAGCTCTGTGAAAGGCAAATGTTAGGACTTCTTTGTCAGAGCTGTAGATTCTACCTTATTAGGTTGTAAACATTAAAAAAATAAATGATCCAATTTTTGGTTTAGTAGCAGACGAAAGACCTATGTATCTAATATGAGTTATTGTAACATATGAAACCTGTATTTCATTTGTATGTCACCCAGACATACAAATCTGTAAAATAAAAGTCCTTTTCAAATTAACCATGAAATACAAATTCTTTTTTTCATCAAAGCATTCATAGCTGTTGTAAAAATCTCATCTGTCAAATCAAATATATGCCTTAGGCATAGAGGCGGGACAGGCAATTACTTTCAATTTCCATTCAGCGTTTTCTAGACGTCACTTTACTCCCCCCAGTACATGGGGATGGACATCAGGTCCCCCATTCTAGTGCACAAGCAAGATTTTGTGTCCACAAAATGGCTCCTACATGCTTGCTATAATTATTAGTTCTCAGACCAAAGCAAACAAGATACAAATCATTTATATAATGTAATTAAAGTTTCTTTGGCTTGAGTAATGTGATAAAATAGGATTTGAAAATGTTTTTTTTTTTTGGTGACAGATCCCCTTTAAGTCTTTTTGCTTCTATACAAATTGTTATTTGTAAATAAAAATAAGGCACAAGCATTAATTCTACAGTTATCAGCCTACTGAAATAAAAGTAATCATCTAACAGTATTCCCTTTTCTTTTCACGGTTTTATTGCATATACTGCATTTGCTACATTGATTCCCTGCACTGTCTAACTGATCACCACAGAGATCATGTAGAAATCACAGGTAACCAAGTCTTTAATTACTGAACATAAGTAAGGGTTTAATTTATAAAGCTTATTTATTAAACTGGCAATCAAATATTCTTTCTGTTTGATCAGCATTGGCCCTAAAAACCCCAATCTGAAAATACTCCAACCTAAAACTTGTTGAGGTCATGTAGAAGTCAATGACAGAGCTTCCTTGAACCATCTGAAAATTATTTTGGCCTTCATGATTTTTGGGGGTTGTACAGTGGTTTTTGCTTGAAAATTTGATCAATTTAAGGTATTCAAGATTTATATAGCCAATAACTTTATTCATTTAAGTATTCAAGTCTTTTGATAAACAACCCCTTTTTGTTGTGGTTCTGTAGATCCAGTGTTCCCGAGCATCAATCATGTGCAGCCTACTGTAGGTAGAAGCAGTGACACGAATAGTGGCAATTATACTGAAATACAAGGAACAGTTTAATGCAAGTACCTTTAATGCATCACATCAATACATCCACTTTGTTTTGATGATTTTTGCATGACCACATTGGTCATAAATGACTCTTCCAAACTAGAGTGAACTTGTTATGGTAAAGCAACAAAGGCCAATGATCTGCATGCACAAGCAGTGCTTACTTGTTTTTCATGGTTTTTTCTAAATGTAATTTACTTTAGTGAATATACTGATGTGGCTTCTTGCAGGTTTCTTGTTCTTGTCTTGATTTTTTAAGTTCCTAAAAAAAAATCTATCTCCAATATACTTTAATTAAACTGTATGCAGTGAAATTCTCCTTTCATTTAGTGCTGTAGATAGGAATTTGTAAACAGTCCCTAACTTCTAGCAGGGAAACAATCATACTTATGAACAGCAGGGGGAGCTCCCACCTTACTTACCAGCCATGCAGAACTCAAGCAGCTTTGTTTTTTTATCATTTATGACAATCCCTAAGAAGCCCAAATCACACTGAGCATGTGTGTGTAGTCTAGTCTTGCAAAGATGTATAACAAAGTTACAAGATGGCAGCCCCCTGTGGCCAACTTTGAAAGCATAAATCATTTGTTTGATTAGGCTTGTGGTGCAGTAAATTCATGTTTATGTTTAATATACAAAATACAGCATTTCTAGCCATGTTCTATTTTAGACTTTCCTTGCCCTTTAACCAGGCTTTTATACAAATAGGTGCAAGGCACTGTATATGTCAACTTTGTTTATTCGTGCTAACTATCCAATATCATTCTTGTTTATTTAGACTTAGCGCTTACAGTGCTTGTATTTTACTGCAAGAATTAAAGGATCTGCTATGTTTAGAAAGGATCCCTTATGTTTAACTGAATCATGCTTGTTCAACAGAAAAATGTCACTCAGTATGATAAATGGCAAACCGAATAAGCTGCCATGTCACCAAGTACAATTTGCCCTTTTCTGGCAGATAGAAAGATAGACATATAGATAGGAGAACATTACCAGTGCACCCAATTTCAAGTACATAGATAAGTCAACGTTTTATATGTGTTGCAAGAGTGACATACTTTATAGTATATGTTCCTAGACCAACAAACGAATGCTGTAAAGTGCTAGAATTATAGGAGCATAAGCAAAATTACCTTCTTTACAATTCCTTGTCAGCCTGTCTTGTTCAGAGAAATTGGAAATTGTAAGTAATAGCATTATATAAGCAATTTCATTAATTCATTTTCAGAATGTGTCAGACTCAAGTCTTTATAATGGGTTGGATCTTCTCAGTGTACTTTGTCCAAGTTTATGCTATGATGAAATCTGTTTCTGATAAGCATCCTTCTTTTGATATGACATATGAGTCTAATCTATATATATATATATCTATCAATCAATGTATCTATCTATATTCTATCAATCTATTGACCTATAAATCTATTTATCTATCTATCATTCATCTATACACATGTACAGTATGTGTGTGTGTATGCAAGTTAGCAGATTAGATTTAGACAACCCCGAAACACACTCAAGCACATAATTAGTAATAGAACAATGCAAATATATAGATGAAGCAAGAGCAAATAGTTATTCAAAACGGTGGAATGATTATACAGTAATTTGTCAGCAAGACTCTGCTGGGTTTAATTTTTTTGTACAACCATTGCTCAGACTGGAGTCAAAGGTTTCAACTAAGGTATCAGTTTAAGGGATAGATTTAAGGGATAGAATTCTAAATTCCAATTTTCTACTTTTTATATGGTCAAAACTGTCAAATCCGTGGAGAGTTATTCAAATTCGATTTGAGCTTTTTAAAAAAATTCTAATACAATTTCCAAGATTTATCATCCCTTTAAGAACCCTAATTAGATTATTCATCACCAAAAACCTGCCGAATTGCTGTTTAAGTCAACGGGAGTAGTGCAGGGATCAATTCTGAGTTGGTTGCAGCCTTCCTGAAATTCAAGGTTTTTTTGGAGTTCAATTTGATTGGTTCGAATTGTCAGGTCATGGTAGTGTATGAGAGTTTTAAAAACTCACATGAATTTCAAATTCAACCTTTGACAAATGTGCCTCTTTATTTATCTAGTTCAGTTACACTATTATTTTTCTCTCTGCTTATTGATGAATATACAAGAAAACCAAATATGGAACAACCTGAATTATATATATATATTATCTTAAATATATTGTTAATGGGTTGAGTGCAGAGGACCTCTTGTATTTGTCTATTCTTATTTTGTGGTCACAGCCTCATTGCACCCCCGCCTAATGGTTTTAAAAATCAGTGGTGAGCACAACTTTTCTTTGTGTGTTGTATATATATATATATATATATATATATATATATATTTCCAAGCAGTATCAGCACTCCAAGGCAATATTCTGGCTTAGCCGGGGTGCACGGTTAAAATATGTATAATGTTATATTCAAAATACCGGCACTCCCATATGTAGAAAACTTTTGATTTATTGAATCATATCATAATCCAACGTTTCGGTTGCCATTACGACCTTTTTCAAGGATATATATATATATACACACACAAGTTCAAGTATTGCTGATCATGTGACTTTTACCAGCTGTTTGTTCCCGCCACAGTGTATATTTAAGGCGGTTTAATGTTCAGTGTGTTACTTTGAGAAAGGCTAGGGACCTAGCCAAAACGTTAGTCATTTATAATAAATATTATGATTTTTATAAGTCCTGAAAGTGCGGACCTTTTTGTAGGAGTTATATATACATATAGCCTTCTTAACAAGTAGTTGTTGGGTGTATTTGGCCTGGACCCCTTTAGTGTATTAAAAAAGGTGCAAGCAAATGAAAACATTTCTGCATCAGCTATTCAGCCACAGTTACACAGGACATCAAGCAACATATCAAATAAGTGTTTGCACCGATCTACCTCCAAGATGGACTTCCAGGCTTATTTAGGAAAGAAAATTGACATTCTCCCTCCCAAAAAGTTCTTAACTGGCCTTCTGTCTGGGTCTCTAAATCAAAGATTTAATGGGGTCAGTTCCACAGTTTGGAATGTTCTAAATGCTCTAAAGCAGGGATCCCCAACCTTTTGACATTCAGAAGTAAAAGGAGTTGGGGAGCAACACTAGCATGAAAAATGTTCTTGGGGAACTAAATAAGTTCTGTAATTGGCCATTTGGTAACCCCTTTGTGGTTTGTCAACCTACATTGAGGCTCTGTTTGGCAGTACACCTGTTTTTTATACAACAAAAACTAGTCTCCAAGCTAGGAACTGAAAAATAAGCACCTGCTTAGAGGCCACTGGGAGCAACATCCAAGGGGTTGTAGAGCAACATGTTGCTCATGAGCTACTGGTTGGGGATCACTGTTCTAAAGAATGCAGTTAATTATAAGTGGTGCTCAATGATGTTTGTTGTGTAAGATTAATTAAAACCAGGTATTTTATGAGGATAATAGAAGTAAAATCTCCATAAAAGGGTCTTGACCTATGACCTATTATTCCATATACAGGTATAGGATCCATTATTTAATAACCCATTATATAAGCCCTCAATTATGAAAAACTCCCAAACTCCAATATAATCAAATAATTCACTTTTTTTTTTAAATGATTCCTTTTTCCCTAAAGTAATTAAATAGTAACTTAACATGATCCCAACTAAGATGTAATACATACTAACTGGATGCAAAACACTTAATTAACACTTTTTAGTAGATTTAAATGAGAACTAAACCCTAAATATGAATATGGCTAAAATACCTCATCCTAACGTTTCAGCATCTCAATAGCAGCAATGATCCAGGACTTGTCACAGGGGGTCACCATGTTGGAAAGTGCCTGCAACACTCACATGCTCAGTGGGCTCTGAGCAACTGTTGAGAAGCTAAGCTTAGGGGTCATTGCAAATTATTAAGCAGAACATTAGGTTGTCCTGTGATATAAGCTGATGCTACAAGGCTGATTATTAAACACTGATGATATTTGTACTGGTTTCTGATCTACCATGTAGTAATTATCTGTATTAATTACTAATCAGCCTTAAATTGACATTTATATTCTATGTGCACTGTATATATTGAGTTAGTCCCTAAGCTCACTAACTGATAGCAACACAGAGCATGTGCAGTGAACCAGCAGAAAAGAAGATGGGGAGCTACTGGGGCATTTTCAGAGGTACAGATCTTCCCTGCTTAATGACTGTGGTTGCCTTGGTCTGGAACAGAAGCCCAAAACATACTGTTCAACATTTCTAGCCTACTTCTTTAGTTAAGCTTTAGTTCTCTTTTAAGGTTTGGAGAACCAAATTACAAAAGACCAGTTATCTGTAAAACCCTAGCTCCCGAGTATTCGAGACCTGCATTGCACCCATTTTACTGTGAGCTAAAGCGAATAGTAAACATCTATGTTTAAGACTGAAATAGTAGTGCAGCTAATAACATATTCTGTATCTGAAGATCAGGTAGTTATTATTACATTCATAAAACAAATACTTGACATTTTCATGATATTTTAGTTTTTTTAAAACCTTGCCTGGAATATCAATAAAAAGACAAGCATTCACATTTACAAGCGTACATTTGACAAGAAGGACATGCTCAAATATTTGCAATAGCTTAAACTTCTATGTACCCCTTAAGAGCATTGTTAAACTTTTAAATGCAACCTGTACATTTGTATATTATACATTTTGATAACCTTGGTAATGTATTCTTTCAAGAAAGATGGAAAAAAACCTCTACAACAGTTACAACAAACCACTTTTCTCCCAGCAGATGAAATAAATAACTCAAGTCTGTCATCAGCTCATCCTTGAGTGTACTCCACAGTTGATTTTATAGCACTGGATGATATGTATTTTCAATTCATCTCAAAGCAGTAGGTCGGTATATCAGTAGTTTGTGTCAGTTATTTCTGAGCAGCACAAAAATTAAATGATCCATTGGGTGTATAATATGAAACTCAGAATCCATTTGAAGCCTTAATGATAAAAAATGTTTCTGCACTGATAACTTTGCATTAATTGAGTAGAATTTCTTTGTAGAGTAAAAGATTTTTTTATTTAGGCCTACCAATGTTGTACTCATGTTTGGGTGAATTAAAAGGTAATAAAAGCTCAGAAGGGATATAAATAAGTAAAGTGCCTCACACTACACCAATAGAGTTCTAGAGTTAGTGCTCATTCAATAAGTACTTGTGTTAGGCATAACTCAACCATTCCTGACCCTAACCTGCAAAACCTTAACCCGCACCCGACCCTAGCGCACAAAATATTGCCATTGTAGGACCTGCTCCCAATTTGTACCCATGTCTTCTCAATCTGTATGTTACTTCTGTGCATGCCTCTTGTTCAAGACAGGGAATCCTAGGGAGCAGAGGAGGAATGTACTTCCATAGTCTGAATCACACCCAACCCTTACCAGCAATGGCCATCAAAATTTCAATGATAACCCTCCCAACTGGATCCCCACTGGTTTCATGTCAACCCTCACATCTCTGCGCCCTGTGTCAGGTTAAATAGATCAAGGTGCAAGGTGCAAAACACAGCTCCAAGCCACCAAGTCCCAACCTTTTTCGCACACTGCTCCCACCACAGATCCCTAACTTACGTGCACAAGTTAAAGAATGGCTTGTGGGTGGGAGGTGATTGTCTGCATTTTGCGACTTGCAAAAGACACAGAAGTTTGAGCCTGTTCTTTCACTTGCCCACTGCCCCACTGTCAGCAAATGCGGTCTATTGAGTTGGGTTTTCTGTTAAGTTTTGATTCATTATTTTCAAGGGGTAAAAGAAAATCTGGTCATGCCTATGGCCACCTGGCCAGTATTTTACAATTACAATACTTATTGTTGTCAAGTTTGTTTCTCAGTAAGAAAGAGCAAAAGATTGAATGTTAGTATTTTTCTAGACATGGCATGCAGAGAGGTACAGGGCTATACACGTTAGTTAGCAATAACATACTCTAGCACTATGTTTAGCCAAAGGATATTTGCAATACCTACTGGTGATCATACTTACTGAAGTATCTGAAATTTAAATGTGATGAGACTACTACTACGCCTTCACTTAAATTCATATTACACTTAACACAGGCATAATCAGTGTGGCAGCCTGGCAAACTTTAAAGGAACTTAATACCTAAAAGATAGAACATGCACTCCAGATGGCAGAAACAATATTTTTCTAAGAAAAACCTCCTATTCTCAAATATTGCTCATGCACTGAGAAGGGGTTCCCAGTGCGGGTGGCCTTGTTCGCAGTCATGCATGTGCATAAGTGAGTGAGTGGCTCTCAGTGGGGGGGGGGGGCGGTGCTCCCCCATGCTGACTGAGGGCTGTTAACCTGCACTCTAGTGGTGGAAACAATTTTAAGTTAGAGGTGCCCTTTAACCCACCTAAAGTTTTTGCTTCCAAACCCCTCCTAAGATACTTTCCCTTTGAGACAAAAAAAAATAGAATCAATATAAATAGCATAATAACTTATAATACATATAAGTGGGAATGTAATTTAAAAAGCAAGCAATATTTAAAAATTTTGGTCACTAATGTTTGCAATGGCATTTGAATTTTGCGCTACTGAAACATATTACATTCCCCCATAATTTTTCCTAAATAACATAAAACAGAAACAACCCCCCCGCATGGGATGCCTGTCACTATTACTCCACAAAACATCATCTACAGGCTGTCTGGGCCTTGATGATCCCCTAAGGACCCATAAAAAGCACATATCCTTCAGTTGGTTAAGCTGCAACAATGACATAATTATACCTGAAAAATGCTCCAGTCTGGCCTTAATAGTGGATGGGAGGGATGCTTCCAGGTTGATTACAGGTATGGGATCCATTATCCAGAAGCCCTTTATCCAGAAGGTTCAGGATTACAGAAAGGCCATCTCCCATTGACTCCATTATAATAAAATAATCAAAATTAAAAAAAAAAAAAGATTTCCTTTTTCTCTGTAATAATACAACAGTGGCTTGTACTTTATCCAAAAAAAGATATAATCAATCCTTATTGGAAGCAAAACCAACCTATTGGGTTTATTTAATGTTTACATGATTTTCTAGTAGTCAGAAAGACCCGTTATCTGGAAAGCCCCACATCCCAATGATTCTGGATAATAGGTCCCATACCTGTACTATATAGCGCTGGACCAGGTCACTTTTATAGGAAACAGTTGTTCTGCTTCACCTCTCATCCATGGATGTGTAAGTATTATTGCCCCTCTCTAGGCTGCATCAAAAACCCCTTGCTGGTCAGGGGACTACACTAATCTATAAACCACTTAGCCATGTGCTCTTTATTTCAACTAGTAATATAGGCCAATGTGAATATGAAACATGAATATGAGTTATGCTTGACACATGCAATATGTATCATATTTTTAGACTTAAGCAAACCCCAAAAACTACTTTTTCAGCAAGCTACTGTCTATTATAGTACTGGCAGTTTTAGAAAATCTTGTAAAATTCCCACAGTATCAAAATATCAAAAGTACACATTTTGAAACAAAACACAGAATATATCCATTATCAGGAAACCCATTATCCACAAAGCTCCAAAATATGGAATGGCCATCTCCTATAGACTTAATTTTATCCAAATTTTAAAAAATAATTTTCTAGTAGATGTTAGGTATGAAAATCCATTTACAGAGAGATTCTTTATTCGGAAACCCCAGGGATCAAATAACAGGTCCCATCCCTGTGTATATATTGCCCCGGGGCACTGTAAATAATTCAAATACTCCGAAGAAGACCAGCAACACCGGGATATATGTGCATCAAAATCAAAGTGTATTCATATTGTGCATGAATAGACGTGAAGTTTCGGTCCACACAGGGACCTTCCTCATGGCCATTTCTGTCTTTCTGGATAATGGGATTCCGGATAAGGGATCCCGTACCTGTGTTTATATATATATATATTATATAAATTAATATAATTGGTTTTTTTTTAAGATACTGGATCATTTAGAAGATTTACAGCTTTGCACATGTTTTAAATGTCAATGTAATAAAGGTGCTAGATTACAACTATTTAGTCGAGTAATGTTGGAAGTTGTACAGAAGGAATAAAGCTTTAGCTAGACATTTGATTCCGATAGCTCCCCATTTAGCCATTTGATTTAATGTACTTTGTGATGTTAATACAAAGTTTGCGTCATCTTGAATTCAACAGCTTCTAGAAGGCCACAGGTTGCACATTTCTATTCCAGGTTTTTCATATCACACTGTCTTACCAAGATCTGTAATCATTCAGTTCCACAGTATACAAAATGCAATGCATAGTAAAACATACAAAATACAAATAAATGTCCCTTGCCGTACTCAATCCAGTCCTGCCAACCTATCACCAAAAAAGGCTAATCTTTCAGTTCCAGACCTGCCAAGCCAATATACATTATTTAATTGGCTTTTTCGGATGTAAGGGAGAAATTACCATAATGTACTAGTAAAAGTCCATGCACCTTATCAATGTAATTGAGAAACTCTATAAAATGTATTATGGAGTGTCACTAAACAATTACACGCAGTATGTTTTCATGGACTTTCCAGTTCTGTTAATGAAACACAAAGGAGGAAAGTAATTAAACACAATTTGACAGCAAACTTTTTTTATCCAGCCCCATAATAATTAATACCTTTTTTTATATTTGGCTTTAGAGTTTATAAATAAATATACTATACATATACAATGCAATTCAAAATACATGATTAAAACTGGCATTCACAATTGATCCAATGTGATCTCCATTCATTTGACTAGCCTTAATCCACTCAGCCTAGCAACACATAGTCAGCGGGCAAGGGTATTTGCCTAATTCCAGAGCAGAGGATCAATGTGCTGTTTGACTGAAATACATCCTCTACAAGCCATATCAATTTGATCACGGCAAGAAGGTAAATCCAGTACAAAAGCCTCTAATGTAAAGCTCACAGCATGAACAAGAAGAAATGAATCTGCCTCGTACCAGCACTCAGCACTTTCACATAACTAGCACTAGCGATGCAGTCGAAGGCTTCGCTCACTAGGATTCTTTTCCTTTTTATACACATTGTTCTCCATGTAAATAGAGGCTGGCAGTCATACAACATTAGATCACTGTAAAAAAGGATTGTTTTAAAAAAAATCATCCTAAAAACAAGAAGAGCATGGCAAACAGAGACTCACCCCAAGCTTTTTGCTTCGAATTCGAACGTAGCCTTGTTTTACAATATCATTGAAGTTAGATGCCATAGCCAGCTTATTCGCTCTCTCTCTCTCTCAGCCTACTGCTTTGGATTGATTCATACACTCTCCCAGAGCTTCTGCATGTGTTTCTGAAAAAGCGGCAGCAACAGCATTGCTAGCTGACTGGCTGAGCTGTCTCTGTGTCTAGGAGTTTAACAGCAGGAGCTAACAGCGAAAGCAGCCACTCAGTGTCACTGTTCTGCACCCCCTCCTTCTCCTTTACCATGCTTTATTGGATATGTAAACTGCAAAATGCAAGGCTTGGTAGAATAGGTGAATGGCTAGAAACCTCTGCATCACAATCTCTTACACATTTACGTCATGCATAATTAGGTCTTGTCCGTACCATTGCCCTCAATCATTCTAATTTTTTCCCTTAATTTTCTTTCCATATTTTAATTAAGGCTGTCTATGGTAGCTTCTGTGCAAAGTGGTTACCTTTCATTCTGAGTTCTTTTATATATATATATATATATATATATATATATATATATATAT
>CM044441.1:101469071-101503478 GCA_024363595.1 Xenopus borealis
GCTCTTTTGAGAAATGGATTTCAGTGCAGAATTCTTCTGGAACAGCACTTTTAACTGATTTTGAAAAAAAAAAAATGTTCCCATGGCAGGATCCCTTTAAACATTGCAGCATAAATGTCACTATGAGGGCATGTGCAAGGCCTCTCTCAAAGTCACATGCACAACCTGCTTGCTATGCTTTATTACTGAGATACTGTAAAACATTTTATCATATATTTATTAACACAGGTGCTACATTTCACAAGTGCAGTTGCCATTAGTAACTAATCAGTAATTCATTGGACAGTCTAATACATGTTGCACAATTTTTAAAGAAAAAGAGCTAATTGGTTGCTACCAACCTGCAGTTTAGCAGATATATTTGTAAAGCAGTCTTATAAAGTAAACCATACAATTTAGAGAGCTTAATTATTGATTTACTAAGAAGCTAAGCTAAGGACAAGAAAACCGTTCTGCTTCTGAAATTGTGTAATTTGCTAAACAGCAGAATTTGTAAAAAAAAAAAAAAAAATAATTAAAAAGCAGCAAGATAACTTCACTCTTTCCTTTCCCAGTCTTGTCTCTAATAACATTTCTGCATAATCTCAGCTCAGTCTTTTTTTTTGGGGGGGGGGGGGGAGGTAGACGATTTAAGGATTATATAATTTTCTAAATGGACTGTGGTTTTGGTGCACACACTTAACAAACCAGAGGGAATAAAATAAATATTACACAATGCAAAGAATCAGTTTAAACGGATGCTGTCAGTTTTCCAGATACCTGAAGTCATGTGACTTGTGCTCTGATAAACTTCAATCACTCTTTACTGCTGTACTGCAAGTTGGAGTAACAAAATGTCTAGCCCCAAGTCAGATTCAAAACTGAGTATAAAAAATCTGTTTGCTCTTTTGAGAAATGGATTTCAGTGCAGATTTCTGCCGGAGCAGCACTATTAACTGATGCATTTTGAAAAAAAAAACATGTTTTCGTATGACAGTATCCCTTTAATAGTGATGGGCGAATTTATCCACCTGCGGTGAACTCCCACGAAAATTAGCCAGCGTCTCATTCAAAACGAGATGCACCAGCATTTCACGAATATTTTGCCTTTTCAGCGAAGCTAAACGCTGCTGATTCGCCCATCACTACCCTTTAACAGACACATATTCACATAAAACACATACTATACATCTGTGCAACAACATGTAATATTCAGACAGGGATGTTTTACATATAGGAACAAACTTTTACATAAAGGGAAACAAATTCAAGCAGGCAAATTCCTTAGGGCTTCCATTAAAGGGGTTGTGATATTCAGTGACAATTTTTAATTTTTATTTGTGGCTTTTGTGTTATTTATATTTTTATTTAGCAGCTCTCCAATTGCGTAGTGCTGGCGAACATTCGCCTGACGCAGTGTGGCGAACGCCAGCAAAGCCCTCACTGGCGCATTTTCGCGCCTTAGTGAATTTGCCCCAATAGTTCAGGTAGCTAATAAAAACTATTCAAATTGTTAAATATTTTAAATCCAGAAACACAAATTAGGACTTAACGTTTGCTTACCGTGAAGTTTGCTGATGTTTTGTATATTATGCAAGATCATGTATGTAGTTCCTTCAATAGAGCATATTATTGGATACCATTAAATATAAGAAGCAGATATTCACACATAATTAAGAAGTTACTACACAATGAGTTGTATTTGACTTGGGCCAGATTCTCTTCAGCTGGAAAATAGTATCACCTTGTGATCCATTGTCCTATTTCCTCTTTTTTAAAATGGCAAAAGGGAGTCCATCTTACTACATAACTTTCATTAGGCACATTCACCCTGTGTAATCATTTCATTTAGGTCTATACAATATACAGACATGTAAATAGTGGTACTAGTTTCATAACACATATACTGGACTGGCCTAGAATACAAGTGCACATTCACTGTGTGAGCAATGCATGGATATCACTGATGTGGGTTGATTACAAAACTGTAAGATATGCTCATTGCCATAAGACTGCTGTAAGGACTTAAAGGAAAACTATACCCCCCGAACAATGTAGGTCTCGATAAAAAGATATTGCATAAGACATCTCATATGTAAAACCCTGCTTCATGTAAATAAACCTTTTTCATAATAATATACTTTTTCAGTAGCATGTGCCATTGGGTAATCATAAATAAAAAATTGCCATTTTAAAAAATAAGGACAGCCTCATGGGATCGTAGGATTCAACGGTGCACATAGATAGGTCACAATTAACAGACAAAGTTCTGTCTTTTGCTTCCACACTTCTTCCTGTTACAGTTAGAGTTGAAATATTTCTGGTCAGGTGATCTCTGAGGCAGCACACAGACCATCACCAAATGGTGGTTCAAGGCAAGAGATGTGACAGGGAACTATTTACTTAAATATATTTACCATTTTGGTAAGATTCTTTAATATGTCACTTAATTTGATATAAACTCAAGTATTTATTTTCAGGGTATAGTTTTCCTTTAAGCAATATTATACCAGCTGTGCCATAACTATCTATTTGGCCAGATGTTTTCCCTTGCTTTTAGTTGATTTTTAAGACCTTTCAGTTTGAGCAGATAAAAGTTGATCCATTTGACTGGATGAAAAACAACTAATATCTTATGAATCTCTTAGGCCTTTCCATACAATAGAAGACCCATGTTGAATTATTACTGGAGTGTGAGAGTGTTCCATTTTGTTGATTCATTTCACGCCAGCTGTATTTTTTGATATTTAAAATCAAGTATCAAAATTCATTTAACGTATTTTCATGAAGACACGGGCATTTAAACAAGCCGGTCAGCAAAACATTATTCTTTTATGTTACAGCAGAAGATCGCACTGTTTTATGGCGTTTTCTTTGGACACTTTCAAATTTCATTTCTTCCCTGCGGATGCTTCACATTGAAAGCTCATTCCTGTTTTATAATCCACAGTTACCCTTAGGTCCTTTATGTTTTCATAGCCATCAGGTTTGTTCCCATTAAATGCATTGTGATTGTGTATTATAATGACCTTTGGGCATTACCTTAAATTCCTAAGTGCACTTATAACTGGAAGAGTGGTGCTGCTGATTTAAATCGACTGCTACTGTTTATGGTACCTTAGCTTTGCAAATCCCTTTCATGTATCCTGATTAACAAGCTTTTCATATTTTCTCTCCCTATGGCCAAATGTGAATGCCGTGCAGACTAAAAGCATCACTAAAAATAACAGGTAAAGTTAATCTTAATGCAATCTTTAATAGTCACTGGTCAGTTTTTTTTTTATACTAACCATAAAAGGAAGGTAAGCATCATGTCAAAATATGTTATAAAGAGGGATGTTAACATGGAGGGGTTTATTTACTGTACTTAGATAAATGTGAAGGTTAAAAAGTTTGCATATTGTACTTTTTTAAAATTAAACGAATCAAAAGCATGGATTAATTCACTCTTCTTAAAGGTGAAGTATGCCACCTTTATAATAAAAATATATTGTAGCGTTATCCATGCTCATCGGAATGTTTGATAATCTTATATATTAGTATATGGGCTGTATTATATCTAATAATTAATAGACTTACTCTTACTCTCTTACTGGGCATGATACCCTTTGGCCTTGGGAAGTTGTGGGCATAGGAAAGGAAATTAGCTCTTTTAGAAAATGAGACCTTTGCAGTATTGCAAACATATAATTTTAACTAGCCTGAAGTTAACTGTCCTAGCTGTAGGGGATGCCAAAGGTTATATACCTCTGCTGCTGGACAAAAGGAATATGAGGGTTCTGTTGAGGTCTCTGTCGAGACCTTTGGTTCTAATCTATTTTTTAAAAATGTGCAGAGGCTGATCTACAGATCACAAACATTATCTAGACCTTTGTCTAATATGGCTAACCATGTTACACCATGACCTATTTAAATATATCACCCCATTTTACAATTGAAATTAATACTGCCATGGAATGCAGTGTTAAGTTTTACTAATAGGTATACCATAATAGGTATACCAAAAAAGGGAAAGTAGATTACAAAAATAGATATTCAAAAGTGTATCATAAATTATACTGTGTAATATCTGATAGAAAGTGGAAAGAAGTTCCCACATTTTGCTTGGACTGGTGTTTAAATTTATAAGAAAAATAAAATTTGTGCAGTGGGTGTTAAAGCTCCTAGGCAGCTCTGGGCTCTTCCACCCACTAAATTAGTAAGCCCTAAACAATCTTTACAGTACAGAAAAGAGCTTTGTAAATATTAATATTTTGTTAAAAATGTATATTCTAAACTGGAATAGTTACTAGGGTTTCCTCCTTTTTGCAGGAATAAAGCCTTTGGGTCCGATAGTGACATCACGTGGGGGGTGGGGTGATGACATCACTGAGCATTAAACATGGTTGAGTGGGTTGGAAAATTGGCAAAATGGGTTGGGAAACAGTTGGCATGAGCTAATAAAGAAGCTTGTGTTTTCATTTGAACAAGACAAAGAGGGTAGATGCTGGGGGTTTCACTGCTGACCCACTCTAGTTTTTTTCTTCTTTACCTCCCACACATAAATTCCTCTGATAATGTGGTAAAGTAAGGGAGGGATCCAAGGGAGTCCTTTGAAGTTAATTTTTCCCAACATGCATATAGTTCAACGGTCTTGTAAGATCATTTTTGGCAACAGGATCGAAGGAAGACAACAAAACGCACACAGCCATCAGGACAAGAAGAGTCTGGTATTGGAACTAGATTTTGTTTTTAACATTAAGGGGCAAATCCACAGCTACCAAGGGGCTACCAAGGGGCAAATGTACAGCTCACCACAGAAAATCTTACCCACTTTCAGTTCATTGCTATGGAATTTTTAAAAATGTATTTAGGAGGTTATTTATTAAATGTTGAGTTGTGGTATTCCCGATAAAATTTGAGTTTTCGAGGTTAGTTTCACTAAAAACTCAAAATTTCGGGGGTTAAAAAGAACCTTAAATTTTTAAAATATATTATGCCCCAAAGCTGCTAAAAAAGCCAGAATTTGAAAAATACGCCATCTAAAACCTGTCAAAGACCTGTAGAAGTCAATGGCAGAGGTCCCATTGCAGTGGTTTTTGCTAGAAAACTCGATCAATTTGAGGTGTTCATAGTTTTTTTTTGGCCTGTAACTTGATCAATTAGAGTGTATCCCCCCAATTGAATTCAATTTCAAGTTTTTTCACAAGTTTGGCTTTTTCATAACTAAGCAAATATTCGAGTTGCAAGTTTATTTCAGGTAGAAAAACCTCACAAACTCGACCTTTGATAAATAATATCCTAAACTGCAGCAATGGTATATAGAAAGTTTCACTTTTATTAGGACTGTTAGATTTACTAGGAATTAAGGTTATGAAGCATATTAATAGAACCAACTTTTCAGGGTCGTCCAATCTTTTTAGAAACTTTGCATTTGCCTCAGGACATTTATAAGTTGACAAATATCAAAATAATTTTTCCTTGTGGCAACTTTTCAGCAGTAATTCGCTGCTTAATTAATATGACTCAATGTATTTAAAAATAATGGATCTTAGCCCTATTTAAGAATATATTTTCAATTAATGAAGTTATTTTCAAAACAGAAAATGTTTAAGCAAATATGATCAGCATAAAAATAAAGATCTCAATGTATGAAAACTATTAAAAATTAAATATTTTGGGTGATCTTTATGTGATGAAGACTGACAACGATAAAGCTTTATTTATTTTTAAAGCATCATGTAGAACTGGAAAACAAATGTACCCATATACAATTTGCATTCATCCAGTTATAATTCAATGAACACCAGCTTTTACCAGTGGCTTTGCAGAACTGTTATATGTCACTTGCTGTCATGCTAGAATTTCAGAGTTTTGCTCTCAAAAATATAAGCCTTTCATTATTCATAACAGATACATATACTTGAAATACATATACTTTATATATAAAATGAAGAATATAAAGTAAGAGTAGATGCAAAAAACATTTGTATAACTACCTACAAACATATGGCTGGCATAAATTGAAATATAAAGTGAGATTAGAGCTTAACACAGAAAAATTCCCCCACTCACAACCGCAAAATGCCAACTCAATTTTTGATAAAGCAGCCCATAAATGTACAGTATGGTGATCCAAACTACAGACAAATACTAACATAGTAAAATATTAAGTTAGGTTGAAAAAAGATACATGTCCATCAAGTTCCACCTTTTAACTCTATTTTAACCTGCCTAACTGTGGAGTTTATACAAATGGCCTGCAGAGGTCACTTTGCATGAGTTATGCTGTGTATACACAGTACTGTCTCTACTGTTTAAGAAGAATAGAGTTTAGGTTAGTGTTGTGTAATGGCTGCATGAGCCTGCTAATAAATCCCTGTTAAACTCTACTAATTTTCGGCTATCAAAACACAACAGATTGGCTACAAGGTGAGCCCTTGTGAGCCTACCATACCTTTTACTGCTTGGATCTGTATGTTTGATAATTACATTATTGCTGCTGGCCAAGGGGAGATTTCCGCTGCTAGAAAGCATGCTTTACTTCACTGCCTGGGAGCAGAGGGACAGCATATATTTTATACATTACTATCACCTGATCAAACTTATGAAACTGCTCTTACTGCTATAAATAATTTTTCTATGCCAAGAGTAAATGTGGTTGCTGAAAGATATAAATTCTGCCAACGTGGACAACGTACTGGCGGATCCACAGAACAATTTGTAGTAGCTTTTAGAGAGCTGGTTGTTACCTGTGAGTTTGGGAATCTAACAGGTGAAATGAAAAGAGACCAAATAGTGGAAGAAACAAACTCACATTGCATTAGAGAGAAAGACTGCTCCTAGAGCAGGATTTAACCCTTGCAAAGGCTATTAAAGTTTCTAGCCACATTGAAACAGCAGTGGCTAACACTCTCAGTCAAGCAACTGCTGGGAATGTACAGATGAGTGAATCCAGTACTGTGGCCTAATAATGCACAGTCACAGGCAAAATCCAGTGCTAATGAAAGGGATTCACTGGAAAACCGTGCAGCAAATACAGATAAAAAATACTGCTTTCGCTGTGGTTCAACACAACGCATTGCAATTTACAGTATGCTACATGTCCTGCAAAAGCGAAACAGTGTTGCAAATGCTCAAAGGTAATTTGGCTAAAACCTGCTGTAGTTCTGCTAAACATGTTCATGAAGTCACTACTATAAATGTGGCAGTATTAAGTGTGGATAAAGCAGGTACATTTATTCCAGACAAGTTTATATGCACTGTCAATGTCAATACTGCTTCTGCTGACAAGGGACACTCCATTAACCTGATGCTTGATACAGGTTCAGCTGTTTCTATACTACCAAAGGATATTTTCTTGAATTGCTTTGCAAACAATATGCTTGTTGCACCTGCCCTGAGACTGGTCAGTTATTTAAAGGATCCAATTCATATGCTTGGTTGCTTGCAAGTGACTGTATAATTTGAATCAAATACTGCAAAATGTAACTTTTACATAGTGAATAAGGGTACTGCTATACTTGGAAGGGATCTCTTTGCTGCATTAAACCTACAATTAGTGAATGGTCTCATTACTACAGCACCAGTGCCTGCCACACAGCCAGTGTCTAAAATTTCACCACAAAGCAACACTTAAGAACTTTGTGCACAAAGTTCAGTTGAGACCAGATGTAAAACCAGTACACCAGAAATTGAGGTGATTGCCCTACTTTATAACTCAGACTGTCTCACAGGAACTAAAGAAACTGGTAGAGCAAGATGTGATTGAAAAATCTGAATCCTCCAAATGGGTTTCACCAATTGTTGTAACAATGAAGAAAACTGGAGGTATTTGATTGTGTGTGATCTCCGTGAACCCAATAAAGCAGTTGTTATGAATAACCATCCCTTGCCACACATAGAAGAAACATTTTCAGAACTCAGAGGAGCAAAATTATTTTCCACCCTGGATCTTCAGTGCTTATCATCAAATATTACTGCATGAGGAAAGCAGAGGCCTCACTGTATTTATCAACCATGATGGTTTGTTTCGGTTCAAGTGTGTACCTTATGGATTGGCTGCAGCACCGACTGATGTCTTCTATACTCGACATAACTGGTGAACAATGCTACTTGGATTATAACATTGCCTACACTCCAACTATGGAGCTTCATGATAAGTACCTAGAAAATGTTATGATTACATTGATTCTGCAGGACTGAAACTGAACCTTAACAAATGCCACTTCAGACAAAGTCAGCTTTTCTGAGTCATATAATTTCACAAGATGGATTACTGTCTGACCCTGACCATGGCAAGGCTGTTGTACAAGCACTTACTCCATCTGATTTCCAGACCTTACAAGCTTTCTTAGGTCTTACTTCTTGGTATTCTAAATGTATTCCAAACTATACTTCAGTTGTGGAAGTAAGTGGAAGTCTGGTTTGGTCAGAGACTGCTCAACATACACATAGCTTTGAAATAGTGAAACATTGATTGTGAATAGTCCAGCACTAGCTTTATTTTATCCTGCACTACCACTATGGTTAGTACAGACGCCTCAGACTATGGCATTGGTGCAGCTCTCACACAGATCCATGCTGATCATTAAGAGAAAACGGTTGCATTTGCATCCAGAACACTTACAGAGACAGAGCGTAAGTATTCTACTGTTGAAAAAGAAGCTCTAGCATTTGTTTGGGCGACATAAAAATGGAGAACCTACCTATGGGGTAGAGAATTTACCTTATGCACGGATCTTAGCCCTTTAACTACACTGCTTACAACAAAGGAACTAGTAAGAGCTGGAATGTGTGTAGCTAGATGGTCAGCAAGGCTACAGAATTTCAACTACAAAATACAAACCAGGTTTGAAAAACATTACTGCTGATTGTTTGTCATGTTTAACTTTACATCCACACATACACTGGATGAGGACATAGAAGTTGTAGCATTGACTGGTTTACTATCATCTAGAGTTACAGCTGCTGATTTTAAGCAAGCTCACCTCACATGTCCAATCCAAGTAAAACTATGGTACAAATTACAAAGCAAATGGCCAAATGCTGAGAAGAAACTCAGTCTTGATCTTCAACCGTACAATAGGATTAGACATGAACTGTCATTAGTAGATGGCTATGTCGTCCATGGAACTTACTGGTACCAGAGACCTTGCAAGAAAAGCTCATACAACTGGCACATGAGAGTCATTAAGGAATTGTATGTACAAACCAAAGACTACGAGAACTATATTGGTGGCCAGCAATGGATGCAGATGTGGTAGATGCCATTCATTCTTGTGTTTCTTGTCAGAATCATGACAAAACAGCTATCACACATACACCACCACTTCAGCCAGTATCATTCCCTGATTCAGCATGGGAAAAACTTGCTATTGATATTGTGGGTGCTTGCAGATGCTCCTATAGACTGCAGATTTGCTAAAACCTTGATATCTATAACACAAGTAACTCAAAGCAACTGGATTTGCTGAGAAATTTTAATGAAGACGTTTCACTGCTCATCTGAGCAGTTCTTCAGTTCAACTGACTGGTGTAGTGGAGTTTTTGGCATACTGCAACATTGGTAATCCTATCACTGTAACTACACAGAATCAACACCACTGTGAATTTCAGATGTCACCTCTCTGAAGAGTTGTAGTGTGCCGTTATTGCCAAATTATGTGAAGTAGCGTGCCTACTTCTCCACATTGCCTCCAACAATTTTCTGAATTTCCTTTAAGAAACTGATATAATTTATCCCGGGTGTAGTACCAATGTAGGAGAATCTTACAGAGTGTTTCCCAATGGGAGTAACATTTAGAGTATTTGGAAATATGTTCTGTGGCCTTCTGCCACTTTACAATAGTTAGTTTGTAGTTTAATGCTACTGCCCAAGATTCTATGTGTTTGAGTAAGTTTGGGTGGTAGTGTTGCCGGCCTTTTTCGAAGAGGGAGAGCAAAGATTCAGGCCAGGAGATCTTTGGGGAAGGGGAGCTGCTGATAAAGTGCCTCAATTAAAGATAGGTGTGAAATCCAGAGTTAGGAATGTTGAAAATATCTTTGATCTGTTGAAAACTGAGAACACCTCTAAGTGAACACAATTGTTGGATATTTAGGATACCTGCCAGGACCCAATTCTTAATATTTATATTGTCTACTAGGAATGGAATGCTGAGGAGTGGGAATTGTGGTGAGGAAGTTATGGAATTTTGTGTGGGAAATGAAGTTGCAAATTGCCAAGCTTTAATTGTGGCTTGTAAAGTGGGGTATGGTGGGACTTTAACTTTATTATTTAGTTTCCAAGCTATCAAGAAGTATTTTGGATCTGAGTTTAGGATTTTTGCTTCCATATTTGCCCAGATTGGTCTATTAGAGTCTAGCCACCAAGATTTAGATATCTCTAAATTGCTAGCGTGGTATAATGATTTAAGGCAAGGTACACCTAAACCTCCATACTTTTTAGGGATAAGTATAGTTTTCAAGGCTATTCTATGTTTGGAATTTTTTCATAGAAAGGAGGAAACTATTGTTTGTAGATCTGATAGATATTTGTTGCTGAGGGGAATGTTCAACGTCCGAAATCGGTAGGTAATTTATGGAGAGAGAACATTTTGAAAGCGCCCAGGAAAGTTGGTGTTTGGCCATATCTTGTAGTTCCAGTTTGATGTTATGAAGAATAGGGAGATCATTTAGTTTGAATACATTTTTGGCTTGGTTTGATACCTAAATATTGTATTGAGTCTGTTGCCCAGGGAAATGGGAATTTCTCTTTTATAAGGCGCTTTAAGGGAGCGCAAACTCTCTTCTAACCAATTCTTCTCTTCTTCTTTTCTTCCGGGATCTGAAGGAGCTGGGCACGCATGCGCAGTAGGATGTCGGTACTACTGCGCATGCGCCGAAAGTTTTCCAAGTTTGACAATTGAACTTTCGGCGCATTTGCAGTAGTACCGGTGTCCTACTGTGCATGCATGCCCAGCTCCTTCAGATCCCGGAAGAAGAGAAGAATCGGTTAGAAGAGAAAGAAGAGAGAAGATGGCCCCTCTGAACATCGCTGGAGGGGACCTGCATGAAGGGGTAAGTAGGGACTTAGGGGCAATAGCGAGGGGGGAGAGGTAGGCGGGGGGTGGAGGAGGGAGGGGGCCTACGGTGGGGTGGGGGTTTTGGGTAAGCCCCGGGGGGGTGGTTTCATTCCCCTTTAATATCAGACAACTGACCACAGTTTGTCTCATCTGAGTTTGAAATCTTTCTGAGAGAGGAATATTGTGCATAAGAAATCTTCAGTGTATTATCCACACGAAAGGAGAAATTGAGTGATTCAACCAAAGTCTGAAAGAAGCACTACAGACCGTAAATCTTACTGGGAAATGTTGGAAAGTATTTACAACAGAGTTCCTAAATAGCTACAGAGCAACGTGCCATGCAACAACCCAATCATCTCCAGCTGAATTATTAGATGGCAGACAGATGCGCACTAAGTTACATGTTGCAGACATCAAATTTCCACTGAATACTGTTCCTACAAAATCATCTACTGCAGACATTGTCAAACATCAACAAGCCAAATGCAAGGCTTATACTGACAGGAAACGTGGTGCAAGAGAAGTGCACTTTGATCCTGGATCGTTAGTCAGAATTAAGAAACCAGGAATACTGAAACAAGGACAATCTAAATTAACTACACCACTTAAAGGAACAGTTCAGGGTAAAATTAAAAACTGGGTAAATAGATAGGCTGTGAAAAATAAAAAAATGTTTCTAATATAGTTAGTCAGGGAAAAATGCAAACTATAAAAGTTGGAGTGACTGGATGTCCAATATAATAGATAGAATCCAACGTCCTGCTTTTCAGCTCCCTAACTCTGAGTTAGTTAGCAACTTGAAGGGGGGCCACATGGGACATAACTGTTCAGTGAGTTTGCCATTGATCTTCAGCATTCAGCTCACATTCAAAAGCAACAGTTATGACCCATGTGGCCCTCCCTCAAGTCACTGATTGGTTACTGCCTGGTAACCAGGGTAACCACTCAGTGTAAACCAAGAGAGCTGAAAAGCAAGAAGTAGTGTCCTGTTCTTTTAGGTTAGGCTTACAGTTATGCCAGCCTTTATACATTACAGTTTTGCCTGACTAACTATATTTAAAACATGTTTTATTTTGCACAGCCTATCTATTTACCCAGTTTTTACTTTTATAATGAACAATTCCTTTAAAGTGAGATGCCAACGAGGACCAACACATATTAGCTGTCTGTTGGACGCATATGGAAGAAGTCCTCTTGCTCCTTTTAGATATGACTTTGGAGAAGCTCCATTTGAGGAAGGACATTTTCCTACTCCTGATGCCAACTGCAATAGGCCTGAAGAAAGTGAACCTATAAGGTATACTAAGAGAATCAGAAAAGTACCTGCATGGACGAAGGACTATGTGATGTGAAGAATGTATAATATTGCTTTAAGATGCGTAATGTTTCATTGTTGTTGTTTATTACATTTGCCAAAATGCTTTCCTACTTTAGGGAAAATATGTGGAGTTTATACAAATAGCCTGCAGAGGTCACTGTGCATATGAGTTATGCTGTGTATACACAGTACTGTCTATACTGTTTAAGAAGGATAGAGTTTAGGTTAGTGTTACAGTATGTAATGGCTGCATGAGCCTGCATATAAAGCCCTGTTATACTCTACTAATTCTCGGCTACCAACACACATCACTAACTTCTAGTTGATACTGAATGGGGCAAACAACCCCATCTGAAGCCTCTTCAATTTGCCTCAGTGGGGGAAAAAATCTATCCTATATCCTCTGCACTCAACTCATTATCACTGTATTAAGGACACAGACATTTTGTGCTAAAAGAAGAAGGAAAGGTTAAAACAAGTAAGCTTTATCATGAAGGTCTATTTAAATACACCAATAACCCCTTTCAGCCCTCAAAAGAAACATTGCAGTTGTTTCCTTCTATTGTGTACACATGGGCTACATCAAGCATGTTGCAGGACAATACTAGGGATAATTTTAATGGTAACCATTTATTAAATATCACATTTTCTACATTTTTTACTTACAGGTTGGATAAGCCACATCAAAGTACACTCTTGCAATACACTCTTAAAGGAGAAGGAAAGCTACAGTCACAGTTTATTGCCAATAGATTAGCTGCAATAGTGCAAGCTAGAACGTATAAAGCTACAGAAGCTCTCTGTTTGTTTAGCATAACAGCTGCAGTATTAGCTTGGTGTGACCACTTCCTGCCTGTCTCTCCCTACTCACATACACTGTAGCTCTGGGCTCAGATTACAGCAGAGAAGAGGGGGAGAGAAGCAAGTTGAGCATGCTCACGCCTGGGGCAAGGAGATTTAAGATGAAAACAGGAAGTCTGATACAGAAGCCATGTGTACAAAATAGAAGGAAAGAAATGCAGTGTTTATTTTGACAAAGGACTCAGAGCAGCACTACTTTGAGGGTTTACTGGTATATTTAGGAGGACCTTTCTGATAAAGCTTACTTATTTTTAACCTTTCCTTCTCCTTTAAGTCCTAGCAGGGCAATTAGTTTTCTCCATTCATTTAAATTTAATGCAAGAAGGTGCTAGTGCTTACCTTACATATGTGTATTAAAGATGTATGTCCAACAAATGTCACCACGTTTTGGTCCCTATTAAGACATTTTGCAACACAAACATACATATAGTAACCAATATAACCACACAAAACAAAGAACTACAGGAAATAACAATATACTCCATGTACTGGGTCGTGTACTCTTACAGAGAAGCATTTTGGATTTATGAACTGGAATGTGCCACACAAGAGATTTGAAAAGATATATAGGGGCACATTTACTTATGTGCAAATTTTTGTTTTGGAACTTGCCAGACTTCACGCAACTACATTCAACATTTTTTGTGACAAATATCCGTATTTAGCAAAATGTGCAATTACAGTACATCTTGGCAACATAACATTGGTGTACTTTCAGCATCAATGTTTCGTTGGTGCAAAAATGAAATGACAAATTTTCTGTAGCATTACTTTCTTCCTAGCGAAACTTCATTAACTTACATCAATTTAAATTCAGTGGGTATATAAAGGTCATGTGTATGTATTTATTAGTGATGTTGGTGAAAATGCTGCCACTTTTTATTAAAAATGTCCAGGGAAACAAAATGTAGACTGAGATCCGTTATTGTCCTAGGCCATGAGCCAATCCCAAAACAAATGTGGCATGAGCTTCAAATTTAATTTAAAAAGTATAAATAAGATATTTTTAACAGTTACTACTTACATATCCTACTTTAAAAGCAAAGACTTTTGCTTATGACTTTTTGGAATACAGGATATGATGTCAGTGACATAAAAATGTTGAGGAAGTAGCTTTGTTGTGTTAATTCACCAGTCAGAACCTGACAAAATAGATTTTGGTGATGGGTAACAAATTGAAATTTATATACTGATAAATTAACAGATTTACTATTGTTCATCTGAGCAAAATTCGCCTGGTGAAATGCATCAAAAGTTCACCAGCACCAGCTAGGGAAGTGTGCGGCTTGTCTTTTAGTAAATAGGCGATGTCACTGCAAATTGCCTTTTTAGTGAGAATTCATCAAAATTTGTAAACATGAATCACTCTATAGTAAATGTGCCCAATAGAATTTAAGGGGCAAGCTTATCAAAATGTTTACAGCTTCATAAATAAAAACTCACACACTTTCCATTTATTCATATGACATTTTTAGAATTGTATATATCAATGGGTGAAAGTTAGAACTCACAATTTGATAAATATGGTCTGATAATATGGGCTTATTTATCAAGCTCTAAACTCACATTTTGATTAATCTGTCCCTACCAGTTTTTTCTGCATAGATAAACATGCCATTTGTATTGATGCATATGTAAAATGATAGAAATGTGTTAGTGTGGAGTGTGTTAATTAATATTTAGAGAAAAAGGAACTAAAAATAAGGGGACCTGCATTTAAATAAAACAGTGTTATAGTTTTTTTTTTTACCTAAAATTAACTCAAATGAACTTTAAACTGAAATTATATCTTATTTTAAAAAAACTTGAATGGCAAAACCCTGATTCAGCAAGTTCGAGTCCCACAACCCGAACACTGGAATTGATTGAGTTTTCAGCGGAAATAAACTTGAATTGATCGAAATGAAATCTCGATTTGAGTTTTCAGGCAAAAGCCTCCGAAAACAACTCGACCTTCAAGCAGGCTGTTAACATCTTCAAATGGTTCCAGGGACCTCTGCCATTGATTTCTACTGAACTTTGACAGGTTTTAGGTGGTGTATTTTTGGATTCAAGCTATTTCCAGGGTCGAGGTATAATAAAACCTGAATATTCAAGTATATTTTTTAAATATACATGTGCCATATGTACAGTATATACACATGCACACATATATATTACTTTAATCTTGATATCATATTATTTTCCAAAGCCCTGTAGATAAACATTTTTGTGATCTATTTATTTGATTTCATCCTTATTAACCTATTCAGCTAGACTCCAATGAGCCATCATCATAATTAATGAATTTATTGATTTCCTATATTTCAGCTTCTTGGCTTTTCTAGAATAACTGAATATTGATATATACACCACTCATATAAGCTAGGATTGTAATTGCCAGATTTTAACTCTTTTTGCTCTTTTGACAGAATAAAATTAAAATCCTTGTCATAAAATATTCAATAATGTCTCATTGCATGAAAATGTTAAACGGGCTATTAAAAATGTGTCTTTAACAACTCTTTTGAATTGCTAATCAATCTTGTTTGCCAATTAATATTGTTTGTGTGAATTGCATTTGATTTCTTTAACAAATAAGAAGCTGCTCACTTTCTTTTATTGCATTTGTAAAACGGAGAAATGCTATTATAGCAATATTAATAAATTACTAAAATGTCTTCAGAGAAATTGGAAAGTGGCAAAAATTGTTTTAGGCAAGTAATTTTGAGTAATTATTACATTCATTTAATTCGTCTAATGAGGTTCTTGCCCTTGAGTCTAACAAGAATAAAAGATTTCAACTATACAACAAGCTTTTAGCACTCTAGTTGCGTTAATGATAGCTCTTCCTTATGAATCAAACAGACATGGGCACCAATTTGTCATCAAAGTGTAATTGAGCTCTATTTCAAAGTTATTTTAAAGCATTTTATTTTTAATGTATTTATAGTACTTTGATTATTTTTATTGCTTTTCCTATTCCAGACCTGTCAAACAGACTTATTTATTAATTTACAATATATGGAGAAATGACAAGACATTAGGGAAATAATTTAACTTCATCAAAAAGCTTCATCCTAGCAAAGAATATATTACATTTTGCAGTATTTTCCCTGTTCTTTCTTGTATGAAAATATACTCAGAAAAGCATCTAATGCAGTGTGGTTTACCACTGTTCTGTAGGCTCAAATGTCTAAAAAAAGGATTTTTTTCCCCTAAACTTTTGCTTAAAGAATGTCACGGTTGGCTCCCTAAATTCAGAACCGATACTAAGCACCCTGTTTTTTGCTCTTGCTTCCGCCTCTTACAGCCGCCTCTCACCTCAGGATGCCGCCAGGTCTTATAAAGAGAGGTGCAAAGCGAGGGGTTCTGAACAAGCACAGGGGCACAGGCTTAGGCAAAAGAGTAGTCAGATCAGTCCGGGTAGTCAGAGTGCAAATGAAGTCAGGCAGGCAAGGCTCAATCCAGGAGATCAATCAGAGGGATACGGATAAAGCTGAGTCGGTTACCAGGCAGGGTCCGGATACAGAAATCAGGACTGTCAAAAAACCAGGCAGGGGTCACAACTGTTAAAAAACCAGACAGGGGTCACAACAGGTATCAGAATCAGACAAGAATAAACTCAGAAGCACCAGGAACTCACAAACTATTATCCTATAACGGGCAGTGAGAAACTGTATAATGGACCTTTAAATACTTAAAAGTCCGCGCCATGTGCAATAATGGAGGAACAGGAGTGTGGTGGGCGTCCCCGCCGAGGGGGCTGCAGGCGTCCCTTCAGACCCCCTCCCACTAGACCACCAAGGTACGTTGTTACAAAGAATAAATAAAACTTTTTATTTTAAAACCTCTAAAAATAGTCTAAATATCCCTCAGCATGGCATACTGCTCTCCCAACATCAAGTCTGATGTCCATTCTTTCAGATAGAAGTTGAAACCTTCAATGGAGAAGGAAGGCTCAGCTTCACACTAGATAATGAAATGATTGGTTTCTGTAGAATAGTTCAGCTTCTACCTTACAAAGGTTATCAGATTCAATGTAAGTATCACCTGGGACAGGAAAATGGAATGCTATAATTTATACCAGTAACTATATTCCCCTTGCAAAGAGTAAAAAAACAAATAATATTTTTTTTTCCCTTTTCTCTGTAATAATAAAAAAGTAGCTTGATCCGAACTACGTAATCCTTATTGGAAGCAAAACAAGCCTATTGTGTTTATTTAATATTTTAATGATTTTCTGGTAGATTTAGGCATGATCCGTTATCTGAAAAACCCCAGCTCCCGGACTTTCTGGATAAAGGGTCCCATACCTGTAATTCAATACTTATGAGTAGAGCATATATCATTGTAGCTTTGATATATATATATACAGTAGTATTTCAGCAGTGACATAAAGTGTATTGGAAAATATGCAATATTCATCATAACAAAATAAGACAGGGGCATAAATTTGGGCATCCCAACAGAGACATTACATCAATACTTCTGCAAATGTAACAGCCAATAGATGCCTCCTATAGCCTTTAATGAGTGTCTGGATGGTGGTATTTTTGACCATTTGTCCATACACAATTTCTCCATCGACATCCTGCTTTAAATCATCCCACAGATGTTTGATGATCTGAGATGGCCATTCCAGAATATTGTACTTCTCCCTCTGCATAAATGCCTTTGTAGATTTAAAAGTGTGTTTTGTTGGAATATCCAACCTCTGCGTAAATTCAACTTTGTAACTGATGCTTGAATATTATCCTGAAGAATTTGTTGATATTGGGTTGAATTAATCTGACCCTCGACTTTAACAAGGGCCCCAGTCCCTGAACTAGCCACACAGCCCAACAGCATTATGGAACCTCCACCAAATTTGACAGTAAGTAGCAGGTGTTTTTCTTGCAATGCAGTGTTCTTCTTCTGCCTTGCAATGCACTTTTTGTTACGACCAAATAACTAAATTTTGTCTAAATGAGTTGTTGCATACAACAAGCGATGATGTTTGTGGCATGAGTACAGAAAGGGCTTCTTTCTCATCACCCTGCCATACAGAAGTTCCGTGTGCAAAATGTGCTGAATTGTAGAACGATGTACAGATAAAACATTTGCAGCAAGATGATCTTGCAGGTCTTTAGAGGTGATCTCTGGGTTGTCTGTAACCATTCTCACAATCCTCCACATATGCAGCTCCTCTATTTTTCTTGGCCTGCCAGACCTGGGTTTTTACAGCAACTGTACCTGTGGCCTTCCATTTCCAGATTATATTCCTTACAGTTGAAACTGACAGTTAAAATCACTAAGATAGCTTTTTGTAGCCTTCCCCTAAACCATGATACTTACATAGTTACATTGATTGAAAATGAAAAGTCCACTAAGTTCAACCCCTCCAAATGAAAACCCAGCATCCGTACACACACACCCCTCCATACCTTCACATAAATTATACATACCCATACACTAACTATAGAATTTAGTATCACAATATTAGTTCTGTTCAAGAAATCATCCAAGCCCCTCTTAAAAGCATTAACAGAATTAGCCATCGCAACATCACCGGCAGTGCATTCCACAACCTCACTGTCCTCATTGTGAAGAACCACCTACGCTGCTTCAAATGAAAGTCCTTTTCTTCTAGTCTGAAGGGGTGGCCTCTGGTACGGTAATCCTCAAATGTATTTGTAAAGTGTAATCATGTCCCCTTGCAAGCGCCTTTTTTCCAGAGAAAACAACCCCAATCTGGACAGTCTATCCTCATAATTTAAGTCTTTATCCCTCTAACCAGCTTAGTTGCACGTCACTGCACTCTCTTCAGCTAATTTTTATCCCTCTTAAGTCCAAAACTGCACTACATACTCCAGATGAGGCCTTACTAGGGATTTATAAAGAGGCATAATTACGTTTTCATACCTTGAGTTTATGCCCTTTTTTTTTGCAAGACAGAACTTTATTTGATTTAGTAGCTACAGAATGGCACTGCTCATAATTAGACAACTTGTTATCTAAAAAAACCCCAGGATCCTTCTCATTCAAGGGAACTCCCAACACACTGCATTTAGTGTATAAATTGCATTTATGTTATTTTTGCCTAACCTTGCATTTATTAACAGTGAACCTCATATTCCAGTTTGCTGCCCAGTTTCCCAACTAAGACAAATCACTCTGCAGAGTGGCAGCATCCTGCGTGGAACCTATAGTTCTGCACAATTTAGTATCATCTGCAAAAATAGAAACAGTACTTTCAATGCCCACCTCCAGGTCATTAATAAACAAGTTGAAAAGCATGAGACCCAGTACAGAGCCCTGGTACCCCACTAACAACACTGGTCCAATTAGAAAATGTTCCATTTACCGCCACTCTTTGTAGTCTATCTTTTAGCCAGTTCTCTACCCAGGTACAAATACTATGTTCCAGACCAACATTCCTTAGTTTAACCAGTAACCTTCTGTGTGACATTTTATCAAATGCTTTAGCAAAGTCTAAGTAATTCACATCCATTGCCATGCCAAAATCAAGGTCCCGGCTTACCTTCTCATAAAAATTAAGTTAGTTTGGCAAGGTCTATTACGCATAAAACCATGCTGGCACAAACTCATAGTATTGTTATTTGCTATGAAGTCCAGTATCTTATCCTTTATTAACCCTAAGTCACCTATCACCAAAGTCAGACTAACTGGCATATAGTTTTGAGTCTGAGAACGGGATCCCTTTTTTAATTGAATAATTTTTTCTATTGGCTCTTTTTTCTTTAAATACTGTACATGTGTTAGTAACAAGTTAGCCTATGATTAAATGTCCTCGGGGGACACGAAATGCATCAGGCTGTTATCTTTTATATAAATAATGTAAAATAAAGGCTTTTCTACTACTACTACTACTACTACAATACTTGGCTCCTGGATTTACTTTGGTGTTCTGGAGAGGTGCCAACCAGCTGACCCCCCTCTGATATTAAAGGTCCCACCCCTTCCTACTTCATTTTTTTACTATTAACATATTTAAAAAAAAAATTTGGATTCTTTTTACTGCTTACTGCAATATCCTTTTCCATGTCTATTTTAGCTTGCCTGGTAGCTTTTTACATGATTTATTGGCTTCCTTGTACCTTATAAATGATTTGGCTGTCCCAGCTAACTTGAAAGCCTTAAAAGCATGTCTTTTCTTACTCACCTCAACACCCCTACTTCTATTGAACCAAAAAGATTTGGCTTTGCAATGACATTCCTTGCTTACAAGGGAACTGAAATGTATATTTATTAAGCAGCATTTTAAAGACTTCCCATTTTTGTTCTGTGTTTAACCCAGTGAAAAGCATTTCACACTTAATGTTGCAAAGATGCCCTTATAATTTCAAAGTTTGCATGCCTGAAATTTAGTGTTTTAGTTACTCACTTATAGAATTGCCTCTGCAACAGAATCTCAAAGGAGCCCATGTTATGATCCAAAAGAGAGTTATTACTAGAAGGTTCTTGAACAAGCTGGAATAAATGACTTGGCAACTCCATTACCCCAGTCAATGTCTGGCTAATTGTCACTTATAGTAATAACTTGACCTAGTTGTGAAGCCTCTTCTATTTGTAAGAAAAGCTGGGCTTCATACTTGTCACGTATACAAGGTTGTTTATAGTATACATTGATGATAATTTTCTTTGTAACCTTTTGCCCAGCCAAAATATCTACCCAGAGGGATTCCACACCCTCACCTGTGGCAGCAATGGTTATTTCTTTAGTGCATGGCTTTAATTCAGGATTTACACATAAATACACTCCCTAATCCCTCTGTCCCTCCTAAAAGGATGTAACCATTTAAATTCACAGTCCAGTCACATCCCACCAAGTCTCAGTGATACCAATTATATCATAATTTTTAGAACATGCAATTAATTCTAGTTCTCCCATTTTACCTCACAAACGCCATGCATTTGCCTTCATACAGCGGAGGTTACTACTTTTACTTTTTAAATTTGCATAACTTAGTGGATAATTATATTTTAAGTAGTATTATCCTCTTTTTCTTCTAACAGAGGGACCTCCTTAGCTGGTAAACTGTATGTTCCCTCACTCCTCCCCCATGACCCCTTACTAACACCACTAACCCATCTACCCTAGCTTACCCATAGTTCTTTATCTCACCCACCCCCCATTTGCCTATCTTAAACACTCCGCCAACCTCTTGGCCATTCTTTCCCATAGCACAGTGGACCTCCTTCCATTGAGGTGAAATCCCTCCCAACTGTATACGTTGTACCCTAAGGAAAAATCAGCCCATTGCTCTAGGAATCCAAACCCTTCCTTCCTACACCAAGACGTGAGCCACGCATTTAGCTCCCTAGGCTCCCGCTGTCTACCAGGCATAATTTTCAAAAAAACACCCCCATACTCAGATGTTCCTGGAAATGAAAGACATGTAGACTGAGAGGGGTTCCCAAACTTTTTTATGTGACTGTATATAAGCATGAAGTGAGTGAGTGTGAGTTAGATAAGGGAGGTCTGTGAAAAGAAGCGTTTGGGATAACTGAGTAATTGACTAACTGCCTAAGTGGAAAGGGGAATTCAACCCCCGGCGCTAACCCCCCCACCACCCCCGTAGGCCCCATCCCTCCTCCCTCCTCCCCCAGGGCTATTGCCCCTAAGTCACTACTTACCCCTCTGTGTAGGTCCCCTCCAGTGAAGTTTCACAGGGGCTTCTTCCTGGATCCATCAGCGCTCAGCAGCACATGCGCAGTAGGACGCTGGTACTACTGCGCATGCGCACAAAGTCCGTCTCATTCGCTGCCGATGGAGACGGATCCAGGAAGAAGCCATTGGAAGAGAAGATGGCCCAGGAAGAAGCCGTTGGAAGAGAAGATGGTCCCTGTGAACTTCACTGGAGGGGACCTACACAGAGGGGTGAGTTGCGACGTAGGGACAAGGGAGAGGTAGGCCGCGGGGGAGGAGGGCCTACGGGGGTGTGGGGGGAGGGGTTTAGCACATGGGAGGGTTGAATTCCCCTTTAAGTGTTACTAAAAAAAAAAAGCAAGACCTCTGCGACCAGTAGGCCAGTTAACAAGCCTGTTATGATTAAAAGGGGTTGTTCACCTTTGAGTTAACTTTTAGTATAATGTATAATGTAGAGAGTGGTATTCTGAGACAATTTGCAATTGGTTTTAATTTTTTATTGTTTGTGGTTTTTGAGTTATTTAGCTTTTTATTCAGCAGCTCTCTAGTTTGCAGTGTCAGCAATTTGGTTTCTAGGGTACAAATTACCCTAGTAACCCTGCATTGATTTGAATAAGAGATTCGAATATGAATAGGAGATGGACTGAATAGAATGATAAGTAATAAAAAGTGACAATAACAATTAATTTGTAGCCTTACAGAGCATTTGTTTTTAGATGGTGTCAGTGACCCCCATTTGAAAGCTGCAAAGAAACAGAAGAAAATTGCAAATCATTAAAAAACGATGAAAAATAAATAATGAAGACCAATTGAAAAGTTTCTTAGAATTGGTCGTTCTACAATATACTAAAAGTTAATTTGAAGGTGAACCACCCCTTTAATAAGCACAACTTGCAAGTTTTTGTTAATTCTCTTACAAGCTATTACTTGTTGGATTTCTGTTAAAGTTTCCCTTTCTGTAAAGTCCTTGCCTTTATTCGTTGTCAAGTTATTGTTGAGACTACTATTTTAGTAAATAAAAAAAAATACAGTATGAAAGCTTGGAGTGCAGGTCCATCTGTAAGATTTATACAATTTGTTTGACCCAGCACCCATGCATAATTATTAGAGTTTAAGTGCAGGTACTTACTGGACTCCAATATATCTATATACATCTCCAATATAGACAGGTACAAACTAAAACGTATTTTTTATTTAAATCATTATAAAAAGAACAGGCCAATGTTTTGGTTGCTGTCTACAACCTTTATTGCTGCAGCTCTTTGCAGGTGGCACCTGGGTCATTTATTTCCAATGGAGTGCGGAAAACTTTTGTATATGTACATTATATATACAGTTAGGTCCATAAATATTTGGTCAGAGACAACTTTTTTTCTAATTTTGGTTCTGTACATTACCACAATGAATTCTAAATGAAACAACTCAGATGCAGTTTTCTGAGTTGATTATGAATATTTTTTGTGGGTGACTTGTCCACTTTAAAGCAAAAAAGTGGAATATTCTTGAATGGTCACTTCAGTCACCTGATCTGAACCCAACTGAGTATGCATTTCACTTGTTGAAGACTAAACTTCGGACAGAAAGGCCCAACCAAGTATTATAAATGAACATTTTATTTTCAGTTTTTTATTTTGTCCAATTACTTTTGAGTCCCTGAAATGAAGTGATTGTGTTTAAAAAAGGCTTTGGTTCCTCATACTTGTATGCAATCTTTTTGTTCAACCCACCGAATGAAAGCTGAAAGTCTGCAGTTCAGCTGTTTCATTTAAAATTCACTGTGGTAATGTACAGAAACAAAATTAGAAAAAAGTTGTCTCTGTCCAAATATTAAAACTGTGTGTATATATATATATATATAGCCGCACTCTCAGGTCTTAAACTATTTAGAGATTTTTATTCACATGAGAGACTAACGTTTAGACCTCCAGGCATTTCTCAAATTACAAAAATGCACTATGGGAATGCAATAAATACATGATATGGCAGGAAAAAAAGTCAAGTTGAAATTGACATATCATCAAAACGTGTCTGCCATTTAGACTTCACATATTAAAGCCATATATTTACAAAGTCAATGTATAATGCCTAGACAAATTATAGAATCCAAATTTAAACTAAACATCCACTAGTGTTAAAATGTTAAAAACACGATACTTAGTAACATATGTTGATCTCAATTGTCACTTCCTGTTTCTTTGACCGCAGCTGTTCACTCTGTTGCCTGTGTTGCCACAGGCAAAAAACCCACAAGTAGAACAAAAAAAGAAATAGTAAAAAATCATTGCAGTGATATATTAGCCGATATGGTGAGAGCCATTAGCACCTGTTATGAAATGATTAAGTGGAGCACCCTCAGCTACCCAGGCGATTGATCCTGTGTTAGGCAAATCAGTCACTGTATGATGCACAGACTTGGCATCTTCACAGACATTAGTTCGAACTACAGTGTGATTTGGAAAGGGTGAGTGGTTAAGAAGTGGGGGAGACTGTGCTGTGATATGAAGGATTAATGTCTCCTTGAATGGACTGGGGCTTTGAACAAAGTATGACACTGGGATATATCACTGCAATTATCTTTTACTATATATTTTTTTGTTCTACTTGTGGTTTTTTTTATATTTTGCTTATATTTTGGGTGATGTATAGACAAATGGTACTTTGCAAGCATCAACTTCATGATAATGCTGATGGTTAAAGTAATTGTTTAGCTTTAAATGATTGATGCAATTTCACATTTAGGGGTATTTTTGCACTTGAATAGTAATAATTTGAGACACAAAACTACTGCACCCAAGTAAATAAGTAAGTGGGAACTAAACTATTTAAGATTGAAAAGAGTCATAATATGGATACACATTATGGGTTAAGGTTTTTGAACACTCACATATGGAGGTTTATGCCCCAACGAGCGTAGTTTCCCTTGAAAATGATCACGGGTCTATATCTTAAGAGTTAACACTTATGCTAATTGACATTAAGGGAAGCAGTGGTACTGAAGGAGAGAGCTAAAGTTTTATAAGGTGTTTTACCCTGTAGGCGCTGGGTTGGATTTGGCTTTATGGCCACAAAAGTTTCAGTTTGATGCAGTATAAGTTAAATGAATGCAGTCGTAAGTGAGGAAGCTTTAGGACAGACCTTTCACCTCAAATTTTGATACTTTTAGCAACTAGGGTTGCCACCTGGCAGGTATTTTCGATGGTTCAGCCCAATGTTATTAATAGGAGAAAGTGATAAATATATAGGAAGGCTGGTATTTTTTTTAAGAAAAGGTGGCAACCCTATCGGCAACACAGGCAGCAGAGTGAACAGCTGCGGTCAAAGAAACAGGAAGTGACAATTGAGATCAATATATGTTACTAAGTATTGAGTTTTTAATATTTTAACACTGTAGTGGATGCTTAGTTTAAATTTTGATTCTATAATTTGTGTAGGTATTATACATTGATTTTGTAAATATATGGTTTTAATATGTGAAGGCTAAATGGCAGATGCGTTTTCATGATGATACGTCAATTTCAACTTGACTTTTTTCCCGCCATATCATGTTTTTATTGCATTCCCATAGTGCAGTTCAGTTGTTTTCAGATTGTTACCCTGAAATACAGACTTTTTCCAAATGCTTCCCACCTTTTATTTTTTACAGTTTATCCAAAATTGAAGTTTAACTTTCCTGTTGCCCCAATGTGGAGATGTTAATAGCCTTCCTGACAGTTCAGGGTTTTTTTGGAGAAAAACTTGATTTGTAAGAATCGAATAAGATTGAAATTTTCGAGTTGGAACTATTCAATCAAATATTAGACATTCACATATTTTCTTAAATAACCTCGAATTGTGAATATCTATCAAATTCGACCTTTGATAGATAGGCCTCTAATAGATAGGCCTCTAATAGTCAATATTACAAAATTGGTCCCAAACATAAAACAAGTAATTGAAAAAAGTCTTTATTTGAACTACCTGAAACTGGTGTTGGAAGTGAGCAACCACATTAACATTGAAGACAAATTTCACCGGTGATGATGACCATAGCAACCAATCAGATGCTTTTGCATCTCAACTTCTAAGTGATTGCTGAAATAACCTGCGATGTTTGTTAACAAATACTCCCCATACAGTTCCCTGCTTTGTTACAGAAGCAACTCAATGCTACAATTATTCTTCATAGTAAAAAAAAAAGCTCCCTTTTTGAGTCTTTCCTCAAAGCATGGGATACATAGGGTAGGACTCCAATCTCATGGGGCAAATAATAAACATTTCTGTGATCCCTAGTGATAAGTTGCTTTCAATTTAAAGGTTCCGAAGGAGAAGCCTCTCTTTTTACACCCATTCCATTATTTAACATTTTAATCATCATCACCAGCATCGGACTGGAGCATTGGGGGCCCACTGGGGCTACGACACCAAGGGCCCTTCTGGCAGCCACCAGTGGCCCCCTTTCAATTTACAAATTAACTCCCACATGCGCATGCCGTCAACTCAGAATCCACAAGCAATTAAAAAAAATGCAAATTGTCTTATAATTTCACTCTGTACATCATAATAAAAGTTAAAGGGGGTGTTCACCTTCAATGTGCAAATCTTATGAAACCACTAAAAATGCTCTCATTGTGTTAGACAATCTATTTTCCATAAAAAAAAGCAAAAGTCATTGTAAAGGCTCAAATACCATTTAAATCTGTCCTTCTCCTGTCTCTCTGATCAGTTTTCTAAAGGATGGGTGTGGCTTGTTTTAAACCTGCACTTCCTATATCACTCCCAGGCTTTGCCCTTACTTGTTTCCTATTGGACATTGATACTACCCTCCTCTTGTAATTAATTGGTTGCTTGTGCACTTGTAAGCAGTCAAATAAATTCAAAGGCCATTGGTTAATTTCTGCTAAGAAAACTACCCAGTTGGTTAATTTCTCCCTTGCATTGGCTGCTATCTTGTGAGCATTACTTGAGTCTCACATAGGTAAAAAGACCCAGCATATCCCAAATATAACACATTTTTACTATGCAAAAAAATCATATACATTAATGGGCATGTAAACCCTATAAACCCTTCCCATGTCTTTAGGTTGGGCACATATTGGCCAAATGCATAATTGTCTCTGTATTTTTCCCCTCTTTTAGCTGCACTGTAGTGTTTTCCTGAATGCAAGATCTGCTTCAACCAAGTGGCCATTTTCTATTGGCTACATCATCATTTATATTTGCATATCCAGCCACGCCTGATGACCTTGCTCAGCCTTTTTGTTTTGTATTGTAACTGTATTAGCAAGTACTGTATGGGTAATCCTACTCACTCCTAGATGTATAATTCCACTTATACTCACTCACACATAATTAGACTCACTCATACATGTAATTCCATTTATACATGTATTCCCACTAATACATGTAATCCCACTCAATCATATGCATAGTCCCACACATACATGTAATCCCATTCAATCATATGCATAGTCCCACACATGCATATAATCCCATTCAATCATATGCATAACCCCACACATGCATATAATCCCACTCAATTGTATGCAAAATCCCACAAATACATGTAACCCCGCACAAACATGTAATCCCAATCCTCATATGTATAATACCACAATGCATGTAATGCCACTAACTGTGGGATTATATGCATAATATCATACATGCATGTAATACCACTCAGTCATATGCATAATCCCATTCACTCATATGCATAATCCCACACACATGTAATCTCAATAACTAATATGCATAATACCACGCACGCATATAATCCCACTCACTGTGGGATTATATGCATAATATGCATAATCCCACACATGCATGTAATACCACCCACTCATATGCACTATCCCACTCACTCATATGTATAATGCCACACATACATGTAATCCCACTCACTCATATGCATACACCCACTCATACATGTAATCCCGCTCACTCATATGCATAATCCCACACATGCATGTAATCCCACCCACTCATATGTATAGTCCACTCATACATGTAATCCCACTCACTAAAAACAATGCATGTTGCCAATGTTATAAAAAGGGCAGAATTATAAACATAGGAATGCCAGTATGTTTTTCAACTTTGCATTTTCAGCGATTTGGTTGCTAGGGTCCAAATTACCCTAGCAACCATGCATTGATTTGAATAAGAATCTGGAATATGAATAGAAAAGGTCTTGAGTAGTAAAACAAACTATTAAAAAAATGCAGACCAATTGAAAAGTTGCTTAGAATTAACAATTCTGAACGCCAGGAGTCTACAGTTTGATGCCCAATATGCATATACAAAAGTATGTGCTTATGTATGGAGACCAAATGAAAATAGTGCACATTTTTACCCAATAAACAATGGAAAAAGACAACTTTCTATACCAAAGTACCAAACTGCAATGCTATGCTAAAACCACATATAGAACAATAATACAGGGATACATTTGCATAATTAGTGGTCAAAATATCCTGTAGTCAACACTTCTAAAATTTGTGGTAGTGTGTGTATATAGGAGTGCAACATAAAAAAGCAATCTTTTACTAAAATGTGTGTGTGTAAATGTACATAAGTGTGTGCAGCAGGAAGTGAGTGTGAGGAGTTGGGGTAGGAAGGTAGCCGGCATAACAGCAGCTGCGCAATCCAGTCACATTGGCTACTTAGAAGTCTGTTCTGCGACAATCACATTTCAGGACCAATATGACAGCCACCCAGCCTCATTGCCCAGGCTGTCATTGCTTTTACCTCAATGCAGAGGCAGCAGAAGCCACCAATGCAGATAGAAGGGCAAATCTGCTCAATAACGTACAGTGTGTGTGCTTGGCAAACAAAGTGTTAAAGTAAAGGGCTCAATTGAGAACTGCAAGCACAGGTAGTAGGATATACTTTGGGAGAAGCAGTTGTTTGCACTTTGGAGTGCACAGATCTGATATTTAGTGCAGAGGATGCAAATGCAAAACACAGAAGTGATCTACCATGTTTTTTGCATGCACAGTACATAATGCTCCTGCAATGTATCTACTGCAAATGCACCAGACTAGAACAGAGGTCACCTGGGAGGAAGAATGAGAATGGTGATGTAGTACCTACCATTACAGAGAAACCTTGGGCTATACTGTAGGTGTACAAGGCCAGCATATGTAATGGGTAAAGTACATGTGTGCACATTTTATCCTATCAGAGGGTAATCAAAACAGCAAATGCATCAGATGCATGTGGATGTGCATGCTTATTGGGGTTTATTAGTCTGACTTACAAGACACTTTTCTCCTTGCCCGCAGGCTATACATAGCAGGTTGGAGCCTTTAGTAGAATAACTTGACAATCTTTAGATAATTAAATCTTTGAGATATACAAGCTAATGACGCTGCTAACATTTGCCCATATACCACAATCTCTGGGAGGTAATTTGATATATTTTGGGTGATTTAACTTACACTGCCCAAAAAGTCCCTTAGGGATCTTAAGGGCATTTTATGCGATTTTCAAAATTTTGGGCATTTATAAGCATTATTAAAAGCAACGAATGGTACTTCTTCAAGAGCACTTAAACTTGCACCGCCCTGCATTCAGTTTAAATCTAAACACAGAACATTGCATTCCACTTACATGAAGGTGAACAACCCCTTTAACTCAAAGGTGGACAACCCCTGTAACAAACAAGGGTTACAGAGAAAAAACATGATTACAGTCTAGAGGGAGCTGCTCAGGCAAATCATTTGCGTAACACTGGTACACTGCTTTTATTTTATCTTTAATGTATTGCAAATACATAGCCCTGAGATAAAGATTTTCCTGTTCTTCACCACCACCTGGTGGAAACGTTTGCAGTTGCGGCAAGTTTAGCAATCTTAATATAGGGGCATGTCTCTCAAAGAGTGACACTATGCTATTAATTGGCCATTTATGAAACCCATTTTTTAAAGCATTTCAAATTGAATTGAATTACCAATATAATATGCCAGATTTGAATCTGAGGATTAGAGAAGTATTTTAGTACTTGTTAGTGAACAATAATGTGGAGCAATGTTCATTTATTTCCTTTCTATTGCCCCTTGCCTACATCCAAACTGTAGCTTTCCTGTGATGTAAGTCATGACATCAGTAGGGGCAAGAGTCAAAGTGCAGAGCCCTATGGATTTTGCACTTTGTACTCTGTCCCAAAGTTAGTCAATGTAGACTTGCTCTTTGCACTAAAGTATGGCACACTATGGAAAAAAGAAAATGACATGCCGAATAGGAAAATATCAGCATATTTAAAGCCATTATATATTGCCATTACATATTTACCATTATCAGTGTGACCCTCATTGTAAACTTTCTTCACCAATCACCAAACATTTGGATGTATAACTGTGAATTTAGATGTATGAAAAAATATATATATAATTTACCCCAATAAGACTAGGTTCCAATATTTTAAAAAGTAAACTTGTATTCAGACATTACAGTTCTCATAATAATAAAAGTCTCTATATATATCTCTTATACTTGAAATCTGAGGGAAAATGTCAGTTTATCCAGTCAGAGGGAAAAAACCTGGTCCTGGCCCCTGCTTGCCCAGACCTGCTCCCACCATCAGGGGGGCACAGGGTACTGCTGTGCTGCACTTTTTGAAATAGCCAGGTACCCCTTGACATCACCAAAGCTGTGACGCATTGACTTACCTATCCTCAAGTCCTGAACAGCGAAAGTCCTGAAGTGGTGAAAAGACCCAAAGTCACGAAAAGAGCCAAAGTTGAAATCCTGAAGCTTCGAAAGGACCCAAAGTCATGAAAACAGCCGAAATTGAAGTCCTGAAGCTGCAAAAAGACCCAAAGTCACGAAAGGAGGCAAAGCTGAAGTCCTGTAGCCATGAGATCAGTTCTACTTAACACCAAAGTGAATTTTTTTTTATCCCCTGGCCACCAAGGTATTATTTTAATACTCTATAGGCCCCTGCCTCCATGTTTTTTTTTTTAAATATTCTCCGAGACCCCGTTTTTTTAAACTTGTAAGGGGGTCCATGACACCAATGTGTTTTTTACTTTTATGGGGGGCCCTGGCACCAATGGTTTTTTAAATAAAAAAAACTTTTATGGAGGGCCCTAGCGCCAACGTTTTTTTTTTTTTTTTAATATTTTTTATTTACTATTATTATTATTGGTTCGGGGACCGGTGTCAAAGCAAAATATTTTCAAGGACCAGGGAGGTGGGGGCTCCGGCATCTAATTCGGCGAGCCCACTCGAGGACTGCTAGTGCTACGGCCTGGTGGTTGGGGACCCCTGTGTTAAAGAATAGCCAATTCTAAGCAACTTTTTAATTGGTCTTCATTATTTATTATTAATAATTTATTAATTATTTGCATTCTTCCTCTAACTCTTTCCAACTTCTAAATGGGGGTCACTGACCCCATCTAAAAAACAAATGGTCTGTAAGGCAGCACATTTATTGTTATTGCTACTTTTTATTATTCATCTTTCTATTCTGTCCTTCCTGATCATATTCTAGTCTCATATTCAAATCAATGCATGGTTGCTAGGGTCATTTGTACCCTAGCAACCAGACTGCTGAAATTGCAAATTGGAAAGCTGCTAAATAACTCAAAAACTGCAAATAAAAAATGAAAACCTTTTGCAAATGGTCTCAGAATATCCCTTTCTACATCATTCTAAAAGTTAACTCAAATGTGATCAACCCGTTTAAATATTTTCAGAGATAGAAAAACTAATGGAAGAATATGTTGAAAGTCAATTTACAAACGTTAGGTGTATAATTGAGGACTGACCACTAGGTGCCAATAAAGTACAAAGAGTATGTTTAAGGCCCAGTTTATTAATTGGAGAATCTGACCCATTTCACAAAATTTGTGAAATGCCGATAATTCGCCAAAATGCATTGATGTCTATGGGAGGCCAAATTTGTTTTATATATCTTTTTCTCCCATTGGAGTCTATGAACGACATTTTCTTGGAGAAACTTTGCTCATCACTATGCAATCATAAGATGACCTACACTTTTATTTTGAATAGTATATAAAACAAGTTTTCCCCTCATTTTACACTTTTTTGTTGCATAATGCATTTCGCTGATTTTACTTCGAAAATATAAAAGTACAGAATACGTGGTAATTGACTGGTACCTCTGGGTTCTGTCAAAACCTTTAAGAAGTGTCAAAAATGGAAATTATTAAGCCAGCAAGACAGTTTTAATTGCCAGAAAAATAGGGCCCTGGGGTTTTCTGGATAAAAGATCTTTCTGTAATCTAGATCACCATACCTTAAGTCTGCTAAAAAAAAACGAGCATTGAAATTTATTTTTCTCCAGGGCTTTATAAGAACCGGTGTGGTAGTAATGTCAGTGTTTGCACTGTTTGCAAGAAGGGTCCCTTTATCTAACTTGCACAGTACCTTGTCTAGACAAAGATATCTGTATGCACTATATATATATACACATATATATATATATATAGTGCATATTTTGCTTGAAATAATTGAAAATGTAATTAAAGTATAATGTACTGTTGCTCTGCAGTTAAGGGTAAGGTCACACGGCCGATTCAGGGAGATTTAGTCGCCTGGTGACAAATCGCCTCTTCTTCTGGGTGAAAATCTCCCCAAACTGCCTTCCTCCTGCTATAATTAAAAATCTCCTGCGGCAATGCACCCGCGGTGCTTCAATTTCCTTGCCTCACAAGGAAACTTTGGACGAATTCTGAAAATCTAAGTGCCGCAAGTGCATTGATGCAGGCGATTTTAGCACTGGGAAGGCAGTTCGGGGAGATCAGCCCACACCTTCGGTTTGGGGAATTTTTTTTCTGCCCATAGGTAACCTTTAAATGGCTGCCCCCATGGTTACAAAGCAGCTTGGTTATATAAACTATAGTAGTGTTTCAGAAGCAAACACACCAGGTTTACCAGTGCAGGGCAACAGTATATTATAGTATATTATATTGTCATTCATTTTAAACACTTTCATGTTACTGTTCCTTTAACCACGGGTATTTTGCTATATAAATGTAGAAAACTGAATTCTTTTTTTTTTTTTTACAGATCCTTTCTTTCAGTTGTTGGAGGAAACTCATGAATACTCAAATAATTAGAACTGGATAACAAAGTCCTCAAAAAGAATATAGTTATACTTCAGCGGCAGAGTTGTGCCTCTTGTTACAGCTACCTTTTAGCTAAGCAGCAGTCTATTTCTCTTTTCCGGGTATCAAGGTGAAACAGGGGCAAGCACATGCATTGTAAGTAGGCCGAACTTCTGAAAGCTGAGTTTCTCATAGCAGGAACGAGCTGAATGGAGGGATACACACAGAAAAGGGTGACAGACATCAGGGATCATGTCATGATTCACAACAATAGAGCACAGGAAACAAGTCAACTAAAATTCAAAATCCTGGTCAGCTTCATAACAATCAACCCTAATCTGTTATGTTAATTGATGTGCGCAGGAAGCGCCCTGGGTACTAGGTACAAAACTGGGTAGTCTGGTAACACCTGCTTATGGTAGGGATTAAATACTGTGCTGCCTTCCAGATAGCAGCTGTGAAATGTTTAATCCAGTGCAAAACAGAGCTAAAACTGTGCCTGCCTATAGGCTAAAGCTCTATATCAGTTGTGCTGTTCCCTAATAAAGAGGTTGGAGTTGTGGGGCATGCAACCTTAGGGCCCTTACACACGGGCGTTTTGGACCTGCGCTCCCCTGCGTTGCGTTCGGCTGCGTTCAGCCGCAGGGGAGCACAGGTCTAGATGCACCTCATTAGTTTCAATGGCGTTGTACCCACTAGACGCGTGTAAGCGCCGAACGCAGATTCAGACGCAACATGCTGCATTTTTCCTGCGTTTGGCGCCTACATGCGTTCATGTGAGTACAGCCCCATTGAAAATAATTGAGTGCGTCTATATCTGCGCTCCCCTGCGGCTGAACGCAGAAAAACGGAACGCAGGGGAGTGCAGGTAAAAACGCCCGTGTGTAAGAGCCCTAAAGGTGTTTTAACCTGAAATGGTGTTCCGACTCTGACATGTAACAACAGAAACAGTTGTAATGAAGATGTTGCAATTCAAAATGTATTTACAGTGAATAGCTAGCTATAGCAGGGGATGGGGGTAAATTAGGGATAGGGTAAACAGTGTAGCCATTTTGCACTGTCCCAATCAGAATGGTAAGTACATTAATAACATCATGCGTTATGTAGATATCTTCTTCACATAAGATGGCACAAGTTACTTGAAATGAATGAATAAAAAGAAACATTTTGCATCCAACTACAGGTATGGGACTTGTTATCCAGAATGCTCAGGACATGGGGTTTTCTGGATAAGGGGTCTATCCATAATTTGGATCTCCAACCATTAAGGGTGGTGGTAGATGTGGCTACTGTGGGAGATTAGTCGCCCAGTATCAAATCACCTCTTCTTCAGGTGACTACTCACGAGGAAACTTTGGGCAACTTTGGAAAGCCGAAGCAATCCTGCTGGTAATTTACATTCTAGTTGTCGGGAAGGCATTTAGGGGAGATTAGACGCCCGGAGATGAGGCTATTTGTCGCTGTCGCTGACTAATATCCCCAAGTAACCACGTCTGCCACCAGCCTAAGGGCCCGTACACACGGGCG
>CM044441.1:101513893-101524036 GCA_024363595.1 Xenopus borealis
CGATTTCCGGAATCGCCCGAAGTTTCCTCACAAAGTATCTTCGGGCGATTCCGGAAATCTCCCCGAATCTCCCTGTCTGTCCCCAGCCTTAAGCTGAAATCACAGACTAACATTTGTTGCTGACATACTTGTCTCCCTAATTCACACCTGATTAAATAATGTTAGATAGTGATCATGAAGCTTCCGTAGTGCATGTTGCCCCCCCTATCTACGAGTAGACACTGGCTGCCTCAAAACACACTAGTAAGTCTGAGACAGCTCAGATTGTTTTTTTTAGAGCCAATATCTATGGAAAGGCTGGCAGACGTCTCAAATAAAAACTAAAATATTTACTTTATACTGTATAGTTACATAAGTAATATGTATATTATAATAAGCTTCTACCCCAAAAATCTGATTAATGTCCAAATGTTTGGATTGGTGCTAAGTGTGTTGATGTTTATTTCTGGGCTGTTGAAAAGTAAGTGCTATTTGCTGTGATTCCCATTGCGGTCAGGTAAGACCTACTATGATTCCTGGGAAACTTACCTATATGTTTTTGGAGCACTGGCATTGAACTCCGAAGCCAAGTACTGCAGGGCAGAAGTCCTAGCCTTTGAGCTACCATGCTGCAAATCTATTTATCTAATGAATTAAAGGGGTTGTTCACCTTTGCGTTAACTTTTAGTATAATGTAGAGCGTGATATTCTGAGACAATTTGCAATTGGTTTTAATTTTTTATTGCTTGTGGTTTTATAGTTATTTAGCTTTTATTCAGCAGCTCTCTAGTTTGCAGTGTCAGCAATTTGGTTTCTAGGGTACAAATTACCCTAGCAACCATGCACTGATTTGAATAAGAGACTGAAATATGAATAGGAGAGGGACTGAATAGAATAAGTAATAAAAAGTGGCAATAACAATACATTTGTAGCCTTACAGAGCATTTGTTTTTAGATCTTGTCAGTGACCCCCATTTGAAACCTGCAAAGAAACAGAAGAAAATTGCAAATCATTAAAAAACTATGAAAAATAAATAACGAAGACCAATTGAAAAGTTTCTTAGAATTGGCCCTTCTACAATATACTAAAAGTTAACTTGAAAGTGAACCACACCCCTTTAAAAATAAAACTGCACAAGCCCTAAATCTGTGGTTTGTGTTGATCTACGTTTTATGTTGGCCATTTACTTCATTAGCATCAGTCCCTTGTAATATTAACTTTTTAAAAGCATGGCCCCTCAGTTTTTTGAAATGCCGACATCGAGGAATGGACACAAAAAAAAAAATCCTTCAGTCAAACCACAGCAACATAACGCTTTGTTGCACTAATTAAGCAGACCGTGAACCACACAACCCTAAATCCCTCTCTGAAAAGACTGCCCTTGCTTTGATAAAGACAGTAATAAGCTTACTCAGCTTCTCAACATTTTAACTTAATAAGTAGCTACAGATACACTGAGTTAGAATTATAATGTTTTAGCAAGAGAAAAGTTGAACTAAACTGCATATTTAAAAATATTTTTTTTTTTTAACAAAAATACATGCGTACTTTAAGATTGTAGCTACTTTATTTTTTTTAAAGCCCATTCGTTATGTAATATTCATATAGACATATAGGATAAATGAAACCCCCCTAATTGTAGGTGATAATATATACTATATGGTGCTGGTTTTAATTTTGGCTGTAAATGAATATCTTCAAAGTTAGCCCCTTTATTTGAGATTCCCATAGATGTTTCCTGTTCCCTGTTTCAAATGAAGGGTGGGAATATCCTCTACGGGGTCCCTGCCTGAAGCACAGTAGGAGGGGGATGGCCAATCACAGCCTTGCAGTCAGACAAGCAAAGACAAGCTTCAGTTGCCTCAGGCCAGCCTAGCTGCTGATTGGTTCCTATCCTACAGTGCAGTGTCGTTGGCTCCCCTGCTCCGCCTGGGAAAGGAGGCAGCATGAAGTTGAACAGATGGTCCGGGGCTAGTAGGCTTTTTGCAGAAATTTTCAATAAAGTAACCAGAAACACTTTTTTTTTCCCTAAAAGAGTTTCATGCACTGGTACATACTTGTTTTTTTTTTATATAATATGTCCCCTTTAAATGATGAAATGGCTATTGAAATTACTACTTTTAATGATTAAAGGTGAAATAAAAGTGTAATTGTTTGCTGTTACTACTCTCTCTTAATGAAAATCTTTTAGCTGGGAATATTCTTAATAAAGTACTTATGCTACTTGGGATCCCTGTTTTATATAACTTTAGCATAAGCTGCAAAGTTGTCTTTGCCTATAACTCGGGTGCTATTATTGTAGAGCGTTCAACCATAATAATTATAGGTCACTTCCAGGAAGCATTGTTGCAATGCTGCCTTATTGCAGATATTTGTATTATCTTTATATCATACTAGAGGATATGGAATTTTTTTTTTATTGGAAATAAACAGAAGGAGATTTTTTTTACAAAATCATTAAAAAAATTACCTCCTCTAGAAAAATAGCCTAAGCAGTTTCATTTGAGCTTTAGCACAGGATGCCAGGTTCATTGCATGTTCTGCTAATGTAGAAATGCCAGTATACTCCCATCGACGGTGTTAGCTTGGAGCAGATATTGGAGTGAAAATGCCTGCACATAGGTTACAGGAAGGAGTGGATAGGAGTGCAACAATGGAGAAAAGCCAATGAGCAGCACATATGCCATTAGCCCAAGGGGCACAATTTTGCACCCCATAGTGCTATAGCTGTAGTGACAATGGGCTTGGTAAATGAAACTTCTGTTCCCAGTGATCCTCATCCCCCTTCATCAAATCTCTGCTATGCTCATATTGAGAACCAGTTAAAGGGGACCTGTCACAAAGACATAAAAAGCTATATAATAAAAGTTCTTTGAGAATTAAACATAAAACCCAATTTAAATTTTTTTTTTAATTAAAACATCCATACCTGTTATGAAGTGTTTAAAAAAATCTGAGCTGTCAATCATATATTGCCCTGCATTTATGCCTTAGGCATAGAGGGGGGTAGGCAATTACTTTACATTCTGCTGTTCCTAGATACCACTGCACCCCTTTTACACTCCCTCCCTCCTCAAGGTCTATCATTGTGTAGCCTCATACCTCCAAACTGTCGCATTTTGAGCAGGATAGTCCCACTTTTGATAGCTCAACCCACAGTCCAGCGTTAGTGCAAAAAAAAGGGTACAATTCACCTTCATTAGTAAAAGTGTAATAAGACATAAAAACCACAGAAATGTGTTCAAACTTTTATAACCTGGCAAATTTCGTAAAATGGGCATGGTAATTAGGGGGTGTGAGTGCAAAAAAAAGGTCATGGTCAAAAAAATTTCACTGCGCTATGCACAGCAATTCTTTTTGTCCCACTTGCCATTTCCAAAATGTTGGGAGGTATGTAGCCTGTGCATGGGCATGTGCAGTGGGTTTCCTCTGGTACATATACAAAGTTTTGGGGTGATTTAAAGCTTTTTTAATAAATGTCCACAAAATGGCAACTGCCTACTTGCTTTCATTGTGGATTTCCAGACTGAAGGAAACAAGATTTAGATCATGTCTATAGTTTCTACTAATTTATAGAAATGTTTCTTTGGCTCGGCTAACCGAATAGAAAAGGATTTGGAATTATTTCTCAACGTAACGGGTCCCCTTTAAAGTACAACTAAACCCTAAAAATGAATAGGGCTAAAAATGCCATGTTTTATATACTGAACTTATTGCACCAGCCTAAAGTTTCAGCTTCTCAATAGCTGCAATGATCCAGGACTTCAAACTTGTCACAGGGGGTCACTATCTTGCAAAGTGTCTGAGACACTCACATGCTCAGTGGGCTCTGAGCAGCTGTTGAGAAGCTAAGCTTAGGTATCGTCACAAATTGTCCAGCAGAAAATGAGGTAGGCCTGTAATATAAGCTGATGCTACAGGGCTGATTATTCAATTCTGATGCTAATTGCACTTGTTTCTGTGAAACGTAGTAATTATTCATATTAATTACTAATCGGCCTTATATTATGACGCTTTTTTTTTTTTTTTTCTATGTGTACAGTATATTTTGTGTCGGTCCCTTTGTTCAGTAACGGCAGCACAGAGCATGTGCAGTGAGTCAGCAGAAAAGAAGATGGGGAGCTACTGGGGCATCTTTGAGACACAGATCTTTACTGCTAAAGGGCTGTGGTTGCCTTGGGCTGGTACAGAAGCACACAACATAATGTACAACATTGATAGTTACTTCTTTAGTTGAACTTTCCTTGTCCTCTAAGCAGAGTGTTCAGCTGACACCTAAGCATGTTTCTGCAGACACAAAGCTTGCCTCTTCAAAATATTTGTTTTCCTTTTTTTTTTTTTTTTTTTTTTTTTTTTTTTTGTGCATGTTTACACCTGAGTAAAATATCCAAGCAACTTTATGTTAATAATTCCACTGCCATCTCTCAGATTGTTTTCCCTCTGGTTTATGATAGAAACAGATAAATTAATTTATAAAACACATTTGTAAAGGTAGAGGGGCACATGTGTGGCAGAAAATATTGAATTTTATTTACTACTCATTTGCTAACCATGCAAAAAGTTTTGAGAGTAAAACATTTTTTTTGGATACTGCTCACCTGCAGCCATCACTTTCACCTATTTGCTGTGTAAAGATGACTGAATATATGGTAAATTGCCATGTTTCTTACATCAGCATGTGTCTCAGGTGGTTGCAGGGCTGTGGGAAAAAGCTGGGCTGTATACTGGCTGTAGCCCCAGGGACACCTGACATGCTGTTGGAGAAGAGGTTTTTGTATATTTTGGGTTAAAGCTCCCCATAGATTTGCTGAGCCATTTATAGAAATGTACAGATATATCAAAATGCAGTAAAAATGGAAATTTTAAAGTGGTAGTCCATCTTTAATGAATTTCTGGTATGTTGAGAATGTCTTTTTTTTTTTTTAGCAATTATTCATTGGAGTGGTCTTTTTTTCTATTTTTGTAATTGTATTTGCTTTTCTCTAGCTTTCACAGGGACTCCATGTCACTAGCAGCCAAAATAAAATCATTGCAAGGCTACAATTGTATTATCTTTATGTTCAAGCCTAGTGTATATTGGCCACTATGATATTGTTTTTCCAAGTTGTCTCAGAATCTAACTGCCTACATTGTGCTAAAAGTTAATTGTTTTCTACCCCCTTAATGAATAAATACCTCAATAATGGCATATATGGAGAAAAGTAAAGCAAAAAGTGTATTATTATGGATCTGTCCATAAGTCATAGAATAGATAAGCTAACATGCATCAATGGCTGTTTGCTTGTAATATGTATACTGTAGTGGGGGAATGTGACAATCTATATAGTAGACCAATACCTAAGACCAAATTAGACTTACATACAGCCCCACAAAGAAGCAGACTTTTGTCTTTTGTCAGAGGTCTCCAGTGGGTTGAGCTTGCAATTACTATATGTGCCAAAAAGAAACAAATCTTCCTGATAATAGCTGTGAACACACATTTTGCATGTCTCTCTGTCACCTGGAGGCAAGAAAATGTATAACACGTTCTCTAAATCTGAATGTTTTCCCAATTTATATAATGCCACTTCATTTCCCATATTTGTATAGTCTACTTTCTCTCTTCAAAATTTAAAGGAGAATTGAACCCTAAAACTCTCTCCTCCCCTTAGCCGCAATGTTACCCCGGGCAAATGCCCCTAATGTCTTACTTACCCGTCGGTGCAGATCAGACTTCACGGGCACCGTCCTCTGTCACTTTGGTAATCTTCTGAATGAGAGCGGCTTGGTGGCACATGTGCAGTTGGAGCATTTTTCTGTCTCACGACAACTGCGCATGCTCGCGTAAATTGGCGAAGCGCCAGTCTCATTCCAAGGATTACCGAAGTGGTTGAAGTGAAGTCGAATGCCTGAATCTGCATGCCAGGCACAATTTGACATGCACCTATTTTTTCCAGTCCATGGCATCAAAATTTTTGACTGCGGCAAAATGCGGAAATTCCCCGCAAATTTGTGCATGGAAAATAAATTCACCCATCGTTAATAACTGTTACCCATGTTAAGGGAACATATATAATATTTGAGAGAATGGTCTATTTTTTTTTTTTTAATTTGCTAAATAGACACTGATGTTTAACTACTTATGGTTTGTTCATACAAGTATATTCTCTATATATTTGAGTGATGCCTTTTAAGTGTAATGCAAAAAAAGTATTGTTTTGCCCACTTTCTAAACTACGGTTTGTGTTTATTTTTCATGTCTTACATCCAATTTCCTTTTTTTTTCCAAATTAGATTTAAAGAAAACCGAAAGGATGATATCTGGCTTGTTGATGTAAGTATGGATTTAACCTGCACAGGGAGGCACATTTATCAAGGGTCGAATTTCGAATTTGTGTGAGTTTTTTTTAAAATTCAACCAGTTGAAATTTATTATTGAAATCAAATTTTTAAACTCTGACAAATTTAACAAATAAACTTGATCAAACTTGATTCATGTTTTTTCTCCAAACTTTTTAATAAACTCGAATTTGGATAATTCCCTAGTTGAATTTGACCAAAAAAAAAAAATTGAATTCTAAAATTAACCATTTAATTTAGTTTTACCCTTTATACAATGTTTCAAGTGTTAATGTTTAAATTACTGCATGAATCAACTGTTAAAAATGAAAGGATTATTCTTAGTTTTTATCTAAATTCTCACTATCCATTAATCAGGTTGTGTTGAGGTGTAATTACTAGTCAACAATTATCCAAGAAAAGTAGTAACCCCACACTGATATTTTTTGTTTTACCCAGAATGGGTTAATACGCCAAAAAAAGTGTAAAAAACAAATCAACACTTTTTTTATTAAATAATTTTAGATGATTATATATGCAAGTGTGACAAAATGCTCACAATTAATTACTGTGCACGCACAAAGATTCTTCGAAATCCGAATATATGTATCTATATATATATATATATATATATATATATATATATATCTATATATAGATATATATATCTTGTATGTATTCTTAATGAACAATTTGTTTTATTTGCTTTCAGTTTTATGCACCTTGGTGTGGTCATTGTAAGAAGCTTGAACCCGTCTGGAATGACGTTGGTATTGAAATAAGGAGTAGCGGCTCACCCATTCGAGTTGGAAAAATGGATGCTACCGTTCACTCAAGTTAGTGTCACTACCAAATACCAGAGTCTTAGGTGCTGATTTACGAATATTCAATATTATTTTAAAGAGAGGTGACAGACAACAGAAAGACAATGCTATCACATTTAACTATTTTGGTTCTTTGCTGGAACAATTTGTTCTAGAGCAGAAAAGGGTTGTCTATATTTTTAATTACTATTTGCAATTTGTATCACAATGAATGTTTCTGAGTGTTATAAGAGCTCCTCTCCAACAAAGTAGCTGGATACATTCTTATGAACGAACACATGTACATTGATAAATGTGTCCGTGGGTTAAAAACTCTATAGACTGTTATGAAAATGTTCATGACCGTGAAAGAAGTGTTAATAAGGGGTCTATAAATCATGCTGTTTAAAAAGTGGATTGAAGCATTACTGGTGATGTTGTTCATAGCGACCAATCAGATCTTTGATTTTGTTTTCAAACTTTTGAAATCTAATTTCTGATTGGTTGCTATGGGCAACATCGCTGAGAATATTTTAGTATTGCTCTGTCTGGCTATTCAGCCACCTAGTTTATCTGGCTACTTATTTTGTTTTACAGATGAAAGTAAAGGTAATATGATCCTAATCTAAATGATATATGCTTATAAAAAGATATGTACCTATGTTTTGTTTTGTTTTTTTAACAGCCAAATATCAGAAGAGCTGGTTTATGTAAATCTTTATTTTTCTGCATCAAACATTTTTCTAGGTCTGAGCTGAGTCAACCTTTTCCTACCAGATACTTATTCATGTGCATTGTTTAAGAATTATCTTGCTTTTCTTTCTCTGCTTTATAGCAGTAATTTATCACAGTCACTTAGGGGCACATTTACTAAGGGTCAAAGTTAATATTCGAATAACATTTTAATTTCAAAGTCATTTTGGGCTACTTTGACTATCGAATAGGCCAAAATTTGATTTGAATAGAAAATTTTTTACTGCTGGCCCTTTAAAATCCTTTGACTTCCAACACTTCGCCACCTTAAAGCTGCCAAATTGCCATTTTAGCCTATGGGGGACCTCCTAGAACCAGTCCTGAAAGTATTAAGAATTCGAAGGATTTTGAGCAAAAAAACAATTTGATTTTTATTCATTAGAAAATGGACTTGTTCGATCAAAATAGGTAAATTTTTGATCAAAAAAGCCCTTTAAAAAAATTTGATGGTTGAATTTTGACGTTTTTTCACTTCGAAATTCGACCATTAGTAAATGTGCCCCTCCAAGAGTCGGAGTGAAAATTTGAATTAAATTTTAATTTTAGAAATTCAAATTTCGAAATACTTTTTGCCTACTTCGACTATCAAATATCTCATAATTCAATTAAACTTGAAAAAATTTGAATTTCAAAGTACTACCTCTTTTTAAAATAAATTGAATTCGTCACTTTGCCACCTTAAAGCTGCCGAATTGCCATTTTATCCTATGGAGGACCTCCTGGAACCTTTACAGTGATTTTTCAAAGTGTTGGAAATTCAACGTATTTTGCCCAAAATCATTCGAATCAAACAATGCATTCGAACAATTTTTATTCAATCAAAAATGGGCCTATTCGGTCCATTTTCGTTCAAAAATGCCCTTGAAAAAATACATTCGTAAATCTGCCCTTAAAAGTACATGGTCAGATAAGTTTCTGAATGTGGTAGGCTTTTCACTCCCACATAAATAAACTCTCTGCTTTCTGCCAATAATTTGTTTCAACTTGTCATTTAACCACTTCATTTGCAGGAAGTTCAGAGCTGGCAGCTCTTAGTCTAAGTATTAATTTGCAAGGACAATATGATTTTGAATCACAAATAGGTAGACGTTTGGGGGGGGGGGAGTTCATGTTTTCAAACTCATATTTTACTTTTTTTTTTTTTTTTCAAATAAGGTGCATTTATGTGTTTGTTCTTATTTAATTCATTTAGGGGTAAGATCTCTCCTAAACAAGAAGGGGCAAATGTAATTCAAGTAATTTTAATTGCTTACCTGATATACCAGTCGGTGCTCCTGTTAGCTGAAAACTGCACTGACCTGGGGTATTAATAGGAGCACAGCATTGAAATCTTCCACCGGTTCATTCTTCTCTGTGGCCTAGGCGAGTGCACATGTGCTGTAAGGTAAAATGTCAGTTCAGCTTTTCACTGTACTGCACACACACACCTGGACCATAATAGAAAGAAGGTTTAGAAAGAAGATGGCAGAATGGTACCTCTTCAGTAGGACCCGGGGCCTGCAGCTTTCAGCTAACAGGAGCATTGTTTGAGGTCTAAGGTAAGTGATTCTAATCTTTTTGTCACTTTCCCTCCCCCCCCAACTCCCATGCCCAGTGATTATACCTTTCTATCACCTTTAAGGGTAACTAAATACTAATCCTTATATTTGTAGGTACATAATGTAATTATTGTGTGTAGTATGTCATTAGACGAAAGAAAATGTCATTATGTCTTCACTGTATCATTTTAATGTATAGCTTTTTCCCTGTAGGACTGTGATTTCAAATCATAAAACAAGACGCTATTGATATGTTACCTGTTCTATTTTACAGGTATTGCTTCAGAATTTGGGGTCAGAGGATTTCCAACAATAAAGGTGTAAGTGGCACAGGTTTTATGCATGAAATGCTGGTTGTTGGCAATGGTCTGTCCGTGGCATCAATTAAATGTATTTTGACACAATAAATGCGGGAAGCTCCATTGCTTTAGCTTGAGTGTATGTATGTATGTATGTATGTACAGTGAAACCCTGATTTAAAGTTTTCCCTCGTTTTACATTTTTTATTTGTGGTCCCACCAATTTATAATGCATTTCAATAGGTGCATTTCCCTGATTTTACATCCAAATTTTGTCCTGATGTTCCCAAAAACTGCTTTTTTCCCCCTCTATGAATGTTATTATTTGTGAAATAAAGAGTTTTAAAATACTAACCAGATTCTGCCTGTTCTACCTATAAATGCTAAATTTTAACGAGTCTGCCCCTTATACAGTCCTGCACCAATCACTTATTGCTTTAGGTTGTGTATGT
>CM044441.1:101526513-101570648 GCA_024363595.1 Xenopus borealis
CTGCTGGCTTGGGCACCCAGGTACTCTATCCTGTAAATGGTGTGCCCCTTTGGGACTGTGAATAATCTATATATATTAACCCTATTGTGTGCATTCACACAAGTCATCAGAAAAACCATGCACCAAGAAAGCATATAAAAGAAATCTTAGTTAGGGTAAAAATGCCAGTACACAAAAAGAAAACATTGATTAGAAACAAAACCACATGAGTATATATGCTGATACATTGTATCATTACAAGATAGCATTGTATAGTTCAATTCAAAGATACTTAGCGCTGATTCAAGAAACATAGGAAGGAACAGTGTTCATTTAAACGTAATGGGATTTTCGATCTATCGCCCCCCCCCCCTCTCAGTGGTGGCATATGGTCAATTGATTGAATGAAATGAATGGTTTATTATAAGATACCTCTGAGTTTCATGACCATGAAGGCCGAAAGTTTTCAAACAGGTCATGGAACTCTGAGGTAACTTCTAATATCCTCATATTTTGCAACTGGGGGTACTTTATTTATTATTATACACACGTTTTAACTCACCGGTTATAACTGATGACATCAGAATTCACCGTTTATAAGGATATAATTTACAAGATATTCACGGCTTTTGTGTATTTTATATAATTATAACCTTTTTAACATGTGGTTATTTTAAAAGATACCCAGTGTGCACTTTGCTTTTTTAGGAATTCATATATAGAATTTTTCATATGTTATTATTATTAGTAGTAGTATGTATTTATATAGAGCTAACATATTTCGTAGCACTGATATTGACCATTGATTTTTTTTTTATATATATATATAGAGCCAACTTATATATTTTTTTTAAATACCACAGATTGTATTCACAAATTTAAAAGAAATTCTGTTTAGGTGCAATATTTTTGATAATTTCTGTTGTATATTTGCTGTGGAGATTTTAAAGTATAGGTAAAGCCTGTTCACAATTCTTGCAAAACTGTTGTGGTATGTTTTTTAAGTGCTACTATGTGTGTATTGTAAATCTGTAAAGAATAATAAGAATAATTTTTTCTTAAAAAAAAAAATATATATATATATGTATTTTTTTTCTACAGGTTGAAAGGGGATACGGCTTATAACTACAGAGGTCCAAGAACAAAGGAGGACATAGTTGAGTTTGCAAACAGAGTTGCTGGGTAAGTACTTGTACATATGCTGTTGTAAAGTTATATTGTAAAAATCACATTTTCTTTTCCTTCCTCAGAAACAAATTTTTTGCATTTTACTTGAATTATAATTTCTGAACTGATAAAGAACTACCGTTGGTCTGCTGTAGCGGGCTTGGCACAGGCAAATACCTATATGTACCCATAGTTTTATGGTATCTACCTGTAAAGGCTAATAGGCAGGAATGTACCATTTGTTCCTCCAGGAGCTATCAGTAGTTATTTATATACAGCTTACATACCTGTTCTGATTTTGACACTACAGGGCTCTGGGATATGATGAGGGAGATGGTAGCAGGAGAGGAAGTAAACTACAGAAACTTACACAAGACTGAAACAATTAACACATTAATCAAGGCCCTCATAGAAGCTGTTAATATGTTAAAGGGATACTGTCATGGTAAAAAATGCTTTTTTTTTTTTTTTCAAAATGCATCAGTTAATAGTGCTGCTCCAGCAGAATTCTACACTGAAATCCATTTCTCAAAACAGCAAACAGATTTTTTTTTTTTTTTTTTTAATATTTCATTTTGAAATCTGATATGGGGCTAGACATACTGTCAATTTCCCAGCTGCCCCAGGTCGTGACTTGTGCTCTAATAAACTTCAGTTACTCTTTATTGCTGTACTGCAAGTTGGAGTGATATCACCTCCCGCCAGAAGCCCAACAAAAGAACAATTGGAAGGTAACCAGATAACGGCTCCCTAACACAAGACAACAGCTGCCTGGTAGATCTAAGAACAGCACTCAATAGTAAAAACCCATGCCCCACTATGACTCCAGTTACAGGAAAAACAACAGCCTGCCAGAAAGCAGTTCCCTCCTAAAGTGCTGGCAGAAGTCACATGACTTCATGGGAAATTGACAAAATGTCTAGCCCCATATAAGATTTCAAAATTGATTATAAAAAAAATCTGTTTGCTCTTTTGAGAAATGGATTTCAGTGCAGAAGTCTGCTGGAGGAGCACTATTAAATGATGCATTTTGAAAAAAACATGTTGCCCCATGACAGTATCCCTTTAAATGTAAAAAATGCATAAGAAGCCAGTCTTCATTTAAGTTACTTGCTTTCTGGGCATGACAGGGCTCTCTATATCTCTCTTAGTCACATTCTTCTCTTCAGTGGCATGCACAGTGATGTCTGCAAGGCAGCCTCCACTGACACAGTGGGGCTTATTCCCTGTGCATAGATGGTTTTAGAGCAAATTAAAGCATTTTCTTTGGTAAACTTAATAGCAATGTCTTCAAGTGCCAGTCACCACATTTGTATCCAGATATTCCATTCTTCAGGCGAAGGTCATCCAGTTTGAGCACCTGTTACCTTCATTTGGGTTGTCGAAGCAAGGGTTTGAGCACTCCAATCTGTATAGCATAAGTAAAATTGTCAACATCCACTTTAAGAAAATCTCCCTAAAACATGTTCTCCAGCAGTTGCATTTCTGTTTTTTTTTTGTGGGATGTAATCTGTTCCCTTTTGGGAAGCCATTGATTTTATTTTATTGGAGATAATCAGGCTAAAGTGGAGTTACATTTTACCATCAAAATAACAGCTACTTCTCTTTCTCCATCTTCTCCATATTACTATTTATCCACCATTTGTTTATATAGTCCTCTTAATATCAGGCACCAAATTTTGCTCTAATTTGTAAAGTTATAATATTAAAGATTTCATTTCTGGTATTTATTGTTTAAAACAAGCATATTTATATAATTATTATTTGTTATTGTAGACCATTAATCCGTCCACTTCCCAGTCAACAGATGTTTGATCATGTTCAGAAACGTCATCCAGTACTTTTTGTATATGTTGGTGTAGAATCAACGCTAAAGGTATGGAATTCATTATATTTGCAGAGAAAATTGGTCTCAACTTGTACCAGTTTTTTTTTTGTTTTTTTTTAAGCTCTGCTTGTATATATCTGGGGGGTTGAAATAGACAATATTTATGTATATTACAGGCAACATAAATAAGGTGTGTGCCAATATTTGCATGCTTTATATTATTTAAAATCTAGTCCCTTTTATGTGTTTCAGATTTGCCATTGTAACTTTTATTTATGTTTTGGATGACTGTCCACTGAAAGCATAACTTCTTTTAAGGTTTAGTTGTTTTTACAGTATAAAACAGGATTTTTTCAGTATATTTGCCTACATTGTTCACTATCCTTACGCAATATGTTGGCGCTATAGAAATACATGTTGTTAATAATAATAATATCCGTTTTTAAGAAAATTCCTTGACCCTGCTGACAAAACGTATATTTGGTTTCTAACTAATTTGTTTGACTGAACCTGAAAAAATGCAACGTAGTCCATTGCCCTTTATGGGATTTGACGTCTGAGACTCCTCATTCTTTCTGCAAGTATTTTCACCGGTTTTTAGAAAGTAGGCCCCAATGTAATTCATATATGACCACCCTCTGGGTATTTTTGGATCTATTTATTGAGATTTGGAAATATAATGAACTGAAGGTGTGAATTCAATGTTGGCCTGAGGGTGGCAGAAAAACAGAGCTGTTTTATAAAATTTATTTTTAGTTTGCCAAAAGTAGAATTTACTTTACAAAAACATTTTTGATGTGCATAATTAATTTCCACAGGAAAAATTCATTGAAGTTGCTTCAGAACTCATTGTGTACACCTACTTCTTCTCCGCATCAGAGGATGTTTTGCCTAAGGTAATTCATTGCTTGTTGGTTTTTTTTTTTTTTTTTTTTTTTTCTGCACAAGTTATTGATTGCTTTGTTTGAAAGGGAAGCTATAAATGATGCACTTAAAACTGCTGCCTGGACACTAACCTAGAGAAAAACTGAATTCACAGATGCTGCTTTCTATTGCATTTACATATGGCTTTCTGGGGTGAACATACTTTTTTATGGCAACTCTCCACATTATATTTTCGGTAGTTGTAATGACAGCCATGATAGTTTATTTGTACAATATCATTTTTGGTAAACCTATGTACATGCATTAATATTTAGGCTTCATCACGTTTTTCTTTTTTGCAAATGTGTATGGTTTGTTGTGGTAAAATGATTGATAGTGGAATTTTTGGCTTTGAAATCTAAACTAGCTAGATTTGTGGAGGGGTTCCTTGGTAACTTGTTAGTGTACTGCTGGGAGATTTTGACCGATACAAGTCCGTAATCTCCATACAACTATAAATATTTGTTACTGGCACATTTACAAGACTTAGGGGCAAATTCATTAAAGCGTGAAGCATCTAACGCTAGAGCTAATTCGCCAGCGTGACATCATTTTGCAACTTCGCCAATTTACTAACCGTGTCCCTGGCAAAAGTAGATAGACTAGCGGAACTTTGCACCCTTACGCCAGGTGAAGTTGCACACTGACGAAGGGAAGTAACTACAATAATTCACTAAGATGACCATTTTACTGAATGTTACCTCTTGCGCTAGACTTTATTTTGCCAGGTCAGACCTGGCGAAGTTCAATATATTAGATTAAAAAAAAAAAATAGAAAGTCCCAAAAAAATGCTGGTGTCTTTTACTTTTTTTAGGGTGATAGTCTGAAAAATTATTTTTTTGGAGGGTTACCCTCCTTCCCCCACTACATTTCCTAACATATGGCAACTCAACTATACAGGAGGCACATGTTTAGGGCAATAGGACAACTTTATTTTATTTATGAAAAGTTTCCTGGGCTTGTGTAGTGTAATGTAGTGGCTGTAACATATACTTCTATTATATGTTTAACTTTGCACCGTATGCAAATTAGGCATCGCTAGTGTAAATGCGCTTTGCCTGGCGATGTAACTTTAGTGCAACTTCGCTAATGTTCGCCGCCCTGAGCACAAATTTGCATTTTTGTGAATTTGCATAGCGTTGGCAAAACTAGGCAAGACAGGTTATTGAATTTGCCCCATGGTGCTCTTGTCTTGTATTTTATGTAGAAAATCTGTTTCTAATATTACTATATTGTGAAACATTAATGCACATTTTTGAAGCCTATATATTGTTGCAGAAGTACATTCAAATAGATTTAACAAGATTTTTAAAGCAATAGATAGTTCATATACATAAACTAAAAGTGCCTCCCAGGAACTGCTCCTAAAATGCACCAGCATAAAATGTTAAAAAATAGCCAGTCGGTACACATAGCGGAAGTGCGAAATTCATCTGGTTAATGTTTTTTTTTGTTGATGTATGTTTCTTTCTGTTCCCTTTACTTAATTCATGCTTGATTTGCTTATTACTAGACAAGAGTTCCCAGCAGTGGCATTTATTTAAATGCATATTTGTTTATACTGTAATCTCTTTAATATGCCAAGGTTACTGCTTAAAAAAGATTTACTGTGGCAAACTGAGAAACAAGTTGTTCTCTGTGATCCAGTACTTTTCGGATATACACTGTTTCGTTTCTACCTAATTGTTGTAGCCACAGGAAGTGGCAACTTCATTGCTGATTCTTTGCTTCATTGTTTTGCACACTATGGGGCAGATTTACTATTGGTCGAATTTGTTTGCATTTTAACCCTTCAAATTTGAATATCGAATTTGAAGGGTTTTAGTGAAATTCGATCGATCGAATAAAAAAAAAATTGATCAAACCATTTTAACCATTCGATCAAATGTTTTTCATTTGATCTAAAAATGCTGAAATAACCCTATGGGAGCTTCCCATAGCGTTATACAGAAATTCGGTAGGTTTAATCTGGCGAACTAGGGATTCAAATAAAAAATTTAAAGGGCAAGAAATTCGACCATGGAATGATCGAATAGATCTTTATTCGAATCATTCAAATCGATCAAAAAATTTTTTAATTCGATGGTTGAAGTACCCAAAAAAAGGTATTTGAAAATTCTAATTCAAATCTTTTTGAAAATTTGATTGATTTTCAAATCCTTCACACAAATTTAGTAAATCTGCCCCATGTTTTTGGTCATTCTTATCTGCATATTTTGCTTTGGTCATTATTATAAACATGTTTTGTATATTTCCCTTATATTTGTTTGAGGACTCTGTACCTTGTTTTGCATTTTATTTGTTATTCTCTGTTTGTGTATTGCCCTCCCAAGTCAATGACACTGTATGACGTCACATATACCGGTTTCCCGCCATTGGTGTTTTAAAATGTTTGTGGTTGTTTGTTTCACTCACTTTTTTCTACCATAAGTCCTGTGAGTGCGAGCATATATATATATATATATATATATATATATATATATATATATTCCATAGGGGTCGCACACCTCGAGCCAAAGTTAATAACCTGGGTGCTAGTTGAAAAAATAGAGTAGTAGTACACAGTGATAGCACTCCAAGGATTTTACAAAAAAAAAAGATCAATTGAAGATGAGGTTTATTAATTCCGATGTTTCAGTTCCATACTGGAACTTTCATTAGGGAAAGAACAGACAGTGTGCACAGGGGAACATTTAAAGCGCCATTTTGGCCCCACTGATGGTTGCTAGGCAACCCCAGCACGAGTCCGAGTGAGGCTGTGTACATAAAACTCACAAGTGCATGTGTTCAAGGTGTAGACCTACCCTTGCCCGCACCATATATCTTGCCAAAATCCAAACGTAGCCGCATAATTGTGGAATTACAGCACAGGACATGTAAATCCGAAAAGTGGGCATGGCCATGTGACCCCGAAAAGTAGGCGTGGCCTAGCCCAGTCCAAAGTCCTGCAGTGGTGGATAGCTCACAGAGCTGGGAGGTACAGAGGGTGGGACAGCTCAGTGGTAAGCATTAAAGCACACCTACCCGTTTCCTATCGCTGCACACCTAGCAACGCATTTTGCGTCTTGCATAAAAATGGCATTGGACAGTGTAGCGTTGCAGACAGTCTGTGGTCACCCGTCGACTGACATACATTGCTGAACACAGTCTCCATAATAGCGTGGGAACAGGTTTTGCCACTTATTTCAGCCAACAATATAAGCCACCTTGCCACCAAATCCACATATAAGGACAAACCAGGAAATATTGTACGGTATAGCCCGTGGTGCCGTAATAGTGACCTATGAGGGTACTCCTGCTACCCCCGGTGTAGGGTCATGGGTCCAAAGAAAATGTGATAAAAACAATGTTACAGTAAATCCTGTGACACTAAATGTGTCCATTAAATTTAGGTACAGGGACCGAGGGCAATTAAATCCCTATTGCCTTCTCTATCCAGAGGAGGCTGGAAATCTATAGCCATACATTTAAACGTTGGAAGTGTGTGTCCCTTCAGCAGAAAATGCTTTGCCACTGGTTGGAGTGCTTTGCCTTCCTTTTGAGCCATACTGATCGATGATCTGTGGTTGCTGATCCTCTCTCTCATTGTAGTACAAGTTTTGCCAACATAGTACATGCCGCATGGGCAAATAATGATGTATACAATGTAAGATAATAAACAGCCGAGCCTGTGTAAAATTTTGAATCTCTTACCTGTACGGGGATGGGGGAAGTCCGGACCCGATATCATGCACCTGCAAGTCACGCAGTCGGGACATTTATAGCATCCCAGTTTGGTCTGTTTGGAGAGCCAGTTAGTGTCCGTATTAGGTGTCCCTTTGAAGTCAGTCTTGACCAATAAGTCTCTCAAATTGTTTCCCCTCTTAAAGCCCATTACAGGTTTTTTAGCAGTATAGAGGCTCAGTGATTCATCCATGTTTAGCATAGGCCAGTGTTTCTCAAGACTGGTGGTCAGGTGATGAGATGCCGTGGAAAAGGTAGTTGTGAAGATCAGTGGATTAGCAGATATTTACTTATTTGTGTGTACTGTAATGCCCTTTTCAGCTGTGCATGTAGCAGCTCCTGTGAGTATCCTCTCTCCAAAAATCTATCAAACATTTCTTTTAGTTGTGTTTCCGCCGTAGTTCTGATGCTGTTACGTATTACTCTAAGAAATTGCTAGTAAGGAATCCCGCGAGTCGTAGCTGGAGGGTGATTGCTGGCAGCATGCAGAATGGAGTTTCGATCCATAGTTTTTCGGAATAGTCTAGTTCCCAGTGTGGATTCTTCCAGAAATATGTTAAGATCTAGAAAGTCAATATTGCTTTTACTGTAGTTGAGGGTGAATTTAATAGGGCTATCCAGAGCATCGAGATGCTGATGGAAGGATAGAAGTGATTCCTCTGTGTCGATCCATATCAGGAAGCGGTCATCTATATAGCGAAAGTAGGTGAGAATTGTCTTCCCAAGCTGAGGAGAGATATTAGCCGTTTCGTAGTCCAACGTGTTGGCATACGATGGTGCCAGGGTACTGGCCATAGCTGTGCCCGAGGTTTGTAAATAAAAAAAAAATTATGCAAGACTCAGCATGCGTTGCTAGGTGTGCAATGCTTGGAAACGGGTAGGTGTGCTTTAATGCTTACCACTGAGCTGTCCCCCCCCCACTGTACCTCCCAGCTCTGTGAGCTACCCACCACTGCAGGACTTTGGACTGGGCTAGGCCACGCCTACTTTTTGGGTTCACATGACCACACCAACTTTTCGGTTTTACATGTCCTGTGCTGTAATTCCACAATTATGCGGCTATGTTTGGATTTGGGCAAGATATAAGGTGCAGGCAAGGGTAGGTCTACACTATGAACACATGCACTTGTGAGTTTTATGTACACAGCCTCACTCGGACTTGTGCTGGGGTTTCCTAGCAACCATCAGTGGGGCCAAAATGGCGCTTTAAATGTTCCCCTGTGCACACTGTCTGTTCTTTCCCTGATGAAAGTTCCAGTATGGAACTGAAACGTCAGAATTAATAAACCTAATCTTCAATTGATCTTTTTTTTTTGTAAAATGCTTGGAGTGCTATCACTGTGTACTACTACATAAATATATATAGATAGATTAATTGCTGCCCGAATGCTCAACCTGTGCATACCTATCCGTTCTTTTAATTGTCTTATGGTTTTTCCACAATGCAATAAACCACAAGGACATTTTATGTTGTAAATTACCATGGAAGATGTGCAGGTCATTCTCTGTATAATTGGATATTTTTGCCTGTATACTGATGTACAAATTCTGAGCCCAATATAAGACTATTACAAGTAACACAGCCAGTACATTTGAATGCTCCCACTTGTGTTGATAAAAAAATGTGTTGCTGTGACTTTTTTGTATTTGTCCACCGGGTCAGTGGGGCCTATTAACTCCTTCAGGTTCCTGCCCCTGGTATAGCCAAACTTAGGCTTAGTTAACCTTTTATGGGATGGATCTTCGTCATTGGTCAATAGGGGCCAATATTTCAACACATTTTGTTTCACTTCTCTACTATGTGGGCTATATCTACTCATATAGTAAATATTGGTGTCTGTTCTTACCCGTTTCTCTGGGTTCTTTCTTTCAAGCAATACTTCTTCTCGTTTGAGATGGTGTGCCCATGTAATCGCCTCATCCGCTAAACCCTTAGGGTATCCTCTCTTAAGGAATTTATCTCCCATTTCAGTGAGATCCTGCTCTCTGGGGGTCACTGTCTATCCTGACCACTCGTAACATCTGTGATTTTGGCATAGAGTCTAACAGATGTCTCGGGTGATGGCTGTGGTAATGTAATATAGTGTTTCTGTCAGTTTTCTTTGTATATAGGGATGTGTTTAGTTTATCAAGGCCCTTTGATATTAATACATCCAAATATTCAATCTCAGAGATGTCAAATTTAAAGGAAAAGTAAATGTTTTTCTTTCTGTAAATTTGCTCTAAACAGCCCCCCAGATTAATGTACCTTAGTCCCTGCTGCAAGTCTGCTCTGGTTTCTGTGTTATCAGCAGCTTATTTCCCTTCTTCCTGGTGCAGAGTGAAGCCCAGCCCCTTAGTTTACTGAGCAGTCCATTTGCTGCTGTTCCACAATAGAGAGGAAGAGGGAGCCAGTGTTTCATTAGTAAGCTAGTTTCCCCAAGCAAAAGGTGCTAAACACACTGCTCTCTGCTATGTCATAGTATGCAAATGATAAACTGGACTAGTCCAAGATATAAGGTCAGCTCAGTAAGCTAAGGGGCGGGGCTTCACTCTGCACCAGGAAGAAGGTGAAACAAGCTGCTGATAACACAGAAACCAGAGCAGACTTGCAGCAGGGACTAAGGTACATTAATTTGAGGGGCTGTTTAGAGCAAATTTAGAGATAGAAAAAAAAACCGTTTACTTGTTCTTTAATGGTAAGCCTTACTGGACTCTCCTCTGAGTTCAACTCCTCCTGAAAGGCCTGTAATTGATCAACACTCCCTGTCCATACAAAGAACAGATCGTCTATAAAGCGCCTGTAAAATGCTCCGTTTTTACGAATATATGCATACATATCTGTTATCCAGAAAGCTCCAAATTGCGGATAGGCCATCTCCCATTGACTCCATTTTATCCAGATAATCAGAATTTTTAAAAATGATTCCCTCTCTATCCGTAATAATAAACCAGTACCTTGTACTTATCCCAGCTATGAGAATATAATTAATCCTTATTGGGAAAAAATGCAGCCTGTTTGGTCTATTTAATGTTTACATGGTTTTCTAGTAGACTTAAGGTATGGATATCCAAATTACAGAACCGTTATCTGGAAAACCCCAGGTTCCTGAGCAATCTGGATAATATGTCCTATACCTATATATGTGTAAAAGCCATGAATATCCTGTAAATTATATTCTTATAAACGGTGCTTAATGATGTTATCTGTTATCATTTGAGTTTACTGATGTCATTATCGTCACCTTGGAGAGGTGAGTGTTTGGGTGTGTATTTTTTTTTTTACAAAACAGGGTACATTATATTTTATGATACACAAGGGCCACTGAGTTATGTGACACAAATTAATAGATTTGTATATAGGGTACTGATTATAACTATTTGCATCGCTAAGCATCATTTATAAAGATATAATTTGCTGTATACTTATGGCTCTTCTGTACTATATAAACAGTGATTTATGCTTTTTTTCAATGAATAGTTCCAAAGCTAAAAGAGTGGCTAGATGGCATGCAGAGTGAAGAATCAATCTTACATACTTTTCTTTACTTTGATCTATTGCTGTGCTTGCAAAATATGATGCTGCATTCTGGAAAATAAATGTTGCCATAAATAAAATGATCAGTAATTCATTTCTAAATACTGCATGTTTTGTTTTCAGTATGTTACTCTAAATGAGGTCCCTGCCGTTCTTGTTTTTAAAGACTCCACATATTTTGTTTATGATGGTAAGTATGAAATTGAATTTTTGTGTGAGCATCCAGTTGCTTATACAAAGTAAATGTTAATTCTATTGTATATATTATGCTACGAATAACACTATGCGGCAGATTTACAAATTAATTATTGAAAAAACCCTCAAATTCGAACATCAAATTTTTACCGAATTCGAATTTGAAGGGTTTTAACGCAATTTGATTAATCGAACAATTGAATAAAAAAAAAAATTGATCGATCAAATCGTATTGAATCAACAATTTGAACCATTCGGTCAAATTTTTTTTTTTATTCGATCTAAAAAAGCTGAAAAAAACCTATGTGAGCTTACCATAGGGTTATACAGCAATTCGATTCGAACTAGGCAATCGAATTAAAATTTAAAGGGGAAGTAATTTGACCATCAAATGGTCGAATGATCGAATAGATTTTTATTCGATCTATTGAAATCATTCGATTCAACCAAATTTTTAAAATTCAATGGTTGGCCACAAAAACTATTCAAAAATTCGAATTCGATTTTTATTTTTTTTTAATTCGACCAATTTTCGAATCATTCACATGAATTTAGCAAATCTGCCCCTATGGATTTCTATGTTGTTTCTAATTAATAAATGTAATGATGTTATTGTTGTTGTTATTATTATTAAACCAGCGTTGTAAGACTGTGTGTGGCCTGTGGCAATTTCAGTTGTCTAAAGTGGGATGCAGCTGGCAACAAAGCTAGACATCATGTTAAATTCCAATATATATATAGATCCGTTAGTAGATTTGTGCAGAATTTAATTGAATTAAATGGAAATAATTCTATTATTAATGGTTATCTTAAAACTTGTAAGCAGTGGCCCCCGTGATAAAACAATACATTTTTGGAATAACGAGTTTCAAAAGGAAGAGTATTTTTTTTTTTTTGTTAAAGGAGAACTGCCATGAACTATAATCCATACCATTTCTCTCACTGATATATAACATTAATTAGTACAATAAAATCTATACCCAACTGCATCAAATTTGTGTTAGAAATAAGTGATAATTAAGTGTTTTTATAACAGCTTAACAGACCAAGCATTTTCAGAATCTGAAAGTAGGAGTGTCCATTCAGCAGCATTCACTTAGCCACGCCCATGTTCCCTGAGTCATATTTCCCCTCCCTCACCCTCCAGTTCCAGCATATCTGTGTGCAGACAGGCAAGCAGTATTGAAGAGCTGCATTTATGCCTCTGGTTTGGTTAACAAAGATCACCATTTCAGCAGTGCTGCTCCTTCTCTGAGGGGGGGGCAGTATTGTTCAAATGGATCATGTCTATAATCTCCCATACTATTGTCCATGTCTATAATCTCCTATACTATTGTTCATTTCTATAAAGTCCCTCAGTATTGTTTGTCTGTAAAACCCTGTACTGTTCACACCTCGGACCCAGACTGCATTGTTCACCTGATCAAACCTCAGACAAGCTGCTGGAGTATGTTTGGACATAATTTATATACACACACATATATAACAGTTATTTACATAACATACTATATTCACTGTGTGTCTGCCAGACTATTTGCTGTATGGCTGAGATTCTACAAAAGTTTATAAAACATTATTTCACATTGGAACAGCTCCTCTCTGATACCCATTAAAAGAAGCATCCCAGCCCTGCTTTAAGGCTGAGATTATAGCTATTATCTTATTTCCTCTCTGATTCCCAGTATAACCAACTGTGCAGGGTTAAACATACTAATGGGACGAATGTCACATTTAAACTACAATCCCCATAATTCATTGCAAATGGCATGCTTCTCATGGGGGGAATCGGCATGATTGGCTCCTCCAGGGGATGCAGATTTGTAGACATGTCAGGGGGGTAGACTCTGTCAAGAAGGAGGAACATGCTGTTTATGAGGACACTTTGTCCCAGACTATATTGCTTTTTTGTTTGGCTGTGTTGGATTAGTTAAAACTTGGTTGAGGATGCACAGGTGAGATAAGGCTATTGTTTCATTCAGTAATAGGTTAACTCTAAAAAAAACACTGTTTTTAAGTGTTCTCTTTACTGTATATAACTTAAATGATAGAGCACTATGTCTCATGACAATACTCCTTTAAGTGTCCATGCCTAGGCTGTTCATTGGTCTGTGTACGGGGCCATACAATGGCCTCCCGAATTCAGGGACTCAACCAGACATTGACTGGACTGGCTATAAAATCATGTCTTTCCCATGGACTACATGGGAAAGGACAAGGGAACATGTCCCTTCAATTTATAGGGTTTTTAGCAATTGTTTGCAATTTTATCTAAAATATGCAGTCTTATTATGTGAGGCCAGCTTTAGCATTTGCCACTTAGTCAAGCAATTAAAGGTTATAGTGGCTAAGGCAGATGAAACTAGACTATGTAACAGTGGCTTCCTGTGTTTGAAAATGTGGATGTACGGCGTGTGAACAGCTCTACTTGCCATAAACAAGTGAAAACTCCACTGTGTTTGTTTTACAGTTTTTTTTTTCCCACCAATATATAATGCATTTCTCAGATTTGATATTTTCCCACATTTTACCCCATTTTCTTCTGGTACCCCAAAAATGTAAAATAAGGGTTTCTGCTGTACATGATTTCAAAGGGCAGGACAAGAAATATATATTTTTAAATTCATAGTTTACTGTCCCAGTTCAAATGTGCAGCAGTCCTATTCGCGTAAAAGCCTTTCCTAAAAGTTGACTGCAATTGTACCATAACATTACTGGAGTGGGCAGCACTTAAGTCTCACAATGCTTTAGTCAATATGATTACTTGCTAACATCTTGAAAATATGATAATTGACGGATCTCTTCACAACTAGTTGTGTGGTGAAGAATTCCCATTAAACAGTATATATTTTATAGCTTTTAAATCACTATTGTACATTCAGTTGAAGAAGAGGTTGCAATCTATTCTGGAAATGGAGAACCCAAGTTTAAAATAGTAGTTAATGTTGCCTTAACCTAGAGGAATGAATTCCATGAATAGTTTTTTTGTTGTTTTTTTTTTTTTTATATATAAACCTGTAGCCCCCTAAACAATAAACATTGTGAGCAGATCACATTTTGGTTATGCATAAGAGGAAAGTTTTAGCCAGATGTTCTCTCGTGAGTTCTGGAAAATCCCCAGATAAGCCCAGTTGTTTTCCCATTTGAAATTCCACTTGTTTAAGGGCTAATTCCATAATTTGCAAAGCAAACTCTTCCTTGATCAAGTTAGACCAAATCTTAATGATAAACACCAGCTGATTTCTGTTATATATGGTGGTTTCTTCTTGAGTGCAGTCTCTGGGAAGAGTTAATTGAAGGCTCTTTACATGCTGAATTATCTCCGTTTGATTGCTGCTAAATTGGAGCTTTATCATTTTCTTAGAAGAGTCGTAGAAAATATTTACTGACAGTTTATATTTGCAGCTTTTAGAGTACCTAGACATGGAGAGCAAATTATTATGAGACACCAACAAATAAAAAAAAACAGAATGGATTCAGTCAACAGCATAAAAAACAGTTTCCATCTACAGAATACCAATTGTAGTAATTTGTAGTTCATAAGTAATAAAAAAAAAAGTCTAGTATTTGGCGTTTCTGCTAACCACAATTTCATATACTAGTCTATACTTAAATATTCAAATTGTGCTTTAAGAAAACTCACCAGATCCACAATGCAGTAAACAGGAGAACAATGGCGACTAGTAAGTGTTTCAGTGCCATCTCTGTCGGTAGACTTTCTCACTCAAATTGTTCCAAATATGAAAAACTGTGTTTAGATATACTGTATTTTATGACCTGTTGAATTGGTATGTAGGAGTGGAAAAAAATCACCAGGAAATCCCCTCTTGAAAACAATGCATCAATAATTGAAACTAAAAGTTTAGCTCTGTGACAAGAAACTAATAGATTATGCAAGTGTTTACGTTGTATATGTTCTTCCCAAATGAGAAAGAAAGGGGAACTTATGGTATACAGCACATAAACTGCAACATTTATATGATTATTCCTAAATACCTTTAGTCAAGTCTCAGTTTAAACTTGGATAAAAAAAAAAAACTTAAATCTTTGTATTAGACATAATCGCACCTTTTAATTTTTACTAATAACATGCTAAATAAAAGTATGCTATCTGCTGCCCAGAATGCTAGGGACTGTCAATGGGGTTTCTTCCTTTAAATTGGCTTATACCATATTTTCCCGCAGCTTATCACACATCATTTATTCATTTCATGATTTCTAATTTTTCAAATTGTAGTTGAATCAGCAAAAAATTGATTGAAAAAAGTCTGCAATCTTGCATTTTTTATAAATGTGCCCTTTTGTGTGTCAACAGCTAACAGAAGGAAATGTAATTGTTGGACTTTGAACTCTCACTCCAATTAGCCTTTAGCAAAAGAACAGGTATGGGACCTGTTATGCAGAATGCTTAGAAACTGAAGTTGTTCGGATAAGGAGCTCTCCATACTACGTATGCCAAAATATTTATAAAAATAAAAGCAACAGGATTTTTTGCCTCCAATAAGGACTAATTATGTCTTAGTTGGGATTAAGTACAAGGTATTGTTTTATTAATACAGAGAAAAATGATAATTAGTTATTTATTAAAACCAAGTATATAGGAGATGGCCATCCTGTAATTAGGAACTTTCTGTATAACATGTTTCAGGATAAAGGATCCTATACCTTGTTGTTAAGGAAATGAAAGAGCTGAAGCAAATCTACATGATTTTAAACTGGACCCTGACACATTCTGATTTCTAGAGCATTGAAAATATTGGAATGCCAAATCAAAGAAGGTTTTATATATTTTATGCTTTTGGCTTTCTTTGTAAAATGTTAGTACTCTATCCATATTTCAAAGGAGGACTAAACCCTAATAATGAACATGGCTAAAAATTTACATATTTTATTTATATCTGTTAAAACTTGTTTAAACATCTTAGCTGTCAATCATATATTGCCTAAAGCATAGATGCGGGGAAGGCAATTATTTTCACTTTCCTTTCTGCACTTCCTAGATGTCACAGCAATCCCCACATTCCCTCTCCCTCCTCAACATCTAATTGTGTAACCAGGGCATTGGCATCAGATGCCCCATTCTAGTACTTAAACAAGATTTTGGCATTATGCAAAGCTTGCTTTAATAACCATGTTAACAAAATGGTTGTTGCCTGCTTGCCGATTATCCAGAGTGCTTTAGGGCTCTTACACACAAGCGTTTTTGCCTGCGCTCCCCTGCGTTCCGTTTTGCTGCATTCAGCCGCAAGGGAGCGTAGGTATAGACGCACTCAATGTTTTTCAATGGGGCTGTACTCACACGAACCCATGTAGGCACAGAACGCAGGTTCAGACGCAACATGCTGCATTTTTACCTGCGTTCTGCGCCTACATGCGCTGGTGTGAGTACAGCCCCATTGAAAAGCATTGAGTGCGTCTATACCTGTGCTCCCCTGCGACTGAATGCAGCAAAACGGAGCGCAGATAAAAACGCTTGTGTGTAAGAGCCCTTAGACTCCATAACTGTACTAATGCTTTCAGGTGATTTTAGTGTTAACCACAAGCTGTGATATGCTACCACTATTATAAGTTGGATTTGTTATAACGACCACTAAAATCTCCGTAAATAAAGCTTGACAGAACTGAGGCCTTTTGAGAGCTATACACAATACAGTCTTTTTTTTTTTGGTGTCTAGTGCATAATATAAATACACTGTAGATTAATTTGTCAGTATTTTAATCTTGTATAATAATATATCAATACAGCGTATTTTGCCATATTTGTTATTAGGCTTTTGTTGTCATTTAAAGTGGACCTGTCATCCAAACATAAAAAGCTGCATAATAAAAGTCCTTGTCAAATTAAACATGAAATTCAAATTCTTGTTTTTATTAAAGCATCCATAGCTGTTGTAAACTGAAAAATATAATAATTTAAACATTTCAGCTGTCAAAAATTGCCTGCCTTGCCTCTATGCCTGAGGCACACAGGAAGGACAGGCAATTTTTGACAGCTGAAATGTTTCACTTTCCATTCAGCACTTTGCTGCACTCCCCTCATTGTTTACCATTTAATTGTTTAACCAGTGCATGGGGATGGATATCAGGTCCCGCGTTCTGTTGCACAAACAAGATTTTGAAAAGACAAAAACTTGCTATACTGTAATTATGAATCCTCAGGCCAAAGGAAACAAAATTCAAATAATTTATATAGTGTAATTACTTTGCTTGACTAACGTGATAAAATAGGATCTGGAATCATTTTTTAAGCGGACTGGTCCCCTTTAATTTTGGAAAAAAATAAAAAATGGGAAAACTATTTAAAAAATTCTACATTTCTGGAGAACAATCTGTTTTCATATTGTAACATTTATATTCTATGGGGCATATTATGTAAAAAATTGTGGGATAATACACCGCACATTGCCAGGCTTCGCCATGTAAAAAAACTGCACAAAACATTTACACATTTTTACTTGGAGTGACTTCCGGCGGAAGCAATGTAAATTAATGGAGGCAAATCTGTTGTTCGCATGGTGTAACGTACACACAAATTAATAGATTTCAAATTTATTTTACACAGCTTCTATACTGTTTTTTTTTTTTTTGGCAAATTTTGTTTTGCACCTCTTAATGGAGGCAAAATTCCCCTAACAGTATGTATATTTTGAGCCGCTTCCTAAGCTCAACAACCAACAACAGCACAGAGCGTCAGCATATAACATCAGCAGAGATCATGATGATTACTATGGGCATCTTCAGAGACACAGATCTTCCCTTCCAAAGGGCCGTGGTTGCTTAGACATAATGTACAACATTTATAGCCTACTTCTTTTAAGTTTTAGTTCTCCTTTAAGGTTATATTCGTTGTGGTCTACAGCTTGAGTTGAGTTTGTTAAAGTTTTAAACTGAAGTCTAAAGTTTTCCTTAACCTTGTTCCTGCACATTTTAGCATAAAATATGAAATATATATTATTGAGCTCATATGTACACTTTTATTTTGAATGCTAACTTAAATTGTTTGGAACAGCATTTAGATTTGATAACTGTTCAGCAATAATGTCTCTTATTTCTCTTTATGCCAAAGAATATGAAGATGGAGATTTATCAAGTTGGGTGAATAAGGAGAGATTTGAAGGATATCTTCATATAGATGGATTTACATTGTATGAACTTGGTGATACAGGTTTGTTCTTATCCATTATCATATATTTCTGCTGCCTGTTATTTCTGTTTAAATTTAATATATCACCCTTATTGGATATGCTTTTTGCTGATTGATATAAATATGTATAGTTGTATTATGTGGAGAACCATAACTCTTCTTAAAGGGGAACTATCATGAAATCAATCCCAGAAATGAATGATTGCATCAAGTTATGAAAGTCTCAACATGTAATGTATTATCAACTTTGTAGTTTTTAAAATATTCATGTTTTGTTAGTGCCACTGGCAGCTACTGTTTCTCTAGTGCTCTCCTAACTAGCCTCTGGCCAGGGCTGGGTTAATTTGCATCTCATTGGCTGTCAATCTTCAGCTGTAGAACGCCAGCTTCAGTAGTTCATTATTGTCAAAGGCCCCATTTGACAGATTCACACACAACTCTCTCCTTCTTCAGCTCCCTCCACCCCAAAAAGAACATTCATTAGCCCAAATCAGTAACTCCATGACTGAAGAATATTACATTCAAATGAAATTAGCACATTCAGGACTCAGTGATCACTTAAAGCAAATGTGCTGCGAAGAGGAAAGGCGCTGAGTTACAGATTCCTACTTTACACACAGTCTTGGGGGAGGGGGAGTTGAAGGAGAGAGCAAGAGTTTTTCACACTGGAACAGAGAGAGGAGTTTGAAGCCACTGAGCTAATAATGCTGCTGGGACACACTAGTGACTGCAGGCCTGCTCAAAACCCTCAGATGGTTTGAGGGTGACTTACTGCAAAAAATCTTTGGGTCATCCTCTCGCCATTTCCGGCTTTGGTTACCTGAATTAATAAACTTGCGCCTACCCCATGCCTTTTTATGATATCACCTTGGGCGGAGTAGGTGTGGGTCTATAAATAGAGGGGTGGAGCAGGCTGGGTTTGGTTTGGGAGGGGACGGATTAGAATCGGGGTAGAGAAACTCAACCCGAACAAGACTTGGACACATTTGGTTGGTTGGCAGAGATCAGGAGATCTTAATGTAAAGGTGGCCATACATGGTGAGATCCGCTCAGATCTCTCCCCAACATGCCCATCTGGAGGGCCCAACGATCGGATCACAACGCAGGTCGGATCGGAGGACCGAATCTACAAACAGATACGGCTGCGATCCGTCCGATCCTGTCGGATCGACATCTGGCCGAATTTCGGCCAGATATTGATCGGGTGAGCCCGTCGGAGGGCTCCACACACGGGCCGACTTAGTCTGTTGGCAGCTTTTATCGGTCCTTGTATGGCCACCATTACAATGTCAGGGACTGGAGCTATCCATGCTTACACATGCCTTTGGGGTGGAGGGGTCAGGAGAGAGCAGGAGTTCTCCGTGAAAACAGAATTGAGCTATTGATGCTGACTTTACACAAGGAGAGAGGCAGGTGTGTGTGTGTCTTTCTGTCTATCTTTGTTTGTGCAAAGAAACCCAAAAAAATGCAAAGTTAACCGACTGTTCAACCTCACATCTACTCTAAAATATTTATTCTCTACAAAAAGCTATACCATTTTAAGAATCAGCTCATTCTGAATTCTGATACCTTACAAACATTTTTTTTACATGGCACTTTCAATAACATACAATCTGTGTTTAAACCACATTTCCCTTACATGTGGCTTCATGCATGACTCGTATATTACAGACTGTCAGATGCGTTACATTTTCTGTAAGACCCATATTTGCATCTGGATTATTCTTTAGTAATAAACTAGTGACCCCCCCCCCAAGTTATTACTTGGTCTTCAGTGCTGCAGCTTGTGGAACCAATTCTGCCCTGAATATTTTGATGCAACTTCAGCATTTTTGTCTATCTCAAACCTTTAAACTAAATACCTAAAATCAAATATTTACAGTCATACAACATAAGGCAGTGCTGGCTTCTCAAGAGTGAAATCATACTCCGAATAGAGGTTTACAATTATAATCAAGTGATACATTAAAGCTGACAAAATGTTAGACATATGACACTTTTTTTACTCATGATTTGTGCCTGTGTCTCTTTGTCAGTGTGTCTGTGTGTGTCTCTGACTGTCTTTGCATTTGTGCCTCTGTTCATATTTCTTTCTGTCCTAGTGTGTGTTTCTGTCTGTGCATGTGTGTGCCTCTGTCTGTCGGTGTTTGTGCACAGAATGCTAGACCAGCTGTCTATTCAACCTCACATGGGAAAAATAACCTGCATTTTATAAGATTTGCCTGAAAAAATGTAGTAAATGTATGGAAGCTTAATACAAACTATAAAACATGTAATAGTAGTATTTTATTTGAAGTACAACAATATGCTCCTGTGTTCCACAGCAAGTAGGCAATATTCACAAATGTGTTGCCACTCCCACTCAGCAATTGCTTGAACTGGCTCTCTGAGAAAGGCTCCTAAACTAAATTTGAAAAAGTAAGAATTTTCGTTAAAGAAATATATTTGAGAATGTTATTGTTTTCATATCTATCCAATTTGATTTGCACGATAGGTCCCCTTTAAGAACATGATTATTGGTGGTCATTGCACTTCCAAGGGCTTTCTTGTTTTCACAGGGATTCCGATTTTCAAATATCTTTTTTTACCCACAGCATTCATTGTGGAAAAGGCTGCTGATTAACTGGGGATGTTGGAGAGTTTGCAGTAGTTGCTGTGAATGGCAGGGAAATTACAATAGAACATGCAGCAAATATTGTGTCACAACAGATACAGTAAGTTTCTTCAGTTCTAGTAACCCACATAACCAGCTGGGATCATATTTCCTGTTCGGCTGTTTGAAAAATGAAACTTATGACTGGTTGCTGTGAGTTACTAAATCTTAAGCAAACTTTTACCTATTACATTACTAACTTGAGTAGATGCCAGGCCTAAGATTAGTCTTCTCCAAGAATGCAACATACACGCTCTTTTTGTTTGCTTTTAGAGGTGTGTACTGTTTTCTCTGCTGAGAGCTTGACAACTATTATTCTCTGATCAATATCCAGGCTTGCATTGCAGTTCTCCCTGTTACATACTAAGAATGGTTTATTCATAGTTTTGAAATGAATTAACCCACATCCATTACAGAAAGAAGCAATTATCCATTAATACGTTTCCACTTGGGACACATGGTTTTTTGAAACCATCTTGCAATAAATTGAATGATGAGCATAGGTTTACATGCAATCCTTCTGGATAACCCATACAGCAGCAGAACAATCTATACTATTATTGATCTACTAGCCAGAGTTTCCCTGTCCGGAAAACATAAGCTGTTCCTAAGCCCTTGAACCTGGGTTAAAAGCTCTACATTACCCATTCTACGTGATGCACATCCCTCAGCATGACTACAGTTATCATTAGTATATTCGTGCAATACATTATTTATTACAGTTGTTTAATTACAATTAAGCTAGCATGTCGGGTGATGGCTGATTCTGTTGATGCTTTTAAAAGGGGCTTGGATGATTTTTTTGGACAGACATAATATCAAAGGCTATTTTGATACTAAACTCTACAGTTAGTATAGCTATGGGCATATATGGTTTGTGTGTGTATGAATGCTGGGTTTTAAATTGGAGGGGTTGAACTTGATGGACTGTCTTTTTTCCACCCAATTTACTATGTAACTATGTATGTAAAAGCAATGTTCTGTTTTTGTTATCATAGGAAAACTGGTGGCTGTTGCAGTTATAGATGAAAAGAACAATTCTATTGAACATACAAGGTAAGTCATCACTTATCCAAATGATACCTGCATGCCCTTTTTTCTCTGTACAAGTTTTGGGCTCACTGGCTGGTTAATGTGGTAATTTGTTTAGTTCAAATCTAGTAGAAATCATAACTTTCATCTCAAGAACAGAAAGTTGTCAGTTACTGAGTTGGACTGTATAGGTAAGTATAGGTACATGCAGTATGATAAACTTTTCATAGCATAATTGATTTCCAGTGTCAAAGATTCCCCTAAAGGGTTACATGGGCCTGCTGAAAGTTTTTTCACTGGCATATACTGTATACAACAGTGTGAAAAGCTGATTCACTGCCTTCCACTGCTTGTGTGTCTGTATTAGCCCACAGCTCGACATCACTTTCTTCTCAATTCGAGCGGTTCCATAAGGCTGAACAAAGATTAATTCCATTTTTACACTTGGCAGGGGCACCTGACCTTGACTGTACAACATGGGGTGCTAACCATTTCCCACAGGGTTTGATATCTCAATATGAAACTATTGAAACTAACCCACTTTCTTCTAGACCGGTGTCTCACCATTGTTGAGATGCAGCTCCTCTTAGTGCACACGTAATTGAATGCATATACACTGGAATACTTACTGAAAAAAACCCGCATTTTAAACCTTTTTGACCAGTGAACAGTGAAGACTCCTAACTTCTGACTACTAACTATAAAGGGACAATAGGAGCTGGGTTTTTCCTTGATATGCAGGTGACTTTGTATAAAATTCTCAGGGCACCACACAATTGCCCTCCTACAGAAAGTCTGTAGAAGTTGTCTTGTAGCTTTTTGATCTGCAACTTTTTTCTTTAAAATCGGTCATTCCTCATTGACTTCAAATATCTGTGTATTTAATGGATGGGTTGTATTAAAACATGCTACAATAACTGCTTTGCATAAAAAGGAATAAGTAGATTTAAAAAAAAAAATGCTTGTGCTTTACAGATTGAAATCCATTGCTCAAGATGTAGCAAAGAACTACAGGGATCATTTCCATAGGTGCGTATTTTGTGTTTGGTGGGGGATGGGTCAACATTTTTATGGAAATGTCATGTCCAGTATCTTACTTCAAACTTCCTGTCACAAGTTCTAAAGCAGACGAAAACACCATGAACAAAAAAACTACACAAAACCAGGAGTGGAGTCTGCTAGGGCTGTCTTTACAAATCTGGCATTTTGGCAGTGTGTATCCTATTTAGCTTAATTGGGAGTGACATCTAATTCGAATTATACAGATGGGGTGCAAAGAGCATGCAGTCAGTAGTCAGGAAACCTGTGAAGCATAGTATATTTATATTCCTTGGTTTGGGGCTTCATGACCGCAAATACAGCTGGAAACCTTGAACTAGAGCAGTGGTTCTCAACCTTCCTAATGCTGTGACCCTTTAATACAGTTCCTCATGTTGTGGTGACCCCCCAAGCATACAATATTAAAATATTTTTGTTGCCAGCCCAGAGCAGATTGTTAGGAAAGTACAGGAGACAGCGTGACTGCATAAAGGTTTGTTTTCCGTGCATAGTGCAGCAAAATATTTTGGCCACACCCCCAATTACCATGTTAATTTTACAAATATGACTGCCCACTTTAAATGGGCAGGGAGAGCTGTATGGCAGTCCCAACTAAGGGGATATAGAAAGTTGTAGTGCAACTGGCTTCCCTACACAGGTTACTGAACTACAACTCCCAGCACCAACACCCGGACAGCTACAACCTTGGCCCGGGCATAGTGGATAGAAAGATGAACCTGCTCCTGGAACCCCTTAAGTGACTCCTGTGAAAGGGTCATTTGACAGTACATTCCCTTTTCATTATTACATATAAAAGGAGTGTATGATTGTTATGTAGTATAGATTGTGTTCTTGTCTTGTTGGCAGAGACTTCCAGTTTGGGCACATGAATGGGAATGACTACATAAACAGTTTATTAATGGAGTAAGTATTGGACCCCCACAATCCCTTCTTTAGTCTACAGTATAATCACTACTTGTAAAAACGTAAAACAAGATGTATTGTTAAATCGAGTGAATATTTCTTTTCTTACAAAATTCTAATTATTTAAACAAATTATAATAGTTTATTATACAGGTATTATTGGACCTGTTATCCAGGATGCTCTGCACCTAGGGCTTTCCGGTTAATGGATCTTTCCATAATTTGGATCTTTATATCTTGTCTACTTGAAAATCATGTAAACATTAAATAAACCCAATAGACTGGTTTTGAAATATTAAGATATTAATTATATCTTAGTTTGGATCAAGTACAAGGTACTGTTTTATTATTATTATAGATCAAAAGGAAATCATTAAAAATTTTATTTTATTATAATGGAGTCTATTCTGTAATTCAGAACCTTCTGGATAATGTGTTTCCAGGTAATGGATCCCATACCAGTAATATACGCTGTATAATTATTTAACTATCTATTATTAATGAAAGTTATTTGTTAAAGTAATTGGCACACCTCCAGGCAAGACTGCCTTGCATGTTCTGCCAGTGAGAAGTACAAGGCTTTGTGGCAACTGAAGCATTGGCTGGAGGAAAATTATAGGGTATATAAATATTCTTGACCTAACTGTAAAATATATGTTTGTTTGTGCAGTGAACTCAGTATACCCACTTTTGTTGTTCTTAACACATCAAATCAGCAATATTTTCTGCCAAGCAAGCAAATTGAAAACACTGAAGAAATGATTCAGTTTATTAATAATATTCTGGATGGTACAGCTGAGGTGAGTTATCAGGTCTTCTTTTTTGCCTCTCTTACTGTACCTAATATCAAGCAGCATTAGTACTAGCCTGTTGTTACTGAGTTCCCACCCGCCTCTTCTATTTAATATCATTTGCTTTAAAGTAACTTTATGCTGTAGCTGGGCTTTACTTTCCATGTGTCATAATGAATAAAACCTCAATACTGTATCATTCTAGAGTTGATGCATGGTGAAAAACCACATTGTATGCCATCTGCAAGGCTCATATTAGGTCAAACACAAAAGTTGGTCACACAGAATATGAACACCACAGCACTAGGTTTTGTGGAATGCATACTGTAATGTAAATCTTGGCAGATAAAATAGATGGTTTCTTTTTATTATGCATCCACCTAGTGAGGCAATATGTATTTTAATAAGAATTTACTAAAGTAATTCTTTTGTGTGAGCCTTAAAGGGATTGTTCACCTTCACATAAATTCTGATGTCCAAGCAGATTGTCATTTTAAATTTTTTTCATTATAAATTTATAATGTATGTCTTTTAAAAACATCTCTATCCTTTTTGAGAAAATTACCTGTCAAATTGGCATTTCTTTCTAGGGCAGGAGTTAGAAGGGGCACCAGGGGAGGGGGTCGCTGACCCCTTTTTCTGCAGGAGTATATCAGTGCATAGAAACTGAGTAGCACTTATTATTTGCAGTAGCCATGCACGTGCCCACATCTTAGACCTATTTTGCATCCATTGGTTAGCAGAGCACAAGTTATCAGAGAGAAGCCGGCTCTTCCCTGTCAGAGACTACCAACTTTGTGTTGGTTCAGGTCACTGCTACAAGTAAAGGTGGCCATACAAGCTCCAAGTAAAGGTGGCCATACAAGCTCCAATTATGGTCTCTCCATGTAGAGATGAATTGTGAGTTATACAGGTAGAAACAATAGAATTCTACCTGTATCTGACTATTCAGCACTAATAATGACCGATGTGGGAGTGCCTTCAAAAGTGCCCGGCAAGCCCGATCGCAAAGCCAACAGATATCCAAGTTTTCTGCCAGTATCTGTCAGCTCGTCTCCCACCATACCTAATATTGTACAAAAATACGTTTTGTACAACTTTATCAGTGCACCTATTGCCACCTCAAGACAGTTAGGGAAAGCACTGAGTGAGTGGGGAGCATGGATGCTGGTGGAGGGCTGTTTCAGTGAGGCTGTGAACTGCAAAGGATTGGTTAGGTATGCTAAGGGGGCATGTTTATTTCAGTGAGGCTCTCTGCTTCTTTTAGTGTAAACAATGCTGGGAGAGGGAGGTGGAAAGGCTGTTAGCTGCTTTTCCTTCAGATGATCTAAAACAAATGCCAATGGAGGGTGTGGGGGGCACTTTGGATGGAAGCAAAGGAATGGAAAAGCAGAGTCTCTTACATCAGGATGCTCCTACTGCATACAGAATAAATTACCTACCTCCCTAAAAAAACATTCTCTGATGCCTCTCGGAGAACTACCACTATTAAAGTAAGTTTTGAATGGCCCATTCTGCTAAACAGAGACTTAATTTGTCATTAACATAGGTTGGCGTGCTTAAGCGGGAACATAATCCATCGTTTTTATGGGTTGCAGTAAGGAAAGGTGAACTTCCCCTTTAAATGGATGGCCTATTGTTTAATGTAAAAACTCCAAACAAGGCAATGGTAAACTTTTGGTTGAAAGGGAAAAAAAACTACAAAATATAATCCTACTTCTGTTCGGAGGCTCACTAAAGAAAAGGTTTTCGCTCTAGCGGGCCGGAGAGCTATTGTGATCTTGACTAATAATGCAAAATGATTCACTGGTTTAGTAAACTGTGGCTTTCTGATCAGAGCTGTTTGACTGAGGAGCTCCCATCTCCTCTAACAGGCAGCCCAGTGAGCTGGAGGCAAACTTTTTAACAAAATAGAAGTTAGGTTATTTGGACACCAATGCGCATTATTATTGTTAACATGTTTTTTTAGAATACCAACATATTTCACAGCGCTGCTTACCTGACAGCATTAGCACTAGGGCTCCTGCCAGAAATTTTGCATCTCTTGTCCATATAATCCCCCAGTCTGCTACAACATTAGTTCAACCCTTGGGTGACAATGGGGATCAGTGTAGTAACAGGTTGCTCCAGATCTAGTAACTCAGAAAAACCATATTATATTTTTGCTTTAAAAAATAAATGTTACCTGCTTGTAAGTTTGTTTAGGTTAGTAAACCTATTTCTCCATCTGCACCTACTATTACTACTACTTGTTCTTATGGTTTCCTGTTATGCACATTCCAAATACACATCCATCAGCCTGTTTCTCTTGTTGATGATTTAAACAAATGTTTTTTTTATTGTAATTCGTTTTACTTATTGTAGCTATTATGCCTACTTGCATTTCAGCAGGTGTACTATGAAATCTAAAGCAGTAAGCAAAATCAATATGCCAGTTAATATCTTTGTCTTTTTTTCCATAACTTAAAATGTAGGCTCAAGGTGGTGACGGGATATTGCAGAGAATCAAGAGGGTTTTTTATGATGCCAAGTCCACAGTGGTTGTAAGTCAAATATATACTATAACATGGCAAACTGTTCTCCATCATCATTTCACAATCAAATAATTTTTGCGTCCCTTTGTATAAAGTTGGTTCCATCTTAAGCTATGTATACCTAGTGAGTTGGTCCCCATCACACCCTCAGGAAATATATTCTGTTTATTTAATTTAGAAAATAATATTATAATGTTTTAGGTATGGTATTATTTTATTTGTGCTATTTAAGAGGTTGTTCACCTTTGTGTTAACATTTAGTATGATTTAGAGCAGGGGTGTCCAAACTTGGCCCTCCAGCTGTTAAGGAACTACAAGTCCCACAATGCATTTGCCTGACTGTGGCTGTCAGACTCCTTCATTGCATTGTGGGACTTGTAGTTCCTTAACAGCTGGAGGGCCAAGTTTGGACACCCCTGATTTAGAGAATGATATTTTGAGACAATTTGCAATTGGTATTTGTTTTCTGTTTGTGGTTTTTGAGCTGTTTAGCTTTTTATTCGACAGCTTTCCTGGTTTTTAGCATGTTTTGTTTTGAATAAGAAAATTGTGTAAATCGAGGGCACTCTAATATGCAATAATCACAGAATATTAAAATCTTTACGGGTGCAAAAGACCCAAAAAAGGACAGATACACTTGCCCAAGAGTGAGAATTACCCCAACGTTTCGGCTGAATGCCTTTCTCAACCCTTGTATATTTGTATTTAAACTTGTTTATATGTTATGGATTGTATTTTTTTTTTTTTATATATTTTTCCAAAAACATACCACTTTGTCCATAGTTGGTGTGCAAGCTCTTTATTTGTAATTGGGTTCATTGTTTTGAATAAGAGACTAGAATATGAATAGGAGAGGGCATGAATAGAAAGAGAAGTGAAACAAGTGACAATAACAATACATATGAAGCCTTCCAAAGTATTTATTTTTTTAAATGGGGTCAGAGACCATTTGAAAGCTGGAAAGAGTCAGAAGAAAAAAGCAAATAATTAAAAAAAAAAAAACTATAAAAAAAGTTGTTTATAATTGGCATAACATATTAAATGTTAACTTAAATGTGAATCTCATTTAATTTATTCCTCTAATTGCCTAGTACATTGCCTATTGTAGAATATTACTCTTTTTGAAGATCTATGTAGGAATTGGAGATTGTAGCTTTACATTATATATATATATATATATATATATATATATATAAAACATATTTCAGAAATTAGAATGCTTATGCCAGTTTAAGAAAGTGGAAAAAAAAACTAAAGATTGATACAAGGACCCCTGTACAAAATTAGTAAGAGTACTGAGTGAGAGCAAACAGTGTAGAACTTGCTGCTAAGTGTTCTTTATTGGACACTATATATTTGCAAAACACATGCAAGTCAATGGTCCTTTATACTGCACCGGATTTGAAACGGATCTTTTGCCGATATGCTAACCAACAGCAGCCCGATATTGGGTTAGTCTCATAGGGCCAAACGATCATATTATAACAACCATAATAGGCTACGACGGGTTGTAGGACTATCCAATGCTGTTCCCAATAGCAGCAGAAGTCAAACCTGCCCAATCGATATGTGGCTGATTTTTGGTGAGATATCAATCAGGGAGGCCCGTTAGAAGCCCCCATACATGGGCAGATAAGCTACCAAATTGGTGTAAAGGACCAATATCGACCGCTTTAATCTGCCCATGTATGGCCACCTTAAGTGTCTCAATATTTTTTGGTCTAAATTATATAAATCTGTTTAATAAAATGTTATTTGTTTTCTTACATTTCTAAGGGAGATGGGAAGTCCGTATCTTTGGGTGCCAAAATGAGATAAATAATAATAATTGCATACCTGAGACCCTTGGGCAGTGCTTCTGTTTAGTTGGGGGATTACTGTTGATTACATATTCCTAGATCCTCTCTGTGGCTCTTTACCCGTGTCCATGTGCAGTATAGTGAAAGGCTGAACTTAGAAGTTCTAATATTCACCCCCAGTGATTAAGGAGAAGAAAAGGTGAAATCACTGGGGCGTGCCAAAAGTAAGGTAACCCCCCTCCCCAGTTGTTAGCAGAAAACTGCACAATCCAGCGTTATGGTAGAGTAAAAAAGACAGTTTTTTTGCTTAAAGTCTGGCTTTGTGCTCTACTGTGCATGCACACCCGCCGAGAAGATCATTCCATGGTACTCAATCTCAAGTACCCTAGCCGGTGCAGTTTTCTACTAAGATGAGCATTATCTGGTAATTTATCAGGTATTTTCACCTTTCCTTCTCCTTTAAAGTTGACCCGTCACCTCCCATGATTGAGATAAAAACTCCAGAAACCAAAACCACATCTATAAATTATACAAGCAAGACCTCCACTACCTCTCTAGGACTTCTTGTAGTGCCCAAACCACCACTGTATTTTTCGGAGGAGGTAAGCTCCATATTGTTCCTTCATCTTGTCTCTGATGTGCATCCTGCATTGTATAATCTTGTGGGTATACAATAAGACAGTCGACGCACATATGTCTTCCCTTGCAAATGAAGAAGCAGTAGTGATCTCGCTACAGTGACACTGCTAGTGCTAGGAGTTGCTCGACTATGATTGAAAAGGAATTCTTATAGGAAACCATTTCTTCTAAACTGCTCTTTCTGTACAGACCTTCCTTCCAGAGTTTTTTTATGGTAAGGCTGACAGGTTCATTTTAAGCCGCTCATTTTACTTTTAACAGTGTATTTGTGAGTTCTTCACCATAAAATGGTTTTTCAGTTCTAAGCAAGAATGACAGATTTCCTCTGCTCTACTTGGACAGTTCCAGCGATTTGCAATGCACCATTTACAAGGTTGAGGTAGCACAGTCATTAACCGTTTTCCTCTCAAAAACTGTTATTTGGGCAAAAATAACTATTAAACATCCATTACAATATATCTTATTATTAATATTGACATCCTATAGAAAAAAATATTAAACCGACATGCTTCTTTTGTTCTAACAGTCAGTCTTCAAGAGTTCGCCCCTTCTTGGCTGCTTTCTCTTTGGTCTGCCACTGGGTGTCATCAGTATAATGTGCTACGGAATCTGTACAGCCGACACTGAAGATGGTTCAGAAGCAATGACCAGAAAGGATGTAATAGATCAGAATGGATCCGACGAGGGCAGCGACGAGGAGGAAGAGAAGAGCAGAGAGATTACAGACATGTCCGATGAAGACCAACAAGAAAAGGATTTTATGGAAAAGAAAATAGATTAAAAAATTTTTTTTCTAAAAACATGAGATTGCTCTAGGAAATTCACAACAAACTTATTTATTTAACGGAACAATTCCAACGTAGCTTTATTTGGAAAACCCTTGCTGACTGATACACAGATATGCTCTATTTATTTTTTTGGCATGCATCTGATTTTCATTTCATCAAGGGGCAAATGTCTGCAGGTTGGGAAATAAAATCATAATAAACTGTTTTGAAACATTAAGGTAAAGAAGCCGCTTCTGTTGTACAGAATCAGGTGTCGCCTTTGGTTTGTTTATACAGGTTTATCAGGGGATTTCTTTTACTACTAAGTACCATGCAGAACTTCATGTTTTCTTTATGCCATGAAGTGATTGCCATTTAGTACCAATGGGTGGGTCATTGCCAGGATGCTTAGGGTCATGTCATAAACATGCACAGAATGTAGATGCCTAAATTAAATGTACAATGTTTTTTGTTGTTTTTTTGATGTGGCATAAATAATATATTTTTTAAACAAAAAAACATTTTGTAAAAATTAGTATTGCCAACATTTTTACAAAGTAATTTTTTATAGTTTCCACAGACTAGTTTGCTTTTGTTTGCTTTACTTTGCTTTTCTTAGATAAACTGTCTTACAATTAAAGGTCATAAAACGATTTATCCTCCATATGTAAGTTGATACCATAAGCTTTTAAGGCCTCTGTTAGTAGAACTATCTTCTGTAGTATCTCCGCATCATGCTCCCCTTCACTACGTTTGTATATGTTAGTCATCTAATTTGCTCTACGTCCGCTGGTATATGGCACCATTTTACTAATGGGGATATATTTCACTTGGATTGTAAATCAGCCAATGATAAATAATAAATAACATTTATAAAGCACCACGATTTTCCACAGTGCCTACATAATTGTTACTGCTACTTCTGTATGAAAGGAATAATCATGGAATTTGGTTGGACACCTTACATGGTTTCTAGAAACCCTTCTATTTTGCAGCTGTACTTTTAAGTACAATCACAGATATAAAATAGCAGCACTGCAGTAGACACAGGCAGCAGGTCCCTGGGGTAAATTATGAGAGAAGTCAGTGCAAGCTTCACTGAAACCACAGTGATCACCATGGCAACAAAAATGTATGCGTTTTTTATTTTTTTGAGCCAGTATTTTCCCTTTTTATTTGCTTTACTGGCTATTGCACATATGTATACAGACCAGTATTGTTACTGTTGTGTGTACACTGAGTAGATGAACACCACACTGCTAATCTGTGGCCACCGAGGGACCTCTTTACATGCCACCATACAAGCCAACATTTATTGAAGGGGTGGTTCACCTTTAAGTTAACACTCGGGCAGATTTACTAAATTCGTGTGAATGATTCGAAATTCGATCGAATTTTCAAAAAGATTTGAATTTTTGAATAGTTTCTGTGGCCACTTTGACCATCAAATTTTAAAAATTCGATTGAATAGTATGATTCTAATAGATCGAATAAAAATCTATTCGATCGTCAAAGTTCTTGCCCTTTAAAAAAAAATTTGAATCCCTCGTTCACCAGATTAAACCTACCGAATTGCTGTATAAATTTATGGGAAGCTCCCATAGGGTTATTCCAGCTTTTTTTTCGATTTGAACAATTTTACCGTTCGATTGAATTTTTCCTATTCGATGGTCGAATTTGAGGGTTAATTAATCCTCAAATTTGATTAATAGTAAATCTGCCCCTTAGTATGGTATCTAATGTCCTATTCCGATCTACTTAAAAAAAAACTTGTATATAGTTTTTTGAATTATACTACCTCTTTCCAGGTTTTAAAAGGTGGCCTACAATTTGATTGTTACATTTTATGCAGCCCTTCTCCTATTGATATTCCCATCTGTCATTCAAACCACTGCCTGGTTGATAAGGTAGAAAAGACCCTAGCAACCAGATTGTAGCTGCTGAACAAAAAGCTAAATAACGGACTAAATGAAGAGCAATTGCAGATTGCCTCCAAATAACAGTCTACATCCTACTAAAAGTTAAAGGGTTTGTTTGCCTTTAAGATATTCTGGCCTATGTTAGATGAAGCAATCCCTAAGTCAACCAAAGGTACATTGACAATTGTTACTGTCAAGCTGTAAGTGCATGCTCTCCTATCCTAATGTTGGACTTGGTATAGAAAGTGCAATTTCATTCTCACTAGGTCCAGCTTCACCTGATCTTGGCAAAACAGCAAATAGCATCATCTTTAAAAAATACTCATGTCTATTAAGCCATAGTCCTGCTTCTTCTGTTATCCATTACATATTCTATAAATTAAGGTCCTGTGTACAATATACAATCGCAAGCAACTCATTAAGGAGCTCTTTAAGACATTTCCCTCCTGACAAGTTTGACAGGTGATTAACATCACCAGCCCAGTTCTGACTCCTAGAAGTTAGGGGTCTGGGGTCCTGGGGATGGCAAAGCATAGCAATAAAGGTCACTATGCCTTTATTCTTTACATATTCTCTTTTTGCAGAGAATTTAAAAAAAATCCTTGACCTAAATACCACTAAAATTGTAATATATATTTATTTTTTATATATAATTATGTCATGGATGTTTAGTCACTATTACAAATTGTAGGTTAATATTCTAAATATATTGTAAAAAATGCCATTACTCCATATTCTTGTATTTGCAGGTGGATGATTGTTGTTAACACATTTACAAAATATATATTTTAATGTGAGAGTCCTATGACTTGCAAAGCATCTCCTACTGTTAGATCAATGGCACAAGGGACAATGCAAAGCCAAATACAGGTATAGGATCTCTTATCTGGAAACACGCTATCCAGAAAGTTCCGTATTACGGAATGAACATCTCCCATAGACTCCATTATAATGAAATAATTCAATTTTGTTAAAAAAGATTCGCTGTTTTAATAAAACCGTGCTTTATACTCGATCCAACTAATACAGTATCCTTATTGGAAGCAAAACCAGCCTATTGGTTTTATTTAATGTTTACATGATTTTCTATTAGACTTAAGGTATGAAGATCCAAATTACGGGAAGATCTATTATCTGGAAAAACCCCAGGTCCCGAGCATTCTGGATAATAGGTTCCATACCTGTACTTACTTTCCAGGCAACTATCACTTGCAGGAATTTCATTCAACATTGGCAAGATAATGGGGTTGGTGCCATGTTCTGGGCAATGTGCATGTGAATCACTGCCATACCTTGCCAGCTCTAGTTATGGGATAATATTGGTTGTTTTGGCATTGGATTTTTTGGGGCAACTTAAAATCATAAATCACTTAATGTGCCATTGCCCTTATAAATGAAACCAGATTGCTCATTAAAAGAAAAAACTAGGTAAAATTATTTTTACTTTTTGTAAAGTAAGCGTCTGCTGTTTGAGGTTACTAATATTCTTTGTAGTTGAATGATGACTGAACATTATGATTTGTCTTTGCATTTTCCATCAGGCCTTTTTGTTTTCAAATATTCCATATGTTTATTTTAGGGTGTTTTTTAATGGTGTCTTGGTTTTAGAAATCTTATCCTTCTCTGTATTGGGAAGGTTTAAGTGAACTAAGCAAGGCATGCATTTGGTTATGCTTTGCATGCCCCCATTTTTCCATAACACAAAAAACATTTGTTCTTGCATTTCTCATTTTGCTCTAGTCTTTTTTGTTTTGTTGCACTATTATTTAAAAAATATTAGATTTTTTTTGTAAGCTCTCATCCTACTGTATTTTGTTTTAATGTTTTGTTCTGATTGTGTTAGAACTTGTGAAATACTGTAAGGCTTTTGTATTGTATTAAAATGAATAATAATAAAGAAGGCTTCATTTTGCATATGGAGCAAGAAGTCCGTGCAACTGTCGGGACAGGTCTCAAACCAACTGGATTACTTGGAAAGGTACCACACCAAGTTTTTAAATTGTTTTTATTATTTAAGTAATATACATTAGAAGTGAAAAGTAGAATACATTTTAAGATACATATGGAATCTTTGTGTAAGAGTAAGTGATCATCAGAGAGCACACATGAGATCCTATATAATACACATTTAATATAAAATAAAATGAACCAAAACAGTGTACAGGTTTAATTACTGACAGTGTTTGCTGGGAATAAGCACAGTTTAGTATCCCCCTGTGAGAAGGAAGCTTCTTATTAATCTAGTCTATAAAATGATTTTCACCTTTTAAAATGAAAAGGGGGAGCGGGGTCAGCACAGAGAGGCATAAAGGAAGCCTGTACATTACACTTGACAATAAGCAGTCATAACATATTTGCATGTTGAATTGACGTGCCAATCAAAATGTAACTTGCATGGCTCATCAGTTTTAAACTGGACTCAAAAGTATTTTCTTTAAAGGTATCATATCTGCATATCATCTATTAATTCTGGAGGGGATTTTAGCTTATCTTCATTTCCATTTTTGAACTTATGCAAAATATTTCACAGTGTACTAATAAAGGCTGCTTCATCCATAAATGGCATTCTAGTGCATCATTTTTTTAAGGTGAGCCGACATCAATTTGCTTCACACATACAGATTGTAGTAATGCTATCTATATATATATATATATATATATATATACACACGTTTATATTTTCAGTATCTGTTGGCAAATATGTGGGGAGTCGGCTGGAATTTGGGTTATTTTACAATGTAAATTTTTTTTTTTTTTTAATTATGGCTTTCTAGCTCACAACCCTGAGTGATATTTTCTTGGAGATGCAACATGTTATGTCTGTGTATAGGAAAAAAAGAGGTGGGTCAGGAAAGGGGTGTGTACAGAAAAAGGTGTGGGCTTTGGCAAGTACGGGTCTCCCGAACTAGACCTGCCCTTCTAAATTAATCTTTGCATTCTTAGGGGAATTTCTTGTAGTATACATTGCGAAAAACTGTGCACCCCTGATGATGTTAACGGACCTTATCCTGACAAATTAAGGGGTATTCATATGTATGTGTTAAAGAGGACCTGTCACCCTAAGGAATAATTACAAATTATTTTGTATAATGTTAGTTGAGCAAAATAAAGCTTTGGCTTCGGGAGGAGCCCTCAGCTGGACTTAAATGAGAGGTGCAGGGCAACATTTCTGGCCAGCAGAGTCTTTAGGACCGAGGGTCACAGTACAGAACAGGAAGGCAAAATCTTAGTCAGAACAGGCCGGGTCGAGGCAGGCGGATATCAGTTGAAATCAGGGGGGCAGAGGTCAAAACTGGGTAATCAGAAGGAATACAGCAGGAACAAAGTCTGATATCAGGCAGGGTCAGGTTAAAGAAGGGAGAGTAGTCAAAGCCAGGCAGGGGGCACAACGACAAATCAGAATCAACATGAGATCAGGGCAAGCTCAAAAGCACCAGGTACAAAAATATATCACGGGCAATCAGAAAACTACAAAGTTCCCTTTAAATATTTGAATTTTGGCGCCATGTGCCTTTAAAAAGAGGAATAGGTAGCCGACAAAAGGAAAGGAGCAGCTTGGCGGGCGTCCCCACCGCACCACTGGACCACCAGGGTAAGGAGATTTTATTACACTTACACTGCATTTATTATTTAAATTTTGTTTCCATCAGTCTCAAAATTACACTATTACATAACTCAGGCAGGAGCCATTTTGTGGACACTTATTAAGACAAGTTGTGCATCACCCCAAAATCTTGTGTAAGTGCCTGAATGAGGGACCTAATGCCCATAGACATTGCCTTACACAATTAAAGAGTGTAAGAGGAGAAAAGGGGAATGTGGGGAGAGCAGTGACATCTAGGTAAGTGCTGAATAGAAAGTGATTGACTGGCCCACCTCTATTCCTTGGTGGGGAATGTAATGTTTGATTGACAGCTCAGATATTTAAACACCTTGATTTCAGGTATGGTTGCTTTAATTAAAAAAACAATGTGGGTTCCATGTTTAATTTGCAAATTACTTTTGTTATACAGCTTTTTATGTGTAGGTGACAGGTCCACTTTAATGGTGTGGTACTCGGACCAAAACCCATGAGGCTTGCAGGTTTACCTGTGAGGCAGGCAGGTTTGGAAATCAAACCATTAGGAACCAGGAACTGACCATCAGGTAGTACAGTTTTTGCAAAATTCATTGTAAAAGTGCTGAGTAAGCATTGTTCATTATTTTTGTAAGGTTTACTTACATACTAAGCATTGTTCCTTATTTTTGTAAGGTTTACTTACTTTTTAAGTGACCATGAAGTAGTCAGGGTAAGCTTTTAACATTCAAACTACATTCTCTGGTATAGTATATTGGAACACCACATGTGCCTATTGCCCTTAACATCATCAGCAGGCAGTTTTGGACTTTTATCTGGTGTGTAGTAATGTTACTGATAAATTTGTTCTATTATCTATCAAGATATATCCATTAGCTATCCAACATCTATCTACCATCATCTTTCCGTCGATTATATATCATTTATCATCATCTACATATCAATCCAACATCTATCTAACCATCATCTACCTATCCAACATCTATCCACCCATTATCTAGCTATCATCTACGTGTCAAACATCTATCTATTATCTGTCTATCCATCATCTGTCCATTATAACATTATCTATCTCAGTATGCACTGTCTACATTTTAATGTCACTTCATATAAATCTTATCTTTGCTTTTAGAATAAAAGTAACAAAAAGAAATGTTTAACATATTATGTGGATAGTAGACAACCAAGTTTAAGTGCTACTGAAAATGTATTTTGTCCCTTCCTTTTTAAAGGGAAATATGTCAAGATTGCAATTAGAGCACAGAGAGCTTGTTACAATAAATGAGCAAGCTGACATTTCCTTACAATTTTTCACATAACATAGTCAGCTCTGTACACTTTAAAGCATTTAATTACTCTACATAATGCTGCAAGAATCCTGCTTTGTTAGTGAAGTGGCTAACAGCATCACCTGTTGAGTTGAAGCACATTATACGTATCGTTCTGAGTGCTGTGGGGTTTTTTTTTGTTTATTACAAAAATTATTTATTTAGAAAGGGAACAAATACAAATTGGCAAATGCATACAAAATTATGCCTCAAGAATTATGGCTTTTCTGTATAATTAAGAACTGTTAGTTTTATATTGTAATGTACAATAGATATATGGACTTCTGCCTGAAAACCCAGCATGAAACACTGGAAAGACAATAGATTTTCATTATAGTTTAAGGGCTTACAAGCATAAGATGATTGCGTTGACAAAATTTTTTTTGTTTGTGCAGGAAATTAAAGCATTCAGGTGATATTTAATTCATAAGCTTCATTTATTTTTTTGGCATTAGTGTTTCAACAATCAAAACCTTGGATGATATGTTATGGTCATTTTACAGCGGAACAAAATGAAAAACATTTTGAGTTTTCTTAGAATGAAAAATGTGTGTGTATATATATATATATATATATATATATATATATATATATATATATATATATATATATATATATACTGTGTGTGTGTATGTATATATATATAAATTAAATATATATATATATACTTTTTTGTAGATTATAAAACTCAAGGGCTAACAGATGTATGGGGTTTTGCAGATAAGAGCTATTTCCATAATTTGGATCTCCATGCGTTAAGTCTGCTAAAACATTATTTAAACACTATAGGCTGGTTTTACTTCCAATAACGATTATTTACAGTGTATATATATCATAGTTGGGATCAAGCACAATGTTCAGGTTTTTTATTATATAGAAAAAGGAAACATTTAAAAATTTAGAATTATTTGATTATAATGGGGTCTAGCCATTCCATACCTTTATTGGAAATCCCTCTAGAATCCTAGGTGCAAATTTACTAAAGTGCGAAAATGCGCTTCGCCAGCGCTACGCAAATTCACTAAGATGCTACCGTTAGTTCGCCAGGCAAAGCTCATTTATGCTAGCGATGCCTAATTTGCACACGGCATGAGCTTAAGCGTATACTAGAGGTGTACTTGCAAATTGACGTCCCGCTGGCAAATTAGTGCTAGCATTAGACTCTTCATGCTTTAGTGAATTTGCCCCCAAATGTTCTATGTTGTAAATTCTCCATTAGTGGTGGGCGAATTTATTCGCCTGGGGCAATTTCCCGCAATTTGCCGCAGGCGAATAAATTTGCAAAACACCAGTAAAATTATGCCTGGCGGCAAGGCGCCGGGTCCAAAACAAGACGCAGCATTGTTTTGAGAATTTTTTTCTGTTTTGAGAATTTCTGGAGAAAAATTTGGCGAAGCTTGGCATGTTATACATATTCTAAAGTGCACTACAAGGCACAGAAGGGGTCAGCTCTGACATTGTGTGGGTCCAATTATTATATATCCCTTAATTAGCTAGTTTGTTCAAAGCAGACACTGGGAACATCAGCTTGCGTAACACCTTTTGGCGAACAAGGGAAAACAACTAGAGATTGTGTGTTTATAGCACCCACATTTAAATTAGAGGGATAATGACACTAAGGGACCAATTTATTAAGTGGTGACTTTTTCTGATCAGGCTTTTTGACACCACAAATATGAAAATGTTGCAGAAAAAAAGTGCAACAAAACTGCGACAATCCCAAATACACAAATACTCCAGCTCAAACCTGTCGTAAACATGTAGTAGTCACGAAGGGGGTTGCCCCAGAAACGTTACATCTGACGAGTAAAATTGCAGGCGTTCGCCACGCTTGAATTGGCCTTCTGAGTCCTGGTGTCTACATTGTTCCTGTATTTTGGAGAATGGCTGATCTCTCTAGCGTCTAGCCAGTGACCAGGCCGACCTGTTGGAGAGGCAGTGTGAAAGTGGGTAATTGTGTGTTGCAGTAACATCTTTTGGCAAACAAGCCAAACAACTAGAGATTGTGTGTTTATAGCACCTACATTTAAATTAGAGGGATAATGACACTAAGGGACCAATTTAGAAAGTGAGTTTTGTCATGATTTCAAAAACCTTCAGTCTTTAATAAAATGACCCTTCAAAATATGAATGTACATTAAAATTACCTATAGGTCATGTAGATCATTTTCTCTGATAGGTATGCTTTTGTAAGTAATTGTTATTTGAAGTTCCTAAGCCTGTTTTGCCAACTTGACTGTCCCTTCTTAACCTGTCAGTTTCTAATGCTAACCAAGTCCTGCTGAACAAACATGGCAGCCCTGTCATACAGGAACATTGGGTAATGTAAAAGCATTGTACAAATACTTATATGGCAAAATTATAAATAGCATGCAAAGACAATGTTATGATAGATTTGAAAAAAGGTTTAATTTTTGGTGTCCGTATCTCTAAGTATAACGTCGAGGTGCTGGGATAGTGGGGCAGATATATTAAACATTGAACTAGAAAATTCCTGGCAAAACTCTACAGGACAAATCTCGGCTGTCTTTATACACCTAAAAAACAAGGGACACTCATTTGAAGATAGCAATGTCCACATCTTGGATAAAGATGACCGGTTTGAAAGAGGTGTGAAAGAGGCACTTTATGTTAAGGTAGAGAAACCATCCCAGAACAGAGGAAGGGGCCTTCGATACCACCTGTCTGCTACATACAATGGTGTTCTAACATCTGTACCCCGTCAGTTTCACACATCCATGGATGCAACTCTCACAAGTAACACCTGTTTTCTAGGAGGTGCATGACACATTGGTAATCCTATCATAGTAATATCAGAGAATCAACACCACTGTGAATTTCAGATGTCACTTCTCTGAAGAGTTAAAATGTGCCATTGTGATTGGATTGTTGGAAGAATCTATATGACTAGGGATGCACCAAATCCCAGATTTGGTTCAGGATTCGGCCTTTTTCAGCAGGATTCGGCTGAATCCTTCTGCCTGGCTGAACCGGATCCGAATCCTAATTTGCATATGCAAATTAGGGTCAGGGAGGTAATTGACGTGACTTTTTGGCTCAAAACATGTAAGCAAAAATAGTTTTCCCCTTCCCACCCCTAATTTGCATATGCAAATTAGGGGTTGGTTCGGCATTTTCGGGAAGGGTTCGGGGGTTCGGCCAAATCCAAAATAGTGGATTCGATGCATCCCTATATAAAACGACAACTCCCCTACACCAGTCAGTTGAACTGAAGAAGCTGCTCGGTTGAGCAGTGAAACGTCTTCATTAAAATTTCTCAGCAAGTCCAGTTGTTTTGAGTTATTGTGTTAGATATAGAAAATTCCTCATTTGGTAGTTTGATGTTTTCACCATTTAGCAAACATGAATCTTTTCAGTGTGGTGGTAGCAGCGTTCAATACTCATCACCTACTAAATCCTTTGTCCCTAGTGGCAAGTAAATGGATAAAACTAAAATGGGCCATACCTTTTGTTAAATTTAGACAGATGAAAACTGGTCCCTGTGCATTCTGCTCTTAAGAAGCTGCAATCGGAAAAGGCTACATAAAGTACTAGGTCCCATATAATAGGCACACAAAGCAAACACTTCCATGGATTTATATTTTAGAAGAGTCTAATGGGACATTAATAAAAAGATTTACTATATAGGCATGAAAAGCACCAGGGCTTTCTGACCTTTAAAAAATGTTTTCTGTAATAAAGAAACATACTCTAAATGTGGCTAATGAAACAGGTTCAACTGTAAATGTGTTATGTTACCGTGGTGCTCTAACCTCATTTAGAAGATGTTTAATGTTAGAAAAGATTCTATAAAATCAGTTGTATAACAACAGGGTCAGAAGAGCTAACTTTGGAATGTAGGAGAATGCAGATTCCTTTTTCTTTGGCATAAGAGTCAAAAAGAGATGGGCAGGAGCAGCTATAATAAGATTTTGCTTAGCTCTGAGTTAATCCGGTATTTAGTTCAAGGTATCTTGCACTGCTGTGTTCTAGAAACTACCCAAAGGACAAAGAGCAGAAGTGAAATCAAACAGCGGCAAATTAAATGTATTAATGCACATTGGAAATATTTATATTCTTAGGGGCAGAGATTTATGCAAATACAGAACTTGGATTACGGGAAAACCATTAATATCCTGTGCTGACATTCTTGTTATTTCTTCCAGCATTTCAATGATCATAATTGATCTTTATTCTCCTTTTACATTTAATTTGTGTGCTCTTTTATTTTTCTCTCCTTACTAATCTTTAACTAAATGAAAAAAAAATCAAATCAGAAATTCAAATGCCTTTAGCAGATTTATTAACACTTTCCTGACAGCCAGGAAAGTCTTTGAACAAACTGTCACATACTGTATATCAAATTATTTGGTCAATGTTTCAGTTAATTAGAATGTGTGTTGTAAGATCCATACTGTTCTGTAGGGTATTAGAGACATTTAACATCCCACTGAATCATTTGCCGCAGGAAATGAAGTACTGAGCTAAAAGTAACATTATACCTTTACTTTACTATTCTAAAGTTATTGTTGGGCCTTTGATAAAGTTCTACTGAAAAAAGAGCTTGTAAGGTTCATGCCTGCACTTAATATCCTCCAGCCAGGGACGTTCATCAGATATCGCGGGATGGGGAGCAACTACAACTTTTCTACTTCTCTGGGCCCCGCCCCCCTCCACAGAGACATCTCACCCTACTGATGGCCATGGCCCACCCCCGAAGTTAGAAAACATTGATGGCCAAGGCCCCTACATTCAAAAAACATTGTACAAGTTAAAAAAAAAACATTGGTGGCCAGGGCTAGTGATTGGCGAATTTATTCGCCAGGGGCGAATTCCCGCAATTCGCGAATCACCAGCGAAATTTCGCTTGGCTAAAATTCGCCCAAAAAACGAGCAGTGCGTCGTTTTTGACGTGACGAAAATGACGCGACGCTCGTCGGAAACGACGCAACGCGCCAAACTTGACACGACGCGCGTCAAAAGTGTCCCGCGACTCGTTTCCCGAATTTTTCGCCGATTCGCAAATTTCTCTGGAAATTCGCGAATTTTTCGGCGAATCTCGGGAGATTCGCCCATCACTAGCCAGGGCTCCTACAGCTTAAAAAAACTTTGGTGGCCAGGGGTTAAAAAACGTTGGTGTTTAGTGGAAGCGGTCATCTTCCTTCTTTGCTGACGCTGCTTCTTCGTTCTTCTCTGGAGCAGGATTCTTTGTTTTCTTTATTTTTTTTTTTTGCTTCCAAAATATATAAATGAGCTGCTGTGTATCCATGGGAGCAGTCATTAAAGCTGAATAAGCTGAATAGAGCAAAATAGGCTCCTGTTTACATAGCAGATAACAGTTATTACTTTGGAAAATAATCAGGATCAACTGTACTAAATAGCTCATTGCTCATGGCATAGAAAGGAACCTATTTTAAATAAAATACTGTAAGATAAGCATTGGCAAGAAAATGTTTACATGTAAATACTGGATAAAGACACCCACTTTACATGTAAAAAAACAATGCACATGGTAAGAAATACTACTGTTCAGTAAAAAAAGCACAGAATGATTATAATCGACTCCTAAAGTCTATTGGTTTCTATGGCTTACTCATAAGATGCAAGTGGTGGCCTCATTGCTGCAGAGTATTTGCACTTACATATGTTATGAGCAATAATAAAAACAGATTAGAAGCTGTGCTATGCCTTTTATTTGCAGTATGACAGGGTTTAAATACCTCAGAGGAATGTTACATAAGAATTTATAAATTTACATTTACTATTTCCTGAAAAAAAATACATAAATAAAAAGTGGAAAAAATAAATGAAATGGAAAATTAAATGACAAGCAGTAATGCTTTCAATTTTCGCTTTAAAAAAAAAACTGATTTAATGCATGTTCGGTTTGTTTTCACCTCTCTTTCTTTAAACAGATTTTATTAAAGCAATATTTTCAAATAACAGTGGTGCAAATAATAAAATGGCAGAATAAAGCACTGTGGGTAGGCCTGTTCTTCCTTTGCACTGTGGCAGGGGAACAATCTAAACAGTATTTAGGAAGCTCAGCCATATAGGTGAGAGGCTCTCTCTCTCTCTCTCTCTCTCTCTCTCTATCTCTCTATCTCTATCTCTCTCTCTCTCTCTCTCTCTTTAAGCTTGTTATATCATTAGTAGGGATGCACCGAATCCACTATTTTGGATTCGGCCAAACCCCCGAATCCTTCCCGAAAGATTTGGCCGAATACCGAACCGAATCCGAACCCTAATTTGCATATGCAAATTATGGGTGGGAAGGGGAAAACATTTTTTACTTCCTTGTTTTGTGCCAAAAAGTCACGTGATTTAGCTCCCTGGCCCTAATTTGCATATGCACATTAGGATTCGGATTCGGTTCGGCCAGGCAGAAGGATTCGGCCGAATCCGAATCCTGCTGATAAAGGCCGAATCCTGGCCGAATCCCGAACCGAATCCTGGATTCGGTGCATCCCTAATCATTAGCCCCACAATGTAAAACATTTATATTTACAGTAATTGTATTAATACCTATAAAAATTACTTATAGTTGAACAAGCACAATATCCAAGGCTATTGGGATCTTAAAGGGATACTGTCATGGGATTTTTTTTTTTCAAAATGCATCAGTTAATAGTGCTGCTTCAGCAGAATTCTGCATTGAA
>CM044441.1:101579170-101709116 GCA_024363595.1 Xenopus borealis
TGTTAAAGGCAATGTTTTAGAAACATTCTAATAATCAACTTTATGAAAAAAGAAACATATGACTTTATAATTGTTACAAGGGATGTTCAGACTCTAAGTGCTACTGTGTCAGAATTTGAGGATGTAAAAGGACTCACTCGTGTTTTCTCTAGTGTGTATAAGATAAACGGTATAGCGGTGGATGCCTGGCTTCACGTCAAAAGCAAATTGGTTAAACTCCCATTACCACTAGGTTACGTGAGACAATCATTGTGTTCTCATTCCCGGTGAGGAGGCCGCATGGTCATTGCAGCGAATCATGATGCACAGCACACATGACTTCAATCATTAAAACCACATCATAGCATCTGCTGCAGGGCATTTCACCGGTAAAATGTACCTTGAAGATAATGAAAACAGAGTTAAACTAATGCTGCAATTAATTTTTCGGGTAGCAGGTTAGAACCCAAGCATTCTGGTTCCTAAAGCAACACTTTACCTCCTACTATCCTACTAGTGTTACATTATAGTGTTTTGGGCAGCAAAAAACCACTGCTATTCAGTTCCTGATGCATATGTCACACAGATGCCAAGTCATTTATTAAAAGATCCTAATATAAAAAGCACAGACAAATAAAAATGTAGAACTAACCAGAAAACTAATATGAAAACCTCAAAATCCTGTGCAATTATAATCAAAAAACCCAGAAAATCTCTAAAAACTCAAATTATAGAAGAATGTTGCTATTTGATAAGGACAGCTACCCTCAACTTCTATATGACTTCTATATGACCTCAACAGCTTTTAGATGGCAAACTTTTTGTTTTAATAATTTTAAAGTTTAAAAACATATATTTTTCATGGATTATGGTAAAAGGTAGAATCCACAATTTTTAGCGCTAAAAAAATAAGATTTGTGGAAGAGGGAAAAATACAAATGTTATTAAATGGGTCCCTTCTAATGCAAAAGGATTATCTTTGACCAAAATGCCTTGAAAAACTTTTCTATTGCCTTGGAAAAAACAGGTATACAAATGATTTGGTCTTCTTTCTTTTTGTTCTATCATTGCCAGCTATTAAAATGCAAAACTATGCTAATGTTCAATTCATGCTTTATAGATTTAAAGCAACCAACATGCGTGAGTGGACTGTAAATATCCAAGCTTTTAATTATTTCCATGATAAAGACTATATTACCTCTGATTTCTTCTTATTAGAGCCTGGCATAATTATTTTATTAACACAGATTGAATGCACTATACATTTTTTAAATAAGTAAACAAATGAAATGAAAGTGACTTTTCAATCTCGGCGATAATTTAACCTGTAGCATAACAAGCAAGCCATCATTTTTGTAAATGCATAAAGGGAGATGCTGTTAATGAATACGCTTTTAACAGGCACAAAGCATATTAATTTTCAAATTGTAGTTTCTCTGTTATTTGGCATCTAAGTTTATTTATTTTTTTTTTTTTTCTAGGGCAGCAACTAAGAGCAACTAGTCATGAACAAAGCTTTCCCTTTACCAAATGCTAGTGGGCAATTTTGTGAAATGAGCCTGAGACGTTTCCACATGAATGTAGTAAATGGCATTAGATAAATTGAGGTCTGGCATGGTGCCAAGAGACCGGCGAATTGCTAATGTGGGGACACTATTCAAAAAGGAATCCAGTTCTCAGCCTCAAAACTATAGGCCAGTTAGTCTGACGTCAGTGGTAGGAAAGCTTTTCGAACGGGTCTTAAGGGATAAAATAGTTGACTTCACTGCAAATCATAATACTATGAGTTTGTGCCAGTTTTACGTGTAACTTATCTTGCCAAACAAATTGAATTGCCTTTTATGAGGAGGTGAGCAAGAACCTTGACTGGATGTAATCTACTTGAACTTTGCTAGAGCATTTGACACAGTACCACACAGAAGGTTACTGATTAAATTAAGGAATGTTGGCCTGGGACATAGTATTTGTAATTGGATAGAGAAGTGACTGAAGATAGATTACAAACAGTACTGGTAAATGGAGCATTTGATCTGATAGGACCAGAAAAAATTCGCGAAACGAAATGAGTTGCGTTTTTGACGCACGTTGCGTTGTTTTTGTCGCGTCAAAAATGACGTGCAACTCGTTTTTTTGGTGAATTTTTTTTGGCGAATTTTCGCTGGCGTTTCGCAAATTTATTCGCTAGCGGCGAATCGCGGGAATTCTCCGCAAATTCGCCTCTGCCGAATAAATTCGCCCACCACTAGACAGCAGCACAGAGCATGTGCAGTGAATCAGCAGAAAAGAAGATGGGGAACTACTGGGGCATCTTTGGAGACACAGATCTTTACTGCTAAAGGGCTGTGGTTGCCTTGCGCTGGTACAAAAGCCTAAAACATAATGTACAACATTTCTAGCTACTTCTTTAGTTGAACTTTCCTTGTCCTTTAAGGGGATGGAAGATTTAAACTATGAGGGTAGATTTCAAAGGATGGGGTAGTTTCCTCTTGACAAAAGACACTTGCGAGGTGACATGGTGAATGGGGATCGATGCATATTTTCGGATTTGCTAAATTGATATTACATAATAATAGTAAGTAATAAATGTTTACACTGCAAATACATTTTCCATTATTAGCATTGTATTGCCCCATACACCCCCATTTTATTGCATATTGCAATTTGTGTATTCATTCATTATACTGTACTTGCAGATACAAGCTGTACATCTAAAAATGCCATAAATACCAGTATTGAACCATCAAGGTACTGCCATTAAGATGTTTCATAAATAAATAAGCTCAGGCAGCAGAGAGCTTGGGCTAGTATCTACATGATCCCAGAAACATTGCCACAGACCAAGAGAACCTAACTAATGGTTGCCTATTTCCATAAATCTATTTCTCCATTTGTGAGTCTTGAAATTATCCCATGGTAGTAGGTCAACCATATCTACTGTTACATTTTTAATATACATGCTTACATCATTATTTATTTTATACAGAATGCATGTACTTTTTAGCTTCTTACTCTATAATGGATTATGTTTTTAGCACCTCTGCTTTATCTAATTTTTCTTTCGTGTAAGCACAACATCACCCTTGCTCAAGCTCAAACTACAGATGATTTTATGTTCTAATATAAATATCATGCTTAGGTACAAGAGTGAAAATGCATAAAGGCAGAACTAACTGGACCTCGTGACAAGTAATTAGCTTAGAATTTAATTATTTAAATATAAACAATGATATTGCGTAAAAGTATAATATGATGTTTATGTTTTCTTCTCCTTATATTATCCGTTGCAAAGGTAATGGAATTCAAAATTCTGTGGATGTGTTCTATGTTCAATGCACTGAATAAATAACATTTCCTTCTCTGATTAGCAATTTAATCTCACCTCCTTGGGGACTGTTTCTTTGGGGATAAGCAAGACTTTACAATATCAAATTCTTTTCATAGGTTTCCTGGCAAATTGCCTTGTTTTTGCACATTGCAGATTTCCGATGTTTATGTTTATGAGATGCTACTAAAATGGAGCAGAAATATTTATACTGCTTCAATCAATATGTAGAATTGCAAGTGTTCCACAGCTCTGCACACAAGGTGGCAAGGTGCAATTTCAGGTACAGCTCTCCCTTGCAGGTATGTACAGTATTCTAATTTTAATGTAAAGGTGTTGTTTACTACTATAATGTAGTGCAGGATTAATTTTTATTTGCAAAGCTTTATGTGCCAATGGCTATACTGGCTGTAAGAACACTCTGCTGGATAATACTGCTATGGTTGCCTTACTTGGCCAAAAATGTGATTATGGTAGCAAAAAATTTGAACACAGTGAGGTTTTGTGTTGGTTTATATGATCAAGGAACTTCTCAGTGACTATATCTTTATATTTTACAATACGGGGGTACTTAATTCACTTTATCTTGTTTCCTTTATTTGTTTATAATTCATAATTACAGTAGATCAAGGAAAGCTTTGCATCATCATAAAAGCTAATTAATGCGCCCTAAGGCAGGGACTTACCGATACACATGATATATAGTTATAGACAGTGTGGAGGAAAGGGCATGTTGGAGGGCAGTGACATCTAGGAAGTGCAAAAATATAATATAAGTGATGTTATATCATATAAGTGATTGGTGTGTTACAGACAGGTAAAGCAATATATGATTGAAGCTGAAGTTTTAAATACAGGTATAGCAGTTATAGATGTTTTAATTAAAATTAAAAATAATGTTGGTTCCTTGTTTATCACAATAGGTAATTACATCTATATGAACAACCTCACCCTCCATCACTTTGTTATCACTGCATAGGCTTGCAGAAAAGCAAAAGTCCATTATGTAGGGGGTTTATAGTACAGGTTTGGCATCCGTTATCTGGAAACCCTTTATCCAGAATGCTGTGAATTACAGAAAGACATTCTCGTTCCTTTATAATAAAACAGCACATTGTACTTGATCCAAGATATAATTAATCTTTATTGGATGCAAAACCAGCCTAATAAGTTTATTTCATGTTTACATAATTTTCTAGAAGACTAGAAATGACTAGGTAGGAATATCCAAATTGCAGACAGATCCCTTATGCGAAAAACCCTAGGTCCTAAGCATTCTGCATAACAGGTCCCACATCTTTAGATGTGCTGTGTTAATATGATTTCTGCTTCACAAGAACCAGTAAGTTTTAAACGTGGAGTAGCTTTAGTTTCTCTGTTTGATATTTTTAGCTCAATAAAAATTAGGGATGGGTGAGTTTTTTTCACCTGACTGGTGGCGAAATTTATGTTTTTGTGAGTGGTGAAAATTTTAGTTTTTGTGCTGTAAAAAACAGCAAAGACACACCCATTGACTCTAATGCAATTGGTGCATGAAAAAATACACATTCATGCCATAGTGTTGGTGGTGAAATGTTGCCATTTTGTAGTTTTCTGTGATTATGTGGATTTTTCTGCATTGTGATTTAAAAAGTATGTTAGGTTATTTAAAGTGGACCCATCAGCCAGGCACAAAAATCTGTATAATAAAAGTCCTTATAAAATTCAACATGAAATCCAATTTCAAATTTTTATTAAAGCATTCATAGCTGTTTTAAGCTCATTTAAAAATCTCAGCTGTCAATCAAATATTGTCTGCCACTCCTCTATGCCTTAGGCATAGAGGTGGGGCAAATAATTACTTTCACTTTCCATTCAGCACTTCCTGGATGCCACTACTCCCCACACATTCCCCCAGTTCTCTTAACCATTTAATTGTGTAGCCAGGACATGGGGATAGACATCCGGTCCCCCATTCTGGTGCACAAACAAGATTCTGAGATGATGCAAGGCTTGCCTTAATAACAGTGTCCACAAAATGGCTCCTGCCTGCTTGCTAGAATTATGAATTCCCAGACTGAAGAAAACAAGATTAAAATAATTTATATAATGTAATTAATGTTCATTTTGCTTGACTAATGTGATAAAATAGGATTTTTTATATTTTTTTGAGGTGACGGGTCCACTTTAAAAGATGCCTTTCATGTTTACTGAACATTGTCCTAGACTCCTTGCTAGCACTGGCTAACCATCTACATCCTGCTGGCTGCTTTCCCAGGCTATGCTGGAGATCCAGTAGTAGTCACAACTTTGCACTGTAGGAAGACAGCCATCTGGTGGGCAAGCGGCCAATAGCTCATATAACAATGCTTTTTCACGCCAAATTGAAACCAGTCTCTATATATGATTTATTGGTTCCTACACTAAGATTGGCGTTAAAAAAATACCACTTTTTTTTCTAATAATTTAAAATGGTAAAATATTAAATGACAAACCCAATATTCCTGAAAAATTAATATAATAAAAGTATTTATAATGTGTTACACAAAATAAATATTTAAATGAATCTTTTCTGCAAGGGCATGTTTCCAGCAGCATAATACAAATATGCTAAAAAGGCATATTTCAATGTTACAGTCCCAGATGGATCACTAAAACCACTGCAATGTATAGTTGCTATGTAATAAGCAAGTGTATCACACGAATTTGATAAATTTGCCCCCATGTCTTCCCTACATGTCTTCCCTACAGCATACACTGGTAAGGCAAGGCTTTATTTTAGAAGCAAGTCAATTTGCATGCATAGACTTCACTTCTTGGGGTATCTTTTTGTTTCTTGAAAAGTCAGTACAAACTTACAGTAAAACTGTAAACCTTATAAACCTTAGAGCAGTGATCCCCAACCAGTAGCTCGCGAGCAACATGTTGCTCTCCAACCCCTTGGATGTTGCTCCCAGTAGGTGCTTATTTTTTTATTAAAGGAAAACTATACCCCGAAAAATGAATTTTTGAGCAACAGAAATATTTCAGCTCTAACTGTAAAGGGAAGAAGTGTTGAAGCAAAAGACAGAACTCTCTGTAACGTTTAGTAAAATCCGCATTTTAGGGAGCAATGACCATTCGCAAGAGCAAAAAGTCGCCTGGTGATAGAGTGGGAATGAATGCTAGAGATTGCCAATGTCCCTGTGGATGTGATTTTTGGGGAATTGCCGCTAGCGACGGCCATTTCGACCTTAAGCGAATCTGCCCCGATATTAATTATTATATAAAACGACAACGTATTTCACAGCATTGTACAACAGAAGGCTAACTAACCAAACAGAAGCTAAATTTGGACCTGCTCATTAGAGATAAATACAGATAGAGTCACTTGGATTTGTAAGTTAAATGCGTCGTGACTCAGGGCTAATTGACAACACTGTGTTATCTAAAGTTATCTTAACTCATTTAATGCATTTAACCTTTTCATTAGCATACCAAAGCACCATTGTTTTCAGTGGTGAACTCTTTAATTGGATGGGATGCTGTGACACAATATTCTGTGCTAAGTGGGATAAATGAGATAAATGAGTTAAGTCACAACGCATTTAACTCACCATCCAAAGTGACTGCATCTGTATAGTCCATGGATGAACAATTGCTATATAGGCATTAATTTCACTGTCCTTGTGATTTGCCATTTTCTACAAATGCATACAGTTCTTTCTTGATGTCCAACCTCATTAGAGAGAGAGAATTTCTCACTGTTCTCACCGTAAAAACCATTTCTGCACGTGAAGATGAACCTCAATTATTTTTAGTTCAGTGGACGGCCTTGTGCACCTTTATTGATGAATACAATTCCTCTGAGCTTAGTGTATGGATTAATATACAGAGAAATGTAAGCAAATATATCACTGACGTTGCCATGTTATTTTTTAAATCTTTTGAAGGATGATACAGGCAAATCATTGGCTTAGGGGAATTGTGTGCAATCTTTTTAATATATAAAGGTATTTTCTTTTATTTGCATTTTTTCTCATGCTTTTTAGGCTAAATGCATCAAAGTGGCCAACTTCATATTAACAAGACAAGATTATTTCAGAACAGAATTTTAGAATAAATAACTAAAACTTAAAGGCCAGTAGAGACTTCAAAAAACAATTCCTGAATTATCTCTCACCTAGCTCTCACTGTACCTATGGAGGGTTAACTATAGTTAAATGGGAAAATAAATGTCTAATCATTAATCCCTGCATGAGATTTGTACCGGATATTAATGATTTGGGCAGGTGCTGCTGCTGATGCTTCTGAGCACAGCTCTGTATTGACACCCATACAAAATGAATGTTTGACTCTTCAAGCAGGTAAGCAAATTCAGCTTTGATAGATGTGCCAATTTGACCTCAGGAAAACGTTGCTGAAAGTTAGGAAAGTGTACTTAAATTATAAAATAGATCCTATTGGTGAGAATGTTTAGGGGTTGTTCACCTTTAAATATTTGTGGTTTTGTTGTTATTTAGTTTTTTATTTGCAATTTCCACAATCTGGTCACTAGGGTCCAAATTATCCTAGAAACAATGCATTGATTTGAATAAGAGACTGGAATATCCACAGGAGAGGCTCCAAAAAGAAAGATGAGTAATATAGCAATAATAATGCATTTGTAACCTTACATAGCATTAGTTTTCAGTTATCAGTAACCCCCACTTGAAAGACGAAGGCAAAGCCACCCCTTTAATAAATCAATCCCAATGTTTCATGTTTATAATTTTAATATCCCCCCCCCCCCCACAGTTTATGGGAGCCCCTGAACAGTTGTAAAATTGCAATCAGATCTTTGCATAATGGATCTTTTTTTTTTTAAATCTCTTTTTTATTGAGTTTGTTACACAAAATTAGTTTCATAATGAATCTTCATCCCTTAAGTCTATTAGAAAATAATTTAAACATTAAATAAACCCAATAAGCTGGTTTTGCCTCCAATATGGATTAATTATACTGTATCTTAGCCTGGATCAAGTACAAGGTGCTGTTTTGTTAGAGAAAAAGGAAATCATTTTTAAAAATGTGATTATTTGATAATAATGGAGTCTATGGGAGACAGCCTTTCCGTAATTAGGAGCTTTCTGGATAATGGGTTTCCAGGTAACAGATTGCATACCTGCAAGGAGTAAGAGAAATCAAGGGATAAATCTATTTATTGGATGGTAATTTCCTCATTTAGTGTTATGCCCACTTTTCTATACACTGGCTGCAAAGGTTTAATAATGAGTACAATAATTATGTGATTCTTTGTCAACTTAACAGTGGTACTCACAGATCCTAAAAATTCCTTTTTCACAAAATATAACATGATAAATCCATGTAGACCTTTGGCTATTATTATGCTAATCTGGGCACTTTTAATTAGCATCTGTTGATGAATTTACCTTGTGAAAATAATCGTGGCTATTTCCACTAATGTGAATATATGCAAATACGTGGATAAATATGAATTCCTCTGCAGAAAAAACCTTTGGTCAGCATACACTGAAAAATAAATAATGGATTCAACCAACTGTGCTTAGGGACTGGGTATGTTTTTCTTCTTAAATTGATTGATGGTGTTTACTAAAGCTTAGGGTTCTACAACACTTCCAAAAGTCACCAATCTGTCTGATTTATTATTGGAAATGCTGACTTTGCACATTGTAAAGTCCATTACTTCTCCTTTATGGTCTTCAATATGTATACTACAACTGATAACTATGCTCACATTCACATAGGATTACCCATATGGCTATGATTGCAGTAATGGTCACTAAGATAATGACAATAATATTATTATCATGATAAACATTATGAAAAGGTAGATAATCTACCAAAGCCTGTAATTGACTTCTTTGTTATTGCCCTAAACATGTTTATCTTTCTTTTGAACCATTTGCATTAAACCCAATCTTTATGTACCAGTGAACTAAACTTGCTATGCAAATCTAGTGATTGAAGCTATGCATAATGGTTAATAGGACATGCACATGTATTAATTCCTGATCTGTAGTGAAGGAGCGAATTTATTCAGCAGGTGCAAATTCGCAGTGAATTCCCGCGATTTGCCGCCGGCGAATAAATTCACGAAACGCCAGCGAAAATTCGCCTGGTGAAAATTCGCTGGTGTAAAAAGAAAATGACACGATCCGCAGCGAAAACGGGACCCGATTCGTTTTGCGAGTTTTTCTCCAATTCGCAAATTTCTAGGCGAAGCGAAACGGGATAGATTCTCCCATCACTACTGATCTGCATTGTGTATTTTATGTTAAAGACCTGTCCTTCAATTCATAATTTCTGTACACAATAAAAGCTATTTCCAGATGTTGTAGAGTGTAGATGAAATAATTTTTTCTATTGCTGTAAGAAATGGACAGTCAAAGGGACAGTGGTTGTAGACAATAAAACATGATATTTTATATGATAACAGAAACATTAGTTACAACTATTACAAAAGCTTTGTCTCATAGTTAAGAATCAAAGTACACTCTCCATTCTATTGCTCCAGCATATACATCATTAGTTTAAAGGTTTTAAACACTTTTGGCATGATGAAGGATAGCAGCATTCAATGTCCAACCATTGATTCAAAATAAATATTTTGCTCTGATTTTATTTTTGATCTCATAATAGACTTCTACAAAGCCATTCTTTACAAAATTGTAGACTAATGATAATGTTTATACCTAGCTGAGATGCAGCCATTCATATTGCTTATTCTTTCCAATGTAGACTTTAAGAAAATGATTATAGTTAAAAACCTAGAGTATTATAGAATATATGGTATGCGACTTAAGAAAGACTTTAAAGTAGAAGTGTGTGCAGAGTGTGAATAAGGCAGTTTCTATGGTGACAATCCATTTAGATTTGAGCGCTTGGCTATTAAGACATTAAAATTTGACAATACAATAACAGAGAGTTCATATGAGGAAAAATGTGAAGTATTTATATAAAAGCATTATTAAAAATACAGGTAACTTAGACAACTGCTTGACACTGATTTAGCTTGATTTAGCTTTTAAATTACATAACAATCATGAGTATTCTAATGCCTATACAAATTTAGTAGAGCTTTACAGTCTGTTTATGATTATATGTTGTCTTATGGATGCGGAGACACCTAATACACATATACACACATGCTCACAATGTAACTGGCTAAATTCACAGTAAACTTCTTTGTAAGGACTTTCTGCAAGGTGTGCAACTGAACTTGACCTTAAATACTTGATGTAAAGAATAAATGTAATATGAAAAGGATTTTAAGTTTAATAGAACCTGAAAACAAAGCTATATATATATATATATATATATATATATATATATATATATATATATATATATTCACTTAATCCTTTGTTATACCATTTAAGGGAAACCATGCTTTTGAATTTATTTTATTGAAATAGTAAGATGGAAAACAGGAAAACAAACAGGAATCAGTAGTAATAGCACCCAGGAACTAACTAATAGAACCTAACAACGGGCAATCCTACAATCCAGGATGCCCCTTTAAATACATTTAAATTTCGCGCCATTGCGCGTTGACGTAATCACGCCAGCGCGCATGGGCCTACAAAAGGCGGAAGTGCGCGCACGGCGTGCACTAGAGAACCGGCATTAGAGGGAGGAAGATGTACGCGTGGAGCGTCCCCGCCAGAGGCACGGCGGCGCTCCCGCGTGCTCGGAAAACATCCACTAGACCACCAGGGTAAACGTGAGTCCTTACATAGCTCCTTTGTGACTGGATGCTTTTCAAGTGGAGATCTGAAAGTAGAGTAAAAAGAACTTTGAAATAGTGTAAAAACAATGTAAAAAGTTGTTATAACTCCTGCTTTTTTCCCATCTTGTGCACTTTAGGGCTGGGACAGACAGGGAGATTCGGCGAGATTCTGTCGCCTGACGATTAATCGCAGGTGACAATCTCCCCGAACTGCCTTCTACCTGTCTGGCCACCTGTTAAAATGAAAAAGTGCCAGCGCTAATCCACATGCAGCGCAGCGATTTCCTGAATCACCTGAAGTTACTTCGTGAGGAAACTTCGGGCGATTCCGGAAATCGATGCGCTGCGTGCGGATTAGCGCTGGCGCTTTTTCATTTTAACTGGCGGCAGACAGGGAGAAGGCAGTTCGGGGAGATTGACGCCTGCGATTAATCGCCAGGCAACAGAATCTCCCCGATTCTCCCTGTCTGTCCCAGCCCTTAACTGGGATGGGTGCTAGCAAGATTGAAGGCCTGCACAGTCTGCCATATGTTTGCAAATTTTGTACAGGGATTTCAGAGTTCTTTCATCTGTGGTGGCTCTGAGCAAACTGCCACTTTAGAAGCTTGAGTAAAGCTGGCCATAGATGTGCAGGGTACTAGCCTATGTCAGACAAATGTTTATCCGCATCAATCTTCTGACCTGCAAATAACCATTCAGATTAATATAAAGCAGTAAATAGAACAAATGACATGATGCCCTGGTCATTAATTTACAGACAACAATAAAAGAAATGAATGTACGACAATTTTAACATGGCATGATGCCGAGAGACTGGCGAATTGCTAATGTGGTGCCGCTATTAAAATAGGGATCCCATTCTCTGCCTCAAAACTATAGGCCAGTTAGTCTGACGTCGGTAGTAGGAAAGGTTTTTGAAGGATTAATTAAGGATAGGATACTGGACTTCATAGCAAATAACAATACTATGAGTTTGTGCCAGCATGGTTTTATGCGTAATAGATTACTTTTTATGAGAAGGTAAGCAGGGACCTCGATTCTGGGATGGCAGTGGATGTGATTTACTTAGACTTTGCTAAAGCATTTAATACAGTGCCACACAGAAGGTTACTGGTTAAATTAAGGAATGTTGGCCTGGAACATAGTATTTGCACCTGGATAGAGAACTGGCTAAAAGATAGACTACAAAGAGTGTTGGTAAATGGAACATTTTCTAATTGGACCAGTGTTGTTAGTGGGGTACCACTGGGTCCCTTGCTTTTAAACTTGTTTATTAATGACCTGGATGTGGGCATTGAAAGTATGGTTTCTATTTTTGCAGATGATACTAAATTGTGCAGAGCTATAGGTTCCATGCAGCATGCTGCCACTTTGCAGAGTGATTTGTCTAAGTTGGGAAACTGGGCAGCAATCTGAAAAATGAGGTTCAATGTTGATAAATGCAAGGTTATGCGCTTTAGCAAAAATAATATAAATGCAAGTTATACATTAAATGGCAGTGTGTTGGGAGTTTCCTTAAGTGAGAAGGATCTTGGGGTTTTTATAGATAACAAGTTGTCTAATTCTGGGCAGTGTCATTCTGTAGCTACTAAAGCAAATAAAGTTCCGTCTTGCATAAAAAAGGGCATAAACTCAAGGGATGAAAACATAATTATACCTCTTTATAGATCCTTAGTAAGGCCTCATCTGGAGTATGCAGTGCAGTTTTGGACTCCAGTCCTTAGGAGGGATGTAAATGAACTGGAGAGAGTGCAGAGATGTGCAACTAAACTGGTTAGAGGGATGGAAGACTTAAATTATGAGGGTAGACTGTCCATGGTTGGGGTTGTTTTCTCTGGAAAAAAGGCGCTTGCAAGGGGACATGATTACTCTTTACAAATATATTCAAGGACATTATAGACAAATATCAGGGGACCTTTTTACCCATAAAGAGGATTAACGCACCAGAGGCCACCCCTTCAGACTAGAAGAAAAGGACTTTCATTTAAAGCAGCGTAGGTGGTTCTTCACAGTGAGGACAGTGAGGTTGTGGAATGCACTGCCGGGTGATGTTGTGATGGCTCATTCTGTTGATGCTTTTAAGAGGGGTTTGGATGATTTTTTGGACAGACATAATATCAAAGGCTATTTTGATACTAAACTCTACAGTTAGTATAGCTATGGGCATATATGGTTTGTTTTTGAAAGAGTGGAGATGTGTGTGTGTGTATGTATGCTGGGTTTTTAATTTGGAGGGGTTGAACTTGATGGACTCTGTCTTTTTTCAACCCAATTTAACTATGTAACTATGTAACATCAAGCTTACACCTTATTTGTTCACAGGCCTCCCTTGTTTGTATGTGTTTTTATGTATAGGTGTTGATATCCCTTTGCCTTAAATCATAAGATCTTTTGCATGCTCCAAGAATAATCTCTGATTTGAGGAATTCCGCCAAATCCTCAGAAACTGTAATACTATTCTTAAGATGATGAGGATATGTGCTGGAATTATGAAGTAATGCAATCACAGCCATCTCCTTTTGAAAGATTTCAACACACTATCATTACCTATATGTTAAAACACATCCAAAAAGGAAGGTATGTGAAAGAAATAGAAGATTTAAGCTTGATGATACAATTGTTATCAGTTAGGTGGTATATGAACATTCTGTGCTTGTCCATAGGGCCACGTCATATGACAAAAATATCATCTGTATATATTCTCATAATGCCACATGTGCAGAGAAATCCACCAAATAATCATTGAACACCACTTCCCTCTCCCACCAACCAAGGAAAAGTTGGCAAAAGATGGTGCACATCGTGCACCCATCTTTGTGCCCAACACCTTTAAATAAAACTGTCAAATAAAAAATAGTTATGTGTCAATACAAAATGCAAAAGCTGCAAGATAAAATCATTAAAAGGACACAATGCAGTAGGGCCCATACATAGGAAATATTTAACAGCTCATAGCTCAACTTCATGTGGGATGTTGGAATGCAATGATTCCATATCACATGACAAAAGTAGACAGTCATCATTCACTAGTAGGCTATCCACCTTACAGAGTAAATCAGTCACTTACATATAAATCCAAACTACCTGCTACCAGCCATAAAAAGTACACACATATTCGAAAAGACCCCCAATCCCTGACATAATGGGCCTCCTGGGTATTTGTGTACCTTTGGGATCAGATAAAAAGTAGGAATTATAGGTGAAGGGACAATAAGAAAATCCAGCTCCCATTTGTGAATAAGCCCATCTTTCCATGCATCATGTAACAAGCAATATATTTGATATTTATATATCAAAGTTGGGTCACCCCATAGTTTTCTGTAAATATGTCCATTTTCCATCTGTTGCTTCTTCTTCATACATCTCAGATGGCCACAGTCCCTCTTTTATCTGCCTCCCTGTAGACCATATTGTGATCTGTTTCAATTCAGGAATTGCCTTAAATTTCAAAGTATTTAAATTGTTTAATACTTTACCACGAATGGTTAACGTGTCCAAATCCTGTTTTACAACATCAAAGAATATTTTAACATGCAAAGAAGAATTCATTGGGGGAGTAAAGTTTTGTGTATTTAAATTCTTTAATACTTTAATACACAAATAATTAAAGTCTCCAAATCCTATTTTACAAGATCAAAGAATATTTTAACATGCAAAGAACATCCTGGAACAGTAGGTTTACCTACCATGTCTTTCTGCTTCTAATTACCAAACATCAGAGTTTTTTTGAACCTATTGGTTTCTATAAATATTTATGAAATTCAGAAAAATCACCTCAAAACTTTCACTTTGCAAGTTCATATCTCCTGCACAGCATTAGGTACCAAGACAAAACATCCCAAATATGAATGCCAAGGGTCCACTGAATAGTAGGATGCCCATTGTACATAGGATTACCAAAGTAATAATGAAGTTAGCATATACAACTTGTACCGTAATTCACTTCAGCTACTAAATAATCATCACATTTACTGCATTTATTGTAGGGTAAAAACACAAAGGCATATGTTAACCCACCCAAAATCATATATTTTTGAAAAGTACGCATTCAGACGAATCCAAAATGGGTAAGCATGTCTTTCTACTATAATCTACTGAGTTGCACTGCTGCATCAAATCTTCGAATTTCTAGTATCCTTTTTCTCATCTAGCATTAGGTAGCAAGAGGAAACATCCTAAATATATATACCAGGGGTCCAGTGAATAGTTTGATGCCCAATATGCACAGCATTACCAAACTATGTGGCATACAGAGGCACTCATATTACAATAGTGCATATGACTTTTCACAGCTGTCGCTCTGGCTGCTGCAATACAAGCACCTGGCATGTGTATTTTGTGCCATAGGATCTCCCTAACAGTATAGAGACCCTAGAAACCTGAATATTTTCAGAAAGTACATATTCTGACAAATCCAAAATGGGTAAATATATCTTGCTACTGCAAACTACCAAGCTGTAAAGCTGTGCAAAATGTAGTGTTTTTAACTAATTTCTGAAAATCGTCACAAAGCTTGAATTTTACCCTATGACATGCTCCACATTTCACAATGTGTCAGCATAAAACACCCTGCATATGAACGCCAGGGGTCTAATGAACACTTTCATGCCCAATATGCATATGGCATACAGAGACACCCAAATGAAAATATTGCATTTGAATATTCACAGCTGACACTCCGGCTGCTCCAATATGAGCACCCGGTGTGTGTATTATGTGTCATAAGACCCCATAACACTACAGAGACCCTAGAAACCAATACACATTCTGACAATCGAAAATGTAGAAATACACCTTTCTACTGCAAACTAGCAAACTGTAAATCTATACTGAACGTGGCAATTTTTCTGAAATTTCTGAAAATCATCACAAAGCTTATATTTTACCCCATTATATGCCCCACATTACATAGTGTATCAACATAAAACATTCTAAATATGAATGCCAGGGGTCTATTGAACAGTTTGATGCTCAATATGTATAGATTTACCTGTGTATCAAAACAAAGTAACAAAAAATGCAAAATGCTATAAAATCACTAAAAACCAATAAAACCACAAAAATAACAGTTTCTCCCCCTAATCAAGAATCAAAGTATGAATATTTTAGCTTGGACAAATAGGTTTTAAGGACAGAAACAAATCAGCAACACCTATGCAGAGCTGACAATCCAATAAAGTGGCTATAATGCACCAAAATACATAAAAAAACACTGAAAATCACTGAAATAACATGCAAAATGTATTGTGCAGTATGGTTAGCAAATAAAAAAATAAATTTTTTTTCAGGCAAAAAAAAAAGACATCATATAATGTATGTGTTAAATACCGGTATAGATATGTTGCTGTAGATCTTTATAGGTAGATGTAAATATGTATATATTTGCTCTGGATGTCATTATTGAACTAGATGGACTGTTCATATTTTAACTATGTGTATATCTATCATTCTCCAATAGATAGTTTAGTTTCCTCAAGGATACATTGTTTTGCAAGCAAGTGTAATCTAATGTTTTACTATTACATTAGAAAAGGAAATCCCCAGCTAAAAAAAAACACTTTCTTGGCCATGTTGCTTAAATCCAGTCCCTCTTGAGCTCTTGAACACCATTACATTTATGTACTCCTCTTGTCAGAGGAGTCCTCATAAATGTGAAGCAATCCAAAAATCTCACATAAAGGGGTAAATTTATCAAGGGTTGAAGTGAAAATTCTAATTCAAATTTTGAATTTTGAAATTCAAGTTTTTGTGTTTATTTTAGTGAAATTCTACTAGAGAATATTTAAAATTCCATTTGAGTTTAAAAAAAAAAATCAAAATTCATGTATCATGTACTGGACCTTTAAGAATTCTAATGCAAATATTTGCCACCTTAAACCTGCCAATTGCTGTTTAGCCTATGGGGGACATCCTGGGATCAATTTGGAGTTGTTGGAGTTGCAGCCTTCCTGAAAATTGAGGAGGAGAAAAACTGGAATCAAATTCAATTCAAATTCGATATGAGTTTGCGGGTTTGAAAAATTAGATTTTATAATAAAGTGCAGTTGTTCGAATTTTAGTCAGATTTCAAGATCATGGGGGTTTATAAGAGTTTTTCAAAACTCCTTTGAACTCGAAATTTTATCCTTGATTACTCTTCCCCAAAAAGTCAGCTTTCTCAAGATGAATGCCCATGTTGTTTATTTTATAGATTTATAATGGTACAGCCACCTTGGACATACAAGTGTGAATTTGTCCTGGATAATTTTCTTCTCCAAATAAAAGATTACACTCTTCATTCACTAAGCACTCAGATCTACAGAAATAGGTTTTCACTTAGTCTGAGTATGAGCATGGGACCTCAATTAATTTTTTTTGTCATTAATATTCATGCCGCAAATGAGCAATGTTAGTAAGAGGTTACAGACAATTGAAACTGAATATGTGTTATTTAATATGTTGTCTAATTTCTCAGGAGAGCAGCAACATGAAGTGAATTGTTTCTCTCTTTGTTAATGTAAAATTATTAATTTAAAGATGGTTTTTATTGCCTATATGCTGCATAAATTAAGATAATGGAAACACAAATGGAATAATGTCAGCCATGTGTTATGTTCATTCTCTATGCTGTATGTGGAGCTGATTGTAAGTGTTATTATTGTATGGAGAAAGACTTAGCGAGGCCAAGATTGCTCACAGGAAGAACCATGTTTAAGTTTATATTGGATATTTTTTTTATTCATGTCAAACACAATAAAATTGGACATTTTACCCATTTGTATTATGTTTTTTTCACATAAAAGCATTCATTAGGACTGAGAAGACAAGTAAACTATTGCCAAAATTCTATCACCACATTGATCTGATAAGTTAACAATAACTGTTCATCTATATGAAAGTATTGGTCATGCAAAAAGTTTTTTCACAGGGAGGGGGAAATTATAACCAAAAATTCTAATTCTAGAAAAAACTAGGGTCAGATTTACTAAATTCACATGAAAGATTTGAATTTTCGAATGCTCTTGAAGACCACTTCGACCAATGAATTTTGAAAATTTGATCGAATCGAATGATTCGAATGATTCGAATAAAAATCTATTCGAATATTTGACAGTCGAAGTACTGTACTTCCCCTTTAAATTTTTTTTGCCTGCCTAGTTCGCCAGTTTCAACCTACCGAATTCGATTGCAAAACTTTGGAGCGAATATAAAAATTCAATCGAATGGTTAAAATCGTTCGAATCAATCGATTCGAACAATTTTATCGATCGATCGAATTTTTATATTCGATCGTTCCTCCAATCCAACTGCAGTAAAAATCCTTCAAATTCAAATTTAAAGGATTTTTTTTCCCTAACTATTCCCATGGTCAAATCTGAGGGTTTTTTAACCCTCGGATTCGACCCTTAGTAAATCGGCACCTAATTGTTGTCTCTACCAAGACAAAAAGGTCTATTCATCAAAATTAAAATTTTTATAGTTTGAGGTTTTTTCAACCATAACTAAACTTACATTTTAAGAAAACAGAATGTTTATTTATTTACTGTAAAAAGTGGAATTAATGCCAATAAGAATACAAAAAACATGAAATCTTTTTTTACACCTCGTTTACAAATGAAAAAAAAACTGAAGAATTCTTAAATTTCAAAGTACTTCAAATATTTTAAAAAATTGCTAAAGACAGCTCCCATTGACCTTGGCAACTTTTAGATACTTTTTAGATGCTTTCGATTTTATTGTGATTTTTATGTTTAATAAATACATGCATTTATAGTGTTGATATTGAACTTGGCATTGCTTAGCAATTAGAGATGCTGAACTGGGGCTCTGAGACTTTTGGGAGGTACAATTACATTTTCCTCTTGAATTACCCTCAGTGAGGAAGGAAGATATGTAACCTGATCCAGGGGTTATGTAAACCCCAAAAAACAAATCTAGTTTTAACCAGAGTGGGGTTAAAACCCCCAAAACTCCACTGAGCAATGATAGTGAGGTCAGTAACCTGGTAATTATCACCAGTAGTATACATTACATATACAGAAGTGCATGCTGAAGCTAACATTTCTAAAGAGATTTTGGACATTGTCAAAAGGCATACTGTATGTAGGATATACCCTTTGAGCCATCATAAAAGAGTGTCTGTTATCAATAAAAAATAAGTATGTAATTGCACAGCAACATTCATATTTTATGCTGCATTTTCAGTGCAATGGCGATGTAACTGATAGCTTACTTGCTTGTTATTAGCAATTCAAGGCTCTGTGTAGGCCCTGCTATGTCCATCAGCAGGTAAAATGACATAAAGTCTGAATTATATTTGAAAAAAAGCTTTTTCTTGATAATTCCCAGTTTTCATGTAAAGAAACTAGCAGATAATGCAGCGCTTTACCCTAGACTAGCATTTAAATTGAGGGCTTATTTCTCCCAAGGAAGCTTTAATATGGTCAAATTGTTGAAGTTTTTGTTTCTAACAAAAGAATAGAAGCTACAACAAATTGGAAGTTACTTAAAAGCAAGTGCCAAGTGTATATTAATTAAAGGATAAGGAATAGAATAAAGCCAAGCATAGATATGCAATACTAATAGGATAGGGGATTTGTTATTTAATTTGTTTTGCTTAAAGCGTACTTAAGACTTCTGCTGAAGGAGTAGTCTTTTTAAAGTGAAGCTGGATGTCATGATGCAGGGATGCAAAAAAATTCTTTAATATTTTAATATGTTAGCAATTAAAAGTAGAAGAGGTCAGCTTACAATAAATTACACCTGCTGGATCGCTTATTGAGAATCAAAAGTCCATGTTGCTTTGACAGGTTGAAGTTTAAAGAAGGAAAGAATGGCCTAATTCCTTTAAATCCAAACACTTATAAAATCCACATGCTCTGGGGCTTAATAGTGATTAGTTCAGATGTACCTTGAATGTCTAAATAGAAATCAGTCAGTCTCAAGTTGATAAGTAAAATAGGGAAAATACGATAATGACGAGTTCTTTCTCATAACATACATTTATGTTTATACCTTACATATTTGTTCGTTGTATAGAATACCTTTTCAATTGAAAGTGGTCTGACAATTTTTACAACCATGCTAAAATCATAGTGTTTTCAGGGTAGTGCTTAAATGTCTAGATGTCTAGATTAAATGTCTAGATTAAATAACACACAAATCCCATTGTGAAGAAAATTAGCTTTTATCCTTAATAGTTATAGGGATAGGGTAGAGTTAAATAGAACTCGAAAACATATGTAGGAGTAGTGGGTGCCCGATGAGCCAACATATTTCCCATTCAAGTGAATGGCAAGAGACCCAGGGTGAGCAGCTGTAAATCTGGAGCAGGTCACATCTGGAGTGTTGACTGAAGTACGGGTATTGTCAACAGCAAGTTTTTAGATTTTCTGCATGGCAACTTCAAGTAAAGGATCTTCTCTAACAACCCAGAATATATATGTTTAAATAATAAGAACACCTAATTAATCATTGATGCAAAATATCTAATTTGAGGTCTTTTATAAAAACGTAAAGGTAAAGTTGCTGTTGTGTTAACCAGTCCAAAAGTTACAGGGTAATATTTTTGTTCTGGAAAAGGCTTGTGGATAATTGTGTTAAGTTGATTTTCTAAGTACTGTACAGTAATTGTCTAATTAAGACAGTAATCACAGAAATCCTTCAGAAAATTTAATTTAATTTTTCAAGCTGATTAAAATGAAGCTGTGGTGGAAAATACATATGCATAAACTGAAGCAAAAGCAGAAATATGGGGGGAAAGGGGGCACTCAGAGGAGACACAGACATGGTGTAATTTAATTAAGACACTCAACATAAACTAGAGCTAAGGTGTAAAGCAGAAACTGGTTGAACATAAACTAGAGCTAAGGTGGGAAGGAAATTGCTAAGCAATTGACATAGACTGGGGTAGTCTAATGTCACCACTGATGTTTATGACCTTATTCTATTTTTGACTTTATTTATGACCTTATTCTATGTTTATGTTTATTCTTTTTTATACCTTATTCTTAATGTATGACCTTATTTTATGTCCTATCTCCAAAGATTAAAAATTATGAATCCTTTTCACATTTTATCACCAGAGAAACAAATTTAAGTTGTCAGGAAATGTTCCTGTAGTTATACATTTTTTGTATTATAATAAATAATCCACATGGGAAAAACATTTCCAAATGAATAGAAACTGGAGTAGACTTTAATGTTTTTGATACACAATATGGGTTTTGACAGGAAGCAGGTGGATGCGGGGAAATATTTAACCATCAGAAAAAGTGTAAAATGTTTCTAGTTAAAAACAATGTGGTGCTTCATTTGCCCCTAAGAAATCATGATTCTCATTTGGCAGAAACCTTTCTTTACAGTCAATGCCATTAAACAGAATTGATTAAATCTCAGAACCTTACAAGTATTGTTTCAAGTTGGAAATGTAGAAAATTTCTACTAGACATATATAACTGGATATACATGAATATGAAGTATTTCTCAATAATGTTGGGGGATTTATTTGCCAAGCTGTACATTTAAGTTCAGTGATCTTTCAGTTTACAATGGGACTGAAAACAATCTTCCCGTTGGATATAATATTAATGCCACCCCCAAGCAGCCAAATACTTTGATGCATGATTATTAAGTTGTGGGAACAATTAACTACGCTAGAAAACAATATAGTGAAACAGTTTGAGGAATATTAACAAAATAACCTTATTTTTTATTAAATGTTATTTTTACAAATGTATCTAAATGTTAGTAAATAGGCCACAAGGCCAATTTAAATTTAAAATGATTTAATCATCAAGCATGTGATTAATATTAAACTGCCATCATAAATTACATTTAGATGAAGTTCCTCTCTGTAAGCATTTCCAGACGCAGCTGGCAGAATGAATCAAAGAGAGTGGTCAGTAGAAAGCAAGAGTGTAATGAACTGGTAACTGAATTATAAAAAATGTTTCCAGATAACTGTTATATTAGTAAAATTCATTGCAGAATGCTGCATGTTATATCATTCAATGTTACATGAAGTGAAACCTTTCAAATACAGCTTTGATACTGCATAGTAATAATAACAAATATAGTTTTCCTCACTATACTGGCATACATAGGTAAAGAGCAAATAAACTCATTTGCAAGAATATTAGCCATTTATCAAATGATCCAAACGAAAAAAAGCACAAAAACGGCAACCCAAAAACACCAAAAACCATGTAGTAAAGAAAGATCTTCCAGTTGTATAAGGGACATCTGCCATTGCCTTAGCTGGAGTATTTTTTTGATTCGGCATTGTCACAGTTTTGTCACAAAATAAATACTGATACTCGTGATCTGTCCCCTTTTTGTTAAGGGCAGTGCTTGGAGTGATCACAGTGGATTTTTTTTAATTGTCTGTTATAATTGTTGAACATTAAGAACATTTGAATGGCTCACAAAGAAAGGGGTTGCACCCAATCTAAAATTGCCTGAACCTTGGCTGAATCCATCTCTAAGCCCTCTGTGCAATAATGTACCACAGAAAATGAAAAGAGGATACCTCAAAAATGCATTTTTTAATCTTAACAAATATCAGATTCTGCCTTGATCTATGTAACACCTCCTGAACATGGACCCGATGTCCAGTTAAATTAAAGGAAAAAATCTGAAGATCATCTAATTACACCACTATGTAGCAACCCAGAAGATCATGTCAAATATTGTTTACAAATTCTTGGAAGATGGCTGGGTAGTTACATAAGCCAAGGGTTATTACCACATATTCAAAATGCCCTTCATGGGTCTTCCATTCGTCTCCTTCAAATTAACCCATCAGATCAAGCTTAGTTAAGATTAGATTTCCTAGAAAAGGAGTAGTGATTGTTGACTGTGATTTTATTCAGATCTCTGTAATCAATGCATGGCCTCAGGCCATCTCAGGAGAGGTGGAAGGCCTTATGATCACTCTTTCCAGATTCTCCTTAATATACTCCTCCATGACCTGGGAATCAGGAAGAGAGCGAGTAGGTATGTTCTACCTATAGGAGGAGAAAAGCAATAGCACAGTCTTAAGGCCTGTGCAGAGGGAGCCACTTGGCAGCTGCATATGAATAGTAGGAAGGTAACCCTTCTACAGATGTTTCAGCAAGAACTTGGGAATGTTTAAGATATGAAAACTCACACCCTACTCTCCACTGAAGAATCTTGTTAGTACCCTGATCCACTTGGGGATTGTATTTCTGTAACCAGGGGAGGCCTAGAATAACAGGAGTGTAAGGACTATTGATAATGAAGAAGGAAATTTATGCTAAGGGATTAGAATCCATGGACATGATAAAGTCTTTGGATTTGGAGGACACTAACCCAGAACCTAAAGAGCTTCCATCGATAGCCAATAATTTGACCGATGGGACCAGAAGTAGTGTGAGTATGCTGTGTTTCTGAGCAAAATTAGTATCTAGAATATTTCCTGCTGCCCCAGAATCTAGGACGGCAGAACTTTCTACACAACCAATAGACCTATGTTGGGCAATAATAATTAGGACCAAAAGCCATCATTTTAGTGTGCATTTCCTTTGCATTCAAATGAACAGGGAAAAGTGTGAAGTAGGATACCAGAAGGCATGAGAGTTAATCAATACTTTTTTGTATAGTATTACAACTATACAAATGCTGTAAAAACTTATGTACAACTTGGGCTTTTTATATATCCCTTTCATAATTTTGTGGAAATTATGAAAAATGCAGAGACTGCATACTTTACCTATGATTCAAATGAAGACTAATCTGTTCAAATAATAATAACATATTAAATGAACATTCTCATATCTCTGATTGCTTGGGTTAGTCATGCATGTATGGACATTTTTAATTGCAGGGCTTTGTTCTTAATGTGTAGCACTATTTCCTGTATTAGGTGTCTGGACAGCAATTTTCATTCTAATGGTTCAGTGGTATCATTTATCAGTTTTGCCATACTGAATGGATCAGTGAATGCTAGAGCACATTACAAAATTCTACCTATGTGATCTTACTGGACCTTAATAATAACATTGTTTCACTTTCTTAACGTTAAGCTTCAGCCCATGTCAATTAAAATAGAAATGTGAAAACCTCTTAGACAAGAAAACATTGATATGATATGATAATGACAGATAAACTGTACTAAACCAAAAAGGTCCATTCTTATTAGATTTTAATTAGCACATTTTTAACCATTCCTGATGATATGTAATTCAGTTACACCACAAAGTATAAAATTGTCATCATGGAATACTTTAAAATATAAAGTATGAAAATTGAAAAGCAAAACATGCATATTAAAAAGTATCACCATCTGCCAGATGATTTATATTACAGATAAATTAGTTACTGTAAATTAACAGCACATCCAGAATCTCTCATGTTTTTACAGTGTACCAAATGCAATTGTAAAATGTGTACTCCAGGGCCAATTCAATTTTAGCATAGCTGCTAGTTTCTTTCCTAATTATCTAAAGATTTCACATGGCCATTTACTTGGATTCACTTATTATAAAAAGACATTCTAATTATTCTATTTGTACACACTAGGATAATATGTTTTTTTGTCTTTTGACTTGTTTACTGACCATTTTTGTTAGACAGTATGTTGTATGCTAGATTTTAACCTTCTTTATCTGAGTTATCTTAATGCAGGGAATGGTATATATTTTCAAAAGGTATTTTAATTCAGGAAGCAAACATTTTGGGGGTCAGGATTTTTTCCTCACTGCCTCCATGTTTTGGGTTAAAGCTTAGCACTTTGTTCCTATCTAACATCCGCTGTCCAGCAATCAAATCTAAACATAGAATTACACAGTACCCTTGTCATGTGATTATAATTATAAATTCCTATTAAGCAGTTACAGAAAAATCTTTCATCTGAGAAGTTGAAACAATCTGAAGTCAGCATCAATCAATGTAGGAAAGAAGCCCAAAGAATAACAAGGTAAAGGACTTTATAAAAGCTAAGGTTCCAAGCATGAAGAAGTCACTGCTAGAGTTGAGGGATGCTGTAGATTGGGGGTCCCCAACCACTGGGCCATGGACCAGTGGTGGGCCACAGGCTGTGCCGAATTGGGATGCCTCTGGTCCCAGCTGCTTTCTATAATAGCTGCAAAAACAATAAAACAAGCCCTACTTACCTGTAATCCCAGCTCCCTGATGCACCATTGCCATGTGCAAATCCCAGGAAGCTTTCTACTGATCACAATAAGAACCAAAATACTGTTTGGACAGTTTTTTGGTAAACCTGAAATGCACCCATGCATCTACATCCACCCCACCCCTGGTCCCTGCCCTCTAAAGAGATGCTGACACCAGAACTTAAACCTTCTTTTTTACATCTATCATAACATTGTCTTTGTGTGTTATTTATAATTTTGCTATAACAATGCTTTCAAATTACCCATCAAATTCCCTAACTGGTTGATTATACTCCAAAGATGAAAAAAGATTGGATCCAAAAATCTCAAACCTGTTGAGGTCATGTATAGGTCAATGGGAGATGTCCCTTTTACAAGATATTGTGATCTGCACTAGCATTAATTTAAAAATCCTTGGTATCCCGAAAAAAATCGAGCAATTCAGGAGTCAAATCCGAAAAATGTGTACAGTTTGATTTTTTGCTCGGATTCACAACCCAAATTATTTGTTAAATAACATGAAATTGTGGATGGTAGTTTAGTTGAGCTTGGTATAATAACAATATGAGAAACATTTCAGTTTTAGTAAATAACCCCCTTAGTGTACTGCCAGGGGAGGCCTATCAGCACCCAAGGGAGGTATTCGGGACCAAGGAGGAAGCTAAGGGTTAAAGGCCAGAACAAAGGTACAGGCAAGGATCAGGAAATACTCTTAGTCAAAGTCCAGTCAAAAGTTCAATAGGCAGGCAGAAAAAATACAATAACAAGTCCAGGCAGGGGTCAGAAAACCAGGGAACAATACTATAACACCCAGGAATAAAATAGCAAAGGGGTTCTATAATTGGGCGCCATCCTGGGAGCCTTTAAATATTTGAATTTGGTGCCAAAACGGCGCAGTGACGTCATCGTGTCAGTCGTGATGCAATGACGTCATCGCCCCGTGCTCAGATCTCCTCTGTCCATCTGTGCACAAAATTGCGGTCAGGCATGTGCTCACACACACATATGCGCACAGTAGGAGTGGAGTGGGAATGGATTTGGTTGGCTGACTAGGTTGCCTACGGCTCCCTGCCATTGTTTGGATTTGTTATATCTTATTTTCCCTCCCCTCTGCTTGTACCTGTCTTTATTCAACAGCAATTGTATTAGTTGCAGCTGCAGGCAATTGTCTAATTACCCAGCTGTATAAGAATGGCTCCAAATCCTGCTCAATGATGATTGTTAAACTCTGTTTGCATTCTTGCTCCTTTCTGTATTCCTAGTTTCTTGTGCTTTTGCAAAGTTTTTGTTATTTCCCTTGAATTTCTGGTATGACTCTTGGCCTGATATTTGTACTCAGTCTCCATTGCCACCTGCCTAGACCTCCTGCCTGCCCCATGTTGTTGATTGCTGCCTGCCTCGACTACTGGCCTGGTATAAGGACTTATCCCTATATTGTAGTTTGGATGGTGTATGCTGTTTGTTCATTTTCTTTTCATCATTAAATCAGCTTGCTTCACGCTAAGAAGGCTTCCAATTTTTATCAACCGTGTTATATAGCTCAGAGGCTCCTACCTGTCAGTCTTCTGTAGCTGCACCTGACATTACCTTTGTGAAAACATATACTTAAACTCGGTTCAAAGAATGACATGCTCAGTCTTCTTTATACTGCTACTAATATGCGGAAAATCGGATGAATAGGAAAGTTGAATAAACCTTTTCTGATAATATTATAAGTTTAGCCAGTTTATCCATGATCAAAGCATGGCATTTGTCATTATGAGGTACTTCTTGTTTGAAAACTTTATTTAAAGGTCACGTCATTTCTCCCTTTTAATGGCATTCCTTACTCAACAAAGCAAAGACAAGTATTACTGTGTTTACATCAGTGTACTGACATTAGTAAAGTAAATAAATATTCTTAAAGGATTTACCAATGATGATTTTCCATCATTTTAGAGTTGTGCTCTGTAAAAAAATAGGAAGACTGTGTATCAACTGTCATAGAATAACCACAGAGAAGTGTACAAAAGGTGTGTTTTGCCTTTATTTTCACTGCTGTTGGAGTTGGGACAAAAGAGAAAATGGTTTCTCTGTTTAAAAGATTTTGCTGGATGGCCATGGAAGCTATAATGTTCAGTAATGAAGGTTTTGGGAAGGCTACCAGTCTACTCCCTGAGGGGCTGGGGTTGCTGCCTACCACTGCAAGGAGCAGAGGGAGTAGTGGCCAGGTGATAGAGATTGAGTCTAAAGTGATTGAGGTGCTGCATAAAGGTAAACCAGGCCTGAAGCTGGTGAGCTAATATCCCAGAAGGGTAGAGTCAGCAGGGCCTGAAGAAGCCTGAATATTCCAGAATGTGGAAACCCCAATACATCTTGAATGCGTGCTGTTAAAATTCTAATGAGCTGTGTTCCTATATGCCAATGACTTTATGTATGAAGAGTTTTCTTGAATAAACCTGTGTTTTTTGAAGATGATGTGTCCTTCTCCTTAAACTCCTTATCCTCTTGCCTACCATAGCTAATTTCCCCCAAAAATACATGTACAGGCAGCCAGCTTGTCACACAACATATAAAAGATTTGTGCAAAACATTAATCTCCTCCAGATAGACAGATATCGGTGGATCGTTTTGTTCCTATAAAAAAAGGATCAACATAGAACACCACTTTAGAATAGAGGAACAGAACATTAATTTGAAGCAACATAGGCACTTCTTCACTGTGAAGACATCATGGAATTCCCTTCTGGATTATGTTGTGATGGCTGATTCTTTTAATGCTTTTAAGAGGGGCTTGGATGTTTTAATGAACAAGCATAATATTATAGGCTATGTTGATACAGGTATGGGACCTGTCATACAGAATGCTCGGGACCTGGGGGTTTCCAGATAATGGACCTTTCAGTAATTTGGATCTTCAAGTGTACTAGAAAATCATGAAAACATTAAATAAACCCAATAGGCTGCTTTTGCTTCCAATAAGGATTAATTATATCTTAGTTGGGATCAAGTTCAAGCTACTGTTTTATTATTACAGAGAAAAACAAAATCCTTTTTAAAAATATGTATTATTTGGATAAAATGGTGTCTAGGGGAGACAGCCTTTCCATAATTTGGAGTTTTCTGGATAACTGTTTTCCACACAAGCAATCCCTTACCTGTACTAAAATATACAATTAGTATAGTTATTGAAATTATGTAAGTGTATGGAGGGGTTGGTGGGAGAACGTGTATGTATGTTCCTTGGGGATCATTCGGAGGGGTTAAACTTGATGAACTTTTCAACCCAACTTAATTATGTAGCTATGTAACTTTACATTTCTTGGAATCAAGATGGCCATTTATTAAAGGTCAAATGTAAGTGTAGAAGAGCTTTTTTAAACCATGAATAAACTCTATTTCTCTAAAATCACCCCCGAAAAAATATCGCAATTTTATATTATCACATTAGTCAAGCAAAATGAACTTTAATTACGCTATATACATTATTTGAATCATGTTTCCTTCAGTCTGGGAATTCATAATTAAAGCAAGCAGGCAGGAGCCATTTTGTGGACACTGTTATTAAGGCAAGCCTTGCATCATCTCAAAATCTTGTTTGTGCACCAGAATGGGGGACCTGATGTCCATCCCCATGTTCTTGTTACACAATTAAACAGTGAGGAGAATGAGGGAGTGTGTGGAAAGCCGTGACATTTAGGAAATGCTGCATGGAAAGTGAAAGTAATTGTCTGCCACGCCTCTATGCCTAAGGTATAGAGGAAGGGCAAACAATAGTGATGGGCGAATCTCCCGCGATTCGCTTCGCCTAGAGATTCACGAATTTCTAGAGGAATTCGCGAATCGGCGAAAAATTCGCGAAACGAGTCGCGGGACGATTTTGTTGCGCGTCGCGTCAACTTTGTCGCACGTCACGTCAACTTTGTCTAAAAGCCTGAATAATAGCTAAAAAAATTATCCAATAGGATTAGCAAAGCTTCCACTGACTTTTATGGGACCTGGACTGCTTTTACATGGAGAAGTTATAAACTGCAGTTTTTCGTAGTCTTTAAATTTAATAAATCTTAAATTTTTTTTTTTAAATCTTTTTGGAGAAAAAACTATATGTGAAAAAAAAATCCAAATGTTGTATTTGTAAATATGCCCATAGGAAAGTTTTCACTACCCATGTTAAGATTCTGATTGGTGGGAATCCTTCAGATCGAAGTTTTGAAAATCTGCTTTCATATTTTATTGTTTTAAAAAGTCTTGGTGGTTGAATTCAGGGGTTCACTGAAATCACGTCAATGTTGTTACAACAATACAATTATGTGTGTAATTTTTTGCCAGTTTTGCGAATAAAGTTGTGAGTGATATAATGCGTTTTATTAATTTTTGCCAAAGCGAAACAGGCTTGTCACAATCTCCACAGACAGCCCTGTTTTAAAGGTATTCATTGTTAAAACAAATGTTTGTGGTCTATATCTTTTAAAGGGGTGGTTCACCTTTAAGGTAACTTTTATTATATTATACAACGGCCAATTCTAAGCAACTTTTCAATTGGTTTTCATTATTTATTGTTTTACGGTTATTTGTCTTTTTGTTCTGGTCCTTTGCAGCTTTCAAATGGGCTTTGCCGTCCCCTTGTAAAAAAACAAATGCTCTGTAAGGCTACATATGTATTGTTATTTCTACTTTTTATTGCTGATCCTTCTATTCAGACTTTCTCCTATTCATATTCTAGTCTCGTATTAAATTAATAAACACTTTGGGGCTCATTTACAAACTTCTCACAGGGCAGATTTTTTTTTTGCAATGCGAATGTCTATAAGAGTTTTTTAAATATATCAGAAATCGCAAATTGCAAATGTTTATGTTCACATTCTGCATTTGAATTACGTCACAGCTTTGGTGGGGGAGAAAAAATTCACAAAACAGTTGCTGTCAACACTATTTTCACACACAACAACCTCGCACAGTGGGCGCACTCACGCAAACACTCGTCTCATTTGTGAGCAATTTTTATCTCTATGCGAATTTGCAAAAAACCGAAAGGCAGGTAGAGGAATGCAACATATTAGTGTTCAGGAAAAAGCATGGGCAATTCAATGATTTTCGGATAAATATGTGCTGCATGAACTTTAATAAAAATCTTGGTAACAAGGTCCAGCAAGCAACTTACACATTCCAGGTCATTTCAAAACAGATTTACAATGCTTGACAATGACAGATGCAAGACTGCTGTGTGCCTGCAGATGTCCACTTATTCACTGTGTGAGTAGATGTTTATGATTGCATCAGTATCCCATTAATGAAAGGTAATACATGATTGCTGTGATTCTGATTTGTACTGTGCAATTGCAAGATACACTGCTATGATGATCTTATGATTTGTGGCAAGTGTAGCAGAGTCATTTGAGCAGATGCACAATGGGCGTGACATTCAACATCACATCTAGTATATTTGGGGATACTGTCCATTTAAACCACAATCCTCTGTTTACTTGGTTTGTTTCAGCACTGCTAATCCTTTCCAATTTTATACATGACTTTGTTGTTATCTATTTATATAATCACACACTGTGGGGCTGGAATATAATTTTTTTCTTTTACACACTGGAGTGAAAATAATTGTCCAAATCCATTGTCCCTGCACGATATTTGCATTTGAGCAAGGGTTTCTAAAGGAAATAGAGCTCAGTTTTGCTAACCCCACCTCCATAGGGCACAGGAATGTGTGACAGCCTAAAGCAATCACACTCATTATGACTGGTATCAGCACTGATAAATGCATCAGTTCATTAAAAACTTGCTGCTAGTTGCTACTGCAACTGCTGTTTCTAACCCTCCGGAAAGTTTGTATTATCTGTGAAATAGATTAAACTGCCTACAATCCTTCTGGACTTCTCCAGTTTCATCTATAATAATTATACCTCTATGTATTGTATATGACACTTATTTGTAGATATGTTGTAAAGTCTACAAATGTTGGTCTTATGCTTGTACAGGGACAGCATACACTTTTATTGAATGCTACCAACACTGGTTATTAATAATTTTACCACATGACAACCTCACCACCTTTCCAATTGGTCCCTCACTTACTTGTGATCAGCGGGAGTGCTAAATTTTACTGCTTGTGAGGGGGACTACCATACAACAGACCCTGCAGCTAAGCCCCTGGGCCCCTCTGCTGTATGGTAGGTATGTCATTGTTTCTAGGGGAAATTGTTTTAATTCTTCCTTACTCTCCAACTGCATTCCACAGCTCTCGCAATCTGGGACGCTTGGGGCAGGATGTTACATAAAATATAATCTTTATTGAATCCATTAAAACATTTTGCTTCTACTTTCATGCGTCTGTGTCCAGGACTACTAGAGACGTGGAATGCAGTTGGATCGTTTGGTGACACCCACAAGCTACATGTTTGGGGCTTACACACAGACCACTGACTCTAACCAGTGATTGAATTTTGAGCATTTGCACAAGTACAGTATATGAATGTATTCAGATTCAGAATTAATGTTCTAGTGATGGACACTACCCTGTACCGGAGAGTTTGGGCATTACACGCTACTTATACACAGTAAATCCGGTAAGTGCAACTTTAAACAGGGCACTTGCGATCGTATCTTTTAATGCACTATTAAAGCTTTATTCCTTACAGTCTGAATTCAACGTGTACTTACATGCCTTCTATCAAGATCTGTAAATGTGAGTAAGACCAACACGTTCACATTTGCAAAGTAATAATTGGGCTTATTACACTATATAGTGTTCTTTTTTATTTAGGAGACGGGACAAATCTATAATAAATTACTGGCAAGCGCACCACCCAAGCCATTATATGGATAGATGCTATCACATTCTTCCATTATGTAACCAAGGAGGACTCACATGAACAAATAACAATGTTCCAATCACTTCCAAAGGGGCTTTTTATTTGTATCTTTTGGTTTTGCAGCCGAAAAAAGATCTATGAATCATCTCCCTGATAACCATGATGTTTTTTTGCTTTGCACTTGGCATACTGACATAAGTGGGACTGTGTGCGTCTTTATTGTTATTATTATTATTATTATTACAACTATTTAACTATCTACATTTACATCTTTGTTACTTCACTTGAATTGGCGGGGCTAACTTAACAGGATTCCCCATGCAACATTGACAATATAGACAAAATTAAGCATTTAAAATCCATTTAAAGGGCATATAAAGGCAAAAAAATAAAATCCCATTTTTACTTTCTTTAATGAAAAATAAATCTATCTCCAATATACTTTAATTAAAGAATTTGTAACATTTTTATAAGAAACCTGACTGTCTGCTGACTGTCCACTTCATTAACTGCTGTGGATAGGACTTGTCCCTAACTGCTGTGCAGGGAAACAATCATACTTATGAACAGCAGGGGGAGCCCCGATCCTTACTTCCCAGCCTTTCAGAACTCCAGCAGTTTTGTTTCCCTGTAGAGCAGTTGGCGACTGTGTAGAGATTTGTATTGGATTTTATTATTGCCTTTATATCCACTTTAATATTTCCAACTCCAGTTGCAGGGACAAAGATCATGGAGCCAGATTGAAACAGATAAACTGTGATTCTATTTGGAGGATTATCTTACTGCAGCCACTGGTTCTACAGAATTGGAGAAAGTTTGTATTAAACTATACAAAAACAATAAATTAGATTACATGAAAACATGACTGCATATTCTGATTTTTGCTGTATCGACTTCCGGCAGATATTATTTGACTTGTGCTGTTTTGATAATTGATAATGATTCCTAAGCTTAGCCCAGACCACACTGAGCATGTGCACAGTCTTGGTCTTGCAAAGATGTTTAATAAACTTACAAGATAACAGCCCCCTGCGGCCAACTTTGAAAACATAAATCATTTGTTTGATTAGGCTTGTGGTGCAATAAGGTCATGTTTATGTTTAGTACACAAAATACAGCATTTCTAGCCTTATTCTATTTTAGACTTTATAATAACAGGTCCTCAGGATCACAGGCACAAAAACGTTAACATGTGCAATGTAATGTGTAGGCTGTAGTGGCTAAAGTTCACTGTCACTAAACTAAACTCTGTAGCAATGGAAATGCAACAGAAGAGAGCCATCAACCCAGCTGAACACCTGTCTTACAAAGTGTAAGACCAAATCACCAAATCAAACCCTGCAGCTGTAGTTGGAAACATTAAAGGTGATGTTAAGTAAAAAAATTACATCACAAGCGCATGCTATTGGCAGAGCGGCAGCACGGCAGGGGGCATTGTGCAAGCAATTGTGGAGAAACGACTGTTCGCCAGAACAAAAAGTCACCTGGTGATAGAGTCTGAATGAACGCTAGTGACGGTCTCCTACTCTAGTGAATTGGCACCTCTGTCTGTTAGTGAATTGGCGATGTCCTTGCAGATGCCAATGCTGGCGAATTGTCGCTAGCATTAGCCACTTTGCCCTATAGTGAATCTGCCCCATTGGGTATGGCTGCAAAACTCAAAGCAAAGTGCTTATATATTATTTGCAGACATATCAGTAGGCAAAAAAGAACTTGAAAATCTGCCAATATTAAAATAGGGACCATTATGTATATTATTTGTGAGTTTGAGGCACAATTGGCCAGGCATAATATCATGCCATCCCTTTGAAACCTGATTTTTTTTATCTTTTTTATCCATGTCAAAACAATAGGAGACATGTACATCAGCAAGTACAATAAGCAAAGTGCAATTTTTGAGTGTATTCACCTTTTTTTCCCACAGTGCAGCTTTTTTTTCCAGAATTTCAGCATGATTGTGGTTGCAAGGGGGCAACGCAATCAGCTCAATTGTGCTGCACCACCCACAATCACCCGATTTGCAAAAATTACTGCAACTGGCCGCATGTCTGGCATCATTACCAGTTTTCACCGTGTGCAAGACACCTATGCCAGATTCTTTAGGTGCAAGTGCGCTGTTAATGCTGGGCATAAAGGGAACCCTGGAACTACTGCCTGGTCTGGAGGTCACAGTAGCTTATTTGCATGAATAGGAGCAGCAGCTCAATTTAGCGCAGAAGGAAGAAAGGACTGAGTAGAGAGAAATGCAACTATACAGAAGTACAAAGAGCGCATTTTGACACAAGTACTGTACCTTTAATAAAAGTGGTTTTAGGCACAACTGATAGTGGGAAATTGCAGGGGCTGCAATTGCACACGCAGACATACACAATCTATCATTGACAAATAGCCTTTGGGATTGTTTTGAGCCCAACGTCTGAATTTTATATTTAATGCCTATGATTAAAATTTAGGAACTGTTTTTTATTCAGTTGTGTCTACTAAAGTGAATCTACTTACACAGAAAGAAGTAATAGGTCATCTGTTAATATTTTGTTGTGGAAATTTTTATTGCAAATGTCAGCAAAGATGATCACTGTCCCTAGCAAATGAGCCAACCCGAGAACTTAAATAATCAATAACGCATATCGCTATGTGTTGGTATGAATAATGACCAAATACCTCCCAAATGACATTTATTGATTTTAGAATACAGGAGGGCAAGGTGTTAGCCTCTTTATGGTGATCAGATGAATGTCTTCCAAGTACATGAGACAATATCAAATAATTTTAAATCGTAATGGAAAAAATGTAAGATGCAGGAAACACATTTAACGATGTGTGATTCTTATTTTTAAGGTTAATTTGCTCTGAATATCAAAGTTGTTTTCAAAAACTTAAAACATAGTAAAAAATATAATGAAGACTGAGAGCATAAAGTGTAAAAGAAATATTTAATTATTAATTACAAAAACTTAAGAATTAGTTTACAAATAACAGTTACATAAATAAGCAATAACCAGTCCAGTAAAAGAGTTTTCCAGAATTCGCATAGAGATTAACTAATTTTCTAAAATCCTATTTGAGATAATTTGCAGATTGATCAAATGTGTATGTCAAGTTGACTTTGATTTAGGGAATCTCATCATTGGCTGCAGTTCACCAGAAATAAAGACTTTTTCCAATTACTTTCTATTTTTTATGTGAAAAGTGTAAAGTTTAATTTTTCACCTGCTAAAGCAGCTCTGGGAGGGGGGTCCCCAACCCTGTAAACTGTTAAAAATTGAAACATTTAGTTAATTAATTTCTTATCTTTGGCCCTGCCAATCAGAATCTCTGAATTTAATAACAGGCAGTTGTTAGATTTGATACAATACTCCAGAGATGCTGCTGAGAAATGTATCAATTAGTTTAGCGTGAATCTGAATTACTGAGCTGACTGACATTAAACTTTAAACTTAAATTTTGGAAAAACTGTAAAAAATGGAAGGTAATTGAAAAATGTTATTTCTCTGGAACAATCTGAAAACCATTGAACTGAAAAAAAGTGTTTGGAAGGTGAACAACCCCTTTAAACAAGGTATTTTATGACTTTGGGACAACAGACTTCCTTGTATGGCATCAATAATTTGACATTCTCATGTACAATATATAATCTGACTACCTGGACAAAAAATGGATAGGACTGACATAATGCATGCTGTACTTCTTGTTTGCGATTTGACTCCAAACTCCTATAAATTCTTATATCAAATGCAAACTGATTCTGAACTAGTAAGCTTTTTAACACCTTTGACTCATGTAATCATTAAAGAAACTGATGGTACGTAGCTCCAGGGATTCTCTGCATCAATAGGTGCAGCATCTCCCAATTCAGAACAGAAGTCAGTGAGTGTAACTGAGTGCCAGTTTGCTGCCATTGCTCCAATTGAAACAACTCACTCTGCAAAGTAGTAGCATCCTGCAGGGAACACATGCTTTTGCACAATTTAGTATCATTTGCAAACAGTTGCTGACAATTCCCACTTCCAGCTCCTTTGCAAATGTAAAATCAAATGACCAAGGAAATTTACAGAGCCCTGAGCTACTCCATAAACAACACTGGTCCACTTTTTGTAATGTATCCTTCAGCCAGTTCTCTGTCCAAGTTACAAATATGTTCCAGGCCAATATTGCTTAAATAACCAGCAAGCTTCTGTGTGATACTCACACTTGGTGGGATTATTTCTAAAATTCAAATTTATCTCATTGTCCCAATATAAAAAGTTTGACCAAACGCCCATTCCAGATTTTACCTTATTAATTAATTAATTAATTAATTAATTAATTAATTAATTTAATTAAATTGAATCGGTATAAAAACCCAAATCGTACAATTTTCAGGCCTCTTCTTCTGAAAAGTTCGATTTTTTTTTTAGAACTTTTGCCTGAAAATCTGGAAAAAGACAGGTTTTCAGGCTAAACCCAGCGCAGACCATAATAACTTCAAATTGGTAAACTATAACAAACAAGGGAAAATTGTGCTCACCACTAATTTTTATAAACATTAAGTGGAGGTGCAATGAGTTTGTGACCACAAAATTCACATAGACAAAGAGATCCTCTGCACTCATCCCATTATCAATATATTAAGGACACTGAAACATTTTGTGCCTTAAGCTACTAAAAATGCCTTGCCCTTTAAACAAAACAGGGATTGTTTGTCCAAATATTGCAATATAATTAAGCTGGCCAACTACGTCAAATTGGGATAGGTGCCTCTCTTATTGGCTTATACAGGACTTTGGCAGGTCTGAGATTTTCTGATTTGGGCTTTTTGCAGTATCAGGTTATAATAGACCTCAAGTGCAGCTGTGGTTATGCAAATTAGTTAGTTAGTAGTAGTAGATCTGCAAAAAATGCCTTTAATTAAAGTTAATTGCATCCAAAGCTGCTTTTTTCCACTTCCTCATAAACTCAGCAGTGCTGTCTTTGTCCCACCTCTTGTTACAAATATTGATCAAGTGCATGAATGCACTGATGCAGAAAAACACTTGAGCTATCACTACTAAAAGTGGCAGTAGCTCCAGGGTACCCAAAATGGCCTGCAATAACTGACACAGAATAATTGCGCCTAAAGAAGTCATCTTGATTTCAAGCACTGGAAATGATGCTACCCAGAGATTTTTAATTGCATCTGAATCTTGTCAAAGTACAAGAACACAAATTTCGATACATATGCTATCCCACTCACTGATGCAGTGATTCTGGAATTATGGGGGAAACACTGCATGTTGATAAAAAAATCATGGCGATTGCATCCAGTATTGCACTTTGCATACTGCATGTGCTATAAGTAAATGAACTGAAATCTATTCCAGTATTTATTCCTTCTTACCAGCCAAAAAAATAATTCATACCCCAATGTCATACGAAAATGCCTATTGTTTTCCGGCTGATAACAGGATCCCTTTTTTTAGAAAATGGCACTATGCTGAAAATTCTGCAATCTCTTAGCATCATGCCAGATATTCCGCAAATAAAGTGTTTTGGCAATTGCAGTGGTTAATCGCAGAGTTAATCTCTTTCAGTACCCTGGTTTACATACCATCAGGTCCTGGACCTTCATTTACTATGACTTGTTCTAGCCTCTTGAATTATATTATTGCAGTTGGAGCTATTACAATCAGTTAGGGTTATAAATGGTTTTATAACTAAAATAAAAATTTAATTATATGAAAAATAGTTCAGAAACTATTTTTCTTGCTCTTTTGAACCAATTAACCTCCCTCTGATACTAAGGGCCCCACCGCTACTCGCTTAATTGTTCTACTATTTACATATTTAAAAAATAATATGGCATATGTTTTTGTGATAGCAGACCACAGATGTTTGATTTTAAACTGTGAAATTGCACCTGCTGATTGGTTGCTATAGGTGCTAAGAACTATAGTAGACTTTGTTTCTATTATTACATAAAACCACTGGAGGCCACTTTTTACATAGACAGAAATATAGAGAAAACATCCAGTGAAAGAGCAATTCAGCAGTGTCAAGCATGAATTCAATTTGCATAATAGTATAAATATTTCACACCATGAAATAATGACCCAAATACATTGCTTAATTTATCTTATTTTTATTTTCATTGTATTGTTTTAAATCCTGGCAATAAATCTCTTTGTAATAAATATAAAGCTGCCCTACCTTAGCATATCTGTTATAAAAATAAAATCTATATGATATATGTTAATCAAACCACACATGCCATTGAAAATACATTTAATATATTCATACATTATTGCAGCAGTGTATATATATTTTCTATATATTCTGAGTGTCCAGACTAGAATAATGGTGCTGCTTTTGAGTTTGTGTCAATATTTAAAATATTTAACGGTATTGAGTTTGTAAATCCAAGTCATTTTTAAGCATTTTTTAATTATCTGCCACCCTTCGTTGGCACACGATTCACTACCACTACATAAATTCACAAAAATGTGACATTGCATCTCTGTGGCAAAGTTTTGTTAGCATTAATTTGTCAGTGCAAGCATTTCATAGCCAACTTTCACTTGCATGAATTTCTGCATAGTGAAACTTCGTTAGTAATCTTAAATGAGAACCAACACCATAATTTAAAATAACCCTCCCCCCGTAGACCCTGTCCCCCCCCAGCCTCTTTGTTACCCTGGGCAAATGCCTCTAACTTTTTACTCGCCCCTCTCTGTGGATTCAGGCGTCTGAGCTTACGGCAGCCATCTTCTTTGGTAATCTTCATGTCTTCTGTTGGCTCTTCTGTGATTCCCTTGAGTTCTGGAGCATGTGCAGTTGTCCTTGACTGATAATTTGCTCCAACTGAAGAGTACTGAAGAAGAAGAAGACACCTGAATCTGCTGTGAGGGTTGAGTAGAAAGTTAGGGGCATTTGCCCGAGGAAGCAAGTAGACTGGCGGGGAGCGTGGAGGGTCATATAGACGTCTTTATTAGAGATGTTTGTGCAAATGCTTGAAGTGGCCACTTATTATTACAAATGTCCAAGGAAGCAAATAAAGACAATAGAGATCCTCTAATGCCCTAGACATGAGCCCACCCTAAAACAAATGTGGCATGCCCCTCAAATGGTTGGAAAAAAAGTTAACTCAAAAATCTTTAATCTGTAATAGTAGACTTTTGAAGCCAATCCTACTTTAAAATATGAAGAAACACCAGCATTTTTAGAACATTTATGACTTTCTGGCATACAGGATATGATATCACTGAAATTAGATGCAAAAGGATGCAGCTTCATCTTATCAGTTTGCCAGGTCTGAGGTGGTGAAGGAAACTCTGGAGAAAGAGGCAATGTTCTATAAAATTCCCACTTTAGTGAATTTGCGTAGCAATGATCATTCGCCTGAACTAAAATAATAGTAGACTTTTGAAGTCAATTCTACTTTAAAATATGAAGAAACGCCAGCATTTTTAGAACTTTTATGACTTTCTGGCATACAGGATATGATGTCACTGAAATTAGATGGAAAAGGATGCAGCTTCATCTTATCAGTTTGCCAGGTCTGAGGTGGTGAAGGAAACTCTGGAGAAAGAGGCAATGTTCTATAAAATTCCCACTTTAGTGAATTTGCGTAGCAATGATCGTTCGCCTGAACTAAAATTTCCCTGGAAATAGGGTCTCTTTCACAAGCTAATTGTCCAATACACCTGTTAGTAAATTGGTGATGTCCCTTCCAATTGGATTTCTGGCGAATTTTCACCCTTTAGAAAATCTGCTCCAAATGTTGCTAAGCCAGAAAGAAGTCACTAACCCTTCTCAATGGCAGCTTTTGAACTAGAACTATTTTTGAAACTGATGGTAAAGTAAGCTTATACTACAAAAAAATGCTTAACGAGGAAGTTTATGCTGAAGAACTGAATTTAATAAGCAGCCCTGTGTGGCTTAAAAAGTTGTTGTCCTTGACTTATATAAAAGCTTGTTTGTGAAGTTTGGTAGTTGCCCAAACCTACATCAATACTCCTGTATTTAGCCATATATTAAGGAGCCCGCCCATTTATTAAACCTCAATTCTGGTCGAAGTTTTTAGGGGACAAAAAAAAAACTCAAATCGAGATTTATCATACCATAAAGCTGCTAAAAATCTGAATCCAAAAATACTCCATCTCAAACCTGTCAAGGTCATGTAGAAGTCACTGGTCGAAGCTGTTTCTCGACATTGTGATCTGCGCTTCATAATCCAAAAAAAAACAGGGTTTTCGGCCGATAATCTGAAAAGGTTGAATTTTCTCAGCGAAAATGCAATAAAATTGAGTTGTCAATTGTGCAGTTTGAATTGACACTCAATTGTTGCTCCAATTTTTACAAGAAAATTAAATTAATATGAGTCTTAGTAAATGTGCCCTTAAATTTAAGACATTGTGGCTATTTAATTTGCTGTAAGTGAATTGCTTATTACTTTCAAGTGAAATTAATTTGTTTAAAGGATGTTGATACTAAAGAATATAGCTTGAGAGTCATGTGTGAATTGAAATGATGCATTCCCTAAAAGAAGGTTGTTGATATTGAAGAATATACTGTAGCTTGATAGTGTTCTGTGTGAATTGAATGTTTTGACAAAAAAGTCTCTTAAAGCAAATTTGGAGTGCTGCCCAAATATGCTTCAATTACCCTGTCTTAAGCCATACAGGAAAAAATAAGGCATTGAGTGTTTTCATTTGCTGCAAGTCATCATACTTATAATCATGGTAAATACATTCACTAAAAGAAGGTTGTTGATATTGAAGAATATAGCTTAATAAAGAGCCCTGTGTGAATTGAAATGTTGCTGTTGCCCTTTACTTCAATAAAGTCTCTTAAAGCAAAGTTGAAGTGCTGCCAAAATATGCTTAAACTACCCCGTATTAAGCCATACAGGAAAAAATAAGGCATAGTGACTATTTAATTTACTGCAAGCCGTCATACTAATAATCACAGTAAATTCATTCTCTAAAAGAAGCTTGTTGATATTGAAAAATATAGTTGGTAAAGAGCACTATGTGACGTCAAACATTGCTGTTGCCTTTTACTTCAGTAAAGGCTTTTTAAGCAAAGTTGGAATGCCACCCAAACCTTAATTCTCCTGTCCTAAGCCAAATGAGTCAGGAAAGACTGAAGGCATAGTGACCATTTAATCTTCTGTGAGTCTTCTACTTATTATAATGTTATGGTAAATTACTAAGTAACTTGCTGGTGCTATATAAAGAAATGCTCATACAGATAATAAAGTGAGATGAAGTCAAATCTCTTTTAGAAAGGGTTGTGATAATGTATCCAGAAAGTTGAGTCCTTAGAATAAGTACATAGACATGAACTAAAGGGGCTGTACAACTTTAAAATTAGAATTTAGAATTACATATGATACAGACTGGGATATTCTGAGAACATATAACTGGTATAGCTTTTTGTTCAGCTGTTTCAGTAACATATAGTTGCTATGGTCCAATTTAGAGGCAATGGTTTGATTGACAGGCTGGAAGATGACCATGATATGATCTAAACCAAAGGATGCATAATGCACGATATCAATAATCATTAAAGTGTAGTCTCACAGAGCAATGTTTTTTAAGATGCTGAGGTCAGTGATCCCTAACAACCAGATAGCATTTTAAATTTCAAGCTTAAAAGTCAGACAAAGAAGGCAATTACTTAAAAAAGTTATTTTTTCTTTATTTGCCTAAACTTAATGGTTTCCTACTCACACAAAACATAATGTAGTATGATTGACCGTATCCAGTTAGGTCTTTAGTTGAATGATTGATTGAAAGTATTTTCTGTATGGCTTTGGAAACGGGAGAACAAAACTGATGTCCGAGTCTAAATTTAAACTTTTACTAAAATCGTACAATTCCCATACAATCCCTGGTGTAGTTATCTAATACATTTGTTGGTAAGATGAAACAGATCCAGACTTTTATATTTCAGGCATGGTTTTGGTCAAAGCTTAGATGACAGGAAAACTAAGAATGATGCTTTTCGAGACACAAATGTGTGGATATACAATATAATACATACATTATGGAATTGTAGCCTAGACTAGAGAGTAGTCAACTTCCCTATACTCTTGATATCTTTTTCATTTGTTGCTTAGATATAAATAGCATTAAAACTATTTCATCCTTTAATGACATTTTATTGGCAACTACAGTACTGTATATAGTTAATAATGCAGTCTTTAATTTTGCATTGCTGATTGAATAAATTATTTACCCTGACAGTAGAATGTGCAATATATCTCCATCACAGCTGTATAGGAAACCCTGGAGCTATAAACGCAGATCTGAATGACCAGCAGCCAGATAGAGGGATGTGATTTCAGGGGAAGAAGCAAGAAGCAGTTCACTTTCTTATCTTCTGAGCAGGCAGAAACATGAGGCAAAACTCTCTCTGTAATAGAATGTTATTAGCTGCAGTATATACACATTAATTCCTCAGTAAATAGTTGGCTTTGGGAGTAGAATTATTTGGGCAGTTACATGTTAGTCTCTTGCTGTTTATGTGCTGTTTTACAGCAGTTAATCTCACTGTAGTCATTCAGGCAGCATAGAGCCTGGGCCCAAAAGGAACCCTCTGTATTATACAGAAATCCAACCTGTGACGTATACAGAGAGAGCTGTGGGGCACAGTCAGAAATAGGTTCAAAGTCTGAATACATTGACTTTCCTGTTCTGTGCTTTATTTAATGTGTATTGCACAGCATTTCTATAGATACAGTTACTTGATTCAGCAGCCCGTTGTTGGAGTCTGAACTAATGGGCTTTATTGAGTCACAGATGGCATCTATACTGTATATACATGATTAACCCATGCAGAGCCTGCAGACTAACCATATATTTATTTGGACTGATTGGGTCCTCAGTTATAGAAGGGAAGCAGTTTCCTTTTCCTTTCTGGAAGTACTGTGCTGGCAGTTCAGTGATTGACCAATACATGTCATTGTTCTATTTTATAAAAAGGGAAGATCCCATGTGCTCAGTCTCTTTTGGACTGCAAACTTGCTGAAGAAAATGCTGTGGTGATTAGGGATGGCGCAAACTGTTCACCGGCGAACTTGTTGCACCCTTTAAACAACTTTAAAATCATTTTTCTGGCCATAAATGTCTTTTTTAGCTTTTAAAGTTCGCCTTCCCATTGAAGTCTATGGGGTTCGCGACGTTCGCGAACCGTTCGCGCGTTTGTTGCAAGTTCGCGAACGCGCCCGCGAACTTTTTTTGCCGCGGTTCGCGCCATCACTAGTGGTGATCCATAGGTCCTGGAACAAAAGAAGGTTCCAGAATAAGTGCAAGGGCAGTTCTGTTATAGTCAGTCTAGGAGTAAAAAACAAGATCAGGAGTTATTTAGAGAGCAGCCAGAGGCTCTGAAGAGGAGACCAGGAAGGATAGTACCCTGCAGTGAAAAGGCCTCCAGATTAGGGACTCAAGTGGTAAGGCTCAGGGATAGAGAGATCCTTGGAGTATGGGACCCCTGTGAGATTCACCTTCAGTGGGGATTATGGGCCTACCCCAGGGAGGGGTATTACAGACCAGTCTGTCCTGACCCTTGGTAGAAGCACACCAAATCCTAGTGTACCTGCTCTCCCATATAACTGGTTCTACACAGCATGGAAGGACTGCTATGGATGCAGCACAGTATGGAATTCTGGCTTAGCAAGCTCCTATTTATTTGATAAAATGTGGATAAATGATGTGGCCATGTAACCCCATTTTTGTCTCCTGGTGTTTCATTCAGGTATGGTGTAGCAATGGTGTTCAGTGGGATGGCTGGTGATGAAGGGTCAACTGAGGAGTTCCCTTATCATGTTATTTTCATTACTGTGTGGATGAATGGCCACCACAGCTGAGTTCCCTACTGATTCACAGGAGTTTGCTCCATGGTCTACTACAAACAACCCTCCTACTGCATCTCCCACATCCTTTCTTTCTATAACAGAACAGTAGATCTAGGTCCTAGGTATAAAATATGTACTAAACAAGCTGTTTCCATAAGCAGCACTTTATAAAGTTTTTATCCTGCAAGTCGTAGTTTGATTCTAATCAAAAGATGTAAACATATGACCAGCAGTTGTGACAGTATATTGTGGATGCAAATGCATCACTATGACACCATAAAATATCAACCCCAGTCTGCCAGTAAGATCACTGCAAAGATGCCAAAAAAAGCTTGTTGTGGTTGTCGAGAGTTACTGTAGGTTGTACAATTGAGTATCCCCGTTCCAAATAAGAAACAGGAAAGGACTAGAGTCCTGGAGGTACCTCACCCACATTAGGGATCCAGAAGAGAGGGAACTAGGGTAGATAGGACCTATTTCTTCATGTAATGTGAACTCTGGTGCTGAATGATTAAAGTTTGCAGCGTCCCTGACTTAAGGAGGAGGCAGGGAAGGTAGGAAACTGGTGGGACTTAGTGGCTTGACCTAGGACTCCCTACGGTTTAAGATATATTGGGAAGATTGTGCTGATGACCAGTAAAGAAATGGTCAATTAAAAGTTGTGTGGAACCTTCGTTTATTGCTTCTAAGTGCCAGATTTATCAAAGGTTGAATTGAAAATTAAAATTTTGTAATTACAATTTTGAGTTTATTTTAGTTGAATTAGACTAGGGAATAATCCAAATTTGATTTGAGTTTTTAAAAAAAAAAAAAAATTAGAATCTAGAAATTTAACGTGCTGTCCATTTAAGAATTTTTAATTTGACTATTCGAGTCATTTTGGTGGACTTTTGAAAATCAAAGTATTTTTTTTGAAAAAACTTGAAATCAATCCGATAGAGTCGAGTTTGTGGGTCGATCCAATTCACCCGAATTTAAAAAACAAGATTTTTTAAATAAATTTCGATTGGAATTTGGAAGTTTTAAGAAACCCCCATAAACTCAAAATCTGCCCTGAAGTGTTTATTACCTAGTATATAATACAGAAAATTAAGACTAATAATAAATGAATTGATGTATTTGTATATAAAATTCAGCTTGTTACCAGCTAATATAGATTCATCTAGCATTTATAGCACCACCATATGTACAGTAATGTTGTTCATTGCAATTAGCATTTTATCATCTTTTTTAAGGCAAAAAATTAGTTTTTATTCATATCAGAATTTTTTTTTTTTTACTATTTTAATGCATTTTTCTGACCTTCAAATTAAAACCAGTTATAGCCAAGGATCAACTTCACTGTGAATTGTTTTCATGCCCTTTTAAATGATTGGCTCAAACAGAAATCTCAATGAATGTATGATGAATTATCCTGACTTATTACTTCCACGTAATAGGTTATCATTTCTTCAATTATTCTGTCTCAAAATGGAATTCAAAGTAGTTATGTTATCATATTATTCAGAAATGAAAAAGAAATATTAAATGAAGTCTAGCACTCTCCTGCAGGTCCTTGCTATACTTTTGCAGCTTGAATTTAAAAACCAGTTACTAAAGGCAAAGATTTAACATTTTTAACAGTAATGTTTTAATAATAAAGTAGTAAATACAAAAGAATGTAATTTGGGACATTACAGTTTTAACTACATAACTATCAGAAATATTAGAGTTAGGATGAGCTTTATCAAATTCTTCTTAATGTTTGCATATTCAATTTTGATAAAAATGCATTGCAGTAATTTTTGCAGAATATGGATCTAATTAAGTCTCAAACTGAATCCTGGATTCAGTGCATTTCCATGCCAACAATTATATTCCCATTGGTTTAACTATATTTCAGCAGGTTTGAGGTTCCAAATGTTTTAGTCTAAACAAAACAATTGATACATGTAAAACATTTCGTTATGTGACAGAAAAGCTATTATTTTGCGGAGAACTAAAATATATCTAAAATTGTTATCCAAAATGCATTGCTTCTTTTACCAAAACTCACCATTTGGAGTTATGTAAAGCTCCCTGCTATTATATTCTGGAGTAATGAATTGTTTTGGAATGTTTTTGTAATTGAATCCCAACTAAATACCAAAGTCTTCCCATAAGAGTAGGAGCAACAGAAGAACAAACATTATATTATTACCCTTGGAAATGAAATGTTGGAGATGCAGGTGTCAGCTTACTTTAGTCATTAAGGTCATTAAGGTCAAGATATACATTTAAATCCCACCAATTAACTTCTCATCTCCATTCCCCTAGGTAAAAGAAATTACACAGTGTTACCTCCCTTGCACCCTTGGGGGTCAACATTTTATTTTAGCTCATATTAATGTTACATTGTATTAGCAATACAGCCATAGTCACAAGAATATCTAAAGGCAACAAAATGTATTCATCCCAAATCTTGATCTAACTATCATCCAATGTGCTTCTAGGAGTATCTAATAAAGCAATTGAGCTTTTTCTCAAATATGCCCAAAATTGATCTTCAGTCTGGGTTTCATAGCCCCACAGTATGGGAACTACTGTTCTAATATTAAAATATTCACTATGTACATCCCATTCTAGGATCCTCTGTATTTTGAAGGAACACATTGTTGATTTTTACTGACTTGTCTAGTATTCCCTATTGTAGTAATGTAATAAGAATCGTTTACCATTCCATTTTACCCATTGCTAAATATAAGACTCCCACATGTTACAGGAGTCTAAAACAAAACAAGAAGGAATAACTGGATTTAAGATAGCTCAATTAGAATCTAAGTTTGGTCAAAAACATAAAATCTTATCCAAAAATTCCCTTTTCTCACTAACGACTATATGCTTTCAATTCAAATTATCCACTTTACTACAAAGGTATTACGAAACCTGTCCTGAGCAGATAAAGATAATCAAATAAATAATGGCCTAAAAAAGACTTGTATAAAACGACATCTCAGAAATATCGGATAATTCGGACCACAATACAAATAGAATCAACAGATGCTTTTATAACTAAATGGACCTCAGTACTTCTGCAGACAAACACCTCTCAAATACTCCAGTACAAAAACTATGCAAGTACTATCTTCCAGCAAATATCAGGAAATGTCATTACAGATCCTACACAACTCCTATCTTACTCCGGTCAGACGACACCATATTGGCACTCTGGACAGGGACAATTGCTTAAGATGTCATCAGCATCGAGCAGACCTTGTACACTGTCTTTGGCTATGCCCTGTTATACAACAATTTTGGGAAGACGTACAGGGACAACCCCGTTCACTCTATTATGGGTACTTTTTGGGACACCCCCCTCAAAACAAAAACTAATGTGCTCTGAGAGACATCTAGCAGAAAGACTAATGGCAGCATCTAGAAAGACTATCCTTCACCACTGGCTTTCCCCATCGATACTCCCACTGTCATTAGTGAAACAAAAACTCCACCATATATTCCACATGGACTGGCTAGAATCCACTACAAATAAAGAACAGTACACGGAAAAAATTTCTCAAGATGGAAGACTTATATACTCTCACTTCCCACAAATACTAGACATTTAACAATCTATGCATTCCTACATACCACATGGTATGATACGGAACTACTACTTAACAATAATGTACTACAGGATACCCATCAATACATTCAAAGTCTACAAAGATTTACAGGAACAGAGTCACTGATCACCCCCCAGGAGTCACCAAGTCAATAGGATACTATTTACATCTGGTGTATAAAAGTCAAGGTCTGAAATGTGGCTGTGGGATTAACCACTATATAAACCATCATATAAAACAGAGACTATTAATATTAATATTGATAACTTGTTGATTACCATCTGTTAAACTGTATGGCTCATAGAATCTTTTCTCCTTTTACTTTGCTCCTCCAATTTGTAAAAGATTACTTGTATTGCTTACTTGTGTGAAATAAAAACATATGTTAAAAATATAGCTCCATTAAAGGGCACCTATCAGAGACATTTGCACCCCCTCCTCCCCACCACCAGAATAATGGGCTAACAGAGCCTGGAGTGTGGATAGGGGAAACAAATATATATTTTCAGAAATAGGCCCTAGCTGCATGCTGTGTCCTTTGCACCAGAAGCCCATTCCTGCTATAAGCAGCCATGCATGCAACTTATAAGCCACTGTCCTCATTTGCTCAATATGTGTTGTGTGTCCCCATCACACTCATGCACATATTGAGCAAGCCTTGTAAAGTGTTCAATATATGTAGGAATGGTACAACACATAATTTTTACAGAAGTATAATGAGCAAAGTCTTATTTTAAAATGGGGAAACATAATTTTTTGGCATTATCAAGAAGAGTTAAGTCTAAAGTAAATGGACTTTTTTGAGTTTTCTTAAAAACATTTCTCCTTTATCGTTATTAGAAACATTGCTCACTTAGTATAAAGTACAGGTTACATTTGTATTACTACAGAGACAAAGCACATTTTATTAAATAAAAAATTACAAATTATTTATCATGGGACACTTGGAAAGCATTGGCATGGGACACTTGACAGCATTTCTGAGCTCTCCACATAAGTTGTTTCTGTCTTTTAGATGCCAAAACTGGACAGAGGAAATACATTCCATTTCAAAATCAAAATCAAAGAATTATTGGTTTAAAAAGGACACTCTGGGAAATGATGCCATATTTCAACTTTCTGGACATGTCATAACTGTACATCATTTTGATGAATTTTATTTTATTCTATAACACAGTGCTACCAAATATTAATGTTTACCTTACCTTTAAAGGAACTGCACCCCTACATATACCCAGACAAGCTGTGCTGTTGATGAGGCAAGCATTATCACACCACTAAGCTATTTGTATGAAGTCAGATACAAGAGATGAAATTCTTAAGGCTTAACAAAAGATATGTCCTCATATGTTGCTGTTAATATCTATTTATTGTTAAAGAAATGCAAATTCAATAACTAATTATAAATAGCTTATCTTTTTCTTTAACTTGATTGCAAGAGAAATAAAGGGTAGGCAAGGGTAGACTGATCTATCAGTTAGAGTAAATAACCTTTTACAAGTCACAGCTTTCACCTTCCTAATGCATTATGGTATATCTTTAAAGGTCAGTTCCCGAATAATCATTTCCATGAACACTTCTATAAGGTTTATAAGCGTTTCATAATAATGATATATTTCAGTTCAGGGATCAGGTGTTCACCATTGATATTGCCATGATTGTAAAGCAGGCAACTAAAAGGAAATAATTTTTTAAGTCTATAATTTTATGGCATAAGTAGGGTATGAGAACTGTAATAAAATACATTGGGGTAGATTCATCAAAGAGTGAAGTTCCGCCACTAGAGGGAAATGCCACAGCTCTCAATTCATTTCTATGGGATTTTGCAAGGCGTATTCATCAATGGGTGAAGTGAAAGTTCACCCTTTGATGAATACGCCTTTAAAAATCCCATAGAAATGAATTGAGAGCTGTGGAATTTCCCTCTAGTGGCGGAACTTCACTCTTAACTTCACTCTTTGATGAATCTACCCCATTGTGTGAGATTATTCAGTTATTTTCTGGGTTAGACTGGGCTAGTGGGACAATGGGAAAAAACCCAGTGGGTCGCAGCAGCCAAGACATGTTTGCTGCTGCTGACAGGGGCTTTGCTCTTTCCGGACCCCCCTGGCCACATGAAGAAATAATGCATATTGAAGGAGGTACATGCTGGCAGGGGAGGGGAGGATGGACAGAGGGTTTAGTGTTCAGGGGGATGCGGAGCACATGCAGGTGACATAGGGAAGGTCTGGGGCCTGTGCAGGTGGTGGAGGGAGGGCCGGGGGTATGCGCGGGCCCCTGATGTGGCAGCCCCAGTGGGCCCAGACCCCCCCAGTCCAGTGTTGGTTATTTGTAATCCTATTATGATGATCATTTCAGATATATCAGTGAACACCTGAAGGTATTTTATTGCCTTGCTATTCATAATATATGAATTATATACTGTATATTGTACAAATGATATCAAGACAATAATAGAGGCATTTCAAAATTTGAGTAAAGTAATTTACATCTGTCTCTACAGTTAATAGACTTGTGTCATGATTGATGGTGCTGATTCAAAAATTCAGTGACTGGAATAATTGTGGTCATCTTACTTAATAATGACTTCATTGCTGAGGCTAAAGTTTGCAGGGGTGTACTCGAACAAATGGGCCCTTGAGAATCTAGAAAGCAAGCCATACAATGTAGGTCTCTATAAGGATATATTGCATAAAACAGCTCATATGTAAATCCCTGCTTCATGAAAATAAACTACTTTCATAATAATATACTTTTTAGTAGTATGTGACATTGGGTAATTCTATACAGAAAATTGCCATTTTAAAAAATAATAACTGCCCCATGGGCTCCTAAGATTTACGGCTCGCACAAACAAACCAAAAACAACCATACATATTAGGACACATCAGCCAATTACCAGACACGTTTCTGTGTCAGGTGATCTCTGAGGAAACACTGAGAGTATCATAAAATCTCGAGTCAGGGGAAGAGATGTAAAAGGGCAATATTTACTTAAAAATATATCCCAGTTTGGAAAGATTCTTTAAAATGCCTCTTAATATGATGTAAACCATCTGTTGCTCAAGTATTCATTTGGTGGATACCGTTTTCCTTTAACTTTCCTTGTATTTAGTGAGCCAAATGAGCCAGAGGGTGGGCTGTAACAGTAAAAGTTTTCTGTATGAGATTATCTGATGACACATACTTTGAGTAAAGTATATTTTTTCATGAAAATACATTATTTATATGGAACTGTGGCTATTTTGCAAATACCTTAGCATACCTCTTGCAATTCTTGGCACAGGAGACTACAGGAGACTACAGATGTATTGATTTGAGACCTTAGCAGATAGACTGACCCCTGGACCTAACAGCTGTAAACAGTCTGGCTAACTTGAATATGTATAATATGTATAACTTTGGTTAATTTATACATATCATACTTGATAAAGTATTCATTTAGATTTGTAATACAGTAATATATTTTATAAATGTATAACTCTGATATCCACGGTATCTAATTAATCTAAGTGAATGCACTATACACAATGATTATGCTATGTTTTTATAATTTGTATGGCAAAGTATTCTCCACTGTTTTGAACCCTGGTATCCTGTTTAATGGAGTACTTTATGAGAAAACCAAAACCTTAGTATGCTGATTCATTATTTTGATATAAGCTGACAGTGCTGTTTAAAGGCCACGCTTTATGGTAATCATTTTAAACAGGATAAATCTCTCTGCGCATATAAATTGCCAAATTACTTTTTGACAGGTAATTTATTGTATTTCAGGTACAAAGCTTACAGTCTGAAAGCCGTTTTTCCTTTTTGCTTTCCTCAATCTGAATAAAGATTAATCTTCTAAGTAAGTAAGACTGAGCTATCAATCATTACAGTCCCTAATTGTCATATGTAAAGTAAGTACACAACAGTTACTTATTTTCCTTCAGAGTAGAAAAAGTTTCAAGAAATATACTTAATCGATGTTATTAAAAGTATAATGAGGACACACTTGTCATAAATGTGCTTTTATTCTGAACAGTTACTTTCAGTTTCTATTTTTTGGTGGAGGAATTAGAATTGGTCAGTCAGCTGTGGTTGGGCAAAAGTTTGCTGCAATTGTTGCAGGTATTGACACCATTCTTACACCATTGTATATTGTTTCAAAGATGTGAGGGGTCAGTTACAAATACCACAAATGCATGTGCTGATATTGTGTCTGGGGCACTGCCACACTCTGCAAATGGTGTCTGATTAAAAGTCATGAAAGTCTGAATAACAAGAAAAGTTAAGGAGTGGAATGGGGGATGCCTATATTACTCCTCCAGTCTGTCCCTCATAAATATAGTGTATATAAATGTTTATAATATATTATAGAAAATCATGTTTACAGTTAAATCATTGTCAGTAAATCATGATCATTTAATGAGTTTGGATGATTATAAATGTAATCAAATAAGGCTACACTTAGGAATTCTTCATATTGAGCTTTTCAGATTGTAGCACCATACATAAGCATACAAGCTTAATTAGTCATCTGCTGCTCAATTCATTAACTTTCACCATTTCATTTTTTTAACAGTTGAAGATTAAACAGATAGTGGGTACATTAAATCAATCAAAAAGTGCATGCAAACCATTTGATCAATATAATGAATATTTAAACTTGTAAATACTACAAAATAAAGACCAGTTACTGTCTACAGCATATTAAACAATAATTTCAAAGAAACTGTCCATTAAAGATTATCTCTCAGTCTGAGCCATTGGATTACAAAATGCTGGGGATTTGTGCAACTGCCTGTATAGCTTTAATACAGGTATCTGTCAAAATATGGGCTCACCTTATTAGTGATTGAAGAATTAGTAGGGATTAATCTCAACTCTTATAGCTGTTGTGTACCCCTAAATGTGTAATAGGCATCTCTTCTGTATTTTTATATATTAATTAATTCAGTTGCTGGTTATGATTCATGACATTAATAGAATAGCTTTTGGCAACATTATGTTACAGTTATGTGAGCTGTTAATCAGAAACCTATTATCCATAAACTCAGAATTATGGGAAGGACGTCTCCCTTATAATACATATTTAAGGAAATACTTCTAATATTTCATTTATCTTTGTCATAACAAAACAGTACCTCATACTTGGTAACTAAGCATTAATCCATATAGGTGGGAGAACATTCCTATTGGGTTTATTTAATGTTGAAATTATTTTTAGCAGACCTAAGGTCTGGTGATTAAAATTACATAAAGATTCCTTATCAGGAAACCCCCAGATCTCAAATATTCCAGAAAATAAATCCTATGACTGTCCAACTATGGAGAAAATAAGCAGTTCACAAAACTAGCTATGCAATGAATCACTTTTACATATGTTTTTCACATACCTTTATCTTCTGTCTCATAGAAATTGTATTTTGTAGAACTGGCAATTTTTTAGGCAAACATCATGATAGAGACCAAATTTCCCTCTGCTATGAGGCCTAAGAGACCATGGTGCTGTGGAGAGAATACCAATAAAAGCACACCTCCTGTCTTTTTTATAAAATTAAATTGCCCACACTGTTTTGTTTTGGATAGGAGATGTTTAAAAAACTACAAGGGTCTTATTGAAACTTATACATAACATTGTTCATGGTGGAGTTAAATAACCCTCATAAAAGTTTTCCAAGTCATTGCTATCAGGATGTAAGCACTAGCCATCTAAAAGTAAATTATTATTTCCACAAGATTGTTTATTGGGATTATTTTTAAAGGAAAAGTAAATGTTTTTCTTTTTCTTTCTGTAAATTTTCTCTAAACAGCCCCCCAGATTAATGTACCTTAGTCCCTGTTGCAAGTCTGCTCTGGTTTCTGTGTTATCAGCAGCTTGTTTCACCTTCTTCCTGGTGCAGAGTGAAGCCCAGCCCCTTAGTTTACTGAGCTGTCCATTTGCTGCTGTTTCACAATAGAGAGGAAGAGGGAGCCAGTGTTTCATTAGTAAGCTAGTTTCCCCAAGCAAAAGCTGCTACACACACTGCTCTCTGCTATGTCATAGTATGCAAATGATCTTCTGGACTAGTCCAAGAGATAAGGTCAGCTCAGTAAGCTATGGGGCGGGGCTTCACTCTGCACCAGGAAGAAGGTGAAACAAGCTGCTGATAACACAGAAACCAGAGCAGACTTGCAGCAGGGACTAAGGTACATTAATTTGAGGGGCTGTTTAGAGCAAATTTAGAGATAGAAAAAAAAAACGTTTACTTGTTCTTTAAGAGAAGTACTAGAATTGAATGCGAGGTAAGTAATGTGACTAAGGTCTAGAGAATCTGTTTACTTTGTCAAGTTCATTTACATCAATGAGGGAAAAAACTGTGCTCCTAAAACTACAGTTTGCAGACTGTAAAATGTTTTGGATGTCTTGTAAGCTTTTGCAAAATCTAGAAGGTGTTAGTAGAAATATTGGTCCAGTTTTATAAAATATTTATATATGCTTGTATCCAGACCATATGATTCAAAAGAATAGACTATTGGTACAGAACAGGGAACTTAATCCTAGTTGTAGAATTAAAAAACAGAACAAACATAGGATCTCGTTTGTTTCTCAATACAACCCTAGTAGCAATGATTTGAGAATGATAGTACAGAAGCATTGGCATCTTTTAAAAGAAGCCTATCCCAGCATGCTGAAAGAGAACCCAGCTTGAAAAAGGGAGCGAAATGCCCCCGAAACGTCGCGGAAGGGGAGAACTTTCTATGCTTACACATGGACTTGTGATCTATTCAGATAAGTTGATCTGATGTTTTAAGCGTGTCTCAATAACTGCTACGTTTTATTTTAAGAGTGCGGCCCAGTTGGATTTCCTATTACTGTAAATAAGTGGATGACTACGCCACTATTTCGGGAAACGCACCTATCCAGCCTTATCCAAAAATTGCAATAGTGCACCATTGTAGTTGGACTTTTATATATATATATATATATATATATACGCAACAAGTTGGCGCTATAGAAATACATGTTAATTATATATATATATATATATATATATATATATATATAAGATGATAGAAGGACCCGCACACCATGTTCTTCAAGTGAAATCAATATATTTTATTCTCAGTTGCATTTCCAACGTTTCAGCCCACATTAGGGCCTTTTTCAAGGATAGTGAAAAAGGCCCTAATGTGGGCCGAAACGTTGGAAATGCAACTGAGAATAAAATAATATATTTATTTCACTCGAAGAACATGGTGTGCGGGTCCTTCTGTCATCTTATATAATCAGTCATTGACCAACGCACCCATTCTTGACAAAATCTGGTAATGCATACACCATAAAGACATATATATATACAATTTATCGTTTTTTGTTTATATTTGCTTTGTATTTGTATTTACAAATTGAACAGTTTGTTTTGCAAAGGTGACCTTGTTTAAAATCACATTACTTTCATTGATTAATGCATGCTTCTTAACTTCAAGGACTACAGCAAGGTTTGTTAGAGGCCAGTTGACAATGCATTTTTGTCACAGGAAATGAGTAATTAGAAAGAAAACAGATTCAAGTGATATTTTTGCAATAATTCCACAAACTGATTGTGCAATTTTTTGCAAACCAGATAGATAGTTTGCAATACTCCCATTAATGCATCTTAAAATATTGAAATATTTATTTTTGTACTGCTACTAAACGGTTTCTTAGAGGGGCCGAAATATGACAATATATTTCTCTAAAATATTAGATGGACAAAGCAAGATTCAACAAAGCTGCAAGATCCTCAGAAAAGGGGGCTGACTTTACTTTGCCTACCATCCTGATTTCAAAATTATCAAGGATGAGGCTGTCAGATGCAGCTGGGGTACCTATATCTGCTGAACAATTGAGTGCTCACTAACTAAACAAGTACGAAATGTTAAGTCATGCAGTTCACTGTGTTTTGTTTAAACAAAATGCAAAATTCTTTTTCAGAATTCCAACACAGTTGTGCTTGGTACACCTCAACATTTTCCCAAGATATAGGACATGCAAATATTTGCACCAGTTATGAAAACAATGGTCTTAAATTGCCCAACTACAATTACTAATCAGCTCTTTGCTTTCATTTTCTAACTGTAAACTGTTTAAAACAAAATTGCTGCTTGCAGCTGCATTCCTTATCTTCCTTTCATTAAAAGTGATTCTGATTCTTAAACATCTGTAAGGACCACTTGGCGACCCCCACTGGTGCCAAGGTTGTACCTGCTTACCATCTTTGGTCCTGAGTCCCCTTTGCAAGGTAAAAGGGTACTGGAAAACTCTCCTTTGGCAGTGCCTTCACCGAATGTGGTCCACCTGCGGGTGGCCCCATTAGGAAAAACATTCAACGCACACTTGGGGGCAAATTTACTAATGGTCGTAAAATAGTGAAAAAACTTCGAAATTCAACCAAAGAATTTTTTTGTGGGGGGGGGTAATTTTTGATCGAATATGGTAATTTTTGATCGAAAACACAGTATTTGATTGACTTCAATTTCTCAGAACTTAGAAAAATTTTGAGAACAAATTCTAAGAGGTTCCCCAAAGGCTAAAATCGCAATTCAGCAGCTTTAATCTGGCAAATAGTCAAAGTTGTAGGGTTATTAAAGGGCCAGCACTTAAAATTAGAAAATTAGAATTTCTATTCGGATCAAATTTTGGGCTATTTGATAGTCGAAGTAGGCCAAAATTACTTTGAAATTCTAATTTTAAAAATTCTAATTTTATTCACATTTTCACTTTGACCCTTAGTAAATCTCCTAAATGTTACTATATCACCCTACACTTTAACTTGGAAGGGTAAGCTCAAGAGCCCTTATATTTACCGGATCTCAAAACCTCCAAGTTCCTTGTGTCACGAACGCCGCCCGGAGTCTTTCCGGGAGCTCTGGGCGGCGCGTCCTCCCTCGGCGGTGGTGATTCCAAGATGGTGGCGCCCATGGCCGCCATGTGGTTACGGCGCCGGCTGTGATGTCATTGCGCCGCGCCAAGCGCGTTCCGGCTCCAAATTCAAAAATAAAAGGACGCTGAAGACCCGGGTTCGATGCCCGAGTATAGCTCAATATTATATTGTGTTACTGGGTGTTCCCGCTATTCTATTATTCCTGTTATTGACTTACTGCCTGTTTCCTGACCTTGAACCTGTGCTGCCTGCCTCCTGAACCCTTTTACCTACACTTAGACCATTCTATCGAATTACCCTGAACTGTACTCTGCCTGGACTCTCTGGAAGGGGCATCCTCCTTGATCCTGACTCTACCCCCCCTTGTGGGTGCCGCTGGCCCCCGCTGACACCTTGTTGCTGGAGAGAGAAGACTTTAAACAAAGTGACACCTATCTATACCTACAGTATGTCCAGGTCATTTTTTTGTACCAAGCTTGGAATTCCAATTTAAAAATTGTAAGTTGCCTTTCATAAAATCACTCACCCTGACCACTAAATTGTCAACAAAAATTGAGTGGAGTTTGGACTACAGTCGTGGAAGAGACTCATTAATTCTTAGAGCCAGGATTTACAGTGACACTGCACATCTGGAAAAATGTAGAAGGAAGCAATTTTGTGTGATCATGCAATTGGACTCCTTTTATCACAGCAAATCCCAAAGCATAAAATAGGTGTTTTTGGACATTTTGTGGGAGGATATATAACAGGGCATATTATTTCTCCTGCTGCTGCTATCACTCTCTACTCTATCCTGTCAACATAAATATTTATCATGGTATTAACTTTCCTATCGCCCACTACTATGTAAAGTATAATGGGAGAGAGAAAAACAAATATTTAATGAAAGAAGAGCACATATAAATATGTAAAAATCTAAGACATGTCACAATATATATTGAAATATATATTGAAGAATTCCAGGGAAAACATAATTTGCAAATAAAAAAATAGTTATGATTTTGAAATACTTTTATTGTGTCTTGGTCCTATCCTGTGTATGTGCAGGAGAAGAGAGAAAGAGGGAAGCAAGAATTGTTTTAAAATCAAGACAGCAGCTGGGTCAAAATATAGCAAAACACCAGGGAACTGCTATTTCTGATAGGATATCTTGTCCAAACTTAGGACCTGCCTGGCTGTGTTAAATTGTATAGCATATCCTCCCATTTCACACCTTTTCAAGCTTGTCCTGTACTCTGTATCTTCCCCTCATTGATTCTTACTTCCTTCTATGTGTTTCCACTCAATCCCAGTAAGTTTGATAAAAGAAATGTGGACAATAGTCTGCAGAACTATCAACAACACATATAACAACATGCCTAGACACCGTGAGACCTATTTACAGTGGTGTAACTACTCTCTGGTGGGCCCCAGTACAGGATGGGGCCGCCTGTTGAGCCCTTACCTCTATAAATCCCATGCTGGAGTGTTGATGGCATGTGTGCTGTAAAATCATCCTCCTAGATAATCGCCTGCCATAATCATTATCATGGCTCCGACGGGCCCCCTGAACCCCTGGAAGTTACGCCACTGCCTATTTACTCATTTCTGAGGTCAAGAAAAAAAGTGTACACATCTAAAAAGTGACAACACTTTTTTTTCTGAAATGCTAGCTTATTTAAGATAAATCCCAATAAAATATTCCTCCGAGTACTTTTTTTGCAGGAAAACAAGTTGCATTCTAGCAAGGATCACATTTTTCCATTTGTTTTCAATGATCCTGAAAATCCCCAATGTTTTAATAAACCAGGGAATATATTTAAAAAATAAGTTGTTAGAGAATAATTCTCATTGACTTTTATACAACTTCAATTTGAAATAAGAGGTCTGCCCTCCCCTGCCAATGGGATGCCTGACATTTTTATTTGGATTTGCTCATAGAGCTATTATGAACGAAATATTTTCTAGGGGTCATAAAATGAATACTTTTTCTTTAACAGCACCATCAATATTTAGATGGAAAAGTAAACCCCAGAGCTCCTACCTCTGTTGATCACAGCCTAAATAATATATATTCTACAATGTTTTCTCTATTGTAACTTCTTAATTCTAACTGTAACACTATCGGGCAGATTTACTAAATTCACATTAAATTCACTTGAAGAATCGAAGTTCGATCAAATTTGTATCAAATTCAAATCTTCAAATATGCAAATTAGGCAAATTCGACCATCGAATATTTGAATTCGAATGATTCGAATAAAATTTTATTCGAATATTCGAAAATTCGATGGTCGACCAATAGTAAATCTGCCCCATAGTGTTATACACTTTAGGGATTAATTTGCCACGTTTGAGTTTTTATAAACATGCACATTCCCTAGAGGAGGAGCCAAATTATATATACATAAAAAAACTGTAAAATCTCCTGTTTCTATCACTTCTGAATTCCTTGTAAACAAGCAAGGCACACAGATTACTGCTGTTTCAGTGCACTGGCTAAAGCAAAAGCAAATTACATGTTTCTTTTCTAAATGTTATAGGGAGTGAACAGGCAGAGAGAGATATAGGCCCATTAGTGAATTGCCTTTGCAACCTGGTACAATGTCAGCTTGAAAAAGTAGTGCTGAGCTGTATACTTTGAAATAATACTTTTTTGCTGCCAAATACAGAATTAAGTTTATAAATGTGCAGGTATAACCTTTGACCGGTAACCCATTATCCAGGAAGCTCTGAATTATGGGAAGGCTATGTCCTATATACTGCCATTTTAGTCAGATAATTAAAATAATTTAAAAATTATTTCTTTTTTCTCTAATAATAAATCAATATGTATAGCTTTATTTGTAAAGTGCTGTTAAGGAGCTACAATGCTGTACAATTCATAAAAGTATAATATACAATATGTAAAAGTATACACAGGGAATACAAATAAATTGTCCAATAATGTCCTCTCAAGTATGTATTATACATGTGATTTTTATAACAAACATACTTTATGGCTATACTATAAGCATATTATAATGATTATTCTTTGTTATTCTTATTTAATTATAGCCGATTGTCTTTTTCTTACAGATCTGTGTTTGGAAAACTGCAGATCATTACAGGTTTTATTCCTATGCCTACATGGTTGTCAAACCCATCCTGAAGACCTAGCAGCAGGGCATGTTTCACACTGTTCAGAAAAGAGGACAAGTAATGTGACAAATTCTGTTGCTTTGTTGATTGATCTCCCTGTGCTATCCTCATGCTACCTAAATGGATATCCACATGACTCTAGCTCTGTAATTGTTCCCACAAACAAGTTTCAAAACATGTTTATTGTCAAAAATGTCTTGAAATAATTATTTTTTATTTTTAAGTATTTTTAAATCAACATATGCTTTTGAAGGACCGATGAATGCATCAATAATTGTTTCAAACACAAGTTGGAAATTAATCAGGGGAATACCAATAAGCAAATTAACAGTTTTCACCTGATAACTTAAAAGGTCATTTCGATGCTGGTGGAATTATTTACAAATTGAAATCATCACTTATGATTCAACCCACAGAAAAGGGCACAACAAGAAAATCATTTTGTTGTAACCTTTTCATCTAACCTTTAAAAAATAATAGAGTTTAAGGATAAAATGTTTTCTTGTCAATACCACTTTCACTTATTTAATCACTTGGAAAATGAGAGGTAAGATTACCAAAATGAATTATATACCCAGGTGATAATTAAAACATAGATTTAGAAAACAATGGTAAGGATGAATATATAGCCAATCCACTTTCTATCCCACACATTTTGTGACAAATCAATACCCCTAAGTCTATAGGCCAATAAAGTAGCTAACTCATTTATCCACATTGCTGGAATTATTTTATCATTACATTTATCAGTATAGTTTTTTGGAATATGCGCTACACAGGGATGCACCAAATCCAGAATTTGGTATGGGATTCAGTCATTTTCAGCAGGATTATGATTTGGTCGAATCCAAGTGACTCACCGAAAATAACCCAAACCCTTAATAACATGTGACTTTTCACCACACAGGAAGTTTACTCTTTTTCTTTCATCCTTCTCTTTAATTCTTCCTAACCCTAATTTGCATATGTAAATTAGGGTTTGGATTTGGTATTTGCCCAGATCTTTCACACAGGACAGTTCATTCAGTGCATGCCTACCCAAATCTACCAAAAATCCAGGGTCACAATAATGCTCACTCCTATAATTATTTGAGAGACTGAGCCCATTTCCCACATACAGACCTTCTATATGTGAACTGCTACCAATAGATGCAGTTTACATTTTTTTTTACCTATTTATTGAAGATTACACATGGACTGCATGGGAATAATTACAAGTAATCTGTTTTTGGTTGATGCCTGGAACCACAATGGTTTATTCCCTCTTGGGCATGAAACTGTAAATAATCCAGTTTTCTTAATAAATCAGCAATATAAAAGTATAATGCACTCTCCCTCTTTGCCAGGATGAATGGACCTCCTTAGAAATAACCAATAAAAACAGACTTATGCCTCTGAGGAAGCTGCTAATTCAGGGAAATGTGTTAGGCAAGGAGGAAGTCGCACAAGGGCTGCAAAGAAACTCATGTGAGGATCTATATCAGGGATCCCCGACCTTTTGAACCCGTGAACAACATTCAGAATTAAAAGGAGTTGGGGTGCCAAATAAGTGCTGTGATTGGCTATTGGTAGCCCCTATGTGGATTGTCAACCCACATTGAGGTTCTGTTTGGCAGTGCACCTGATCTTTATACAACCAAAACTTGCCTTCAAGCCTGGAATTTCAAAATAAGCAGCTGCTTTAAGGCCACTGGGAGCAACATCCAAGTGGTTGGAGAGCAACATGTTTTTCATGAGCTACTGGTTGGGGATCACTGATCTATTTCATGCACTATATCAAACCAGTGGTTGGTAAATAGGCATTTTGGCAGTTTGGTGGAGGTGTTCCCCAGATACCCAACATAAAAACACACATACAGTATATTAGTACGATTTCAAAATTTTATTGTATTTCTTGGTGTGTTTTTTTGAAAGGTGCAAATTAATCACCCTTGTTTTAAACCATTGTGAGCACTGTGTGGTGCTGATATATTTGGACATACTACACCATATTAGTTCCTAATTTCTGTTGCCACAAACGCTGATCCCCTCTTTTTTATTTGGATATCCTTTGAGCAGTGGATAGACTGTAAGGAGATTGGCAAGGACCTAAAAGACGTACATTTTCATTTGTATATATACTTATCTATGAAGTGCCAGGTAGTTTGCACTTTGTACCCTGCCCTCCACCAATGCCGTTTAGAGATATAGACTTACAATGAACAGAGACCCAGACATTAAGACATGTGGTGACATTTAGTGGAGAATCTCAGCTATACCCAGAATACTGCTTCTGCTTACATCAGTGATATGTTTATTTATCTGTGTCCAATTAGCGGGGTATAAACTCGCTGGTTTGATCACAGCTTACATGTTTTTATTGTAAGAATGTAGTGAATGTTGTACTTTAATTGCATCTTAAACCCATGGGTTTATAAACCACTCAACACACTATGTCCATCTGTAAATATGATGACTGAAGTCATTGGATATTTCTCTTTCTCAAACACAGCAAGCATTTTTGTGGCTTGGAAGTACTAGGCTAAAGCAGCAAGAACCAATAAACTCTGCTCAACAGAGTAAATCACAGCAGGATTATTTTTAGCAACAAAATAATAATTTAAAGGGTTTGTTCACCTTTGAGTTAACTTTTATTATAATGTAGAGAGGGATATTCTGAGACAATTAGCAATTGGTTTTAATTTTTTATTGTTTGTGGTTTTATAGTTATTTAGCTTTTTATTCAGCAGCTCTCTAGTTTGCAGTGTCAGCAATTTGGTTTCTAGGGTACAAACTATCCTAGCAACCCTGCACTGATTTGAATAAGAGACTGGAATATGAATAGGGGAGGGACTGAATAGAATGATAAGTAATAAAAAGTGTCAGTAACAATACATTTGTAGCCTTACAGCGCATTTGTTTTTAGATGGTGTCAGTGACCCTCATTTGAAAGCTGCAAAGAAACAGAAGAAAATTGCAAATCATTAAAAAACTATGAAAAATAAATAATGAAGACCAATTGAAAAGTTTCTTAAAATTGGCCCTTCTACATTATACTAAAAGTTAACTTGAAGGTGAACCAATGTATTAGAAAATAAATAATATACCTGACGGTATGCAGTGAAATTCCACCTTCGTTTTAATTGCTCTGACTGCTGAAGACGGTCCCTTACTGCTCTGCAGGGAAACAATCATACTTTCAAACAGCAGGGGGGAGCCCCACCTTACTTACTTCCCAGAACTCAAGCAGCTTTGTTTGTTTCCCTGTAGAGCAGCCTGCGAATGTGTACAGATTTATATCTGCAGACCCTGTGCAGTCTGCATATTCTGATTATTAAGTCTTGTTGTATCAGCTTCTATGGCAGCTATTATTTGACTTGTGCTGTTTTGATCATTTATGACAACCCCTAAGCTTAACCTCACAACAGAAGCCCAGATCACACTGAGCATATGCATGTTCTTGGTCTTGCAAAGATTGTTAACAAAATGACAGACCTTTGTGGCCAACTTTGAAAATATAAATCAATTGTTTAATTCCCTAACTTTTCCCATAGTCGAATTTCGAATTTTTTACAATTCAAAATTCAACCAATAGTAAATATGCCCCTTAGTATACAAAATACAGCATTTCTAGCATTATTCTATTTTACATTTTAGTTTCCCTTTAATAACCCTAGCCAGACCAACAGAATAATAGTACCTCTGCCTGATTATAGAATTTGTAATATAAACTGCATAATACAATTAAACAGGTTATAGGCCCACTTCATTCAATAAGTAATTCACTTTCACTATTCTAGCTGCACTAGGCCGATCAGTGTCGGACTGGCCCACCAGTTACCAGGAAAAGTCCTGGTGGGCCCAGGTGTCAATGCTGCTAATTTGGCCAAGTTCATGGCCATTCCCTATTTCTAGAAGCTAAATAGATGTCATAATAGATAATAGTATGTAAAGAAAATACACTAGGAGAATAGAGGTTGAATGAGTAGAGGAAGAATAATAGAACTGAGAGTTGGCCCCTGGTCTAAGATTTTTTGGTGGGCCCCTAGTGTAAGGTTTTTGGGTGGGCCCCTGATGTCCCAGTCCGACAATGAGGCAGATGAAAACAAATTACTTGTTGGTTTTTAGCAGACAACTCCTGTGTGGCGTGAGAATCCCTTTTGCACTTGCAGTATTAATTTACTTGCTTAGATACATTTAGGTGCAAAATCTCAGTGTAAGTTATGTTCAAGCATTTATTCTAAATTTACAATTGACCTAAGGCTTCATAACAATTTTTATAGCATCTACTTCTCCCTGTCTGTAGATTAGACAGAGCCTTTAAAAAATATATCATAGTGAGGTCCCCATTCTTTATGCACTTCTTCTGCAAAGTTGAAATGAAAAATTCTGTTACTGGTTCAATTTAACAATTAAACCTAAAGATGTATTGTTGCTGAACATGTGGATTTTTACTATATAGAACAATTTCCGTGCTTTTACTCAGCCAGTTGGGAAGTAATTACAGATGCATTTGTTTTCTAAAAAGCTGAGGATGGGTGACATTTATGAGCCCAATACAGAACAGTGTTTGTTGAACAACTTCAAGTTACTTAATAAATATTATTGATTGATGTCCTCCAGTATACACTATATCCTTGTCACAGGTCACTAAGGCCTTGAGATTTAAGACAACAAAAGACGATGTTGGCCTCTGAGGCTGAGCTAGACTAGTTTTTCTGTAGTATATTGTTAGGCCTCTATATTTGAAGAAATAGGAGCAAAGTGAAAACATGCTGAAGGCAGAGTTTCTTTTAAAGACCATTAACCTTAAACAAGAATTACATGACATTATTTGTTTCTACTTTATATGTGAAACAACAGGAAGGATGAACTGGTGAAAGCCAACAATAAAGCACATTATACTTCGAAACATTTCCTTTCCAATCCACAACCGGGCAATTATAAATGCTTTAATTGTTCAGTGTGCAACAGCATGATACAAGGGACATCATTTACACATCCTCGCACATCACAGAGATTCACTATCAAACACAGAATCACATGTCAATCTACACATATGATTTACATGATAGTGTGTCCCTGTGGCCTATATTATATAGGCAAAACAATACAGAAACTCAAGGACAGATTTTCGAAACACAAGAGTGTAATAAAGATTGGCAAAGAAACCACCCCCTTGGTACTACATTGTAAGGAACACAATCACAATGTATCATCCCTTAGATTGATGGGGATAAATAAAGTAATATCTTCCAGTGGAGGGTTAGATAAAGATACCTTATTATTACGTAAAGAGGCTGAATGGATCTTTCGACTTGAGACTGTTACTCCTTTGGGACTCAATTACATACTAAACTTGTCATGTTTTTTACAGACAAGATAATTCTGTTAGGCCGTCATTCAGCTTGTGATGATGTTATACCTCTGTCTCCTAATCCTTCAGGTGTGTGTTTCTGTTTCTCCTACTGACATCATGCTATGTAAATGTTTACCTTTCTATATACTAGATAATCATTACATCCCTCTTTTTTTCATATAGGTCGATTTATCCATTAGATCAGTAATAGAATATGAGGATTGGAGTCCTGAGGATTCCAGATGGACATCAGGATATGATAATGGGATGATGTAACAAAATTGACCAACATGAGTGGATGTAAAATATGATGAATCTGTGTTAATTATTGAAGATTTGTCTTTATTTTTTGACAAATTGATGCTATATATGCAACAAATTACTATATATCTGATTGGGATGTGCTTAGGACTGGACTGATGTCACTTCCGCCTCCTGTAACAAAGATGTTTTGCTAGAGATACCCTATGATGTATATTCTTTTTTCTTAATTATTGCAAATTATAGGGGTGATGGGCCCACACATATGTTCTCTGAAATAATTGTGGTTTAGCCCAGCCCTGTATCCTAAGTAAATTAACTATTGGATGGGGATCCTAGATCAAAAATGCTCTGCACATTTGGCACCATGAAGTTTGTGCATTCTGCACAGTAATAATAAAGTATTTATATCTTTTGAAGCTGGAACGCATATGCGTTCCAAGCGCAAGTCGCGTGTGTTATGTAGGTTTGGATCGCGCGACGGTACTTCCGGTTGTTGGAACGCATTTGCGTTCCACTTGCGGATCACAAGCATAGTGCAGTTTCCTTCAGGGGGCGGAGGTGACGTCAGACGCGCTGATTAGCGCGCTTTCCAGTTTTGAACAGTCTCAAGGTATATAAACTTACTGGGGAGAGGGGTTCTTTCTGCCTTTTTTGTTCTCTGTTTTTTGTATTTTTCTGTCTTGTGCCCCTGATGAAGACCTAGATTGGTCGAAACGCGTTGGGCAAATATGCCAAGATACTCTTGAGTGACTGGCATGGAACAATAAATATTTTTGCTATTTTATACTTTAAAGTGTGCGATCTATAATTTTCAATTTCCGATGTTGGCCTCTGAGGCTGAGCTAGACTAGTTTTTCTGTAGTATATTGTTAGGCCTCTATATTTGAAGAAATAGGAGCAAAGTGAAAACATGCTGAAGGCAGAGTTTCTTTTAAAGACCATTAACCTTAAACAAGAATTACATGACATTATTTGTTTCTACTTTATATGTGAAACAACAGTTTTATTTTTAGTAGAAGTAATTTATTTTTACTGTGTTTGGGTCAACTAGCAGTTACGCAGGTTTTATTTAGAGATAAAAGTTTGAACTTGATAGACGTATCAAGCCTTTTTTGCAATCTAAGTTATTATGTTAATATGTGTGTGTTTTATCCCAGCTCTGTTGTGACTGAACTTTTTTATTTGTTTCACTGGAAGATCTCACCTGGTCACTTCTAATCAATGGAGTCGTAAAGGGATACTGTCATGGGAAAACTTGTTTTTTTCCAAATGCATCAGTTAATAGTGCTGCTCCAGTAGACTTCTGCACTGAAATCCATTTCTCAAAAGTGCAGACAGATTTTTTAATATTCAATTTTGAAATCTGACATGGGGCTAGACATATTGTCAGTTTCCCAGCTGCCCACAGTCATGTGTGAACAATAACTGAACTGATTTTTAACAAACATGCACATGAGAGAATAGTAAAATGATACAGAAGACAACCATGATATAAAAGTCAATACATACTCACAATGCAGATCAATTGTAGGGTCTTTCCTCTAGTAGTGCTTGAGAGGGGAATAGCAGTCTGCCCAGAGTTTCTCCTGTTTCCTCTGGGAACACCTCTTATGGGAAGCCCAGGTTGGATCTATCTAAGTCCCTATTTCCTGCCTACGGTTCCCTGACTTGGAAACAATGTCCTTGGGATCTAATTCCTTCTATCATTGGTGGAGGCAAAGTTGCTCAATATAGGTAACCCTATTCTGGCTTTCTGAGAGACTATTAATGGATCTAGCTACCCCTTCCTAGTACTAACTAATGATGGCTGAGGCTCCATGAGAGGCTCCAATCCACTCAGGAGAGGTTCAGACAAACAACACTGGCAGAAGTCTCTGGAAGAATCCTATGCCAAAAAGCCCTGAGACTGCATGGCACAGTCATTATATTATATATATTAGTACACCCTGCCATCTAGCAGCCAAACTTGTGATAGCTAGGGGTCATACTGTGATCCAGGAAATGGGGAATTACTAACTTCCTTAGACTAAGGGTTCCCTTTGTGTCCAATGCAATTTAAAATGGGATACACTTATCAGCACCATCAACCATACCATTTTTTACATGTTTGGAATAACACAATACTGTCCCACATTTTATTATCAAAATGTGAGATTAGAGTGGGATTTTTAGAAGTGCATTTATCACCATTGATAATAGGCTTCTAAAACTCCCACAAGAATGAATAGAAAGTGGGCTTGCACTCTATCAGAGCTTCCAGTTCTCTCATCTACATACGGCTGAGTGTTATATAATGTGGGAAGTTAGTCAGAGTCTCATATCTCATGACAAGCAGCATGATAATGGGACATATGGGGGGTGATCACTAGTGATGAGAACATTTTTCCACAAACTAAGGATTTGCAATGAAATTTCGTACTTGCCACCTGCAATTTTTTTTTTCAAAAGTTGCCTTAAGTATTGGAGGGCCTGAGGGAAGGAGAAAACTCAATACTTAAGAAATTCAGAGCCTTATGGTTAAGTGTCACCTTAATGGAGTCAGGATACAGGGATCCTGTGAACAAGGATTACTTACTGATAGATTAGCTCACTGTTATACCACCCTGTAGGAGTGTGAGGCAGTGGGTTTAATCATGCCCATAGCAATGTACACACAAGTCAGGGACAAAATGCATCCACTGTTACAACAGTGCTCATTCATATGAAATCACTAGCACCCATCTTATTCCGGGTTTTGCATGGTGTAATTGCACTCTTTGCACTAGTGACGTGGACCACCCCCCGACTCCCATCCGGCTCTGAAAAGGTGAGTACCGTGGGGAAGGGCAGAAAAACCAAGGCCACCTCAGGCGGCAAAATGGGCAGAATCGCCCATGGTTCTCCTTTAAGGAAATCAGAGAATACTAGCTGTAACTTACTGTATGTTTTTCTGTGTGTGAATGTACATACCGTATACGCAATCTCCCACAGTGCTTGACATAATGGGACCTATGGAACTTGTTATCTAGAATACTCGGGACCTGGGGTTTTCTGGCTTTCAATGAAGACCAACTGGATTGTTTTTGCCTTTAGTAAGGATGAATTATATCTTAGCTGGGATCAAGTACAAAGCTACTGTTTTATTATCCTATACAGAGAAAACGGAAATAATTAAAAAAAATTTGAATGGATTATAATGGGAGATTTCTGTAATTCGGCACTTTCTGGATAACGGGTTTCCGGAAATGTGAATGTGGGGTTAAAATTAAATAAATAAATGTATTATTATTATTAAAAACATAATACTGTTATATATAATTATTATTAATAAATAAATATATGTATTTATTATTTAAAAACATAATACTATTACATATAATTATTATAAAATATATAATATTTTTTTCTAAAAACAATACCATTTCATATTATTAATAATAAATAAATATATAGATAGAAACACAATATTAAGAATATAAATTCACAATAAAATCTCACATTATAGACATATGAGCATCCCTGAAGGTCATTATAAAAATAAGGCTTCTTTGCCTGTCACTTCCCAGGTTCGGCTGTAATAAACACCAGAAACAGTAATTGAAACCAGGGCATTGAATTGGCTCCCATGTTTACAGAGCGGCATCACTAGGACCCTGCAGAAATCTGGCAGTAAGTGAGCCTTCTGCTTTGCTCCGCCTATCACATCACATTTAGAGCATCACCCTTCGCTGCACTCAATATTTCTGTTCCTCGATTCCCCTCGCACCCACCCTTTTGCCTTTCGTCCTCTTTGCTTGTGAACCCCCCCCTCTCCCTGAATGAGCAGACTGCCGGTGCTGACGTTTCCAGAGACGGTAGCCGAGCGAGTAAAATCCAGTGTGTGTGAGAGGAGACTACTCCAGAGACTGTGGTATTGCTGCTGCTCCAGCTGCCGCAGAAAGGGAAAGCAGTGTGTGTGTGTATCTGTCAAGGCAACGCCGAATCTTCCATTAATTGGGAGAGGGTCTAAACATATCTTTTTCTTATAAAGCGGTGCAGTGAAATGGTTTTGCTCAGAGAAAAGGGGTTCGAAAAATGCAACAGGAGCAGTGTAACACCTGATGTCAGATTTTATTGCAGAAAATGACTAACACTTTTAAAAACTGCAGTGCTACCTGCCCTCCATCCCCCCTGTAAGTGTCTCCACATGGTTTCTGCAGCCTGGATACCCCTCTGGTAAGTACTGGGCACTGGCTGGGAATGGGCGGTATCTGGGGCCACTCATGACTATAGAAGGATCTGTACTATCATTTCTTTGCTACTTTTATCATGTCTACAGTTTTAGGGAAGTTTAAGCCGTTTCCCCATACTGTATTGTCTGGATTGGGAAGCAAATAATGAAACCATAGGCTCCATCTAGTGGAAGAAAATAAGTTATTATTGTTTCCTGTTTGTTTTCAGTTGTACTCCATATACAGGATATGTGTGTGTGTGTATTGGGGGGTTATTATAGACACGTTGCACTTTAATACTTGGCCATGCTTTAAACTCTCATGTGTTGGTATATTTCTACTAATGGGCGGGACACTGGGAAGTTCTGAAATTACATTGGTCGTAATATAATGTATTTATATTCACATGTACAGAATTGGCCGGCTACTTGCTTGATGTGCGATGGATTTATATAAACAGACATGTTCATTTAGCAATTTAGTTGGAGAATAATCCAGCACCTCGTAATTGAAATACACATACATGAAACTCACTACATACTAAATACATATAATATGCTTATTTCTCAATATCTATGCAAACTGGTCATGGGTTTAGCAGTCAACAGGTCCCATTTCAGGTTATTCCCTAAAGTCTAACGTAAGTTTTAAAGTTCAGGAAAATGTTGATTTTAGTGAATTAGCGTAATTACGATCCTTCGTCAGTGCACAACTTTGCCTGGCGTAAGGGTGCTAGAGCCGGTGTTAGTGAATTTGCAAGGTTACGAAATGACGTCACGCTGGCAAATTAGCGATAGCGCTAGACGCTCCACGCTTTAGTGAATTTGGGCCATTGACTCCTACCAACAGCCAAAGCCTTTCAGAGAGTGGGGTAGGGGTGGTTACAAGGTTTAGGTCAGTGACTGATGGAGGGCCCCATGTTGGACATTCTGGGTTTAAAGGAGAAGGAAAGCTACTAAAGTAGTTTATTGCCAATAGATAACCCACAACAGTGAAAGCTATAACTATATATATTATGTAGAATGCTTTACCATAACAGCATTCCAAACAGCTCTAGAAGCTGTTTGTTGAGGATAGCAACTGCCATATTAGCTTGGTGTGACATCACTTCCTGTCTCTACCTGCTCACTCATAACTATGGGCTCAGATTACAGGGGGGAGGAGGGAGAGAGGAGCAAACTGAGCATGCTCAAGCCCTAGCCCTGGAGGTTTAAGCTGAAAGAAGGAAGTCTGATACAGAAGCCCATGTGTACACAAAACAAGGAAAGAAAGGTGGTGTTTCTTTTGACAGGGGACTCAGACCATCATTACTTTAAGGGTTTACTAATGTATTTATATAGACCTTTCTGATAAAGCTAACTTAATTTAAACCTTTCCTTCTCCTTTAAGTACTACTTTTCTTTAAAATGAGAATGACATGCTACCTCTATTATCTGCCCTTCCCTTCACTCCTTTAAGTGAAGTAGCATACCTTTGGGTTAACTTTTAGTATGATGTAGAGAGTGATATTCTGAGACAATTTCCAATTGGTTTTCATTTGTTATTTGTGTCTTTTTAGTTGTTTAGATTTTACTTCAGCAGCTTTCCAGTTCGCTATTTCTGCAATCTGGTTGCTAGGGTCCAAATTTCCCTAGAACCATGCACTGATTTGAATAAGAGACTGGCATATGAATATGAGAGGTTCAGCATCGAAAGATTTACAGAGATTTTTGGAAATTCGAAAGATTTAGGCCAAAAATGTTTTAATTGATGATGCATTAGAACGATTTTTATTCAATGAAAAACTGACCTATTCAATCCATTTTCGATCGAAAATGCCCTTAAAAAAATTTGATGGTCGAATTTAAAAATTTTTTTCTATTCAAAATTCGACCATTAGTAAATCTGCCCCTAAAGGTTAACTTAAGCGTGAACCATCCCTTTAAATGGCAATGTCTAAAATCGAGTAATGTTAGAAACGCTGTATTTTGTATACTAAACATAAACATGAACTTACTGCACCACAAGCCTAATAAGACAAATGATTTATGCTTTCAAAGTTGGCACAGGGGGCTGCCATCTTGTAATTTTGTTAGACATCTTTGCAAGACCAAGACTCCACACATGCTCAGTGTGATCTGTGCTTCAGTTGGAAGGTTAAGCTCAGGGATCGTCATAAATGATCAAAAAATCACAAGTCAAATAATATCTGCCATAGAAGCCAATACAGCAAGACTGATTAATTATCAGAATATACAGACTGCACCGGGTCTGTAGATACAAATATCTACACGGTCACTGGCTGTTTTACAGGGAAACAGACAAAGCTGCAGGAATACTGGTAAGTAAGGTGGGGGGCTTCCCCTGCTGTTTGAAACTATGACTGTTACCCTGCAGAGCAGTTAGGGACCGTCTGACAATTCCTATCCACAGCAGTAAATGAAGGGGAATTTCACTGCATACAGTCAGGTTTCTTATAAAAAAATTAAAGTACATTGGAAATAGATTTCTTTTTCATTAAAGAGAGTAAACATGTTTTTATTTTTTTTGCCTTTACATTCCCTTTTGGGAAAAAAAAATACATGCAGTGTCCATTCAAATATAGTATAAGTAAGTGTACTCTATGTGCAAACCCTCTTCTGCATTCCACCACTGACCAATATGTGCTTTATTTTAATTTCTATATACACAGTTCCACGATGAAGCTCAAATGCACATCATACTGGCCAAATAAAAGGCTGCTTGTACAGAGCCAAACACAATCAATAAACAACGAACAGACGGATATGGCAGGGATGCTAGAATTGATTTGCTAATACACTTATGGGACACCTTATCTGCAAACTCATTATTCAGAAAGCTCCAAATTACGTAAAGGTCATCTTCCATAGACTCCATTTTGTCCAAATTTTTAAAAATTATTCCTTTTTCTTTGCAATAATAAAACAGTACCTTGTACTTGATCCAAACTAAGATATAAATAATCTTTATCAAAACCAGCCTATTGGTTTTATTTAACGTTTACATTATCGTAGACGACACATGAAGATCCAAATTACGTAAATATCTGTTATCTGAAAACCCCTAAGTCCCAAGCATTTTGGATAACAGATCCCATGCCTATACCTTACTATTACATGTAGCTATCATTATGCAAGAAATCATGGTGTTTCCATAATCCATTTATGGATATTTAGCAAAGTTAAATAAAAAAAAATATATATATACAGTGGTGTGAAAAACTATTTGCCCCCTTCCTGATTTCTTATTCTTTTGCATGTTTGTCACACAAAATGTTTCTGATCATCAAACACATTTAACTATTAGTCAAAGATAACACAAGTAAACACAAGTAAACACAAAATGCAGTTTTTAAATGAGGGTTTTTATTATTTAGGGAGAAACAAAATCCAAACCTGTGTGAAAAAGTAATTGCCCCCTGAACCTAATAACTTGTTGGGCCACCCTTAGCAGCAATAACTGCAATCAAGCGTTTGCGATAACTTGCAGCGAGTCTCTTACAGCGCTCTGGAGGAATTTTGGCCCACTCATCTTTGCAGAATTGTTGTAATTCAGCTTTATTTGAGGGTTTTCTAGCATGAACCACCTTTTTAAGGTCATGCCACAACATCTCAATAGGATTCAGGTCAGGACTTTGACTAGGCCACTCCAAAGTCTTCATTTTGTTTTTCTTCAGCCATTCAGAGGTGGATTTGCTGGTGTGTTTTGGGTCATTGTCCTGCTGCAGCACCCAAGATCGCTTCAGCTTGAGTTGAACAGATGGCCGGACATTCTCCTTCAGGATTTTTTGGTAGACAGTAGAATTCATGGTTCCATCTATCACAGCAAGCCTTCCAGGTCCTGAAGCAGCAAAACAACCCCAGACCATCACACTACCACCACCATATTTTACTGTTGGTATGATGTTCTTTTTCTGAAATGCTGTGTTACTTTTATGCCAGATGTAACGGGACGTGCACCTTCCAAAAAGTTCAACTTTTGTCTCGTCGGTCCACAAGGTATTTTCCCAAAAGTCTTGGCAATCATTGAGATGTTTTTTTAGCAAAATTGAGACGAGCCTTAATGTTCTTTTTCCTTAAAAGTGGTGTGCGCCTTGGAAATCTGCCATGCAGGCCGTTTTTGCCCAGTCTCTTTCTTATGGTGGAGTCGTGAACACTGACCTTAATTGAGGCAAGTGAGGCCTGCAGTTCTTTAGATGTTGTCCTGGGGTATTTTGTGGCCTTTCGGATGAGTTGTCTCTGCACTCTTGGGGTAATTTTGGTCGGCCGGCCACTCCTGGGAAGGTTCACCACTGTTCCATGTTTTTGCCATTTGTGGATAATGGCTCTCACTGTGGTTCGCTGGAGTCCCAAAGCTTTAGAAATGGCTTTATAACCTTTACCAGACTGATATATCTCAATTACTTTTGTTCTTAGTTATTTTTAACAAGGGGGGCAATCACTTTTTCACACAGGCCCATGTAGATTTGGAGTTTTTTTTCTCCCTTAATAACGTAAACCTTCATTTAAAAACTGCATTTTGTGTTCAATTATGTTATCTTTGACTAATAGTTAACGGTTTTTGATGAGCAGAAACATTTAAGTGTGACAAACATGCAAAAGAATAAGAAATCAGGAAGGGGGCAAATAGTTTTTCACACCACTATATATATATATATGTGTGATGTGCAGGTCAGGCTGATACCCACTGCAGGCGGGTTTGGTCCGACCCCGCACTCTTTTCACAGGCGTGTGCGGGTTAAGCTCTTCTCCTGCTCTCCCCGCCACTGTCAAATGCCGGCTTCCGGGTCTATCTTTTATAGATGCTGCGCCTGCTTGCCCCTTTTGTGACGTCATCAGCAGGGAGGGTTGGCACAGGTCTATAAAAACAACCCGGAAGTGGGATGCAGGTGATTAAGTGATTAAGAGCAATCTAATAACATTCACAAAGTTTGTACCAATTATAGTATTCCATAGCAGCCATTCAACCAATTGTCTCGTCACCTACCTGCTTGAAAGCATATATGTGATTGGTTGCTCTAGATTACTAGACCTGGTACAAACATTGTGACTTTTATTACATTATGCCAGGGGTGTCCAAACTGTGGCCCAGGATGGATATGAATGCTGCCCAGCTTGAAATGCTCGGTTCCCAAGGAAACATCATGTCACTAAAGGATATAGGAAGAGGGGGGGCTCTGCCCATTGCCCAGTTAGTAATAATTTTATAAGTCTAAAGGGGACATTTTGCATAACATTTTGCCTGATTTTTCCTTTATTTTTCGATTAAAATGCCAGATTAAAACTGTATTTGTCTCAACCTAGCTTCCAGGGCTTCAGATATATTAATATGCCTTCACTATTGGTTTTCCTCATTAATTAATGAGGGCAACACAAGGTGATAAGGGCAAATACATTGTACCCTCCATAGCCCCACACAGCTGATTAACAGCAGCATGCCAATGAAATAATAATTGTTCAAAGAATGTCAGGCTAAGGGCTGAACTCCACGGACGCATGTGTTTTTGCTCAGCACATCAGATCGTTCGTGGTGTTCAGCCCTGAATGGTCGGCCCCCACACATTTTCATCTCACCAAATCTGGCCCTTGCTGCAAAAAGTTTGGACACCGCTGCATTATGCAATTCTAAGTTCTTTAGTTTGTGTGTTACGTCTTGATTGAGCAGTTATTGCATTGGAATGCCAACAATAATTTTGTTTACATTTTTAGTTCAAGGCTTAACTGTCACTTGAAGGCAACATTGTTGTGGAGTCATATAGTGCAAATGATGAAGACTGCAGTGAGATCATTCTTCAGCTTCACATGCAGCCGTTAGTGAGAAAAGTCCAATTCTTAACACAAATTCTAAACATTTTTTTGTGTGACTTTCTAGATCATGAGTTGCATGATAGATGTATTATTGTATGACAATTTTCATAGTGAGAATGATGATTTCAGTGTAACTCCATTAGCTGCCTCAGTTATGGCTGCTAATGTGAGAATTCAGATAGATTATTTGTTTAAATTGCTGTCAGGTGAATGAGGCATGACTGAACAAGCCCAATTTACTATTGATTTCAGTGGTATTTAGTGGTTATAATTGAATTAGGCAGAAAATACAAAATCAGCATAGAGTTTGATTTTGTGTTGTCACATTGTTACCATGCATGGTAACACACACAACAAGTACAAACATGTTAATGAAAAATGTAACGCAGACTGTGGTCAGACATACAGTATTTAGGGCACATTTTTCTGCATTTCCAATGAAACAGTCCAACAATTTATGATAGACCTTAGGGCCATCACCAATGCAGTTCCGTTATTGCTACAGTCTGGACATGAAATGAGACAGAACTGAAGTTCAAAAGTTCTTATGTTATTAAGTTCTCTTAAAGGAGAAGGAAAGGTTAAAACTAAGTAAGCCTTATCAGAAAGGTCCACCTAATTATACCAATAAACCCTCAAAGTAGTGCAGAGTCCTATGTCAAAAGAAACACTGCATTTCTTTCCTTCTGTTGTGTACAGATGGGCTTCTATATCAGACTTCCTGTTTTCAGCTTAAACCTCCTTGCCCCAGGTGTGAGCATGCTCAGTTTACTCCTCTTCTCCCCCCCCCCCCCCTTCTCTGCTGTAATCCGAGCGCAGAGCTATGAGTGAGCAGGGAGAGACTCAGGTAGGAAGTGATGTCACACTAAGCTAATACTGCAGCTACTGGGGGATGTGGGGGAGGCATTTTGCGCCAACAGGGTTTCCTTCTCCTTTAATACTTGCTATAGATTTAGTGGGAAATTAGAAATTAACTGCATTTGTGATAGCTATAAGGTATATTATAAATTGTAGGACTGATTCATTTGCAATGCACAGAAATTATTGGGGAGCACCACCCGACAAACACAGAGGATGGTGTACAGGGTCAAAAGGTTATGTATTTAGCAGAAAGAAAATTGAAAGAACTGACCCATATAAATGCACCCTCCCATCCATAGGCTCCGAAATGCATATGAAGTAATTGAGTTTTAACCTCTCCCTGGAATTAAAGTAACAGTGGCGTGTAAAAATAAAACTGAGTAAATAGGCTGTGCAAAGTAAAAAATGTTTCTCATATTGTTAGTTAGCCAACAATGTAATGTATAAAAGATGAAGAGAGTGGATGTATAAGAGAACAGACCACAGCTTCCAGCAACTTGAAGGGGGGGGGGGGAGCATGTGTGACATAACAATTCAGTGAGTTTGCAATTGGTCCTTAGCATGCAGGTCAGATTCAAAAGCAACAGTTATGACCCATATGTTCTCCCCAGTCACATACTGGTCACTGCCTGGTAACCAACCAATTTAGTATTTGGTACTAAAATTTTCACTGCTACTGTACTTAAACATATTGTTTCCCCCACCCTAGGTATTTGCTAATAGTGCCTGAACTCCATTGAAGAGACAATACCATAATATGGTATGGCACCTGCACTGTGGCCATGTTGGGGCATAGCATGCAAATGATGGTGAAAGTCACATTTTGCTCATGAATATGAGATATCACACAGGTGCACCTAATGAGTAAGCTGGGAGGGTCTTTCATTCAAAGCTTGAATGATTAAACAGGCCTCCTGCCACTAGCAGCTCTCAATGGGTGCTGGCAGCATAGTGCCCCTTAGGAGCAATTTATATGGCACCTACTGTGCATGATAATTCAGAGAGTGAATAATATATGGGCCAGTGTTTCAGCACTGGTTTACCTGGCAGAGAAATGCCTGAAACTACCAATGCTACTTCATATAAATGTAAGTTAAACTTATTAAGCAAGTAAAAACAGTTCTCAACTAAGGGTATGCCTTTTTAACGTTGTCACAGTCCTGAATCTCTGGCACTCTCTAAATAGCCAGTTTGGCTAGAGCCCCCAAAATTAATTGCATTGCTGTCAATATGTTTGTTTAGCTCAGTGACCTTAATCTGAAAACTGAATAGTGGTAGTAGAGGTAGGCAAATAATACTATAAGGAATAAAATATGACGACCAACTGAAAAATTGCTAGAAAAGCTGTATTTAATGTAGTCTTCTTTTTGTAATAGTAGCTCCATAGCAGTAATGATCTAGGACAGTGATCCCCAACCAGTAGCTCATGAGCAACATGTTGCTCTCCAACCCCTTGGATGTTGCTCCCAGTGGCCTCAAAACAGGTGATTATTTTTAAATTCCAGGCTTGGAGGCAAGTTTAGGTTGCATTCAAACTAGGTTCACTGCCAAACAGAGTCTCAATATAGGTTGACAATCCACATAGAGGCTACCAAATGGCCAATCACAGCCCTGATTTGGCACCCCAGTAATATTTTTCATGCTACTGTTGCTCCCCAACTCATTTTACTTCTGAATGTTGCTCATGGGTTCTAAAGGTTGGGGATCCCTGATCTAGGCTGTAAAAGTTGCCCATAAAGGTTCCTCATCTTGGATCTTGTTAAGCCATTGTCAGTAACACAACACATTTTCAGTGTACCCTGGACTGCTACTGAAAAGGGAACCTGAAGGGCTTCTGAAAATCATCAAGTAGAAAATGAGTTCTAGCTGTCATAGCTGCTGACTATTACTTGCTAATTCACTGGTCTCTGACCTGTCATTTAAGGGCAGATTCATCAAATTTTACAAGATTTATTCAAATTCCCTTGAACCATTTGAAGATGTTTGTAGTCTTCTTGATGTTCTGTTTTTTTTATTTTTTTGCTGAAAATTCTCAGTTTGAGTAATAGAGTTTTTCACCCTGATCACAGTGATTTGAGTTTTTTCATAAATTGGAAAACATTCAAGTTGTGAGTTTATTCGAGGTTTAAAAAGCCTCACTAACCTCACTCAACCTTTGGTAAATAACCCCTTAAAGTGAATGTGAAATATATCCTTTATGAAGTGAAAAAGAGATAAACACACATAAAAAAAGAAATAAATATATATATATATATATATATATATATATATATATATATATATATATATATAACATCCATTTTACTTCTGGTATTATAATTTCATAGCTGTTTCTTTAAAATATTCTTAGTATATTTGTAAACACGTTTTTCTTATTAAATCATATGACATTTATTTCATTCTTCTCAGCAGGTTCTCAGTCTAATACAAAACCGAAAATGAAGAATAAAAACAGAAATAATTGGAAAGGCAAATGTTGGATTTCAGAAAATGTCGATGTACAAATACAGAGAATGGAAGAACAATCATTGCTAATCAACATGGAATGAATTTTACTTTGCTGGATGCAGCTGACATTTGAATTGCTGGCAAAGTGCAAAAATATATTTCATAAAGTATAATTTTGAAATTTACTACGTACAGGAATAATTCAAGAGCTTAATTAAACCCACATAAAATATTTAAAAAATGTATGATTGATTTAACAGCAAAATATTATGTGCACAATTTGAAAACACAATAGCTTTTTAAGGAAAAAAAGTTTGTTCAGCAAGAAATACATTTAATTTGTTTAAATAAGTTATAATATGGCATGAATATAACCACCAAGGTTGTGGCTTATTAATAATTCCATATTTAGGTATATATAAATAAAAATATAATAGATAAGAAAGTATAATCCATATAACACAAATATATAAATATATAATCTAGATCTATAAAAAATATGTATAACTGACGTTTCTCCTAATGGACCATGGCTCTAAATTTAACAGAACACTATATTTTTCTATTTTTTACTATTGTTTTCTTCTTATTCATTGATAAATCTGCTAGCAATTCATCTGACTGGTTGTTGCTGACAAATAATGTTGCTCAATATCAGAAATTATATGAATTTACATCTGGCACAAAACAGAAGAGTGGCCTTTTACATCCAAATTTGTACTTTGATGCTACAGATGTTCAAGAATTAAGGCAGAAATCTCATACTAGTCACATACATTTATTTAGGACAATTAGAAATGCTGTAATGAAGATGCTGTCTAATCCATCATACTATTTGCCTCCACCAAAGCATGCTGATTTTACAGCAAAATGGAATGAAATTTATGGAAACAATCTTCCTCCTTTAGCATTGTATTGCCTGCTTTCTCCAGATGATAAAACAGCATTTGCTTTTGCACTTGAGTATATGGACAGGATGGCTAATTATAAAGACTGGTTGGTCCAGACTGCTCCTGGTGATGAAGTACCACTTGGCCATTCATTGACTGGCTTTGCCACAGCCTTTGACTTTCTGTATAGTTCACTAGATAAAAATAAAAGGCAACAATATTTGGAAAAAATCCAAACTGCCAGTGAAGAAATGTATGAATATTCTAAAATTCGCTCGTGGGGAAAACAATTTCTTCACAATCACCAAGCTACTAATATGCTAGCACTACTTACAGGAGCTTTGGTTATACAGGGTTATAGAGACACCCAGGCTAATCTCTGGAAACAAACCGTGGTTGATGTAATGGAAAAGACAATGTTTCTTCTCAATCATGTTATTGATGGCTCTTTGGATGAAGGCGTTGCTTATGGAAGTTATACTTCTAAGTCCATTACTCAGTATGTTTTTTTAGCACATCGTCATTTTGGTATCAATCACTTTGAGAACATCTGGTTAAAAATGCACTTCTACTTTTATTATTCCACGCTGCTGCCAGGTTTTCAGAGAACAATTGGAATAGCAGATTCAAATTATAACTGGTTTTATGGTCCTGAAAGCCAGTTAGTGTTTCTGGACACTTTTATCTTAAAGAATGGTCTTGGAAATTGGCTAGCCTATCAGATCCGAAAACACAGACCTAAAGATGGTCCTATGGTATCATCCACAGCACAAAGGTGGAGCACCCTTCATACAGAATATCTATGGTACAATGCTGATCTTTCTTTGCATCCTCCTCCTGATCAAGGCACTGCAAAAATGCACTTGTTTCCAAACTGGGGAGTTGTGACTTATGGAGCTGGATTACCAAATACTCAGACAAATACATTTTTCTCTTTCAAATCTGGAAAGCTTGGTGGTCGGGCAGTTTATGATATTGTTCATTTTCAACCTTACTCCTGGGTAGATGGATGGAGAAGTTTCAATCCAGGGCATGAGCATCCAGATCAAAACTCCTTTACATTTGCTCCCAATGGACAAGTATTTGTCTCTGAAGCACTATATGGACCAAAAATGAGTTATTTAAATAATATTCTAGTTTTTGCTCCATCACCTACGAGTCAGTGTAATAAACCTTGGGAAGGGCAGTTGGGAGAATGCTCACAGTGGCTTAAATGGACAACAGAAGAATATGGTGATGCATCTGGTGAAATTATAACAGCCAATCAGCATGAAGAAATGATATTTGTAAGTGGGGAAGCAGTCTCTGCTTATTCGTCTTCCATGAGATTAAAGAGTGTTTATCGGGGTTTACTGCTTTTAAACCACCAGACTCTTCTGGTAATTGATCATATAGAAAAGTATCAAGACTCTCCAATATCCCTAGCCAGTGCCTTTTTCCACAATATGGATATTGATTTTAAATATGTTGCTTTCAGATTTTTAAACAAATACAATGGCGCCATGATGGATATTTGGGATGCTCACTACAAAATGTTTTGGTTAGACCAAAATGGTAATAGCCCTTCTGCCAGGATACAAGAAGCAGAGCAGGCTGCGGAATTTAAGAAGCGCTGGACACAATTTGTAAATGTAACCTTTCAATTAAATGACAAAATTTCAAGAATTGCATACTTATTCTTTGGCCCATATGTTAATGTATCTGATCTAAAATTTCTAGATGATACTAAATATGGAGTTAAGATTTCCATTAAGATTAACAATACTGAACATATTGTATCTTTAGTAACTGAATATAATGATTTAGAGGCTCGATTTAGTTTTCTTGGATTTGGTGGGTTTGCAAAAGTAGAGAATCATGAAAAAATTGTACGGTTTGGATTAGGAGTTGATCATAAAAGAAAACATGATCCTGTTGGTTTAAACATATTTCACTTTGGCTTTAATGTAAATGTAATGATTGGATTGACATTGTGCATAGGTTTGGTAATTTTAGCATTTAACTGGAGGTTTTATATTTCCTTTAGTAAGCTGATGCGTTGGATCCTAGTATTAATTATAACACTTTATTTTTTTGAATTACTAGATGTATGGAGTACATGTACGCAACCCATTTGTGCTAAGTGGAATAGTGAAACTGCAGACACTGAAAATAAATATGACAGGCAATCTATAGATCTGCCAGCTGTTATTATCACTTCTCTTCCCAGTTCAGGAGCTGAGATATTGAAACAGCTTTTTTACAACAGCTCTGATTTCATATACATTAGAGTCCCCACTGCTTACATTGATATTCCAGATGGAGAGTTTAAGGTTGATTCATTTGTCGATGCATGCGAATGGAGTAGTTCTGATGTTCAGCAAGGACATTTTAAATTAATCCAAGGTTGGTTGCAGTCACTACTTCAGAATATAAAAATTCATTTACAAAACATTGATTTACACGAGCCTAGCAAACCAAAACTTTTTCATCACAGTATCATCACTAAGGATAAAAAAAGAAGATTCAAAAGAAGGGACCCGTTTCCTGAACAAAAAAATAGAATCAAGGGTAGCTATGACAGAGATGCAGAGTACATTAGACATCTTAGGAAACAGTTAATGAAGTTTCCAAATGCTCAGCCTGTGCTTGGTTTAAGCAGTGGAAGCTGGACTTTAAAAGTTCCTTTTATCCACAATATTATTGGACCTTCACTGAGAGCAATATTCGTTGTTCGAGACCCTCGTTCATGGATTTATACATTGCTATACAAAAGTAGGCCTAATCTATTCTCTTTGAGGAATATCTCTCAGCGTTTATATGAAATATTCAAAGAAGAAGAAAAACAGAAATGTAAGTCTAGTGCAGGCTACGCATTTGAATATGAATCATTAGAAGATGAACTCTTTGATTCAGAATCAAATCCTCTTTCAAAACTGTCCCACTTGTGGTTATCAAACACAGCTGCAGCAAGGAGGATAAACAGAAATTTGCCTGCAATAAATTATCTCTTGGTTAGATTTGAAGACATTATAAACTCACCACAGAAAACAGCAGAACAAATCTATACATTTTTCGGAATGCCTCTTTCTCCTGCAAGTTTAAACCAAATACTTTTTGCCAGTACCACAAACTTATTTTACCTTACACAAGAAGGAGAGATTTCACCATCGAGTTTAAATACTTGGAAACTGAATATGCCCAAGGAAGATATTAAAGTAATTGAGAATATATGTTGGACACAAATGCAACAACTTGGATATACAAAGTATATTGATTAAAGTATTGGCTGCAGATATTCAAAATCCACTGAAGTGATAACGCAACCAAAATCCCTTATTAAATGGATTTTCTGAGAATAATCCCTTAAACGCTGCAGGTCAGCAGTCAATTGCACTAACAAGCTTGATATCCTTGATGGAATACAATCACTATAAAACAGATTTTTTTATTCTTATATAATGTATGTAAAATGTTCAAGAAACCTTTGCCTTTCAGTTGCTTTCTTAAAGGAACAGTTCAGTGTATAAATAAAAACTGAATAAATAGATTGTATGTGCAAAATTTAAAATGTTTCTAATATACTAAGCCGATAATGTAATGTATAATGGCTGGAGTGACTGAAAGTCTAACATAATAGCCAAAACCCAACTTCCTGCTTTTAAGTTCTTTAACTTTGAGTTAGTCAGCAACTTGAAGGGGGGCCACATGGGACATAACTGTTCTGTGAGTTTGCAATTCATCCTCAGCATGCAGGTCAGATTCAAAAGCAACAGTTATGACCCATGTGGCCCTCCCTCAAGTCATTGATTGGTTACTGCTAGTGATGGGCGATCTATCCCCTTTGGCTTCGGCAAAAAATTTGCGAATAATTTGCAAAACGAGTTGCAGCACGGTTTTGATGCGCGTTTTGACGTGTTTACAACACGCGTTGTGTCAATTGTGACGCGTCACGTCATTTTCGCCGCACAACTCTTTTTTTTTTACGCCAGCAAATTTTTGGCAGGCAAATTTTCACTGGTGTTTTGCAAATTTATTCACCGACGGCGAATTGCGGGAATTCGCCACGAATTCGCATCTGGCGAATCAATTCGCTCATCACTAGTTACTGCCCAGTAACCAATCAGTGGAAACCAAGAGAGCTGAAAAGCAGGAAGTAGAATTCTGGCTATTATGTTAGACCTCCAATCACTCCAGCCTCTATGTATTATGTTTTTAGATTAACTTTTTTTTTTATTTTGCGCATACAATTTTTTACCCTGAACAATTCCTTTAAGGACCGTACTATAATTTAATAAAAACATTAATTTGAACTGTTAACAAAATAGGTCACATATGTGTAGAGACACGTGGCAATTCGGGGACATTTATTCGCCCAGTGACAGTCTTGGGGCAACTTATCTCCCCGAACTGCCTTTCCAGTGAGGCAACTTTAAAAAGCGAACTGCTCCGAGTGCCATCCCGCTTGCAATTTAGATTCTAGCCTGCGGGAAGGGGAGATTAGTCGCCTGATGAAGAGGTGATTTGTTTCTAGGTGACTTAATCTCCCTGAATCTCCATGTGTGCCCTTAGAATTTCCGACTTTGAATATTCAGAAATCAGCCCCAAGTATTTTAAAATACAAGTTGCTTATAAAATACAAGTTGCTTATAAAAGGAGTCTTTTATCAAGGAGCTGCCAATTTATCAAGGAGCTGACAATTTATCAAGAAGGCAAAAATCACATGAAAAGCTATGCCATACCATAAAAAGAACACCTTTGATGATTTCTGTGATTTTGTTAATGGAGATTGTATGTTTTGTTTGCTTTTCTGTTTTTCAGTTGAACAATAAATACTGGAATTATGAGGTATATAAAGCAGTAAAATTAAATCTAAGGATCACTATACCTACAAATCACTTAGGGACTTAGCCCTAACACCCAGCTAATTGAATGGGAAATGATAAATAAAGTATTTTCTATATTCTTTGATATATATGATGTATTCAGTTCTGTTCAATTAACAAGGATATATACTGTAGGTAATACATTTTAGCCTTCTTAGTGCTTGCTTTGTTGGCTGGAAAAATATATAGTTCCCTTTCAAGAACATTGGCTTTATTTTTTAAAAAATATGGGTGCCACTGGAATATTAAAAGTCTTGACTTACTGAATTTCATAATGAGAACAAACACATACAATTATTAAAATTACCGTGATTCATTACTTGCATGCAAACAGTGATTTTGCTCTTATGCTTTGCTCAGTTTTTTTTTTTTTTGCATTCATAATAGAGCATCAAAACACTGCCCCCACTGCTTATCCATGTGACTACATGTAAATGGATTTTTACCCAAAAACATTACTTCCTGTATTTGTTCATGCATTTGACATGATGTTTATTAAAAAAAATTGCACCCAGGATGTTGACATTATTGAGGTCCTAGTAGGAAGAACTGTAGCAGAGAACTGCTATTGTATTAAAACTCTCCATCCACTTGAATAAGAAATACATTGTCAGCTGACACACATTTGCTGGTTAGTATTGCTTGGGAATGCAAAAGTCAGTGTGCCCATATAATACCGGCCCATTTAAATTGCAGGAGTGTTTTGAAAATAACTAATCTAGCCCTATTGGGTTTATTTAATATTAAAGTATTTTAATAGATCTTAAAGGAGAAGAAAAGGTTAAATCTAAATAAGCTTTATCAGAAAGGTCTATATAAATACACCAGTAAACCCCCAAAGTAATGCTGCTCTGAGTCCTCTGTCAAAAGAAACACAGAATTACTTTCCTTCTATTGTGTACACATGGGCTTCTGTATCAGACTATCTGTTATCAAAATAAACCTCCACTCCCTGCAGTAATCTGAGCCCAGAGCTATGAGTGAGCAGGGAGAGACTCAGACAGGAATTGATGTCACACCAAGTTAATATGGCAGCTACTATACTAAACAAACAAAGAGAGCTTGTAGAGTTGTTTACTCTAGATTCTGAAAGCTTTCTGAAGAATAAATATAGCATTCCAGCTTGAACAATTGTGTCTAATCTATTGGCAATAAACTGCTTTGTGGCTTCACTTCTCCTCTAAGGAATGGTGATCCAAATTATAGTAAAACCCCGTATCTGAAAAACACCAGCCCCAAAGCATTACAGATAATATATACTATATCTGTATTCATTTTGTCATCAACTGCTATGCACATATTTTATTTTATATCAAGCTGGCCAATCAATTTGATCATTTTAAATTGTATTTTAGCAAAAGAAATATTTATCAATGTCCAAGCCTTTAGAAATTTGTTACTTAAAACCTTTAAAAAACAAGTGTGAGATCCCATAGAAGTCTATGACTTCATGGACAGTTGTTCTTTTTTTAATGTATGTGTAAAGGTAAGAAAATGGCCTGATTGATGACTTTAAGAACTGCACCTGCTGGAAGTCAATGTAGACATCTCTTTAGGTCTGTTTTATTTACAGCATTTAGATCCATAAAACTGATTTGGAGAGAACGTGACTAGTGATGGGCGAATCTCACCCGTTTCGGCGAAAAATTCTCGAAAAAATTTGCGAAACGAGTCGCGCATTGTTTTTGACGCACGTCGCTTCCGTCGCGCGTCGCGTCGTTTCAGTCACGTCATTTTCGGTTGCACGTCGCGTCATTTTCGGCGCGTCGTGTCAAAAACGACGCGCGACTCGTTTTTGCTGGCGTTTCGCGGATTTATACGCCAGCGGCGAATCTAGGGAATTCTCCGTGAATTCGCCCCTGGTGAATAAATTCGCCCATCACTAAACGTGACACTTTATGTAACCTAATAAATGTTAGCAGTACTCTGCAAATACTCCTTGCTTTCAGTTCAGAGAATTCTAAACATTGTGAGCTGGATTACCATGTGTGTTAAGAAACCTTTTGTTTTAGGTGACAACATAGTTCAAATGCCTTATTTTTGAATGCAAGGGTAAAGCTCCAGTTTGGATGCAAAATGATTGCCCTGATAATGGCAGGGGAAATAGTTTACACTTGTGAAAATACTAATTAGAAACAATTATTGCTAAGTGTCCCAAGTTCACAATGTCGGTCCGAAGATTTCCTGCCGTTCTCTCCGCAGTCTCCCTGCTGCGTATGCGAATCCCAACGGAGAAAAAAGATTTTTCTATGTAGAGAACAGCGCCTAAGGCAGTGGAAATTTATAGAAAAAGCAATATAGTGTAGTATTTTAAAGGAATTGTTCAGTATAAAAATAAAAACTGGGTAAATAGATAGGCTGTGCAAAATAAAAAATGTTTCTAATATAGTTAGTTAGCCAAAAATGTAATGTATAAAGGCTGGAGTGATTGTTAAGTATGACCTAAAAGAACAGGACACTACTAATTGCTTTTCAGCTCTCTTTTGTTTACACTGACTGGTTACCCTGGTTACCAGGCAGTAACCAATCAGTGAATTGAGGGAGGGCCACATGGGACATAACTGTTGCTTTTGAATCTGATCTGAATGCTGAGGATCAATTGCAAACTCACTGAACAGTTATGTCCCATGTGGCCCCCCTTCAAGTCGCTGACTAACTCAGATTTAGGGAGCTGAAAAAGCAGGATGTTGGATTCTGGCTATTATATTTGACATCCAGTCACTCCAACTTTTATAGTTTGCATTTTTCCCTGACTAACTATATTAGAAACATTTTTTATTTTGCACAGCCTATCTATTTACCCAGTTTTTAATTTTACCCTGAACTGTTCCTTTAAGAAATATGGGAATCACCCCGTGCTTTTAATAAAATATATTGGAATAACGGATATACGTGGACACCAGAAGGGGGAAGTGCCGGGAGGAATTTAACCACATTGCGACATACCATCTTAGTGGTTTGTAAGTAGGCACTTTAGCTAAACTACCCCGGTGAAGGAAGGAAGTACACCTTGTGGAGTCGTCACAGCATAACTGCTACAAACCCCCCACACTATAGTGGAAACCTCACGGGACTACACCCAAGGGAAGAGAGGGGGATACACATATATGTTTATATATATATATATACACATATATGTCTATATATTTTAATTTTTAAACAAAGCATCTGCACAACCAACAAATTTTATTAAAAGCACGGGGTGATTCCCATATTTCTTAAAATGCTACACAATATTGCTTTTTCTAAAAATTTCCACTGCCTTAGGCGCTGTTCTCTACATAGAAAAATCTTTTTTCTCTGTTGAGTTTACACTTGTGCTAGCTTGTGATTTATGGGGCCTTCTTTGTGGCGTCATTAGACCAGGGGCCCCATCTGTGGCCAAACCGTAGGGGAATGCAAGTCCCCTAAATTATCATAAGCAAACACAATATATGTTTACACTGTTCCAGCACAATATTTCCTATACAGGAAATAGCAAATTTGATCCATAAACTATACAGAGATTGCAGCAACTATAAGTTGCTGCAATCTCTGTATTTCAAAGGGTGCATATATGTCTGTAAGTCCAGTGAGCTAAGTATTCAAGCACAATTGACATGTTTTTTTCCCCACCATGCAATGTTTTTTTTTTACCAGAATTCCAACATTATTGCAGAGGGTTGATGCTCTAGATAAACCTACTACAACTGCACCACACTTGGCAAAATTAACATAACTACACTTACTCTTCTTAGACTTGCTCTTCATCACAAATTTGGCTGAATATTTTAAAGCTAGTATGGTGTAATTTCTGGCATTTGCTGTGCGAGTGACGTGTAACAATCGACACAGGGCACTGAGGGAACTATAGAGCTACCACCAGATCCAAAGGTGCTGGTAGCTCTAGTATTCCCACCATGTCAATAGGTGCAGTTGCACTCAATTTGGAATGGCAGGAAGGAAAGACTGAGCATCTTATGATATATGTACAAGCTTCTACTCTATACAATTTAGCTTTTTTACATTTCTTTTCATTTTTTTCTATTTCTTTAGGCTCTGATATACATTTCATAAACTGTCAATGCCTAAAAATTAATTAATTGTTCTAATCTATCTTTCAGCCTGTTGTCTGCAGTATACAAATAATTTGTACATGTCCAATATTCCTTAGTAAAGTAAACACATTTGGATATTTAATATTAACCCTAATCAATAGATCCCCATACAGGCAGATCTTTTAGGCTGCCTGTATTTTAACCATTGAAAAGCCTACCAGGCCACATGTAGCATAGGTCAGGCAGAGTATGACACACACAGAGCATAGGGCAGGCAGAGTATGGCACAGGCAGTGAGTATAGGGCAGGCAAAATATGGCACAAAAAGGGAGCATAGGGCAGGCAGAATATGGCACACAGGGAACATAGGACAAGCAGAGGATGGCACACACATGGATAATAGGGCAGGCATAATATGGCACACACAGGGAACATAGGACAGGTAGCGTATGGCACACAGAATATATAATATTAAGTGGGAGCACTTACTGATGCCAGATTCCAGCGTGTTACACTGTATAGGCTGCAATCCCAAGCAGCGAGGAAGCTTCTGTAGAATAGTATAACACAGAGCAACAGTGGAAAAAATTATAATTAAAAGTATCAAAACTTTATTGGATCAATATTAAAAAAATCCATCATTAGAGTGTGCAGACATTAACAGGGTTAGCTGTATGGCACACACAAGGACAATAGAGCAGGCAGAATATGGCACACACTGGGAGCAAAGGGCATGCAGGATATGGCAGGCAGAGTATGATACACACAGGCAGCATAGGGAAGGCAGAATATAGCAGGAACTGAACAGTTCATACTATGCATAATATAGTGACACAATGCTAGTGCCCCTCAAGCAGTTTGTATGAGCTGAACAATGTGGTCACTGTGAACAGTACAGGACTTTAGGGGTGTGAACAATGGAGGGGGGTTACATGTGTGAACAATTCAGGGGATTACTGTCTGAATTTGTCTTCACAATGCAGGGGTAAATTAATCACAGTGCTGATATCTTTAAAAGTTTACTCAAGGTAAGCAGTCTCAGCAGTCAGACTTTCATGTGAGTGGGGGGCACACAAGGGGGAAAAGAGATCTGAACATAACTGAACAGTTATGTACCATGTGCCCCCCCTTAAAATCACTAACAGGTTAGAGACAGAAACAGTTAGACGTTGAGTTCTGGTTATTATGATAGACATCCACTCCAGCTTTAAAGATTACATTTTTGGCTTACTATATTAAAAAGTTTTTTTTGTACTGCCCATCTATTTAGCCAGTTTTATTTTTATACTGAACCGTTCCTTTAATTATGCTATTTTGAAAAAGAGAGCCTGCTAACTTGCTCAGCATTGCTCCTATTCAGATATCTGATGCAATCACTCCTAAATCTAAATGTGTATGAATCATAGAAATTACACAGAATTTTGGTACTGTTGCTGGCTGTGAGTTCTGCTCATGCAGGTAACTCATGTTGGAGTAATATTTATTACTTATTCAGCTGAAACTTTGAACAGTGGAAATTAAACATGTTTTCTTCTATATTTAAAAAGATACACAATAGCAAAACATGTTTGTTTTGTAAATATCCCTTTACTTAAGGAACATGGTTATTTGACATAATTTAAGGAGTAAGAACTAAGCTTTGTACCCTTATGTTGTTATTTTGACCAGTCAGGGCTGGGTACTGGGAGGGAGAATTTATTTATAGTATTAAATAGGCAATGAGACTATAGAATTATCAAGCCTTTGGTTTTAAAAGAGGAAGTAGGTTGAAATGTTGGAGGTTGAAGAGGAGAAAGCCACAAAGTAGGGATCTACTGACATTTATAGAAAAGTAAAATCTTATGAAATGATGGTGTTTACAATGATATAGTATCTGGGATATCCAAAGCTTTAAATGAGCACTATGCCCAAAAGATCACCATGAATGACTGGGCTAAGCCCCATTCCAGAATACTCTAGGATCTGCCCTAAGCTCTTGAGAAAGAAAGATACATCAGGACAAATGGTTTTACTTTTACCTCCCTAATAAAGCTTCATGTCTTACAATATTTACAGAGTACTGTTTTTGTTACATTAAGGGGCCAATTTACTAAATTTGTGTGAACAATTCAAAATTCGATCGGATTTAAAAAAAAAAATCGAATTTGAATTTCGAATATGCAAATGAGGTGACTTCGACCATCAAATTTTCAAAGTTCGAATGATTGGAATAATTCGAATTTAATTGTATTCAAATATGGTTGAAGTACTTCCTCTTTAAAAAAAATTCGATAGGCCAGTTCGCCAACTTGGACCTACCGAATTGCATTAAAACCCTAAGGGAAGCTCCCATAGGTGTTTTAAAGTTTTTTGTGATTGAATAAAAAAAAATTCGATCAAATTGTTAAAATCGTTCGAATCGATTTAATTGATTGATTTTTTTATTCGATCATTGAAAGTATTGTTTTGAAATGGCCCCATTTTCAAAACAATACTTTATTATTATTATTATTATTATAAGCATTTTCCTGTAGTGTTATTACAACAATCAAAGATTTTATAAACTTGTATGTAATCAGTGGGATAAGAGTAATGCGCAGTTCTTCATTGATTGCTAATTTTAAATTTATAGACAACAGCAGCTATCTCTTCTCCTATGGGATGCCTTCACTGCTGAATGCTGAGCTTAATGATGTTGCGTCTTATGAGGTTCTGCTTGGTTTGTGAAATGGCTTTTCAAAATAAATCCTTTGCCTAGATTATTGGCCTGACATGATTCCACTGATTATTTTCTGTATATTATTTAAAATACCCTTTTAGATCTGAGTGAAGTATTGTGTAATTCCACTGCTGTAACAACTTATATCTCTAAAATTTGAAAAAAAGATTCAAGAAATTGTACTCTTCATAATATTGGGATATATAACATATTTTTATTTTACACTAATCTCTGTAAGGAAGGTGCAAAATGGATAGTAAAAATTATATTATTTTCCATAGATTTTACCACATATACTCATCATATATGATGAGATTTTTTAGGATCTCTCATGCTTGGCAGACCAATCAAAATATTCCCAAAAGGGGAATTGAGATATCATTACTGCGTAACACCATGGCAAGATATTTGGATACATTCCTATTCTTTGCATATACAGTATGCTGTGAGTACTGTACGGGTGCACCAACCCACTATGGTGAATGGAGATTTAAGGGTGAACAGAACCTCTGTGGTGAAGGGAGACTTGCTTTGTAATTGACACAAAAACATCAAGGTGATAAAGTGGGTTATTTATCAACGGTCGAGGGTAGTTTAAGATAGATCTCAAATTTTTAGAGATTTATTAAAGCTGCAAAAAGTTTGAATCATCAAAATACTCCAGCTAAAACCTGTTGAGGTCATGTAGAAGTCAATGTCAGAGGTCCCTTAAATAGTGATGGGCGAATTTATTCGCCAGGGTCGAATTTGCGGCGAATTCCCGCGAATCACGTCGAATTATTCGCCAGGGTCGAATTCGCGAATCACCAGCGAAATTTCGCCGAAAAAAAAGAGTCGCGCGTCGATTTTGACGCGACGCGCCGAAAACGATTCGACGCGCGCCGGAAAGAGTGGAACAGGCAGGCCGGGCCAGCACAAGCAGAGCAGAATCATCAGACAGGCCGGGGTCAGGATTGGAGAGAGCAGAATAGTCACAGACAGGCAAGGGTCAGGATTGGAGAGAGTCAGAATAAGCAGGCAGGCAAGGGTCAGGATTCGAGATATCAGAGTAGTCAGGCAAAGCAAGGGTCAGTACACAGTAAATAGGCAGGAATCACAACGATTAAACACCCAGGAACCTTCTAATAGAAACTAAAAACGGGCAAAGTACAGAAGACGTAATTCCCCTTTTATACTGTTTGAATTTTGCGCCATGCACGATGACGTCATCACGCCAATGCATAAACTCGGAATTCCGCCACTGCCTGCACCATAGGGGAACCGGCCACAGAAGGGGAAGAAGCAGTGCAGCAGCGTCCGCTTCAGTTGACCCCACTGCCTGCTAGACCACCAGGGTGAGTCCTTACACAAACATTTGAGTTGTGAGTTTATTCAAGGTAGAAAAAACCTCACAAACTCGACCTTTGATAAATAACCCCCTAATTATGTCTCCTTTGTAAGAACGATAAAACAATGCAAAATCCTCCAAGTAGTGTTACATACCTTTCTGAGGGAAAGCAAAGACACAGCAGTTAATCTATTAACAACTGGACAGCCTAGGTCTTATGCACTAGATTAGACTGTCGTAAGTGATATATTACTTTTACACAATCTTTGACAGCTTTTATTCCTCAACTCTCAAAGCTGACAGCATTAATTTTCTCTGCTTCAGTAAATTACTCAGCCAACTCTGTCGTTTTGGTCTCTGACATTCCCTTCAACATATTTTGGAACTCACACTTTGGAAGACAGGATATTAAAACCAAAAGTCCAAGGATTTAAAATAAATTCATAAATCTAAGCAGAAAACAGACATTTACAAAATGCCCTGTTTATGCCACTGTTTAAACAATGTTTAATATTCTGTATATATTTCACATTTGATGTAGTTGATTGCAGATAGATTTTATTATAAGTGGCCATTGATGTTGCCTAACATATTACGCCGAACATCTTATATAGCATTATTTTAAGCATTGTGAAAGCTATGCCACCTCAGTCGCAAAAATGAAAATAAGCTTCATCATACTGAAGTAATAAACTTTCTAAATACAATCAATAAAATGTCTGCATTGTTTCTGAAATAATCAAGTTTATATTCACTATTTCTCTCTCAGCTTCTGTTCATTCTCTTTTCATGCAGCAGTTGGGTGTCAGATATTCATTGATCCAATATATCTTATAGGGGGGCTTCCTTTCCTAACAGATGTATTAGAGCTCACGCAAATAACTGATTCCAGTACACACAAAATCTAAAAAAATAACTACCTTTTGCACAAATTTTGCATGTAGAGCGACATGATGCTTGGTGATTTTATTAGAGTGAGCTCTAATATATCTTCTTGTGAGTTACCCCCGATTCCACGACAATTATTCGAGGGCAGTTATGCCAAAGCACACAATGAAACAAGTACACAGACACAAGTGCTTTTGTTTTTTTGATAAGAAAATTGTATGCTGAGCAAATGATAAACTGTAATGACATACAGGCTCACATCTGGCCATCGGCAACCTTTAATATTAATGACCTGGGTTAGAGCTTATTTACTATGCACCCTAGAATGATGCATGAAATTAAATGTGTGATGAGCTTTGATTTTTAAATGATCTGAGCTGTCTTTTTGCATTACACAGTATCAATTAAGCAGTGGCTTCCCATGGGAATTCTGCAAAAAATTAATTACAGGATTTAAGCGTTATTTAAGATGCATGATGACATTGTTTTGTTTTTACATCATTTTGCTAAATATTCTTCTTTGTGCTTAAATATGATACTATACTGTACTACATACTGTATGTATGTGTATTCATGATGTTTGCTCAGTAACAGCATAAAGCAACATATTTGATTTATTACAATATTAAAAAGATTATTATTTTTGCAGTATGTTACATTGTAGTGTGTTTGTCAACAATTATAGAAGGAGAACTAATTGTTACCATAATGCTTCTTTTTGTCTCTATAAAAGCTTCTCTTTGGGACAGGTGGTCACGTTTTTTTTCAAGTCAATGCATACTGTAAGTCATTCTGTCTTTTGTAACTGGTAACAACGAAAAGGGATCTGTATCTTGCAATCTCTCTGACAATGCATAGATATAGTTCTTCCAATTTCTATACTACTTGGTTACCATGGATACACCAATCAAGCCTATTCAGTATGTGGGGCACGGTTTGATACCGTGCCCCACAAACGACTGCTTTCTAAACTAAGGTCTGTTGGGCTTAATGAAGTCGTTTGCACATGGATAGGGAACTGGTTACATGATCGGGTACAGAGGGTGGTTGTTAATGGTACATTCTCTACTTGGAGTAAGGTTCTTAGTGGGGTCCCTCAGGGCTCGGTGTTGGGTCCACTTTTATTTAACTTGTTCATTAATGAATTAGGGGAGGGTGTTGTAAGTAATGTATCTGTGTTTGCGGATGACACAAAACTATCCAGCCCAATTAATTCCATCCAGGATGTGGCATCTTTGCAACAGGATCTTGACAAACTGGCAATCTGGGCAGCTAAGTGGCAAATGAGATTCAATATTGATAAATGTAAAGTCATGCACCTGGGATGTAAGAATATTCAAGCCACTTATACCCTTAATGGGACTGCACTAGGCAAATCCATTATGGAAAAGGACCTTGGAGTCCTTGTTGATGATAAACTTGGCTGTAGCAAGCAATGCCAGTCAGCAGCATCAAGGGCCAATAAGGTCTTGAGCTGTATTAAAAGGGGCATAGAGTCACGGGAGGAGGGGGTCATTCTTCCACTTTATAGAGCACTTGTAAGGCCACATTTAGAATATGCCGTACAGTTTTGGTCTCCCTCACTCAAACAGGACATTATTGCATTAGAGAGGGTACAAAGAAGGGCAACTAAGCTGGTAAAAGGTATTGAAAATCTTAGCTATGAGGAAAGACTGGCCAAATTGGGGATGTTCACGCTGGAGAAGAGGCGCTTAAGGGGTGATATGATAACTATGTATAAATATATACGGGGGTCATATAATAATCTCTCTAATGTTTTATTCACAAGTAGGTCTTTCCAGATGACACGAGGTCACCCATTCCGTTTAGAAGAAAAGAGGTTTCGCTTAAATATTCGGAAGGGGTTTTTTACAGTGAGAGCTGTGAAGATGTGGAATTCTCTCCCTGAAACTGTTGTACTGGCTGATACATTAGATAGCTTTAAGAAGGGGTTGGATGGCTTTTTAGCAAGTGAGGGAATACAGGGTTATGGAAGATAGCTCATTATACAAGTTGATCCAGGGACTAGTCCGATTGCCTTTTTGGAGTCAGGAAGGAATTTTTTCCCCCTCTGAGGCAAATTGGAGAGGCTTAGGATGGGGTTTTTGCCTTCCTCTGGATCAACTAGCAGTTAGGCAGTTAAAATTAAAATAAAAAAAAAAAAAAAAGTTGAACTTGATGGACGCGAGTCTTTTTTCAGCCTAACTTACTATGTTACTCTGTTACTATGTTAAATCAGGACTGAAGTGAGTCCAAGACAAAGGGAATAAAGCACTTTTGGACTCAGGGAAATCTCGAGAGACTGGAATAAGACCATTATCACAGTACATGAACTTGACATTAGCAACTTATTATTGGGAACTTGGCACTGGTAATATAATATGATAGCTAAGTTGGAAAAAAAAAGCATTCTCTTCTAAAAGCGAAAGGAATATCAGTAGTTAATAATAGAATATGGTTTGAAAAATATGGGAGAATATTTTGTAGTATTCCACCATGCCATAAGATTTTGTATAGGCTAAAAGCGAGTGTGGTAAAATATTCTGTATTTAATATACAGGTATGAGATCCATTATCCAGAAACCTGTTATCCAGAAAGCTCCAAATTACATAAAGGCTGAATTGTTTCCTTTTTTCTCTGTAAAAATACTGTACCTGTATTACTTTGTAAAAGTACCTCATACTTGATCCAAACTAAGATATAATTAATCATTAATATTGAAAATATTGTTTATTAGACTTACGTTATGAAGATCTAAATTATGGAATGATCTATTATCTGGAAAACCCCAGGTCCTAAGCATTCTGGATAACAAGTCCTATGTCTGTATAATATATAGTATTTGATTTATAGTATTTAATTTATACTCACTATACCAGCCCGGAAATCCAGCAGCCATATAACAGTAATGGTCAATGCCTTCAAAGTTTTCTACAAACGTTTCCAATCAAACCGCACTTACTTTCAGAGCCCACTCTCTTTCTGGGTGCACGTGCTTGAGCTTGTTCACAGGAGCTCCATTGTAGTACACGGACATATATCCATTAAAAGTACTCCAGTTTCCATAAAACCGCCTTTATTATTTGCAAGAATTTACACAGCAGAATAGCAACACGATGCACTCCAGTTTCCATAAAACCGCCTCGTGTTGCTATTCTGCTGTGTAAATTCTTGCAAATAATAAAGGCGGTTTTATGGAAACTGGAGTGCTGTTAATGGATATATGTTCGTGTACTTCAAATTTTTCTACAGCATCTCTCCTCTGTCTGATCTTTTAGGATATGTTTTCAGTGTCAGTGACACCGCACATGCTCAGTGTGCTCTGGGCAACTGATGATAACTAGTTTTTAAGGAACATTGGAAATCATCAAAAGATTAACAGCAAAATGTTATAGCTATCATACAGCTACAGAATCTGAATTTGCTGCAAATTACCGCAATTCGCTGCTGAATAAATTCTCAATACGTCAAGAAAAATTCGCCTGGCAAAAACTGGCTTTTCATTTTGGACGCGGGTGTCTGTTTTTGGATGTCAGAGTCCATTTTTTCTATGCCAGAAATTTACGTCAGCGTCCAAAAAACGGATGCCCGAGTCCAAAACGAGATGCTGGCTGCGTTTCGTGAATTTTTCGCAGTTTCGTGAATTTCCAAAAAATTTGTTGAAGAGAAACAGCAGATTCGCCCATAACTATTGATTATTTAAGGAGAAGTAAAACTAAAGATGTGGGCTAGGAATGTTGTACATTATGTTTTGGGCTTTTGTACCAGCCCAAGGCACAGGGCCAGAACTAGGCAGCTGCCTAGGGTGCAAAGATTGGGGGCGCTGGGCAGTTATCTCTTCTGCCTATCCCTAGACCGGACTCACCTGTGACTCAGCTTGCGTGATATTCAATCCACATTACCACGCATGAGTGAGATGGGGGAAGGGAGGGGGCAAGCTGGCCAGCTGGGCTACCTAGGGTGACTGGCCCACCTCTGCCAAAGCTACTACAGCCCTTAAGCAGGGGAGATCTGTGTCTCTGAAGATGCACCAGTAGCTCCCAATCTTCTTGATTCAATGCACATGCTCTGTGTTGTTGTCAGTTACTGAACCCTGCACTGCTCGCAGTTCTTTCAGTCCTCTTTCCCCCTTGTTTCCAGAATTTACTTATGCAAATTAAAATTCGGTTCATGATTCACCCGAGTCTTTCACAAAGGATTTGGGATAAACCCTAAAATTATGGATTCCATGCAACCCTAATTAATACAGATAAATACTACATGGCAACATAGAAACAGGATATCTAGCATCAGAATTTCATAATCTGCCCTGTAGCATCAATTTTACATGCCAATATTACAGGCCAGCTTCCTGTTCTGCTTGATACTTTGCAACAACCCCTAAGCTTAACTCCTCAACAGTTGCTCAGAGCCCACTGAGCATGTGAATGTCGCAGACAGATTCCAAGATGGTGACCCCCTGTGACAAATTTGACATTCTGGATCATTGCTGCTGTTTTACTGGAGGTTCTATGAGTCTCTCAGTAATAATCAAAACACACCAGCTACAATAAGCAAAAGTTTACTACACACATAGGGGAAATTCACTAAGATCTGAAAAGTCGGTAGCGTTAGCTTCGCTAGCGTTCGCCGCACTTCGCCAGGTGAATTATCGCCAGCGCTACGCAGATTCACTAAAGTGCGAATTTACGCTCAGGTTGGTGAACAGTAGCGTAGTTGCGCTAGTGTTACTTCGCTAGGCAGAGCGCTGTTACACTAGCGAAGTCTAATTTGCATACAGTGGGAACTTTAAATTATAATAGAAGTCTATGTTACAGCCTCTACATTCCTCTACACAAGCCCAGGAAACCTTTAATAAATAAAATAAAGTTGTCCTATTGCCCTACATCTGCCCCCTGTATAGTTGTGTTGCTATATGTTAGGAAATGTAGAGGGGAAGGAGGGTAACCCCCCCAAAAAAATATCGATCTTTTTCAGACTATCACCCTCCTATGCTAAAATACAGCAGCGTTTTTTTTTGGGACTCCTATCTATTGTATTGAACTTCGCCAGGTCTGTGCCAGGTGAAGTAACGTCTAGCGTAAGTGCTAACATAGAGGAAAATGCTCATCTTAGTGAATTTGCAAACTTACAATCCTTCGTCAGTGCGCAACGTCGCCTGGCGTAAGGGTGCGAAGTTGCACAAGTCTATCTACTTCGCCAGAGTCCGTGTTAGTGAATTTGTGAATTTACGAAATGACGTCACGCTGGTAAATTAGCGCTAGTGTTAGACGCTTCACGCTTTAGTGAATTTGCCCCATAGAATGAAAAAGAAATACATTACCGAGCATCTCGCACCTCTGCAACAAAGAGTGGGAAATCCCAAACAATCTGCAGATTGAGGGCTTTAGAAATCATAAACATATTAGATAATACATGAGAATATCCAGAGTAAGAATAAAGAAAAAGTATTAGGTAATGGAGTTGATTAGTTCCCATGATTAGTCTTGCACAAAGCTTCATTATATGGGATCATAGATTATAAATCTGTATTGTATACTATATAAGGTTCCACATATGACATTGGGCTGAATAGTAGAAAAGTTCTTTGTGTTACAGTTTTAAATAGTTCTGTAGCAAAGTATTGCAATGAGCTATTGGGTTTAATTAAATTATTACCATGAGCCATCATTGAAAAAACTCCAATTATTACAGCTGCTATTGACAAGCTGAAACTTCTGGTGCAATAATATAAGGCATTTTTAGCCATATTCATTTTCAAGGTTCAGTTCTCCTTTAATGGGGGGTCTCCCCCATTATTTGCATAATGAAAGAGAATGTAATTCTAAACAACTTTCCAATAGTCTGTACTGTACCTTGAAGGAGAAGGAAAGGCATAATCAATGAGGAAGTGTGACATTTTAGGAAGAGAAGCACCATCATGGAGGTAAGTGATTAATAGCGCTGCCCATTATTATATCTCCCCCCCCCCCCTTTAATTGAGCATTTTCAAGAAACTTTCAATTCTCAAGAGACTTATTAATAGATGAAATTGCTATAAAAAGGAAAGTCTGTCTGGTTGTTTACTTTCTGTGCACTCCTAGCCCTGACTCTTGAAACAATTGATTCAGACTGATTAAAAGACCTAGAGGAGACCTGGCTCCTGTTTCAACTGCTTTGAGTCAAACCCAGAGAACAGAAAAAAACAAACAAGCCCTTCTTTCAACTTTAAAACCATTGGAATGTCTTGATGAATGTATGAGTTACTTTCTTTTTTGTAGCAAAAATAGATTTTTAGTTAATCAATTCTTACATAGATTTTACTGGTTCATATGCTGTCATGGGATCCTATGCTGTCATGGGATGTAAATACTGTATATACACGTATAAGCTTTAGTTATCTTTTAATTATTATGTATATCTTGCTGGGAATAAATGAAACTGTAAAACACAGAGCAATTGGAAAATGCCTCACATATAGAAAGAGTCAAGTCGGAGGAGACGTATTCCCTTTTTTTGTAATTTTGCTCTCTACTATTTAGTAATGCTAACTAGCAATTACAAAGCATAGCCATAGGAGTGATCCAAGGGTAGTGATGGGCGAATTTATTGGCCTGCCGCAAATTCGCAGCGAACTTCCTTGTTTTGCAAAAATTCGCTGGCGCCAAAAATTTTAGATGGCAGCAACATAAAAGTTTGATCCCATTGACCGTTTTTGTGCCGGCGAACATTCTGATGCTGACAACAATTTACCTGGCGCCCATTGACTGAAGTGTGGTAATTTGTCACCGGTGTCAAAAGTCCAGTTTCGTGAATTTTTAGCCGTTTCTGGGAAATTCGCAAAATATTCAGCAAAGTGAAATGGGACAAATTCAACCTATCACTGAACCAGTGCCTTAGCTGTCTGCTTGCACAGAGCAGATAGCATAGGAATACCAGGTTCCTGGTTCAACTCCATGCAGGTTATCCCATTAATCCTCGCTTGTTAAGAAACCTGATGTTTTGATAGAATTGTGAAGAAGCCTTTCTCTGCTAATTCAAAAAGATTGATTTCTTGAAGTTTGTAGTCTGCATGGACCTTTTTTAACACTGTGTAAACATTAGGATACAGATGGAAAGCTACAGATAAAATGTGGTTTATTGCAAAGGGCCTTAGGTTATTTTGTTCAACACTACTCTCGTTCACTTAATCATGTTTTTCTGACAAAACACTTTTTTATTTTAATTATAGCATCTTTATGATTACATTGTTGAGCTAGACTGAGTATTGATCTACGGATGGAGCCACTGACCGATATTTCCCATTTATACCAAATTTTGTTCTCAAAACCTGACTTTGATTTTATTGTGAAACATCCGACTGCTACAGGCATTTTCTCTGAGCCAGACAAAATAATGTAACATCCCTGTTTATTGATTTGATATAGTTGTTTCTGTAATATAGCTTATGTTGCTTGGATAGAGAATAGCGTCTTGTCACTGATAATTAGAGCATTAATGTCTGTTGGTTTACTGATTTTCTCAAGGCATTTTGTAGCTTATACTTAAAGTGCCACTTTAAGGGAATTGTTCAGTATAAAAATAAAAACTGGGTAAATGGATAGGCTGTGAAAAATAAAAATGTTTCTAATATAGTTAGTTAGCCAAAAATGTAATGTATAAAGGCTGGAGTGACTGGATGTCTAATATAATAGCCAGAACACTACTTACTATTAGTGACCTGAGGGGGGCACATGGGACATAACTGTTGCTTTTGAGGATCAAAACTCACTGAACAGTTATGTCCCTTCAACTCACTTATGAACTCAGTTAGAGAACGGAAAAGTAGGAAGTTGTGTTCTTTTCTGTTATGTTAGACATCAAATCACTCCAGCCTTTATACATTACATTTTTGGTTAACTAACTATGTTAGAAACATTTTTTTTTTCTTGCGCAGCCTATCTATTTACCCAGTTTTCATTTTTACACTGAACTATTCCTTTAACTTAATCAGTTTCGAAGATTTCGGGCTTGGTCCTTCATTCATGCCAGTTCATGACCAATGCAATCACACAGCTGAAGCTAACTCATTATCTCTAGAATTGAGTTGTTGTATGATGTATCATTATTTATCTGTGTTTGTATTCTCCACCTCCAGCAAGAATGTAAAGAATGAATTATGGTAATAAAAAAAGGGGAAGCAGCTGCTGCATGTCACACTTATAATTCAGTATAATAGAATGTATGTATGTTAAAAAAAACATAATTATAGTGTATTCTATACTATTCCATAGTGAGCCTTTTCTAGAGAAAAAACAACCCCAACCTTCAAAATCTTTTATTATTATAATAATATGTAACTGGCATGATGCCTTTGTTATTTTTACAGAGAAATATGAGTAATAGTTGTAAATGTCTACACATCCAATTAATCTTTGCATTGGGGGCCATATGGGGACCTTTCACATAGCAATTAAACTTGCAAGGAAAATAAACACAAGTGTAATCAACAATACCCTGTGGTGTATGACACATCATGCATCAGCTGTTGGTAACTCCCCAGATGTTTATTCTTTTAGTATGTTTTTCTATTAATTTTTGATTATTTTTTTAAGTGAAAACAAAGGGAAACATTTCAACACAGCTTTAGTTCAACAGGTTCTAGCTGCTATAATCTGCTGCAATAAGAAAGGAAGCAAGAAAGAAAGTGCAACTACTGTTTCTTCAGAGAGAATTCAAATCAATGACACCAACTAAAGATTACAGTTTCCATATACAATACCAATAGTTCTGCTAAAAGAGTTCACTGCTTATATTTTTCACATTTCACAAAGGGCCGTGTGAAAACTGTGTTTTGCACCAGAAATGCCCATGGACTTCAATGCATTTGGTGGCTTTTGCCATTTTGCAAGCTTTTGATGAAGCCCATTACTAATAACTATGTTTAAATATGGGGGTGGGAGTGCAATATACTATCTCCCGTATGTAATAAGGTACTAAGTTTGCACAGGAGCAGTTACCCATAGCAACCAATAAAATGTTTGTTTTTGAACAGGTGACCAGTAAATGCTACCTGCTGATTGGTTGCTATGAGTTACTGCTCCCGGGCAAACTTAGTTTTATTAGATAACCCCATATATGTTTTATTTACAAGTAGATCCTTCTGACAAACATGGGGGGGGGCATCACTCCAAACACTTACAAGTGGTTGTATTGGCATATACAGATGCAGCCACTTGGATTTGTGAGTTAAATGTGTCATGACTCAGGGCTAATTGAAGAAACTGTGTTATCAAAAGTTATCTCAACTCATTTAATGCATTTAACCTTTTCATTAGCATACCAAAGCACCATCAATGGTGAACTCTTTAATTGGATGGGATGCTGTGACACAATATTCTGTGCTAAGTGGGATAAATGGGATAGATGAGTTAAGTTTTTCTGTGTCAAATGCACAATCCAAAGTGGCTTCATCTGTACATTGTATACCTTAGAAAAGAAAGAAGTGGTTTCAGGAAGGGAGAAAATACAAGGTTATCAAATAATCTCTTAGCACAAAGTTATACCATGGACTGGTTCAATTGACATCAGGGAGTCAGTTAGAAATGTTTTCTCCCACTGAAGCAAAGTTTAGAGGCTTCAGAGTTTTCTCCTTTCTCTAGATCATTTTGCAGTTAGGCAGGTTTCCTTTTTATAAAAGATTGAACCAGATGGCTGCATGTGTTCTTTCAACCTATATTGCTATGCATAAAAACACTGTCTATTATTTATTCACTTCTCCAGTGCATGTTGTTTACATAGTTACATACCGTATTTGCCGGCGTATAAGACGACTTTTTCCCCCAGAAAAATATGCCCCTAAGTGGGGGGTCGTCTTATACGCTTGGTGCTCTTATCCTCTGGTTACTTTACATACCCTCCCACCTCCTTCCGTGGCGGGACATCAGCGCGACAAGGGTGCCAGCTCCTTCATCCTCTGCTCAGCGGGAAGCAGCAGCGCTCCGGCCCACCCCTTGTCTCTTTACTGTACGTTGCTCCTAGAGCTCGCACATGCGCATTTGTAGTTTTAAAGGAGAGGTGTACATTAAAGATGCAGGGGTGGGCAGGAGGCGTGCCGCTGTGTCCCACTGAGCCGACTGACAGGTAAAGGGCTGGCACTCCTGTCCCGTTGATGTCCTGTACCTGCATGTCATAAGCATTTGAATTAAAATTGTTGAAATAAAATCTGATGTTCCTTTAAGTTTTATTTGGTGTGCGGAAGAGGGGGTAGTCTTATATGGCGAGTATATAACAAACTGTACATTTTAAGTGGAAATGTTGGGGGGTCGTCTTATACGCCCAGTCGTCTTATACGCTGGCAAATATGGTAGTTAAATTGGGTTGAAAAAAGACAGAGTCCATCAAGTTCAACCCCTCCAAATTAAAAACCCAGCACACACACACACACACACACACATCTCCACTCTTTCACACAAACCATATATGCCCATAGCTATACTAACTGTAGAGTTTAGTATCAAAATAGCCTTTGATATTATGTCTGTACAAAAAATCATCCAAGCCCCTCTTAAAAGCATCAACAGAATGAGCCATCACAACATCACTCGGCAGTGCATTCCACAACCTCACCGTCCTGACTGTGAAGAACCACCTACGCTGCTTCAAATGAAAGTACTTTTCATCTAGTCTGAAGGGGTGGCCTCTGGTGCAGTGATCCTCCTTATGGGTAAAAAGGTCCCTTGATATTTGTCTGTAATGTCCTGGAATATATTTGTAAAGTGTAATCATGTCCCCTCGCAAGCGCCTTTTTTCCAGAGAAAACAACCCCAACCTGGACAGTCTACCCTCATAATTTAAGTCTTCCATCCCTCTAACCAGTTTAGTTGCACGTTTCTGCACTCTCTCCAGCTCATTTACATCCCTCCTAAGGACTGGAGTCCAAAACTGCACTGCATACTCCAGAGGTCTTACTAGGGATCTATGAAGAGGTATAATTATGTTTTCATCCCTTGAGTTTATGCCCTTTTTTATGCAAGACAGAACTTTATTTGCTTTAGTAGCTACAGAATGACACTGCCCAGAATTAGACAACTTGTTATCTATAAAAAACCCAAGATCCTTCTCACTTAAGGAAACTCCCAACACACTGCCATTTAGTGTATAACATTTATATTATTTTTGCCAAAGTGCATAACCTTGCATTTATCCACATTGAACCTAATTTTCCAGTTTGCTGCCCAGTTTCCCAACTTAGACAAATCACTCTGCAAAGTGTCAGCATCCTGAATGGAACCTATAGCTCTGCACAATTTAGTAACATCTGCAAAAATAGAAACCGTATTTTCAATGCCCACATCCAGGTCATTAATAAACAAGTTGAAAAGCAAGGGACCCAGTATAGAGCCCTGCGGTACCCCACTAACAACACTGGTCCAATTAGAAAATGTTCCATTTACCACCACTCTTTGAAGTCTATCTTTTATCCAGTTCTCTAGCCAGGTACATATACTATGTTCCAGGCCAACATTCCTTAATATAACCAGTAACCTTCTGTGTGGCACTGTATCGAATGCTTTAGCAAAGTCTAAGTAAATCACATCCACTGCCATCCCAGAATCGAGGTCCCTGCTTACCTTCTCTTAGAGGCGACAGATGATTAAATTATCATTCTTTTTTGTTTCTTTTATTGCTGTATGTGCCAAACACAGATTTTTCATTGTTAGAGCAACAAAACTACATATCACATATGTATATAACATATATAATCATCTTTGCACATGTACCCAATCCCTGAAATAATTGATGGCAAAAACATAAAACAAGGCTATTTACCAGTTTCAATGGATATGTGTTGTCACTAGGTGACAAAGAAATGCACATGCCACTCTTGCACAGAGTTGTACTTTAAAGGAGAAGGAAACCCCGTCTGTGCAAAACGCCACCCCCTTAGGTTCCCCTCTCTCCTCCTACCCTACCTCCCCCCCTCCTTCTAGGTCCTCTCCAGCGAAGTTCACGGCTGCCATCTTTCCTACTCTGACATTCAATGGCTTCCATTTATTATCTACAGATGTTTTGCCCTTATATAACTGTAACTTGGTTGTCTGGCCTCCACTTGCTTTCAGGAATCAGCATCAGTTTCATGCAGAGGAATATATTTTTAAAAAATAAAGTTGGTAATTTAATGTTTATGCTTTTATTGCCCCTGAGAGTTGGAATTAAATAAGAAAATAATATATATAATGCACATCTTTCTTGTGACAAGTTGAAATGATTGATTTGCTCCATCACACTGATGTGACATTTTTGGTAACATTTTAGCTTTTCTTGAATTTAAATGTGTATGACTCAGAAATGGAAATGCATGTATGAAAAAATGATAAGAACAAATGCTACGGGCTGCCTGAGGCTTTGGTTCCTATTGTCTACTGTAGGAATTTATAGCTAAAATAACATGTCAATACTTGTTTGTATGTGCAACTACTCTTTTGTTTGAACATGACCAGGTCCATCGATATTATAGTATCTAGAGAATATTGCACGAATTTCTGAATATTTGCATCACAGCAGGAACACTGTTCCATTTTATATTTGTTGATCTTACCAAACCATGGTAACTTTTCTTTTCTTTTGGATGTTAACATTGTTTATTCCTTTCTGTAGCCAGTACAATACAAAAGAAAAGAGGACAGTATAGCATACTCACCCTCAAGGAAAGCACATACTACACAACAGAACAAGCATACATTTCAAATAGTAACTGTAGGGGATCAGACAAATCCTTCCCCATTTTTCTGTATGTGATATCATCCAGCCCAGTTACAGGCTGAAGAGCCATCTGATTGGCTGGGTGCCCCAGTGCATCCTAGGGAGAGGGGGTGTGCCTGACTTTGGAGCCAAATGTACAGTGTCTCCAACTGAGCTTATAAAGGAATCCATGCTGCAGCAGCCACAGCGATCCAGATCTGTGGAGTTTCCATGAAGAAAGAAAAGGAATGGATGTGTTTTGCTCTGTTTGAGAAAGTATTTGAGCATCAGGGAGAACTAGTTTCTATCTCCTGCCTGTTGATACTTTGGCCACTGTGTTTCCCCAGGGTGAGGACTGGCCTTGCTTGTGTACCTACTACTTTCAGTAGTTATTCTACATTTATCAACCCAGTGTGGAGTGTGGGACTGTTGCATTGATGGACTGTGCCGGGGGTTGATAGTCCACACAGGTTCCCCAGAAGTGATATTGTTATATTGTTACTAAATACAGTTTACATAAAGTTCATATTTGTTTTACTGCAAACTGTGTGTATTTTATTTTTCTTACTGAAAATCCCCTGTGGTGTGCTCCTCCGTGTTCTCTACAGACACTGCGCTGTATATCCCAGTTCCCAGTACTTTTCATATGCAAAAGGAACTCAGGGCCCTGGCTTGCCAAAGGTTAATTGATATTTAAAGAGACAGTAACAAAATTAGGGTAATATAACAATAGGAACACTAAAAGACAGGAAGAAATTCCTAAAATATGCTTTAAGGATAAATAGGGAAATATCAAAAGCTACAAACAACCCAGTGAAACACACCAAATGTAATGTTTTTGTTTTAGTGTAATTTGACTAGGGTATAGTCCAAATTCAATTTGAGTCTTAAAAAATTTGACTATTTACCATCTAAAACCTGAATCACGAATTAGCAGAAAATAGAAGAGACTCCCCATAGAAAGTACAAAGAAACTGGATTATGCAGCTAACACATGTGAATTCATTAAGTGCCTCAAATTATTAAATTTCCAGGGTCGAAGTTTAAAACACAAAGCTATGATGTAAAAATAAAACCTAAGCTTTATCTTAAACCTAGGTGGCAACTTTCAAATTCTATTTGTTTCCACAATTTGAGTTTTTTGCAGCTAAAATCTGTAATTTGAATGGAGTGGCCTGCGTGTTTGGTGAAAAACCTTGCTGTGATCCCCCAATCATCACAACTGGTGCTCGGATGTGCAACTGGCTCGAGCTACAGTTCAAGTTCAGCAGAGCATGGTCATGCAGCAGGAGGCTACAGAGGCTCAGCAAACTACTACAGTTCAGCAGAGCATGATTGTGCAGCAGCAGGCTACAGAGGCTCAGAAAAACACCCTGACTGTTCAGCAAAAGAGCCTGGATGCCCAGCTATCTACCATGGTGACTCAACAGCATGCCACAGACGCTCAGTTATTTGCCTTGCGAGAGGCTGTAACTTTACAAGTAACTAGTGATGGGCGAATCTATCCAGTTTCGCGAATTCGTTGTTTTTTTTTTTTGGCTCCAACGAATTTTCGGCAGGCAAATTTTCATTGGCGTTTCACAAATTTATTCGCCCATCACTACAAGTAACTACCTTACAAGAGCCTTCAACTTCCCAAGCCAAGGTGTTGGCCGAGTTGGTTCAGCAGCTTGCTCCAGGATGGGAGTCTGTTGCCGTGGCCCAGGGGAACCAGGTAACCACCCGGGCAAGTCATTTTTTTCCAGGAGGAGGCTTTTCTTGCCACGTTTGAGAGGACTTCAGAGTGAGAAGTGTGGCCCGAGGTAAATGGGCTGGCGATCCACAGAAAGCCTATTATGATCTTAATCTAGACAATGCCATGAGTTATGATTGGCAGAGATCCTGGCCCACCTAGGGGTAACCACTGCAATCAGAGCCCATAGGGTACACAGGTGGAAATATCAAACCAACCTACCTCCTAGGTCACATATGCATGACCTTATCCATTTTGTCACCAAGTGGCTGCAGCCCGAGGATCTGAATGGACCCCAGAGTGTGGAGCGGATTGTGACAGAATGGTTATGCACAGAAAGTTTACACAGCATGCCCTGATTTGTTGGAGGGACAATTTGAGTGTTCTGTTTACATCAATCAGGTCCCCATCAAGGCTCTCCTGGATTTGGGGAGTATGTTAAGCCTGGTACTAGACAGTGTTATTGGAGAATTCGAACCAGCATCCACGGGGATATCCGGTCCTACCCGCTAGTCCCAGTGACCATCACTATTGCCGGTGAATCTGTGGTACATGAAATTGGTGTGGCGAGTAAACTGTTACACCCAGCTATTTTGGGACGTGACTTTCCAAAATCCTGGAAATTGTGGGAAAGCGTGGGGAAGAAAGCCACTTGAGGGTAGGATTGGGTCCCAATACCCAAGTTATGTGATAATTGATATACTATACCCAGTAATGTTGAAAATGATGTAATGTATGATTTACAACTAATTAAACAACTGTTAATTCCCCGGCCATACAGACGAATGGTACTTTACCTGGCACATAATGATGCTCTGGGTGTACACTTGGGAGAAGAGAAGACTGAAGCACAAATCACAGACCTGTTTTACTGGCCAGACAGCATTCTCCACTCCAGATGGCCCTTTTCAATGTAGGAGAATATACTTTGGGTTACAAACAACCCCAGCTATGTTCCAAAGGACTATGGACAAGCTTTTTAGGTCCCATCAGAGGTACACCTCCATTAACCTGGATTACATTGTCATCTTTAGTAGGGACTGGGAGTCCCATTTGCCTAAAGTCCAGGCAGTTCTTGACTCCTTGAGAGTGGAAGGATTCACAGTAAAAAATTCACCTGAAAGCTGATCCCGAATCCATTGTTTGGGCTTTTCTAGTGCCTCCATCTCCCCTGGTTGAGGCAGAGGGAGGGGATATGTACAAGCTGGTAGATGACCGGTATATATCCCCATTCTTTAGGTTTTAAAGAAACTACTACTTTAAGAGACACCATGGGGTTAACCAGCCAGAGGTGGGATGGACATCCAGGGGGTGTTTAATTGAGGTGAGCAGCAGGTGAACAGAGAGAGAGAAAAGTTTTGTTTTGCACGTGTGGTTACTCACTGTGGGGTTGAAAAAAAGTTATTTTCTAAACACTGCAAGTTTTCTGGGCAAGTATTGGGACTTATTTGTTGCTGAACTGAAGCTGTTTTGTTTTTCTTATGCCCTTGCATGTAGACGAGAGATTTATTTAAATCAAAGAAAAAAAAACACTGTTTCCTTTAACTTGGACTGGCGTGCGTGTTTGGTGAAAAACCCACATGTGATCCCCCATGTCATACTCCAACCAACCTTTTTAGTGGTTATGCGGGAACTGTTTGGTCTCTATTCTTCCTCCTGAATGGCTATATTGGGGATTACTATTAAAATGCAGAGATCCCCTGGGATATATAATTGTTGTAAAGCCTTCTGTGATAGTTCTTCTGTCCATAAACAATATATTTATTATTATGAGTAGCCCTCCAGATATTAAAAAAAGTTCAAAAGAGATAACAGAGGTAATTTGCTACCAGCAGGGCATGGTGCAAATTGCAAAAAACAGATGCAATACAAGATTTTTTTGCACTTTTATTTCAGGTAGCAGAATTGTTGCAGCAGTATTGTTGCAGAGACCTATGTTCATCCATTGAATAAAGTGGTGTCTGTGTTCCCTACACTCATTCTCATGAAGAGTGGGTAGGAAGATACACGTAAGTGTCATTCAGATGCACAAGTTAGGTAATACAGTTACATAGTTACATAGTTAAATTGGGTTGAAACAAGACAAAGTCCATCAAGTTCAACCCCTCCAAATTAAAACCCAGCATCCACACACACACACATCTCCACTCTTTCACACAAACCATATATGCCCATAGCTATACTAACCGTAGAGTTTAGTATCAAAATAGCCTTTGATATTATGTCTGTCCAAAAAATCATCCAGGCCCCTCTTAAAAGCATTAGCCATCACAACATCACCCGGCAGTGCAATCCACAACCTCACTTTCCGCACTGTGAAGAATCCTAAGCATTTCCCACTTAATATGTTGCAGAGATGCCCTTATACTGTCAACGTTTGCACGTCTGAAATTCAATTTTTTAGTTACTCCCTTATAGCGTTGCCACTGCAACAAAATCTCAAAGGAGACCATATTATGATCACTATTCCCTAAATGCTCACCCACACAAATGCTTGAGATGAGCTCAGTATTATTAGTTATTACAAGATCCAAAAGAGAGTTATTCCTAGTAGGTTCTTGAACGAGCTGGGATAAAAAGTTGTCATTTAGCATATTTACAAACCTACTAGCTTTTTCTGTCTTGGCAACCCCATTACCCCAGTCAATGTCCGGATAATTGAAGTCACCCATAATAACTTGACCTACTTGTGAAGCCGCTTCTATTTGTAAAAGTAGGTGGGCTTCATACTTGTCACTTATTCGAGGTGGTTTATAGCATACACCAAATAAAATTTTCTTTGTAACATTTTGCCCAGTCGAAAACTCCACCCAGAGGGATTCCACACCCAGCCCTGCAATGTTTATTTCTTTAGTGCATGGCTTTAATTCAGGCTTTACATACAAACACACTCCTCCCCCTTTTTAACCCCTCTGCCCCTCCTAAAAAGGTTGTAACCATTTAAATTCACAGTCCAGTCACATGTTTCATCCCACCAGGTCTCAGTGATACCAATTATATTATAATTTTTAGAGCATGCAATTAATTCTAGGTATCCCATTTTACCTGACAAACTTCGTGCATTTGCCAGCATACAGCTGAGGTTATTACTTTTACTTTTTAAATGTGCATTGCTTTGAGGGGCATTATATGTTAAGTTAGTATTAGTCTGTTTTCCTTGTAACAGAGGAACCTCCTTAGCTGGTAAAGTGTATGTCCCCCTCACTCCTCCCCCATGACACCTTACTAATCCCACTACCCCATCTACCCTAGCTTCCCCAAATTCTTTCTCCCACCCACCCCCCACTTGCCTAGTTTAAACACTCCTCCAACCTCTTGTCCATTCTTTCCCCTAGCACAGTGGACCCCCTTCCATTGAGGTGCAATCTGTCACGACTGTATAGGTTGTACCCCAAGGAAAAATCAGCCCAGTGCTCTAGGAACCCAAACCCTTCCTTCCTACACCAAGACTTGAGCCACGCATTTAGCTCCCTAAGCTCCTGCTGTCTTCCTAAACTTGCAAGTGGCACAGGCAAAATTTCAGAAAAAATTACATTGGAAGACCTTCCCGTAATCTTAGAGCCTCGATCTCTGAACTCACTTTTTAATTCCATCTACCATTTATCTTGTCATTAATACCGATATGTAGTGATGGGCGAATTTATTCGGCAGGGGCAAATTTGCGGCGAATTCCCGCGAATGTTTGTTTTGAGTTGCTTTTTCCAGTTAGTAGCCTGTTTGAAACAGTTACCTATGCCTGAACTCACAACCTGTACCCTTAATACTCTTGCACTTCTGTTCAGGGTCTAAGTAAACCACCCGTGATGTGCTACCAAGACATCCAAATGCTAATAGTGTGAAAAAAACAAAGTTAAAGAGACAGGAATATATGACATGTAATGACATCAATGATCCATTTTAACTAAGCCACCCCAAGCACTATTGAGAGCCTCAAAAAAAATAAAAAGCACATCACAGTGCATCATGACATTTCTGATTTATTCTGAACATGGTGGTAGTTGTGAATAATGTGCTAGCAACAACAACTTTTTTAAGCCATGTATACATGCTAATAAGGGAATTACTATACACGATGTATTTTGCACACAGTCTTGATGCAGTTGATACCACTCTACAATTATTGACATTATTATTTGAGGAAGATATCACTGTTTGTAGTGTTTTCATCATACTGGCATCTGGTGAGGAGACAACAAAGGCAATGTTCAGGCAATGAATGGCATGGGAGGATCCCAACAGGATGAAAGGATATGTTGTTTACACCCTCAGGGTGTCAGAACAGGTTTAAAGCTGGCCATAGACGTAAAGATTTTTGAAAGATCCAATTGTTATCGTGAGACCACGATTGTCTCAAAACGATCGTTTAAATGCCTGATGTGTCCATCAACTAAAAAGACCATTTCAGGCGATATTGCCAGCAAAACTGAAGGATCGCAGCCTGCTTGACCCTGCAAACATAGGTAGATTGCATGGGGGCCGATAAAGATTTTCTAACCTGGCTGATCAATTTTCAGACCAATGTCGGACGAAAAATCGTAAGATGAACGATCGTTTGTATCCCACTAACCGCACGATAATTTGACAGATTGGTCGACCTCCCTAAGATTGGTCATTCGGCAGGGAAAGATCGTTGCGTCTATGGGGAGCTTAAGACCCTGTGACTAAAGGTCAGGTATGAAAGTCCCTGCCTGTGCAACACTGCCACCTACAGCAAACATTAAACACCACTTGTTGGTCTATACTGCCATCTACAGGACACTGCTAACTTGGAGGTTTCCATGGCTCATCATATGACATCGACTTTATTGGCTGGGACTGTCTTTTGGGTGTGACTGTCCTGGGAAAAGGGTAGTTTGCTAGTTTGTTTGCTTCTGTATTTGTATATAAATAGCATTGTATATACTTTGTTAGTTTGACACTTTCCACTCCATTGCACCTTTCCCTATCCCTTTCCTCCTTCCTCCATCTTAGTTAGTTCCCTTTTTATGTTATACATTTTAAATCCCTTTGTAAATAAATACCACTTATTTAAAGATCAGGTTGTCTCAAGCAGTCTCATTAGCCTAGCACCCCAAAAATAGAGCAGATCCAACAACGTTTGTACTAGGAAGATGGATTTTATCTTTTATTATATTATTGCTTTACAAATGAGCAAGAACAACATACTCCTAAAATGTATATATTTTAATTATTACAACATAGGAAGCTCTGTTTCCTATTTAAAACTACTACTACCATGACTACCATATATTGTACTGGTGTTGGGGGTTTGTTATTAGTTTTATTGTTTTACATAAATATAGAGCACATTGCAAACTAGACATTTTAATTGCAGATTAGCACCAGGCATGGTTTAAAAATTCAAGCATGTAAGTTACATGTAAAAATTACTCTTTAGATATCAGTAACATTTATTTGAAAAACAAGTCAAACATTTTAAAAAATAAAATAGGCATGTTATAGTTACATTTCAGAAGGTAACACATCTTTGAATGTTTTCTTCACTTTGTATAATAAATGATGACATCAAAATGTACTATACATTTTATATAGGATAGAGTGATACAATATAAGATGGACCACAAGGTATTGCAAACAAATGTTTTTCAACTGGGTAGCGGTGTCATACCTATTGTTAGTTTCTATGGTAACCTCATTCCAACAGAGCAAGCCTAGAGCAGAAAATTAAATTTACTTCAAAATCTACAGTATAGTATTCTCACTCTTCCCTTCTATATTATTATTTCCCTTGCACCCTTTGGTTTTCATCTGTATGTATAACAATGAACACTTCAAAAAGCCTCTGACAACTGCCATTTTGTCTGCTTCTGACAAGCTAGATAAAAGCCGCTTTGTGAAAGAAAAAAATACATTGATATAAAATTTCATGGTTTTGGGAAAGTAGGGGACAAAAGTAGAAAAAAAGACTGGGAAGAAATTAAAAACATGTTAGGGTCTGGCTGAGACAGAGAAAGGGAGAGGGTATCTTTTGCTGAGGATTTGCATATTTTGCTTGTAGGGGACTGACACAAGTGAAAAACAAAAAGAATAGACTTGTTGACAAAGGCACAAGAAGTAGGAAAGAAGAGGAGTGAAGTGTAACTAAGAATAAGAATTAATACAGATGGAAAGAATAAGCAGTATAACACAGGTATTCCTGGGGATAGGTAATATCTAAACAGCATGCTTGTGTAGTTTTAAGGATTATTTGCCAGACTTTACAAAGCAGTTTAAATTCATGATTTACATAATTACATGATTTATTCAATGGGCCAAAATTATTAACTAATTAAAAGTCCCTTATAGTCAAGAAGTGCGACTGTAGCTTATATGTACTGAGTAAGTGCTGTTACACCATGTGTTATATTATGTTGCTTTTCCCCTCTTATCTTGTAAAGTTGGGATCATAAATTAAAATCCCTTCCATTTATCTGACAGTCAACCGTTTAATAATTTGCCCAGAATTTGTTTAAACAAAGGTATCTTTTTCTGCTTGCCTGATAACCAAGTTCTGCAGGTATTCTGCAGATCTCTCTCATCTGAAATGTTAACAAAACAACTGGTGCCAAGATTAAACCTTATTCAAATGAAATGTACCAGAACCACTGTTCTGACCCTACTTACACCATCCCATAGGTTTTGGATGAGATATTATGATTATAATGGGAACCTCTCCCTAATATGCAGGGAGACTGTAAAAAAAATGATAAACTGTATAACTTTCATATCTGGTGTCATTCAAATCAAAGTGCTATAATACATTTAGAAAAATTAATTTATGATTGGAAAGTTGGTAGCAAGTATCTCTCACCAAGAATGTCATCACCAACTTCTAGAATAGGTGATTTTATTAAAAGAGAGTTTTCTACCTGTCTGAAGACATACAGATTTAAACCATAACACTACAGTCTCATAGTATGACACTTCTAATGATGAATAGAAGGCATACTGAACAGATGTATATGACATTGCTACACACATTTGATGAAATGAATGATTTTTTCATATGGGCTCTGGAGGAAGTGATGGACAAACACATTAACTCCAATAATACACCGTAAATTGTATATTTTATGAAAGGTTAAAATGTAGAAAATAAAAAAAAAACTATTGCATAATTCAAATAAAAATAAAGCTTGCAAACTGTAAACTAAATATCACAATATAAATATCAACACAAATTCTACTGATCAGGATTGCAATGCCACCATGTGGAGGCCTACTTACTAAAGGTCAAATTTTATAGGTATTTTAGAAACCATGATGAAACTCCATTTCTCTAAAACCACAAATGCCATGGAAGTTATTAAAAGAGCTGAATTCAAAGTATTTATGAAAAAAAAATTAAACCATCTGAAAAAAATACAAATATCTCTAAAACCTCTACATTATAGGCAATTACAAATGAAAAAAGATCCAAAAACTTCTAAAGGTCTGAATGACCCAAAACCCAATAGGATCAGTACAGCTCTATGGGACCTCGACTACTTTTCCTTGGCAAAGTTTTGTATAAGAGTATTTTGTGGTTTTTACATTTAAAAATCTCGAATTTTTAGAGTTTTAGAAACTTTTTTTAAAACCATGAATTTTTAGAGAAAAAAATACAATTCATGAAAAAAAGGAAAAACTCAATTTAGTAAATTGGTTCCTATTTATCCTAGAGATTTTGTTTTTAATTTGAAAGATATTTTTCTTTTTTTTATACATGTAACTTTTTAGAATATCAACACTAATCTCTAAATATGCCAAGCTATCATTATTTAACAAAGAAGATACTCAGATAATTTGGATATTGAGTTTTCAGTGAACTAGCAATGGTTAGGATATAGAGAAGAGAACTGCTAAACTGAAAAGGGTCCACAAAGCTTTCTTATTTAGGTAGACAATCCATACCTCCGTTCTCATTACAAAAGAAAATAGGGAAACAAAAAACATTGCACCAATCTTTTAATTACATTATAGTAAAAGGAAAAGAATTACATACATATGCAGCACTCAGAACCACTGCAGACTTTAACGTTTAACTTATGTGCTAGAACTTCATCGTGAAACTTAATTACATGCTTAAGAATTAATGCAAAGTATATGTATACATTATTAATGAATTGATCAACCTTGAATAATTCATTAGATGTAAGCAATGAAGTGATATCTAATTATTGGAATAAATGTTAATATTTATACATTGATATATCCTATATACTTTATTGAATAAAATCAGTTTACAAGTGAACCAGTTAACCAATAAAAACTTTCTATTGAAATATAAAGAGAGTACAGGACCCTGTATCTCCAATTGTTACTAGCAAATTCTCTTGTGTATGCAACAAGTGGCCTCCTATATAATCAATATTTCATGTAGGTCAATAAAAAATTTCATGTGAGTATACATTTTATTCACCAATGGGAAAATTCTACCATTCACCATTGTTAAATACACTATTCAAAATCTCAAAGGAATGAATAGAAAGTGGGTACATTTTTATGTGGTAACTCTACTCTCATGTTATGTATACATTATGTATAAAACAACATTGTCAGTCATCTTGATAAAGTTCCTACAATATCCAGGGAAGCAAAAAAACACTAATTCCTAAATCACAAATTTCTCATATAAAGTAGGTTACAGATCTATAAAAACAATCATGTACAATCACACTGATATCATCGAATTTTAGTCAAAGTCTGTTTTTTTAATCAAAAACTGATCATTTTTGATGGAATATGTCCGTTTTCGATCTAATTCAAATCGTTTGATCCAAATGATTTCCTCAAAAAAAAATCAGATTTCTCGAAATCCAAAAGACTCCATAAAAGTTATAGGAGGTCCCCCATAGGCTAGAACAGCACTTCAGCAGGTTTAAGGAGGCGAAGGGTCGAATTTACATTTTTTAAAGAGACAGTAAAGAGACAGTACTGTACTTTGATTTTCGAATGATCAAATTTGAATCAAATTTTTTCTATTCAAATCAAAATTTTGCCTATTCGAAATTCGAATTGTGGGAGTAAAATACTGAATTTTCCATTCCATTAATTATGGGAGTAAAATACTGAATTTTCCATTTCATTAATTGGCTTATGTGAACTTTCCATTCCATTAATTGGTTCATGTGACCAAGGTATGGTTTGTTTGTGTGCACCATGACTCATAGGATCCCAGGGGGCGACCCAAAGTTCTTAAAATGGCAATTTTCGGATTACCCAATGGCACATACTATCAAAAAAAGTATTTAATTATGAAAATGGTTTATTTACATGAAGCAGGAAGTATTTGCATATGAGCTATTTTATGCATAAATTGCTTGGGGGTATAGTTTTACCTTAATAACTGATCCAGGTTGAGATGGGATTGCAGTCTTCTGGGTAAGGAGAATTTACAAGGCTCTACCACAAGGTAATAATTTTGCATTAGTACAACTGTTCATCATAAATTATGTTTTAGCTCTTTCAATTGTAATGGAAGACAAAGAGCAAAGATATTGCCAGCTTCCAAGATGAATCTGAAGGTTTGTTGTGTTCATAGATTAAGCTTTTATTCTTATTCTTTTAATATCTTCTATGTAAGTGAAATGTTTATCACAGACAGAATAGTACTGAATTCTGAATTGTAATGGGCTCTTTATTAAAATACAAGACTTTTCAATTAAATGATAACCACAAGTCTTTTGATATTAATGGAATGTAAAAGATTACATTTTTTTATATAGAAAACTAAAATTTAAACACAACTATCCACTCACTACTGTGCATTAGAAAGAAGAATCATTTCCACTTTTGATCTCTATTAAGATTGGAATGCTGGGTTTTTAGGTAATAACTGTTCTTTGGAATGTAAGCACATTATATGTTTTATTAGTAGAGTGTGCTGTAATTTTAGCATCGATTTTTTGATCAATATAGGAATTTCAATTTTCAGTTAAAAAGCACAGTATATTCATAATTGCATATGTTTTGCTCATCATCATCATCTTTTGGTTGTGGTCATGCATGAGATCTGCAATTTCATTGTCTTCTGTATAAAATCACATTTAAATACAACTCAGGTAAATCAGGTAAAATCAGGTAAATGAGACATTGCATGCCAGAGGATTGTACTTCACAGTACTTCACTCTGTATTTTCCTGTTCTGAATTAAAGGGGCTGGCTTTTTACTTTAAAGTAATGTTTAGTATGATGAAGAGAGTGATGTTCAGAGACAATTTGTAATTGTTTTTCTTTTTTTATTATTTGTTTTTTTTGTGTGTCATTTAGCTTATTATTCAGCAGTTTGCAATTTCAGCAATCTGGTTGCTGGGGGCCAACTTACCCAAGCAACCATACATTGATTTGAATAAGGGACTGGAATATGAATATGAATAGGAGATGACCTGAATAGAAAGAGAATTAATAAAAAGTAGTAATAACAAAACATTTGTAGCCTTACACAGCGTTTGTTTTTATATGTGGTGTGTGAACCCCATGTGAATGCTGGAAAGAATCAGAAGAAGAAGGCAAGCACATCAAAAACAATATAAAAAAAAAAGACCAATAGAAAAGTTGCTTAGAATTCCCCATTCTATGACATACTAAACATTAACTAAACCACCCCTTTCAGGATTGGCAAATAAAGCTCTGCTTACCTTACCATGAATAGTTAAGTACAACAAACATTATTATTCTTTCCCTGTGACCTTACTTCTTCCTCATGTTGGGGCATGACTAAGGGTCGAATTCAAGGGTTGACCATGGGAATTGTTGGGGAATGAAAATCCTTCAAATTCGAATATCGAATTTGAAGGATTTTACTGCTATTCGATTGGTTGAACGATCAAATAGCAAAAATTCGATCGAACGATAAAATAGTTCGAATCGAACGATTCAAACTATTTTATCCATTTGGTTGAAATTTTTTATTTGATCAAAATTAATGAAAGCCATTTCGGTAACTTTAATCTGGCGAACTAGGCAGTCGAATAAAAATTTAAATGGGAAGTAATTCAACTGTCGAATATTCGAATAGATTTTCATTCGAATTATTAGAATCATTCGATTCGATCAAATTTTCAAAATTCACTGGTCGAAGTGGTCTTCAAAAACATTCGAAAATTCGAATTTGAATCTTTTTGAAAAGTCGATCGAACTTTGAATCCTTCATGTAAATTTAGTAAATCTGCCCCTATGTATTGCTTCAGCTGTACTTGTTTTTTTGTGTAGTGGGAACAGAGTTAAAAAAGCAGTTTGTGTTGTAATATAGCAGCCTATTGCCTGCCCCCTGCCTTGAGTTACACAAGTTAAAAAGTGACAACCCTGTCACAATTCCATCCAGTGCACTATATACACAATAACATTTGTACTTTGACGCAAATGAGATCAAATTGTTCTTTTCTAATTCTGGGTGTTCTGATGTGACATGTGTGTGACATGTGTGTGACGTGTGCGACATGTGTGTGACATATGTGACATATGTGTGATGTGCGCAGTCGTGCTCTCTGTATTAGTATTGTTCCCCCTCAACTCTGATGTGAAAGGGGTAAGCGCTGGGCAGGTAAGGGGGGCACTATCATCAGACCCCTGTTAGTTATAAATAAATGTAAAGCACTGTGCAGCTTGCTGCTCTTAAATAATAAATTATCTCCTAAAATTGGCCCTGTATAAATGGCCCCTTTTGTTTGCACACAGTACTCAGCCGTGGCTGCTCACATGTCCTATACATTATACTATACAGAATATGTGTGCACATGATCACTGCCACATCTGTGGCTACTAGGGATGGGTGAATATGACCCATCTCACCAAAAATTTGCCTTCAGTGAAATTTTGCCAACACCCATTAAAGTCTATGGGCATCAAAGGTTTTTTTGACGTGGCACATTTTTTTTGACGCGTGACACCATTCAACTCTATGGCCGTCATTTCTGCAGGGAAACAAGGTGACAAAAATTCACCCATCCCAAGTGGCTGAACCTATTTTGTAGTGGTTTGCAAAGCACCAGAGAATCTATGAAGCAGCAGGCATATTTTAATATGTAGCCTATGTGCAGAATACACAATACACAGCCTCTGTCATTCCTTTGTCTTTGGCTTTCAACACGAGCCATTCCTCCAATCTGTTCTGTTATCTAAGAATTAACAGTAATATTTTGGGAGTGGATAATTAAATAGATTGAGAGCGAGAGAGACATTACAGTGGATATCAATAGGTTAGGAAAGGTGTAGAAATTCCATTACAAAAGGATCACTGCTACTTTCCATTAGACAAATATATAGTATAGTATGGTTCATCAGGGTATCTTTCTTCTGCCTACTATATTTCAGACCCCTATTATTACTGCTATTCTTATGTATTCAGTGTAGATTTATGAGTTTTGCTGTTACTTGCTTTTGTAGAATTCTCTAGGATTGCTTGTTTTATGCTGTGCAGTTGATTTTTAGTATCACTTGCAGGAACTTGAAGCAGAATTTCGTATTCTGCTTCTTCTTTTTCTATAAAACATACATTAGCCATATTTTATTCATTTAGACCACCATATTACACCACTTCAGCTTTTCACGCTCTGTATTATACATATTGTATAAAGGTTATTTCCTTTTAGTGTTAAATCTAATTTTGCAACTAAGTCTTCTTGGAACAGTACAGCTCATTGATGCTGAAAAATTGAATGATCTAAATAGTAAACAGGGCTAGTCTTTTTTAAAAGACTTCGTTTTCTATACCTGATTAAGGATATTGAGATATCTCTAGAAGCAAAAGGATAGACAACAGTATGCTACACATTTATGGTACTTTGTCGCCATCTGCAGTCACTTTTGCAAATTGTTACTGCTCATAGATGTGTGTTCACAGGCGTATACGTATTACAGTCCAAATGCTAAAACTCAAAAAGTTTTTTTACTAATACTTTTTTAGTGAAAAAGACCCCAGAGGCTACAAAAAGTCAGAACACAAAAATCCACCATCACAGATCTGTTGATGGTGTATATACTGTAAGTCAATGGGAGAGGTCCCTATCCTATTTGGAAGTTTCTGTGGTCTATGCTGGAATTAGCCCAGAAAATCTGACTATTTCAATCTTTCCTGGCAAAAATCCTAAGGCTTTCGAGAAAAAACCCAGAAAATATCTGGAAATTCTGGAAAAAAATACTCCAAAAATTGTATGTTTTTCCCAGTTCCGATTAAATTGTGCTTTTTCTAATTATAAATAAGGTAAAATCATGGATTCTAGTTCGGTTGGACTTTTTTATTGTAAAAAATCCGATAAATTCAAATTTTGATAAATAACCCCCTTACTGTATGATGAAAATGTTCTGTATGGTAGATTTTTCTATAGATAGAAAGCAAAAATTAGTTATTCTGTAAATAATCACATAAATAATAAGTCACAGCCCATAATGGAAAAACTGAAAAAGGTTATCTAAAAGCTGGTGCTATATTATGTGTTCTGTATTTTTACCAAATCATAGGAAAAACTGGGCATACTATAAAAAAAATACTGCAAAAAGTGCTGTCCTGTGTGCAATTAATTGAAAGATATGAAGTTACAATAACTGATATTATTGACCTAATAAAAGAAAACATAATTCTAAGCATCTTTGCAATATACATTACTGCTATTGAAAGCAGCATTTGTCTGTCCCTTTCTATTCTCTGCCCTGATGGCTCAGACAGTTGAAACAATATAAGCCAAGGCAACTGATAGTTCCCCAGCAAAGACGGGTCTGTTAATCAGTGATTAACAGACCCGTCTTTGCTGGGGAACTAAAATAAGACTTTTGCAACATTGTTTAAAAGGTAACAAACAGGAGTTAAAGGGCACCAATCATAACTAAAATCATTTACTAAGTAAATACACTATGGGGCCGATTTACGAAATTCACGTGAAATTATCTTTCGTGACTGATTTTCGTGAAATCCGATATGCAAATTTGGCCTCTTCGATCATCGAATAGATCGAATGATCGGATATTCAATAATTCAATAATTCGATGATCGAAGGATTAAAATTTTTAAAGTTATTGGACTTCCTACTTCGCCAGATTGAACCTACCGAATTGTAATAGAAGCCTATGAGAAGCTCCCCACAGGCTTCTGAGGCTAAGTCCTGCTCGAATACCATTCCTACGATCGGAGCGTTCGATTGTTCGAATCGTACAAATTTTTCAGACGCTCAAATGTAGTTTCACGATTTTTTCATGAAACGATCGGTATCTGATCGTACGAATTCATAGAGAAATCGTATTGCGAGCAAAATGATAGCCTAAAACAATTCGATAAGTATTCGATGGTCGAATGCTGATCGAATTACGAATTTGGTCGAGCTAATTTTGGGGAATAATAGTAAATTTGACCCTGAGTGAAAGTTCAAGAAATCCGATTTTTAAAACAGATAGAATTGTTTATATAATCTAAATCATCAGCTCACTATGCCTTCTGCACAATCTCCCCTATCTCCACTGCAGTTCTAGCTGAGGCAGGTATCTTGGATTTCACTGGCTCCTCCTACCTATATCTTCACAGCCAACTGCAGCTCTGAAAACTCGCACATGCTCAGTTGAAATTTTTTGCTTGCCTAAAAAAACCTAAACTATTTTGAAATCTGCCAAACTTCTGTGTTAGTGCTGCCACCTTCTGGAAGTTGGTGTGTGCCCTTCATTTGCATAATGACATCGCCAGCAGGGGATAAGATAGGGAAATCTCATGATACTTCTAGCGTTTACTAAAGCTAGGCATTCTGGGTAGAATACTCAGGACAGTGCTACAATCTGAGCATGCTTGTGAAGTCATTTGCATGTTGTAGTGACAGTATGGACTCCCTCAGTCAGAGAACCCATTTTCAAAAAACTGTGTAGTTTGATTAAACATGTTTAGGTTGTACTGGTCAGGTTGTTAATTTGTCTTTGATTTTGGCTGTGATTGGTGCCCTTTAAGCAAATGCTGGACTCCATGAGTGTCTTTTTTGTTGTTGCACCAAATGCATTGTACTCTATGATTAATTGTAAGTCACACAATCTGAATAGTTAGAAGGAGGTGTGTATTTTGGGATCAATATTTGGGAGATTGAAGCTTAAGGGTTGGGGCTGATGGGCAGATTCGGGGGAGATTTAGTCGACTGGCGACTAATCGCCTCTTCTGCGTGGCGACAATCTCCCAGAACTGCCTTCCAATGCTTGAATGAAGAATTGTCTGCGCTAATGCACTCATGGAGCTCTGGTTTTTCGAATCGATCGATTGGAACGATTTTATCGATTGATCAATATTTTTTATTCGATCAAAAATAATGAAACCCAATTTGGTAGCTTTGATCTGGCGAACTAGGTGGTCGAATAAAAATTTAAAGGGGAAGTACTTCGACAATTGAATATTTGAATTAAATTTTATTCTAATCATTCAATTCCATCGAATTTGCAAAATTCACTGGTCAAAGTGGTCTTCAAAAACATTCGAAAATTCGAATCTTTTTGAAAATTCGATCGAACTTTGAATCCTTCATGTGAATTTAGTAAATCTGCCCCTTAATGTCGCATTTGGTCATACCCTGTGAAATGCTGAAATCGAATTGGTTAAATAGAATGGTGGGTGGAAGCAGGGCTTCCATCAGGTTGGGAGAGGGGGTGACTGTTGTGCTGAGCCTGGTGAAATTCTGTTCCGAAGTGGGGCCCAAATGGCACAACTTATGTATAAAGTCAGGCCCATATTTGTGGAGAGGCCACCTAAGCCTAGACCTAGGGCAGCTGGATTTTAGGGGGCAGCATGCTGCCCAACCACACCCACATTGGTTCAAAAATTTTCATTTTCTTTGTGCCAATTCCCATTGCTCCATCCTGATGATGAAAATTTTAGCAAATAAAAGGGAGGGGACAGGGGCTACAAATGACAGCTGACCTAGGGGCGCCCACTATGTAAATCCGGCCCTGTATAAAGTTGTGTTAAAACATACACAATTTTAGTAATTCATGGAAAACTTTCTTGGCAGAGCAGTGTGACAGGGTGGTGTTTAAACTTATGATTAATTCCACTGACATGGCAAAATACCACCTTAAATAAGAGAACAATTTATATGTACTATTTAATATGAGTAATATCTAGCTGCTAGTTGATAATTTCTGTAGCACACACAAGGGGCATGACTAAAAATGTTGGTGCTACATACCTTGTGTTTATGGGGGCGAGGGCCAGATAAATTGCCAACGTTTCTGATGGTGGCCCTGGGTTGAAGACTAATGTTTTGCAAACAAAAAGTCATTGTTGCCCTTCTCTTACGTGTGAGGGCTGATCCCTGAAAATTGTTGTTGAACTTTGTTCATCTAACATGGAATAGCACATTACACAAAAATTTGTACAATTCAAGTTATCGCTCGATTTTATTGAGACTTTTCCCGAACTAAATTTTTTTAAATTATTATATTAATAAATAAATATAAATAAATAATATAAATAATAAATAAAATCGTGGATGGGAGTTTGTTCGGTTTTGTTTTATTGAAATTATGGGAAAACTTTTAGTTTTAGTAAATAACCCCCTAACTGCCAATTTGCACATTTAGCCATTAATTTAGTTTAGGGGTAACAGCATACTTTTTGTAAAGCTTTGATACAAATGCGTTTGTGCTGTGATTATTTTGCCTTTCTTATTCAGATCTTGAAAGACAAGAATATAGTTTACATCTTCAGGGGATCTCATTAGCTGTTAATTCAAAGAGCTACTGTTGGGAATGTTGATGTAGCTGAAATGCCTTTGTGTATGTGAATGCATGCAAAGAGGGAACAATCTGTTATATTCCACCATATTTACTTTGAACTACTAAAAGACTATTTGAAACAACAAACAAAAACATTAAATCATCAAATTTTCATATTCATTTAATTACCAATATTTATGCAGCAGTATGTATTATAATATTACATTGTGCTTAAATGCTTACTCAGATTTAAGTTCTGTACAGAAAGAATCCTCTTCACTTATCCCAAATCAGAATATAACAACATTCTACGACAATCAGACAGTTATGATTATGGAAAGGTAGTGTTAATTGTAATTAAACTCTAAATAAACTTTGTTTTTCTTGATTGGTCGAATATTTACAAAAATCCTTGATCGCTAGAAAAATCACATTACTCCACTAATTTTTAAAGATTTGGTTAGAGAAATCTTCAAAAATAAAACAGCTTGAATGTTAAAAATATACCTCCCATTGACTTCTATATTTAATTTTAATTAACATTTTTGTACGGTCGTAGTGTATTTGTCTGTGACTTTACCACCGGAGCAATACAGAATGCAATAAAACAATTCTTTTCTCTAGCGATCCTTCCACAGTCTCTATATATATTTATGTATTATATAAGCACCTATCGTAATAGAGAAACCAGAAACACAATATGGTTTAGTAGGTTCAAGTTCCTCAGACAGCACCCTGTGTTAGGCAAAATACTCTATTATGCGTGTTCCCTTTTAAAGAAACCTTCCACTTTTCACATTTCAGAATGGTGCACACCACCTTCACCAGTTTTGCAAAATGCCTATTAAAAGACAGCGGTTAGAGATATTGCATGTAGTATTCAAAAGGAATCTCTCTTTCTTCACAGTGCACCAACAGAAGGATACAAAAATCCCAGAGTACAATACCATTAATTTCGTAAATAAAAAATATTTAAAAAACATTTGCACTCACATTTAGTTTTATGAGGTTAGTCACCCATATACAGTATGTAAGTCTTAGCAGGCTCCCAATGGAGTGCAGAGAGGGATATTTGCCAGCATCTAAGGAAGCTGATTGGCTCAGCAAAACCCGTAAGCATGGAGTTGAGGTCACAGTGAGCTGCCAGTAAAACCACAAGGGGAAAAAGAAAGGCACAGACCAAGTGAACACTAGAAAGGCTTAGGCTAGGAACTATAAACAAAAAAACAGCTTGGGCAATGTGTGTACAACTGAAAAGAGCAACAAAATGTGTGGCAACATCACAGCACAGCATTATATATATTTATTCTAGCTAAAGAAAATTCTCTCATATATATTCCCTCACAAATATTCTCACATATATATAATTAAAATACAGAAATCAGAGGAGGGTCTAATGAAAGGCAGACAGAAACTAATCATTAAGAGCAACTACATTAACAAATCATTGTAAAATCATTATAAATTATGTTTTTTTTTTCATTATGAAAAGTTTTGATTTTGATTTTCTCTCTTTTTCTTTTCATATGTACATCAAAGTAAATTGGATGCAATTTTTCTGAGAGTTTTCCTGATTTGTGTGTTCAGGGATGTTGGGGAAATCATCCTACCAGCTACCACCTGGTCCAGAGATGGTGGTCGCTCAAGGTTCCCCTGTGTCAATAAGAGAGGCAGTGTTTGAATCGGAATGGAAGGCAAGAAGGGCATAGGGGAGTTGGCACTGAAAATGTTCCCATGATTTGCTGTCAGAATCCAGAAAGTGGATTGCAGTTATGTGCTGGGGTCTAAATTATACAATAATTCCCCTTGAAGCATATTGCAGCTTTGATAAATGAAACTAAATCCATAGGTATTATATCTAAGCTAATAATATATTGAATGTGCCCCCTATATAGTTGGAAATGTGGGGGGAAGGAGGGTAACCCCCCAAAAAAAGTTTGCTCTTTTTCAGACTATCACCCTAGAAAGGTAAAACACGCCAGCGTTTTTTTGGGACTTAGAAAAAAATTCCAATTTTTTTTTCAAGCTCCTATCTATAGTATTGAACTTCTGACCTGGCGAAGTAACATCTAGCGTAAGTGGTAAGGTTCAGTAAAATGGTCATCTTAGTGAATTTGCGTAATTATGATCCTTCGTCAGTGCGCAACTTCGCCTGGCGTAAGGGTGCGAAGTTGCGCAAGTCTATCTACTTCGCTAGTGAAAATTCGCCAGAGTCTGTGTTAGTGAATTTGTGAAGTTACGAATTGACGTCACGCTGGCGAATTAGCGCTAGTGTTAGACGCTTCGCGCTTTAGTGAATTTCTCCCAGAGAGCACAGGCTGTAGGGAGAAGATTTGGCCTTGCATTTACTCACTTCACTAGTGCCCCAGAAATTGCAGTGCCCACTGGTGCCAACAGTGCTTCCAGGATAAGTTGTTAATTGTGCCCTGTGCATATAAGATTTGGTATTGTGCTTTCAAAAATGAAAGTAGTGTAGTTAGTTTGCTATCTTCAGGCCAGCCGGTCATAGTGCATGCCCCCAATCAAGCTGAGGGCAATTTCTAGTTACAACACTGTATAAGCCCGTTTCCCCAACCCCCCAGTGTTTCGAGGCCTGTGTCCTGAGAATCCTTATACCTTGTATCCTGAATCCTGTTATCCTGTATCCTGTCTCCTGTAACCTTGTCCCTGATCCTGTTGTTATTCATCTCCCGGTTCTGACCTTGACCTGTATTTGGATTATTGCACGAACTCTGCCTGTCTTGACCTTTCTGCCTGAAATCTGACTCTGTTTGTCTGCCGTCTGCCATTGAAATTCTGCCTGTTCCTGGACTTGGTTCTTGTTTTCTCCTTATTTTTTGTTCAGCAATAAATACATTTGTTATCCAGCATTTTGGCTCCATCTGTAAAACCTTCCAGGAAGTCGTGACATGCATTATACAGTTGCATAGCTTGCTAGGTTATCTTAATTAAATGTAATTTACATCAATACTTGCCCTGTGCAAGACATCACAGGGTGTGGGAAGTGATGTCACGGGTCAGAATGGTAAAAGTTTTGACCTGTACAGCCCTTCCAAAAACCAGGCTGTCTGGGTCAAAACTGGACAGATAGCAACCCTAACTTGAATTTGTGAATAATAGTTACTTGATTTACTAGTTGTAAAATTACATCCCTAATCACTAACTGTGGTGTAAGATTCAGTAAGCTCTGTAGGCATCTTTGTTATGGTAAATTGCTATTTCACAATTGAAATGTGCCAACCAAAGATCTCCATAAAGATGTCTCTTAATTTAAGCTTGTAGGTACAAAATACAAAAACTGGTGGGGTTGTGCCATTTCCTTCCTACACTCTACATTGACCCCTTGTGTGGTAATATATAACATAACTTGGGTTCAACATACTATTCGGGGTGGCAGTGATGCCAAGCTATTCATAAATGAGTGAACTGAGAGCTCCAGTTAAATATACAGAACACAAACCATGTAAGCTACATATTTGTTCCTAATATTGAACAAGGGAAAGCTGTGCTATCCTCTAATTTTTAAACCATTAAGGGGGGATGCAGCAATGAGGCTGTGACCTCAAAATTCATATAGACAAATACAATAGGTCCTCTGCACCTTACCCATTATTAACATGTTACAGACATTGAGAAGGTTCCTAATATTGTTCCTGTGTACAGGACCATTGTGGTTTTGGTCCCCACTCTGAACCCAGGTGTGTATTCAAAATATCATTTTGAAGTACACAAAATAAGTGTAAAGTGCCTTTAATACAGCAATGTGGGCATATTTTTAGCTATTCTGGATATAAGTGTGTTTTACATTTTATTAGAATTAAAATTGTCAAGTTGGGATGGTCAGTCCATTAGTATTTTTTTTAACAGTTTTGCTATCTATTATGTGGTAAATCAGTTGTTCAGAAACCACCAAATAGGGCTAAGACATCTCCCATTTTTTTCCTATTTAACAGTTCTGTATTTTTGACTAATTTCAATTTAAGGGCAAAGGGATGACTAAACTGGCCAGTTGTTTTCTACTTGTAGGTGGATTTCCTTAAGGACCCATTAACTTAATTTGATGTACTGTACACATAGAGCAGAGATTAATGGTGCATACAGCTGAACATTGTGCACTTCTTTGTACAATTTAAAAGTCATCCCTATGATTCTTGAAACAAAATAAGTGTGGTTTCATATAGCTCTAATACAACTAAAATTGTATGCAATAGTCCTGTATATTATAACTGTACTGTACTGTAAAATAAAACTGCGTAAAATGATTTATGCCATAATAAAAGTGTCAAATGCACCAGTGTCTATATGTTTTGTGTGATCACAGCCTAATTGCACCCCCGCCTAATGTTTTAAAAAAATTAGTGGTGAGCACAACTTTCCCTTGTTTGTTATAGTTCATATAGGAGCAGTGACCAGCTCCCTGTTATAGCTCCCACCCCTTCCCAACTATAGTCAGGTGATCCCACTGGTGTCTAATAAAAGGGCAACCAAGATTGGGAGTTTTACTTTGAAAGAAGCAAGTAAGTTGCAGGTAAAACTTAGTCCCTTTGTAATGAAGCAAAATAAATTTTAATGAATGCAATTTGAGAGTAGGACTGTCCAGAAATGGGATGACTTTGACGTATTTGGCCAGCTTAAATATATTGCAATATATGGACAAACAATCCCTGTTGTTTAAAGGGTAAGGCATTTGTTAGTAGCTGTATGCACAATATGTCTTAAATATATTGATAATGGGTTGAGTGCAGCGGACCTCTTGTATTTGTCTATATACTGTATATATATATATATATATATATATATTGTGTTTTTATGCCACCCAAAGGCTATATTTTAAATCAGTATTCATTTATAAAAATATGATGTTCAAGCCAATATAATATGTCTGAGATTTTCTCAAACAAATCATGCTGAATGTGCTTCTTTTTTGAGTGGATAATGTGTTTATTTAATTTTCACCACAGAAGCATCTGTAGCTTTACATGGGAAAAAGGCAGTTTAAAACTAACATTTGGTCTCTAAAAAAAATTTTTTAGCTCTCAAGATTTAAATCATACTCAGTCTCAAATGATGACATTGACTTTGCTGTGGGGGAAGGTTAATATTAGTTTTACAGTCTCATTCATGTGATGGAGGTCTTAAAAGGTCTGTATATCATAAATCTGGTTCCATTCTTTGATGCTTGATACTTGAAGGAGAAACACAAGGTTGAATTCACTCTGTCTATCTTATAATGCAAATGAACAAAATATCATTTTATGTCTAAGTTGTAAGGGGGTTATTTATTAAAAAATTTAGTTTTTAAAAGTATTTTTCAGTCAAGCTTAAGAAAACTTGAATTTTTCGAGATTCATTTTACCCCAAAGCTAGAAATAACTCAAATTTGAAAAAAAAACCCATCTAAACCTGTAAAGGTCATACAGATGCAGTCACTTTGGATGGTGAGTTTAATGCGTCGCGACTTAACTCATTTATCTCATTTATCCCACTTATCACAGAATATTGTGTCACAGCATCCCATCCAATTAAAGAGTTCACCATTGAAAACAATGGAGCTTTGGTATGCTAATGAAAAGGTTAAATGCATTAAATGAGTTAAGATAACTTTAGATAACACAGTTTCTTCAATTAATGCTGAGTCACGACACATTTAACTTACAAATCCAAGTGACTCTATCTGTATATAAATCAATGGCAGAGGTACCTTGAACTTTTCGAGGGTTATTTATCAACGGTCAAATGGACTCACAATTCGAATGGTTTCTTATTCAAGAAAAAAATCCAGTGGAAAAAAATAGATTCTGTGAGTTTAAGTTGCTAAAACTAGAAAACTCAACTCAAAATTTATATGCTGGGGGGCGTGGCGTAATGGCGCACTGAGAGGACGCACTTCTCCCGAGCTCCCGACCTGA
>CM044441.1:101709216-101723839 GCA_024363595.1 Xenopus borealis
TGAAAGCTACTGATTGTATAAAATCAATAAAAAATTTTGAATTTAAAAAAAAAAAAAAATTTATATGCTGGCACCCAAGGGGTGTGTGTGTGTGTGTGTGTATGGATAGTGGGTTTTCATTTGGAGGGGTTGAACTTAATGGACTTTTTTTTTTCAACCAAATTTAACTGTGTAACGATGTAACATTTAGCACAGTCTGCATCTATTTGTGGTGCTGGGCCTTCTATTTTAGGTTCTCTTGACTTGTAAACCCTCAGTTTAACAACCTGATACTTTTAAACTCATGCAAATGGTGATACAGGTATGGGACCTCTTTTCCAGAATGCTCGGGACCTGAGGTTTTCTTTAATGTGGGTATTCATATCTTCAATCCACTATAAAAATCATTTAAAAGAATTGAATCTTGTCCATGACTTTCCACACAATAAACCATGAGATAACTCCTTCTCACTGAATTGAATCTGTCCCTAACTTGGAAACCAGACGATTCAGTGGAAAGACTGAAAGGTCCAGTTAGGAGCAGGATTCCAGAGATTTTTAGCACATGCATCTCTCATATCTTTATTGTATAATAAACTATATATTGTGCTCCCCTTCCTTCCTGTTTTTCTCCCTATCTTTGGGGCTATCATTTTTCTACCTTGGCTTCTTTAAAGGGACTTATAAAAAAAAAAATAGTTCATACATGTGTCTGAAAAGATTGTTATGACTATTTCATTAAGGTAGACTACTTTTTTTGGGAATATGATATATAACCCCAAGTCACTTTATTCTTGCATAGGGTTTAATGATCAAATGGTTAAATATTTCAGTACAGCAGTTCTGTTGCACTATGTGGCAGAAATTCCAGCTATATTTTTACAGAGCAATTCTGGATGACAGGTCCCATATTTGTATAATTACATGAAAACTGGATATATTAAGTGGACTGCAGTGCAGGACAACTACTCAACAAATCCCCTTTCCACTACAAAACCATATAATGCCCAGTATGCTTTACTTCTAATGGTTGTGAGAGTGAATACTAGATACAATGTTTGGTGGGTCCCAAAATGTTTAGTGTGACATATGACATATGTACATATATGAAAACCATAGACCACAAGGCTGACTTCACAGTGTAAACTTAATGAAATTAGGGCATTTTGACTTGTGCTACTAGTCCTTTATGGAACTCTTCATCCTTTACGGAAAAATGTTTTCTTCTTTTAGAGTCTACACAGTCCATCTCACACTTCCTATCATACTCAGAATTGTGACTGGGTTTCAGTTTGCTGTTTAGAAAGTTAGCTTAGCTAATGGATTTATAGTACAGAAACAAAACTTTTGCATGGACCCTTCTGTGTGCATGTGTTGCTTAGTTTAAATGCATTGTTTGGTAAAAGTGAAGAAGCATCCTCACATTCTTCATGACAAATACAAAGTGACCTACAGAGGCCAACTAAGTATTCTATTTGACCAATCAGGCGTCTGTCCAAATGGATGCAATTACTTCATGTACAGCATGGCCAGATTTCATTCTTTGATAAATCAGAGATTTATCAATGTCCGAATATGGAGTTTTGAGGTATTTGAGATTTTTTACAATTTTTTCTATCAAGTATTTATATTAAAAGAAAACTCTAGGGGGCCTATTTACTAACATTTGGGGTTTTCTTTTTTTCCACAAATCATATTTATTCTCTAAAAATTCATGTTTTTTTTATATTTCTCTGAAACTCTAAAAAAAAGCAGTCGAGGTAACATAGAAGTCAATGGGAGTGGCACTGATCCTATTGGACATTTTTTTAAAGCCATTCAGACTTTTATTTTTATTTTTTCATTTGTACTTTTAATATTTAGGTCTTTTAATAAATTTAATGGCTTTAGTGGCTTTAGGAAAAAAATTTGTTTAAATGTGGTTTCAAAAAACTCTAATACCACTAAATTTTGACCTTTAGTAAATTATCCTCTAAAAAAACACAAATTCAAATGTGGATAAATAGGCCTTCAATGGGGGAACAAACACTATTCTGAGCCCATGCTGTAATAGTCACAACGCTGACCATGCCAAATGAATCTAACAACTAAAATAAGCAGCTGGGAGTGGGGTGGGGGAGTTATTAATTAGTCTTTCCAATGAAGACTTTCAGTCAGTTTTACATCTTTACTATAATATTGTCACTAATAGAGAACATGATTTCATACATTATGCGCAACAGATATAAACTTTTAATAGTATTTTTCTCCTCAAGATGGAATATTATTTAAGCATGTGCACCACTGCAATTTTATTTCATATATTTTACTTGGTTAATATTGATGATTACAATAATTGAAGAATTACAATATCTGCACAGAAGGAAATAAAATGTCCAAAGTAATGAAGCAAGAAGGTTAACATTCTGACAAGGTTCCGTGGAAATAATTTTCTGACTCTTGCATGATCCTGCATTTAATTTCCAACTAAAGCAAAATAGAACTTTTTCATATCTTATTTGTCACTTGGAAAATATTTAGGTGGTTATTTACTAAACCTCGCATTTATATGGTCGGGATTTTTGTGTCAAAAACTAGAATTTTTCATGGAAAAAAAAAATCATATTTTTGAGCCAAATTATATTCCAATGCTGCAAAAAGCCAGAATCTGAAAACCCGCCATACCAACGACATGTATAAGTCAGATAGATGTCCCTATCTGGAAAAAAGTCCAAATAAAAATCATACCATTCAGGTTTTCTCTTGATTTTATCAGTGTTTTTTCCCTTTCTTATTTATTCAAGTTGTTTTAATCGGGCTTGGGAGTTTGGTTGACATAAATTTGGATTTTAGTAAATAACCCCCTTAGTGACTATGAAGATTTTCATTCATCCAGGTCATGGTACAGTATATCTAATATAAGTAATTCCAAAAGCAACTGGACTTGCTGAAAATTTGTAAAGAAGACGTTTCACTGCCTATCCTAGCGGCTTCTTCAGTTCAACTGACTGGTGCAGGGAGTTCTCGGCATATAGACTCTTCCAACAATCCATGACACATTGGTAATCCTATCACAGTAACTACACAGAATCAAAACCTCTGTGAATTTCAGATGTCACCTCTCTGAAGAGTTACAATGTGCCGTTGTAATTGGATTGTTGGAAGAGTCTATTTGCCGAGAACTCCCCTACACCAGTCAGTTGAAGGGCCGTAAAAATTTTTTAATTAATTATATTAGATAACCCCCTTAGTGCCAAGTTATGTAACATTGAGGATGTGCAGGGATGTAGTTAGAGGTCCATGGGTCCTAATGCAAAGCTTGTTTGTGTTATTATGTTCCCAGTGCTCATACAAAACATAAAGACATTATGCCAGTCTTTATATAATGATGCTACCATTCTTCCATTCATGTGATGGCTTCTTCTTCCTTCTCGGCTTAAACAGCAGTGCTGCTTTGCATCATGGGCATGATTCTAAAAATAAACTAAGGATCAGAACAGTAGTCAGGAAAAATTACCCTTTATCTAATAGTCTCATCTACATTTACTGATGGCTAAAGAGTTCTGTACCTGATGATGCTTTATGAGTGCTTCAGTATATATAAAAATGCTTTAGAGAGCCAAAGCGGTCTTCTTAATATCAATTTAACTAAGAGCATTAGCACAACTATTGAATTATTTTTCTGATACTCTATACTAATTTTCATTGCCAATGCCCTTCTTTCTGTCTGGATACTCAACTTAGATTCTCATATTCAGCATCCTCTCTTGATGCTACAGATATGGAACCTGGTACCTTGGGTTTTCTGGATAAGACATCTTATCTTTATTTTGATCTCTGTACCTTAAGTCTGCTAAAAAAAATAATTTAAAATTTAACCAATTGTAAGATACTGTTTTATTATTACAGAGAAAAAGGAACTAATTAAAAAATGTATTATTTTTACAGGAGATAGCTTTCCCATAATTTGGAATTGTCTGGATAATGATTTTACAGATAACATATTCCATACTTGTAGTAGGATCTTCTCTCTACTCAGCCCTATGTAAACCATGCTGCTATAGCACCTAATGCATGGCTTGGTTTCTTTTTCAGCAGGGTAGGTTCTATTTTTTTCTACAAGGAACAATGACCAGTCTGGATGCTGCCACTTTATAGATTGCTAAAATTGTTGTTATGGTTTTCAAAAAACATAAATTTAGATTAAGAAGATGTGCTCACACATTTGGTATATGTCCTGTGTTTGTGTCCAAATATTAAGCAACTCTATCATATATAAAAGTATAGAGAACCACTATGTCTTTAAAGTTAATTGATATGTGAGAATGGGGAACATCCAGGCTAGTAGTTGCTTTAGCTTGAAAAATGGTCTTGAACTGCAGAAGCTGGCTAATTATAGATCGAGTGTTAAATAAGAGTTGGGAAAATTGGATTGTCTTTCACATTTCAAAAGAGATGAATGATATGTTGGCCATTAAAACTTCATCTAGTGTAGAGAATGCTAAGGAATAAGAAGATTAATTGTTATGAAGACAGTATCTACCAATTACAAGAATACATAAGTGGTAGAATACCTCTACCAAGAATTAAATTGCTGTTATAGACACAAGCACTACCTACAGCTAGAAATCATGCAAATGGTGCATACATTATCACTAATTGATTTGGGTCCCATAATAATTCTCTGTACACTTTTTGAAATTTATTTTCCCCATTAAAATAATACAATTATATATGCCTTTCATTTTGGAACTAATTTAATTTTAGAGATGAGTTAAGTGTAGAATAAAGTTTTAAAATTTAGCAAATATACAATATTTAGCAATAGATATACAGCATAATGTAGCAAATGTACAATACTTATTTATCAAGGGTCGAAGTGAAAATCTGAATTAAAAAAAAATAAAATTTTAAAGTTATTTTTTGGTACTTCAACTATAGAATAGGCCAAAATTCTATTCGAATTGAAAATTTTTTATTAGAATTTAAAAAATCGACCATTCAAAAATCGGAGTACTGTCTCTGTAAAGAATTCAAATTCGACCCTTCGCCACCTTACACCTGCCAAATTGCTGTTTAAGCATATGGGAGACCTCCCAGAACCTGTAAGGAGTGTTTTTTAATATCGAATTTTTGTGGTGAAAATCGAACAATTTTTATTCGATCGAAAATGGACCTATTTGATTGAAAACAGTCCGTTTATGATCGAAAAAACACTTTAAAAAAATCAATGGTCAAATTTCTAAATTTTTTCACTTCGAAATTCGACCCTTAATAAATCTGCTTCTCAGTGTAACAAGTACCACTCCCAATGGGTATATCCAGCACTGTATTTACTGTACTTCTGATGTTGCACTAGGCAACCCCCCCCACATTGCTGAAGTGGCATCACATCTGCCAGGCGCAAGAAGTGCGCTCCTACTCTCTCTGCCTTTAGCTTAGACACCAGATTTGCACACAAGTTTCTGGCAGACAGGGGTAATCCTGGGGCAGCAGTGCCAATGCCGCTCCCGCTCCATGCTTAAAAACATAAGTGTCGTAGCTGGTCAAAGTGGGGTCACATCTGCTCTCTATTAGAGGAGCCGAATTTCTAAATTAAAAATGAGAAATTTGCCTCTTAAAAGAACAGTTCAGTGTAAAAATAAAAACTGGGTGAATAGATTATAAAAAATGTTTCTTATACAGTATAATTAGTAATGAATAATGACTGGATGTCTAACATAATCCTGCTTTTCAGGATTTCATATTTTTTAAAAGTAAAACAAGGTAAGTATCATACATTCAGGGGCAGATATAGCAATGTGAAATTAGAGCTCACCAAAGAAATACCACCACAGGGTGAAAGTTCCCCATTTGCTATGTAAATGTCATAAATCTGTCCTTTAGTGTTTCTTTTATATTCTGTGCTTAAGGGCATGGTTGTACAGCTATATTTGTTCATATGTATATCTAAATTCTATACTGCAACTTTAGACATGCATGTTGTACCATACAATAAAATGTTAACAAACACTACTTAGTCCTTAAGAAATATATTTCTATTAACCTTGAATATTGTTGTCACAGTAGATGAAAATCTGTGCATGCCCCTAAAAGCCATGTGATGGGCAAGCACCAACCTCTGCACAAGTCCAGATACTTCTAAAGCAAAATATGTAATATATATATATATTTTTTTTTTCTTGCAACAGAGCTCCAATTCAGAGTTTATTGCTATCATTTAGACCTTTTTGTATTTGTTTTATTCTGCACATATTCATACACATATTCATACACGAGGTATACTTACTTTTATAATTAAGCATTGAAACCATAGTACAGCTAATCTTTATATACTTTACCACTGTTTGCTTAAACATGTATAATAAACGCATAATAAAGATTAAAAAAATGATGCTGATGCTAAATCATATACAACTAATCATTTGTACCACTAGGTGTCTCTAAACAGCAACATTTCAAATATTTCTTCATCATCAATGACTTTCTTTAAAAAATATATGTCCCAGAAATACATATATTTTTCCACTTTTTGTTAATTACAACATGTAGCACATACCTTTCATTGTATTTACACCTCCTCCTAAAATCATGTATCGTCTATATGGTATATAGAGAATTTATCTTTTGTATCATATAACATTGTAATATTTACATTTTGGACAAATTTGTGATTTGATGATTTTACTAGGCTGAAATAGTTATATTATATCTATATATACAATCTGATTAAAACGGATTGTGGACCCCTAAAGCTAAACACCAATAATAATGCTGATGATTTAACTCACGACTGATTTATAGAAATAACAAGAATTTAGGTTTAGGTATAATTATCATCATGTTTATTAATGACTTTGAATTTGGCATTGTAAGATTTTTGCTAATGATACTAACTAGTAATTCCACATTTGAAGCAAGTAAACACGCTGTGCCTTGTCTTTACAGTCCCCAGCCATCAGTTCCAGTGCTTTTGCTTGTAGAGGAGTGCTGGCCACAGTGAAATTAGCAAGACAAAGCTTACTGCATCTCCAGAGTTAAAAATTTTATTTGTGGCTATCTTAAGGACAAAAAGATGCATCATGACCTGATGCGTTATGGACACATCTGGTTCTCAATCATTGGCATACAGTAATGCCCAAGATTTTCTAAATGAAACCCCCGCCCGCAAAACTCTTACAACTAAAAGAAGCTTTTGACTCACTCATAATGATACAGGAGCTAGAACAAGCTACTGGGCAGAATCCTAACAACCAGATTAATGCAAATCATATCAGACTTCTTACTAGGTATAGGTACATATTGCAAGAAGAACCATTACACAAACCAGGATGGGATGCACCCATCCAGCCATACAGCAATGGATAATGAATTAACCAGACCATTATCACTAATTAAACTGATACTATTGGCCAGGAGGACAATTTGGGGATGTTCATGTTGGAGAAGAGGCGCTTAAGGGTGACATGTTTACAAGGTATAAATATATAAGGGGATCATATAATAATCTCTCTAATGATTTATTTACCAGTAGGTCTTTCCAGCTGATGCGAGGTCACCCATTCCAATTAGAAGAAAAGAGGTTCCACCTAAATATTCTGAAGGGTTTTTTTACAGTGAGAGCTGTGAAGATGTGGAATTCTCTCCCTGAATCAGTTGTACAGGCTGATACATTAGATAGCTTTAAGAAGGAGTTGGATGGCTTTTTAGCAAGTAAGGGAACACAGGGTTATGGAAGATAGCTCATAGTACAAGTTGATCCAGGGACTAGTCCGATTGCCATCTTGGAGTCAGGAAGGAATTTTTTCCCCATGAGGCAAATTGGAGAGGCTTCAGGTGTGTTTTTTTTTTTGCCTTCCTCTGGATCAACTAGCAGTTATGCAGGTAAAAAAAAACAGGTTGAACTTGATGGACCTGTGTCTTTTTTTCAACCTAACTTACTATGATATGCTGTTTAACCCTTCCCTATGTTACATTATGTTTGTATGTTGTAAAGAAAATGCAATAAAGCTTACCTTAAGTATGCAAAAAATCATAGGCCATAATGCTATTCACCCTGAAATAAGATTAAATACAAAGCAGTAGAATCACATGACTACTTTCTGACCAATCAATTCTATATACAATATTATCAAGAAAACAGATATAGTAGCATTACAGATTAATTATGACTATGAAGATTCTCATTCATCCAGGTCATGGTACATATCTAACACAAGTAAGTCAAAACAACTAGACTTGCTGAGAAATTTTAAAGTGGACCAATCACCCAGACACTAAAATCTGTATAATAAAAGTCCTTTTCAAATAAAACATGAAATCCAATTTCAAATTTTTATTAAACCATTCATAGCTGTTTTAAGCTCATTTAAAAATCGCAGCTGTCAATCAAATATTGTCTGCCGCTCCTCTATACCTTAGGCATTGAGGTGGGGCAGATAAGTACTTTCACTTTCCATTCAGCACTTTCTAGATGTCACTGCTCCCCACACATTCCCCCAGTTCTCTTAACCATTTAATTGTGTAACCAGGACATGGGGATGGACATTGGGTCCCCCATTCTGGTGCACAAACAAGATTCTGAGAAGATACAAGGCTTGCCTTAATAACAGTGTCCACAAAATGGCTCCTGCCTGCTTGCTATAATTATGAATTCCCAGACTGAAGAAAACAAGATTAAAATAATTTATATAGTGTCATTAATGTTCATTTTACTTGACTTATGTGATAAAATATGATTTTGAATATTTTTTTAGAGTGACAGGTCCACTTTAATGAAGATGTTTCACTGCTCATCCAAGCAGCTTCTTCAGTTCAACTGACTGGTGTAGTGGAGTTCTAGGCATAAAGACTCTTCCAACAATTCAATCACAATGGCACATTGTAACTCTTCAGAGAGGTGACATCTGAAATTCACAGAGGTGTTGATTCTGTGTAGCTATTATGATAGTATTACCAATGTGTCATGCAACCACCGGGGTACAGATGTTAGAACAGCATTGTATGTAGCAGACGGGTGGAGTCGAAGGCCCCTGCCTCTGTTCAGGGATAACAGCTTAACTCTTAACATCATACTGTATCATCATCAAATAATATCAAATGTCTGTATTAATTATCAGTAACAGATACTATAAATCACATCCAATCACATATAAGACAACTTACATCCCATCTTTTCTTAATTTCTAAAGGGCTCCTAGTTCCCATCTTAAAAATACCAAATTCCCAATAGTTGTCAGTGGATCACCTTGTCTAACCTGTACTTGTAAATATTTTGTATCACTATTATAGCAGTGTACAAAATATTTCCCCACTAGGGTTTCTCCATTCAAGTTTTCAATTGCAGATAAATATGGGGTGCCGTTTGTCCCAAATACATTCTTTATACAAAACTATCCCTAATACATACAATAAATGTCTCTCATAGTATATAACTATTTGTGACCATATGCACAGATAACAAAAATATATAAAAGACTTATTTCTATTAAAGAATGAGAACAAAATATTGTTAGTGCACAAAAGGATGTCATTATATTACAAACTCCATTCTGTACATTTTAACAATCTGTTTCACAAATATATAGGGGGAAATTCACTAAGCGGTGAAAATTTGCTAGCGTTGGCTTCGCTAAGCTTTGCCAAACTTCGACAGGCACTACGTAAATTCACGCTCAGGGCGGCGAACGTTGGCGAACGTTAGCGAAGTAGCGCTACCTTTACTTCGCCAGGCAAATCGCATTTACGCTAGCGATGCCTAATTTGCATATGGCGCAAATTTCAAAGTATAATAGAAGTATATGTTACAGCCACTATATTGCACTGCACAAGCCCAGGAAACCTTTAATAAAAAAAATAAAGTTGTCCTATTGCCCTACATGTGCCCCTATATACTGTAATTGTGTTGCCATATGTTAGGAAATATGGGGTAAATCCCCCCAAAAAAATTTGCTTTTTTTCAGACTATCACCCTAGAAAGGTAAAACACACCAGCATTTTTTTTCAAGCTCCTATACATTGTATTGAACTTCGCCAGGTCTGACCTGGCGAAGTCACGTCTAGCGTAAGTGGTAACGTTCAGTGACATGGTCATCTTAGTGAATTTGCGTAATTATGATCCTTCATCAGTTCGCAACTTCACCTGGCGTAAGGGTGCGAAGTTGCGCTAGTCTCTCTACTTCGCTAGCGAAAATTCACCAGAATCAGCGTTAGTAAATTTCCGAAGTTACGAATTGACATCACGCTGGCGAATTAGCGCTAGCGTTAGATGCTTCGCGCTTTAGTGAATTTCCCATATAGCCCCCATGTAACAGACGCACTTACAGTATATGCAAAGTTATTTACAGAATGAATTATGTAAAAAAAAACTTGGACTAAATATATATTAGTGTAACAAGCAAGATTTTATTGTACAGGATTCATTTTTTCAACAAAATTAAAGTTTTGTTTCACAAAACAGATAAAATAGCCATTCTGTGAAGCAATACTGTCAGTTACTTTACTGAACCAAATCTGGAGAGATTTCTGGAGCTGTTGCTCATGGCAACCAAACAGCAATTAGATTTAAACAGCCACTTATAAGTTAGAAAACGTATTGTTTACTATGGGCCAGAAATCCAGAAATCTCTCCAGATATTTATCTCCAATGTTAGTAAACATGCCCACTATTATTTTGCAACCTAATTCTAACATCATTATAATAGGCCTAATATCACTTCAATGATGTCAGTTATACGTTTTGTATATGATGTTAGGCTCTAGTGTCTCCTCCTAGCTCGCACCAGTGAGCTTTAAACACTCTCTTAATAATGTGCTTAGCTATAGTTCTACTACTACATAATAGGTTTAGTCATAGATGTGGGACTGATTATGTGCACACACATTCTGTATAGTATGATGAGTGGGTCTTATGAGTAGTCTCATAGTTAGCTATAGTTGAACTACTATGTAATACGTAGGTTTAATCACTAGGGATGGGTGAATGTTTTTGCCTTGTTTCACCGCGGAAACGACACCCATAGAGTTGAATGATGTCGCACGTCAAAAACATTTTGCCACATGTCAAAAAAGTTTTGATGCCCATAGACTTTAATGAGCATTGGCAAAATTGCCAGTGGTGAATTTCTGATGAAACAGGTCAAATTCACCCATCCCTATTAGCCACAGATGTGGTAGTAATCATGTGTACACACATTCTGTATAGTATGATGGGTGGATCTTATGAGCAGTCTCATAGTAATCTGTAGTTCAACCACTACATAATAATTTTAGCCACAGTGTGGGAGTGATCAGATGCACACATATTCTGTATAGTATGATGGGTGGGTCTTATGATAAGTCTCATAGTTAGCTGTAGTTCAACTACTGCATAATAGTTTTAGCCACAGTGTGGGACTGATCATGAGTCTTTATGTACGGTCAATTTTAGGGGATCATAATTTATTTATATCATACAGCAAGATGCACAGAGCTTTACATTCATTTATCACAAAGGGGGTCTAATGATGCAGCCCCCTTACCTACCCAGCACTTACCACTTTCACATCAGAGTGGGTTGAGGGGGGCACAACACTAGCGCAGAGAGCACAGCTGTGCTCATGTCACACACATGTTAGACACACGTCACATGTCAGAAATGGCAATACCCACAATTAGAAAAAAACCATTGGGTCTGATTTGTGTCAAAGTACAAATGCAATTGTGCATTGATGCAACTGTGTCAGAGTTGCCACCTTTTAACTTGTGTAACTCAAGGCAGAGGGCAGGCTGTTATGCAATGGGGGCTGGTGCTTGCTGCTGGGGTTGAAGCCATGATGTCAGGGGCAGGCAGGGTCAGACTGGCCAGACCCCTTCTCCACACAGGCAATAGTACCAAAAGAAAATTTATTTTTCGGTGACGCTTGTTTGTCACAAGGAGGCGTCACTGGGAGGCATCACAGGGAGGCAGTGGGGGGCCATGGACAGCAGTCCCAGTGGGCCCCGGGGCCCCCAGTCTGACCCTGGAGGCAGGGCAATGCCTTGGCAATTGCCTGATCACCGCATCAGTCATAGTGAATCCTGTCTGTTTTTTTTCCAGTTGGAAAACTAGGCAGGCAGTTTTGACCCGGACAGCCCTTCAAATATCCGGGCTGTCCAGGTCAAAAACGGACAGTTGGCAACCCCAGGCACATCTCACCCTGGATACTGCAATTGCTCCTGCATTATGAAAAATGTGATGAATTGTGGTAAAAAAACCATGGCTATTGTGCTAGTAAATCACCCCTAAAGTCTACGTTGTACAATTGGTGATTAGGGGCATAGCATAATTAATACTGCCAAATCTGAACTGTGCAACTCCTTCCCCAGTGGCAATCCAGGTGGATGTCATACAATAATATCATTATAAAAACAGTATTTTCCATAAGATAAATTATGATCCCCTAAAATTGCCCCTGCCTAAATGACCCATATTGGTCAGGAGTGGCTTCACATGATCATTCCCACATCTGTGGCTGAAACTAATATGTAGTAGTTGAACTACTACAGACTAGAGACTATTCATAATACTATACAGAATGTGTGCACATGATAACATACCTCCCAACATTTTGGAAAGAAAAAAAGAGGGACAAAAAAATATGTGTGCATGGTACAGCAATTTTTACCATGCCCATTTTTGTGGCCACACCCCCTAATTACCATGTTTGTGTTACGAAATTTGGCATGTTATGAAAGTTTGAACATATTTCTGCTATTTTTTCCATTATTACAGTTTTGCTAATGAAGGTAAATTGCCCTTTAAGATGTAAATCTAATTTCTCCCAATAGAGATTTTCTTATCTCAAAATTGTTACAAAGTAAAACATTGTTGCACCTGGTGGCTATTCTGTGCTCTCTGCCAAAACCAATTAAGTTAGAATTCGAAGGATTTTAATTCCCTAACTATTCCCATGGCTGAATTGCAATTTTTTTTCAATTCAAGATTTGACCAATAGTAAATCTGCCCCTAAGAGTTTGTTAGACATAATTGAAGGGATATTAGGCCAGAGTTAAGCTGCAAGATAATAAGTGTGACAAACTGGCTGGTAGTGGATTAAGTGATTCTGCTGTGTTAGTTCGGTAAAGCAGTCAGACAAACACAGTACATTTATTACAACATGGCAGGTGGGTGTGGCAGCTTCATGTTTCCTCTCAGCTTAGACAGGAGGAGGGAAACAGGAATATGAATCATAAGACAATTGTAAAACAGTAGGAATTCCCTTAACCAAAATGGCCACACAAGCAGGTTGCTACAATAAAAATATATATATATATATATATCACCTAAAATGATCATATTTATGTTTTGAATACTTTTCTTTCTCTAGAATCCTTATCAGTGCAGCATTATATTTTGCAGTTATTTGCAAGAACTTCCAATTAGGAACCTGTAGTGTTTAACAGCAGCCCTTTTAGGAAATGTTTGTTCAGGTTTATTACTATGCAGCAGAAGGGACATTAGAGAGCACTCTCTATATCAGGTCAGACAGCATCCTATGCCCTTAGGGATGATGCAGCCAAGTGGAGCAGAGCTGGCAACTTTTCATCTTGTTTGTTATATCACAGTAAGCTTTGTTCTTATTGGATCAGTACAGTGACTGACAGTATTGCTTCACAGAATGGTTATTTTATCTGTTTTGTGAACAAAACAATATTTTGTTCCCATTCTTTAATAGAAATAAGTTTTGTGTATATGGTTACAAATAGTGATATTTCATGAGAGACATTAATTCTGTGTATCTGGGATAGTTTTGTATGCAGAATGTATTTGGGACAAACGGCACCCCATAGATAAATGCTATGATATGGCCTTTTAATCTACGTACTGGGGACTGTAAGGACATGGCATGGCTAGAGTGGTTACATGCTTCAAACGTGGTGTTTTGCTTAATTTTTTTCTCTTTAAGGAAACTCCGGAGTGGTGTCTGTTTGAAAGCTTCTTGTATTTACAACATATAACTGGTGACAAGTCTGGAGGCCAAGTACCGGTACTGTATACTGCACGGTTGGAGTGATTACTCACTTGTCTGCAATTAAGTAATGTGTACTATTTGCAAACTCCTTTCCGGTAAGAATCAATAATAAATAATTATTGAACGATACAGTTTGCTAGTTTCCATAAAAGATAGTCTGGAGCTGTGTTTGCTTAAAAGACTTTTGTATCTACATGTAAAATAATGCAGCATAATAAAGTTTTGGGTACTTTTTTCCTGTGCACTTTGAATAAGTGTGTAACTCACTCACAAGTCTAATTAATAATATCTGCCTGAAAGGGGATCTGCAAATGTAATTTAAAAGTTTCAATGCCCTTAATTTTTTCTTTTTTGGTTTTGGATAATTGCAGCTTGAGGAGCTCTTTATGATTCTGGGCACACTGAATCCTCTGCAGTCCATTTGGGATATACAGTGAAGGGAGTGGGGGTGAGACTGAATAATTTTAATGAAATATTACGAATAAATGTTTAACTACACTAATGTCAAAGGAGCTTAAACTTTGTTTGGACCACTTGTACGTAGAAATATATTTATGTTGAACAAATTCCAAGAGGGATACTTGTTTATAAAATTCTTACAATGACAGTAGATGACATGACCATAGCAAGGGCAAATACCCATTCTGTCTCCTTCTACCCCACCCCACCTATAC
>CM044441.1:101728847-101765209 GCA_024363595.1 Xenopus borealis
CTGGATTGCCCTGCTCCTGTCATGTGCATCATCGCTGTACAAGACAGCTCTTTGCTTCCTCTAAATTTGGAAGGATGTCATTACTAAAGGCTCAATGGAACTAATGAAGAGATAAATAACAAATTTGTGGATGTGCAGGATTACATTAGGTCTAAATGATTGGATAAAAAACTGCAGTCTGATCTTAATACTTGGAGAAAGAAGTTAGTAAATCCTCTAAATATCAGAGTGACAAAGAGGATAATGAGCAGATCATGTGTATAAATGGCAAAAAAAGCTGTTTCCCAGGTATATTTTTTTGTAGTTTGAGATATATTGTAGGTCTGGTGGCTCACATAAATCTCTCCAGTGTAGAAGACAAATCCACTTTAGAAAATATCTCATTATCATTCCCAAATTGATGGGAAAAAAAGGACCCAGTGACAAAATATCAGAGCAGAATGTGTCTACCTCAAAATACCCAGAATGGGTTCCTGAAAAAGAAAAAAGAGAAAGGCATGGAGACAGGGTTGGAGAGCATGGCAAAACATACAGTCAAAAGGAGAATATCAAACTGCACAGGAATTGACAATAAATGTGTTAATTAATTGAGTATAATATTAAGTTAAGTGCAAGTAAACATACTTTCTAAAGGTGTCTCTTTCACTCCACATAGACATTTTAATGTATTCAGTACGATTATAAACATTAATATGTGGAATATACACTTAAAAGACACTTTTATTCTGAGGGTGAGGGGGCTACTCCTTTGGACTTAAGTGATGTGGACATACATCTAGATATTAGTTTGCATAGACATCTAGCTCTAGATACTAGTTTGCAAGTACTAAAGAAGATCAACACGATATGGTTAATTTCACATTCATGGACCACTGTGTCCTATGTGATTTGTGGGCCTTGAGTTCTGAAGGTCCACTTGGGGACTCTACTAGAACTGTTAAGTATGAGCAAACACAGGTAAAGGTTAACTTTTGGAGGGTCTCTCTACATGGGTTGATTTATGTCATGGTTTGGATTCATATTTCTGGGAGTTCCACACATGTCTAAAGAAGTTACATAAAGTAATATGGAAAAAACAATTACTTTTTATAACATTAGATTTTAAATACAGTAATTGTATTCAAACATTCCCCCGAAATTAGCATAGCATCAGTTGAATATTTTCTGACACATTTTTCTGATTATTCTGATGATTTAAGGTACTTTTTGGTTGAATTTTTGCTCAAACCTAACTTTATTTTAGATGGTGGCTTTTCTACCTCCAAATATGTGGGATGGCTATGGAGTGGCCTTTGCCTCATCATTTGCCTCATCATCTTTATATGGGTTGGTGGGAGGAGTCCTACATATTTGGAAGTGTTTCCCCCTTTAGGGACCAAGTGATATGCTATGGTAGTATACAGTTAGGTCCAGAACTATTTGGACAGAGATCACTTTTTTTCTAATTTTGGTTCCATACATTACCACAGTGAATTTGAAATGACCCATTTCAGGGACCCAGAAGTAATTGGACTCAAAGGCTATTTCATGGGCAGGTGCACCCTCTGAAAGTAAATACTTGCACTACAAGGTTCAAGCCACTCATAAGCCTCAAGAATATAAAGGCTAGATTGGAGCTTAAAAAAAAAACATTTAAAAAAGCCAGCACAGTTCTGGAAAAAACATTCTTTGGACAGATGAAACCAAGATCAACCTCCACCAGAATGATGGCAAGAAAAAAGTATGGAGAAGGCGTGGAACAGCTCATGATCCAAAGCATACCACATTATCTGTAAAATATGGCCGGAGAAAGTGTGATGGCTTGGGTGTGAATAGCAGTGAGTGACTGGACAGTGTTTATTGATGATGTGACACAGGACAGAACCAGTTGAATGAATTTTGAGGTGTTCAGAGACTTAGGGGCAGATTTACTATTGGTCGAATTTCGAATAAAAAAAAATGCGAAATTTTACCATGGGAATTAAAATCCTTCGAATTTGAATTCAAATGATTTTACCACAATTCGACTGATAGAACGAACGATCGAATCATAAAAATTTTATCGAACGATCAAATTGTTTGAATCGAACGATTCAAAGGATTTAATCATTCGATCGAATTTGTAAAATTCGATCAAATTTCAACAAAGCAGGTTGAAACTGGTCGAAGTAGGCAGTCGAATAAAAATTTAAAGGGGAAGTAATTAGATAGTCGAGTATTCGAATATTCAAATAGTTTTTCATTTGAATTATTCAAATCATTAGACTCGATCGAATTTACTGAATTCACTGGTCAAATTTACCTAATTTGTATAGTTGAAAGTTGAATTTGAATCTTTTCGAAAATGTGATCGAAATTCTAATCATTCATGTGAATACATGTGAATTTAGTAAATTTGCCCCATACTGTATGCTCAAATCCAACTAAATGTAGTCAAATTGATTGGGAGGCATTTCATAACACAGATGGACAATGACCCAAAACATACAGCTAAAGCAACCCAGGAGTTTATTAAAGCAAAGAAGTGGAATATTCTTGAATGGCCAAGCCAGTCACCTGATCCAAACCCAATTGAGAATGCATTTCACTTGTTGAAGACTAAACTTCGGACAGAAAGTCCCACTAACAAACAGCAACTGAAAGTCTCTGCAGAAAAGGCCTGGCAGAGCATTAAAAAGGAGGAACCCCAAAATCTGGTGATGTCTATGAGTTCAAGACTTCAGGCTGTCATTGCTAGCAAAAGGTTTTCAACCATGTATTAGAAATTAACATTTTATTTTGAGTTTTTTATATTTGTCCAATTACTTGGACAAAGTAATCTCACATTTTATGCAATCTTTTTGTTCAACCCACTGAATTAAAGCTGAAAGTCTGCAGTTCAACTGCATCTGAGTTCTTTCATTTAAAATTCATTGTGGTAATGTACAGAACCAAAATTAGAAAAAAGTTGTCTCTATCCAAATATTTATGGACCTACTGGTTTTATGGAAACTTGGTCCTTTTTGTATTATGTCAATAATAATAACGTGAATCTGTCCTTCATTTATAATGAGTCAGTGTATTTATAAAATGTACTTTTTGGATATTTCATTAATAGGTGAACATGGAAAATGTGTGATATCTATAGGAAATCTGTGTCTGGTACCACTTAGTTGCACGCTAAAAGTTGTCATTCATATCATGCAATATAAGCTATACCATACTTTCAATTCCTTTGTGCTAGTAGAAATTGTTCAAATAATAATTCATATTACAGGCATGCTGATGATCCTCGGATTTTATCCTCGGGATATTATTCAACAAGCTTATGGAAGGGCAACTACGTTTAACCAGAATAGCCTTTTAGATAAAAAAAACTAAAGTGAAAGGACAGCAATACACAATGTAAGGGAAATAATATGCTTTATTTTTCTACCGAATACAGCAAGGAATTTAATTCAGTCATGTATAAATATTTAACAATATATATTAATGGAGGGCACTCCACAAACTAGACAAAATGTAAGATTACAGTCCCAAACAACAGCCGTACGGCATATAATGAGGTGCCACAAATCGGGGGTGTACCTACAATGGAACCCCACTAAAACATAAATACAGTATAAATGTGCACACTCAAAAAAAACTCTCCAAGAAAGCAAGGGGTAAATGCAAAAAAAGTTTTACTTTTGAACGTATTTCCGGATCACCTGCGGATGCGGAAGTGACGTCACTTATCTTGCAATTGCAACAAGCGCGCGAAAACGGGCCTGTGCGACTTCCTTTTTCTGGGTATTTAAAGTGTATCAGACACAGTTTAACATCAGAATCCCCTTGACAAAGGCTTGTGTGCCGAAACGTTGGGGTATTCTCACTTGGGGCTTGTGTATCCGCTGCTTGTGGTTTGATCTTTTTTGCCTTATGTGTTCCAAAGGGGTATGTATACAAATTTTCCATGCTGTGAATTGCTCCATATTGACAATTTTGTGATGTATTTATGATTGTTAATGAATCTAGTAAAACTTTTTTTGCATTTACCCCTTGCTTTCTTGGAGAGTTTTTTTTGAGTGTGCACATTTATACTGTATTTATGTATAAATATTTACCAATTTTGTACGGAGAGCAAAAACTGAAAAGAATTTTGGATAATACTGAAATTAATTGTATGTCACGTAAAGCTAATATTTTGTCGCCATGTCTCTGCATTACAGATAGGCAGTGCAGCAAAAAAGCTACTGTGGGAAATATGTGGTCGGACAATTTTTGATGTGGTAGCTGAAAGTACTTTTGCTGTGGAATCATCAATACTACTAAATATTTCATATCCCATACCACTGGTGAGAAATATTGAATTAAAGGGCATTTTAATTGTAACAGTATATCTGTGGTTTATTTATGTGTCAAAGCCCATTTTTGGTATGCACTATATGTAAAGTAAAAGATTGTATCAGAGATCATTTATCTGCAATTGAGAACTTGAATAGATAAAATACAGTAGGGAAGCACTTTGTACACTGCTGTAATAGTAACACATAACATTTATAAGTGTAAGTTATAGAAACGGTTCTTCTTCCAATTAGACAAAGCAATCCGCTGACAACTATTAATCGCTGTGAGGCATTCTGGATTTTTAAGCGAAGGACTAGGATCCCTGGGGGGGACTCAATTAAAGATGGGCTATAAGTTGTCTTATATGTGATTGGATGTGATGTATAGTATCTGTTACTGATAATTTATACAGACATTTGATACTATTTGATGATGCTAAAATATGTTTGCTTTTTGATGTTAAGAGTTAAGCTGTAATGCTGCTATATCTGTTTTCTCGTGGAGTGTCTTGATAATATTGTATATAGAGTTTATTGCTCGTATACATGTGATTTTACTGTTAATGTATTTAATCGTTTTCTGGGGTGAATAGCATTCTGTGTCAGGACCACTGGGTGGAAGAGATTCTGTAGAAGGATGACCTCTCCTACACCTCCCACTGAGGATGAACAGTTGCTGAATATGGGATACAGGACTGTACCTTAGTGAAGGAGTGGCAGGAGTGCTGGAAAAGTCCAATATCATAATAATCAGGAAGCGATAAGGCAAATAGTAGTCAAACAGGCCGAGGTCAGTTCAGGCAGTGAGAAAGGCAGGATCCAGGAAACAGGCCGAGTCAATACACAAGAAGATCAATCAGGAAATAATAGCTTAGTGTCTCACGAGCAACAATCACTTCGCAATGAGATTAGTTATTTGGCATCCTTTTAAACCCTTTGCACATGCGGCGGCGGTGACGTAACGCCTGCGATGTGAAGTGACGCACATAAATTAACGCCTGCAGCATTACGCCTGCGACATAGTGCAGAGCGCAGAAATGGATGCCTGCAAAGTCACGCTTTAGAGACAGAAGCACCTATGATTAAGAACCAAGTGTGTCCAAAACACATGCTTCTATTTGTCCATATGCTCTTTAATAGCTTGGGGGTGTGGTCCATTTTTCAGCTTTGTCTTTATAAAAGTAATGGAATGAATAGCAGTTAGGCAGGTTAAAAGGTTGAGCTTGATGGACTTGTTTTTTTTTCAACATAACTAACTGTGTCATACTATGTCGATATGAATATGAAGAAAGACTATCAAGGCTGGTCTATGTTTGCTGGAGAAAAGGCACTTGGGAGGGGGCATGATTACTCTTTATAAGTACTGTGTGTCTGAAAAAGTCACTTTGCAGGCTGCAAATTGCTTATTGTTCAAATCAAATTCCTTGTGCTATTAAACAAGTCCAGTCAAACTGGAAGTAGCACCATATCAGTAAAGCATGGGGCATACATAATAGCAACACTGCAACCAAAGTTCATGAATGGGAGACAGCTAGCAGCATGGCACTATGGAAACAGTTCTAGAAAAGTCTACATTATCCATATAAAGGTAACCATACTAAACGGAATGTACACTTAATGAACCATTATCATGCTCTCTAACCACAGTTTACTACAGTGTATTTTAGGCATTCTACAACATTTTGAGGGTTGATGGTTTCTGTCTAATATACTTTCACAGCTGTTAGTTTAACACAGTTTTGAATAATCTGGATAAATGGCAAGCATGGGAGAAAGCACACAACTTCCATGATTAAGCTGGTAAGCGGCGAAACGCGTCAGAAGAGACTGAGCGGTTCACTTGGCAAACGGAGCAGGACACGGAACCACACGGAAACATTCAATCTGCTGGGAAAGACTTTTTGCGGAGGTAACCTCGGGACTGTACACGAGTGCCGCGATCTCAGCAACCGCATGAGAAGCCGTGCAGGGACTCCAGCCAAAACTTTTTATGCGATTTTAAAGCAACTTTCTTGTAAGTGCAATATTTTCATTAAGATATCTTTTACCGCACATGCTACTCTTATTGCCATCTATCCAGATAAAGATACAAACGGAGGAGATTGAGATACAATTCAATGCTGCATATCTTTTAAAACGTTTGTGAGTATAATCAGAAACAAACCCCAACCCATGTGGGTAATCCCTTCGGATATTATTTAACTATTATTTTTGGGATTTTTACACACTGGTGGAGAAGTTGAAAATCATTTTTTTCATTTATTATAATTTAACGGACTTATAGAGAATCACGAATGGGAATTTAAAAATGCACTGAAAGTGGTTAAAAAATCTTTAATGCACTGGGTGTAATTCATTTATTTTGAAATACTACACTATACTTGCATTTTTTGTTTTTTTTGTCTCCCCCTCTTTGAGGTACGGTAAACATCTCTCCTTTTTGGAATCTGTTTTGAACAATTTTTTTCGGGGAAAGAAGAGAACCCTGGTTGTTACTGTTTGTGGAGGACAAAAGTGTACATTGTGGTTTGAACCTCACCTTTATTTTATAGTTCTAGAAAAGTCTACATTATCCATATAAAGGTAACCATACTAAACGGAATGTACACTTAATGAACCATTATCATGCTCTCTAACCACAGTTTACTACAGTGTATTTTAGGCATTCTACAACATTTTGAGGGTTGATGGTTTCTGTCTAATATACTTTCACAGCTGTTAGTTTAACCCCACATCATAGATCCTTTAGAAATAAACTGGCAGGTTGTTCCTAGAGCTACTATTCCTATAACATTACGCTATTTAGTTATTACACTTGAAACACTTTCATTGACACATGTGAGTAGATGTTGTAAGTAGATGTTGACTCACAAAATATAATTTACCCTAATGCTTCAATGATCTGTGTAGGAGCAGAAAGGTTTGTGCCTGACATTCATTTAAACCAATCCATTAATTTGACACATATCCTGCCATTTTTAATTAATAATAATGGCTATTGATTTCCAATTTATGTTAGCAGTAATTTCTTAGGCATGCTGCAAACAGAAGATACTATTTCACAAATGCATAATGTAACAGAAACTTTGACAAATAAAATCATTCCTAAAATAATGTTGGCTTTTATGTGGGTGAATAGGTCTAATTATACAAGTTATTACTGATTTTAAGAATATTAGCAACCTGTTGTTATAACGTATACAACATCATGGGGTACAAGTCAATAGACTAATATTTGGATGACAGTCGTGGTACCTGGTGATTCTTAACTGTGCTCTGGGGTGGGGAAAGTAGCCAAGATGAAATCCATGACTGGAATAGGGTCTGTGGTTAATTAACCAACAATGGTACCATGGTAGAAATTAATGGTATACCTCCCCAAATTCTGGAATAAAAAACTGTGAGCAAGATCAGCGGTATCCAGTGATGTGACTGCGTGGGCCAATGTCATAGCATTAGAGCTATGTTAATAATGTCACATCATGGCGCTTTTGCTACTAAATTCAAACTAAAAATATATCCAGCTTCAATGCCTAATTTTAGGTCCTTTTGTTTTTTCCTGATGTGCTATTTCACGGATTTGCCATGTTTCTCTCTATTTTGATCACTGACTGTGCTGTCCTGTGCCTTATATTTGAAGTCTGCCTCTGCTTAATCCAGTGATCCCCAACCAGTGTCTTGTGAGTAAATGCTAGTTTGGAGGCAGGCGGTCCCCTATAGGTTTAGTCTTAAGTTGAATTTGTATGTAAGTTGAAACATACAGTATACATTTACTTACTGAATGCAACTTAGACAGATGTCTCTCCTAACACAGTATTTATTTTTACCTTTCTGTGCTCTGCAGTAGACAACACACACCAGAGGGGATTGAAGCAGGTTTTTATTAAAGCTAAATGCTAATAAAAGCCAAGCAAACCATATGTTACTTTAACTCGTCTGTAAGTGTGAGTTGTATGTAAGTTGGGTGTATGTAACTCGAGGACTGCCTGCATCCCAGTCATCCTCTATCAAAACTTGACTTCTAGCTCTAATGCTTGTGCACCACCCAGAATATTTTTTATTCTTTTTGTTCTTCGGCTCCCAACTCTTTTTACATCTGAATGTGGCTCAAGGGTAAAAAGGGTTGGCGAAGCCTGTCTAACCCATTAAATACCTCACTTCTGGATGTTTGCTTGATCTGCCTAATACCTTGTACCAGTTTTCTCTTAGTTTCTCTTAGTTTCAGCCCAACGTGGACATATCTAATTACTGTACATCCAGATACTCCAAAACTGACCCCTAACCAAAATCTCAGGTGTCCTGATGAGTGCTTTAAAAATAAACAATTGCTGCTCTACACTAATAATTCCTTACACATTACTTGACATGATTATGGTGAGGGGTCAGAAGTAGAACTCTGGCTCCCATGCCCAGGTTATAAAATACAAGTACAAACTACAAAAGTACAAAATGAAATGGTGGCCGAAGAAATCTATTTGTTCTTTGCCCTGTAATGCCTTTCCCCGCCTCAGTCACTGGAGAGAAGACTCAGAAGCAAGATGTTTACCCTTATGTATTCTAGTCCATAGAACCCAGATGTTAAAATATTTTTTACTTTTTACATGCAAAAATGCAAATAGGCATAATATAATAGAGGTTTCCAACATTAAGCATTAAACCACAGATGATACAGACAGGAAAGGCAGCATTTTCTCCAACTTTTTATTTCTATATAAGGTATAATTTTGCAGCTGCTGTTAGCATTTTAAATAGAACATTTTCAGGGACTGTAATTTGAAGTACTGCTATAACACAGGTGTACAGCAGCTAAATGCTTTCTAAAATCCAATACACATTTAAATAAGAAACTTGTACAAAGCCTGGATTAGTAGTAACTAGTAAAAGGGTTGTTTTGAAGGTTGAACAGAACTGGCAGCTTCAATGTAAGCCTAAAGAGTAAACCCCCTTGGGTGCTATTGAGTTGCAAAGCGTGTGAGGCCATACTGGCATACAACCCTTTATGTGACACATTTCTGTTGTTTATGTGTGCTTCCCCTAACTGGATTAAAGCAACAACTAATTTATAACTGTGTGCCTTGTGTTTATGCTTTAGGAATATTACTTAAGTATAGTGTGACATATACTTTAAAGGATATATTTTATATGGAGTCAAGAGCATCAGCTTTTATTTTTCAAAAGTTAGACTTAGTAGCAATGTTGAAAGTGTTACTTTAAAGGTTGAACACACACTGGAGGCTTCACATGTGCATAAAGAGCACAGCCCTTAGGCTCTTTGGAGATTTCATTTGTTGGGTAATAAACAATTCCATACCCGTGTGGTTATATGACAAAGGTTCTTTCTTTCTGTCAGTTTGAACAATCCTCAACTGAATTACTTTAAACTGCAAACTGCTTTATTTTAACACTGTTCCATGCAACACTTGTGTAATCAAAACAAAATCTTCAAGCAGGAACACATCACCTGGATTTATCACCTGCAGCTGTGCATGTGCCTAGTTTAGAGAATAAACAGAGACAAGTGAACCAATTCATATGAATCAAACATTTGTATAAAGAAATTGATACAATTCACTTGCTGCCAAGCAGTGCACAAATAATTAATATTATGACAGATTCACATCAGGTGTGCACTATTTAAATCGATTTGTAAATCTCAATATAGTTATGGGACCTGTTGTCCAGAAATCCATTATCCCGAAAGTTCCTAATTGGGGAAGGCCATCTCCCATAAACTCCATTTTATACAACTAATTAGGCTATTTAAAAATGATTTCCTTTTTCTCTTTAATAATAAAGCAGTCCCTTGTACTTGATCCAAACTAAGGGGCAGATTCACTAAAGGGCGAAGTGACTAACGGTAGAAAATATTCGCCGGCGTTATGTCATTTAGTTACTTCACCGATTTACTAACGAATGCAGGTACACTAGTGTTACTTTGCACTCTAACGCCAGGCGAATTTTTGTTCCACTTTGTGAATGGACGGTATGGTACAAATCCTAGGTCCCTTGCTGGATCAAAAGCTAGCTGTGATAAAAGAGTCGATTTCAGAAATCTTGCAACAATATCAAAGAATGTCCCAGGCTGAAGATCGAAAATCCACACTGGAAGACAACCTGACTACAGCACAATCTACCATTGATCTCCAACAAAAAGAATTATCCATATTGTCAGACAAGGTAGAAGACCTAGAGAAACAAGCAGCAGGAAAAACAACCTGCGACTAGCAGGGATTCCTGAATCGGTTAAAACAAAAGATTTGGAACAACTTATCCAAGAGTGGTTACCTAAAGCCCTCAACATGGACACACAAAACCTCCCTTTTCTTGTGGAAATGTTCCACGGAATTGGACCTCCACATTCACCCACCAAAGATTCACAACGCCCTAGACAAATCATAGTCAAGCTTCTGAATTTCACAGACAAACCCAGAATACTGGATGCTTACAGAACGACAAAATGTCTGAATTATGATGGACACTCTATCTTAATATTCCAAGACTACTCCGCATCAGTGATGGCAAAAAGCAGAGAATTTGCCCCAATCTGCAAAACACTCTACAAGGCAGGATATAAATTATCTCTATTATTCCCAGCCAAATTGAAAATCATTGAAAAGGACACCAACAAGATACACATCTTTGAAGACCACAAACTAGCATCCAGGAACAAGATGGCTGGGGAGAAGATGGTGCCTACAATCTCCACGGTCAGGACCTGCACTGAGGGGGTAAGTAGCAACTTAGAATTTGCCCGGGAGGGTGGTGGAAGTAGGCCGGGGGGAAGGGGGCATGGGGTTTAACGCATTATAAGTTGACTTATGTTATAAGGGAATAAATTGAGAACAGCAATAATTTAATATCATTTTAAATGGCAACCATCTGTGTTCTGTGATTTTAGCTGAAAACTTAATGCCCCAATCAATGCTCTGAAGGGCAGCCCTCAAGGCACTAAAATTATCTTTCCTTTAATTCGTGGTTTTTGTTGCCCCAGTGTATATTTGTTTTTTGCACTAGACATTAAATGATATAACATTATGGTCGCTATTACCCAGGGGTTCAATGACTTGCACATTTGCTATAAGTTCTGGGTCATTTGAGATCACTAGATCCAGAACAGCATTTTTTCATCCTTTTTTTATTTTATGTGATATACTCTTAACCATAGGTTGAAAACAAAGGCAAAATTAAACACTACGAAAAACATGCAGAAATTACATTTTCAAAAAAAAAAGATCTGTCCACCATCTGTTCAATTACATTTTCCTATTATGGCTGAATTTAGTCGAAGTCCTGTATGAGCGAAATGACATTTAGAGCTTGCAAGGAAATTAAATTCCGTCATAAGTATAAGTAACACCTGGAAAATAGGTAAAATACTTGCAATACACCTTCAAATGAAACAACATGCAATCTGCTAACACATTTATGTAAATTGCAATGGTTTCAATATCAATAAAAAGAACCAGTCCAGCACAATTTTAGTGGAAAAGCACATATTCATTCATATTCTATGCCATGTGAATGCTTGCTTAAGCTTTGTTTCTTAAAAAAGATGATGTTGACTTGCATGCGTTTTACTTTGCTCTAAATTTTGGTCGACATTGATTTCTGATTCTTCACTGTTTTATTTGTTTTTGTAGTGCATCTGGGAGGAAAACTACAGCATTCTATCCTTTGCTTTTTTTAGTGTGCCACCTCTGGAGAACACTGCCCTTGAATGCATCCATTACTCTTTGGAAACAAGTACACTTGGGGCATGCTGTCCTGCTAGTGTGCACAATCAATGAACAAGCAATGTGATGTAACAGTGTAGAAAATCACAGACTGTAAAGGCTAAACCACATGAGTTTGATTAGCTTTAGATTAGCTGAGATCTGTAAATTAACAAAATGGCTAAAGTGTTTGATATATCCATGTATGTATTCATTTGGTATTTCAATTGCCTTTTGAATATTTAAGTAAAAATAAATTAAAGACAACATCCTGACGTATAAAACCAATGATCATTTATCCCATGTTTAGTAAAAGTTTGATACAGTAGCTGGATTTGATATGCATCTCCTTTTCCAATAAAGTAATCTAAGCTTTTGTTCTGAATGTGAAGACATACCTGCTGCCATCTATTTATGTTGCAAATCTTTATCTTGTCTTTAATGTAGAATTACATATATATATATATATATATATTTATATAAAAAAAAATATATATATATAAGCATACTGTAGGTAGTGAATATGAAACATGCAAGAACAATGGAAACTAAACTAATATTTTGCACATTATAATATTATATTTTTCTTGTTTGTATCAACTTAGAACATATTTTTCTGCACAGTGAAATCGAACCACATTTTAATTATATACAGCACATAAAATGTGAACACTCCAAATGCCTTATATGTACAGGTATAGCATGCATTATCCAGAAAGCTCCAAATTATGGAATAGTCATCTCCCATATACATTTTATTCAAATAATCAAATTTTTAAAAAATGATTTCCTTTTTCTATGTAGTAATAAAACAGTACCTTGTACTTGATCCAGCCTAAGATATAACTAATCCTTATTAGAAGGAAAACCAAATGATTGGGTTTGTTTAATGTTTAAATACATTTTAATGTATGTAGATCCAAATTACAGAAAGATTCATTATCTGGAAAACCACAGGTCCCAAGTATTTGAGATAACAGGTCCCATACATGTACCACTATGAATATAGTGGTGAGACTACTCAGTGCACCTTTAATGAAATCATTTAGAGTGAATACTGTAGTTCCAGTTCTTCTCTGATGGTCTTACCATCATATATATCATTTTTTTCTATTTAAATCGAATTTTGGCTTATTACTTCGAAATTCCAAATGTTTAAATTCAAATTTTATTCGAATATTCACTCCGACCCTTAGTAAATGTGCCCTTAGATAAAAATTAGCTGACAGACATGTCAAGTGGTGTGCTGAAAAATGGTAGGCATCAGAATCTTGTTTCCATTTTCCTGGATTTTTGTTTGATGGACTTTTAGATGGTTGGAAATTCATGATGCCTTCATGGTTTCATTAAATGAATATTGTCATGATCTTTAAGAAATGGACATTGGGTTGGTTGAATGGCTTTGCCTATTATGACCTGATAATCTAGACCTTCTATCAAACTGAGACTGTATACATGTAGCTAGTATTTGGGACAAATCCTAGTTGGAACTGGGTATTGGTAATTATGAGTACATATTTTGCTTGATGTGTTGCGACCTGTCATTTGCAATATTTTTGCACAAACTGTTCCGATGACTTGTACTTTTGCAGCTTCAGGCGGTGCAGCTAGCTATGTAAGAGGACCAATGCAAGTACGATTCCTACTTCTCCATACCTTGCGCGAGGCAGGTACAGGCCTACTCCCATCACCTTGCCTGCCCCTCTAGAATGGAGCACTGCCTAACTCTGGGGCATAGTAAAGGAGTCCTCTTGTGTGATGTGTGTATGTATGTTTAATCTGTGTGTGATTGTATGTAGGGAATTATCATTTTCACCACATATATGACCACTGTTTACTTTTTAGACTTGTGTATGAATTTAATGTTTTGCCTCTGTCTTTTGAATAGGAATTTTCTTTCTTGTACTTTTACTTATTATTTGGCTCCATAAACTTTTAATCTTTATCTCTGCATCCTTTTTGTACCCTATAATTAGTATATAACCTGCAATTAAAGTGACTCAAGAAGCAGCTAAGCATTCAGCATTAGATTATGTTCTAATGCAGGGGTCCCCAACTGCCGGGCCATGGACAGTCTTGAACTGGGCCGCCAAGTCTAGCCCGCAATTAACGAGGTGCGCAGAATTGGATACCAGTGCACCCAAATTGGGACACCACCCCCACTGAACCCCCTCCAGACCCCCCTTGACCCCCCAGTCCTTGAAAAAACATTTTTCCTTGACACTGGTCCCCGATTCTAATCTTCCTGTCTGGTCATCTCTCCTCTAAAACCTGCAAACAGTCATAAACCAAAAGTCTGTTCTGACCTATTTTAGTTTTGGAGTCTGTATCCCTGACTGCTCAATAGCAAAACAATTAGTTTTACAATTAGTTCTACTCCTGTTCAAATCTGCCCTTCTACAGTCATCTCTACCATTGGATTTGGATCCAGAGCCAATTTTATTTGCTACCCAGTTCTAATATAAGGCTGCAATTCTTCACTGACTTCATTCTGCTAATTCTGTGTACAACCAAACCCAGTTAATATTCATTCTAATCAATGCAGCTTCCTCTCTGTATTCTTGAGCAACCTGTTCATGCTTAAATTATAGCCATTGTTGCCTTCTATCACTGTTCAGTTCTGGACATGGCACTACCTGCAAGGGGTTTCCTCCCACACTCATACATACAGCCAAATTAATTGGCTTTTACAATTAATGTCCGTGAGTGTGTGTGAATGTAATAGGGATCTTACCTTTGTTTGCTGCCCATATTTAGTAATATTTACCTGCTGCTAAGGGTTTCTAGACAAGTAGCAAATTTAAGACCATTTATTATATTACCCTCTGCAATTGCCTTCACAGGGGCAGGGACTAATGTCCACAATGTAAAGTGCTGTGTAGTATATGCCTGCACTAAATAACTAACAATAGATAAATAAAAAAAAAAATAAAGTTGTCTTCTGAAATATGCAGATTGTTGTTCCTAAAGCTTAACATATTATAAACATAAATAAGAATGAAGGTGGTTTTCATAACATGAGCTGGTTTGGTTAATATAATAATACCCTTCCAGATATACAATATTTCTGCTTTTGAATAAACATCATTTATAGACCTTAATGTCTTTTGTATTTTAAATTAGATCATTTTGCAACTTATAACAACAGGTTAACAAATAGTGCTGTTTATGAAATTATTTTGTTTAACTGACATTTTAATATCATATACATGATCACATTCAGAACAGAAATAATTATTGTGCCTAAATAATAATGATAATGAATTGTACTTTCTATAATCATTGTTGATTTTCATCTTACACTTTCTCAAGTTATCACTATAATGCAATGTTATTGTTTCTAGTGGGTGATACACAATTGTTTATATTGTTTATAATTATATTCTGATAGAATGCCATCAGATGAAACCTTAAACAATATATATATTGTTATATATGATATATTTTATTTTAAGATGTGGTATTGTTTTTACAATACAATGCCATATTGAGAATAAAGATGATAGGTAGGGAGCACAAGATACATTTTGAGTGTGCAGTTATCGTTGGTGCTAAAGTGTAACATACCAGTTGTTATCTGTATTTAAGGATGATAAGTAAAGTCAAGTCAAGTAGTTATTTATTGCCATTTGTACCAGGGGTACATATCAATTTCTTTTGCAGCACAATGCACTGAGACACATATTGATTTTACAATATGTACAATATATGGGGGATATAGAGTATAAGATTAATAAATTGTAAACATACAGTAAGGGCAGGGAGTGCAAAATAGACCATTTAGTTCATTGGAACTATATGATTGGTTGGGATGGGTGATTCCTGGTGGTTTTTTCTTTCTTATCATTAGGACTCATTGCAGTTAGCCTGAAAGCTCTTGTTAAATAGTCTTTTGCTTCTGGCTTTTATGCTTTCAGGCCTTCTGTGCCTCAGTGAGTAATTAGGCTTATGCCAGATGAATATTTCATGTCCTGGGTGACTCTGGTCGCAGGTGATAGCTTTAATTTTGCTCTTGCATCTGGCTGTGTCTAGATCGGACAGTGATGGGAGTGTGGTGGAGATGATTCGCTCAACAGTTTTTACCACCCTCTGAAGAGAGGTTTTTTCCTGCTGCATGATACTACCATACCACACTGCTATGTTCCCAGTTAGAATGCTTTCGTGGCTCTGTAGAAGGTGTGCAGACCTGTTGACTCCAGACCTTTTCAGTTTTCTGAGGATGTTGATGAGCTTTCCAAATTATGGCCTTGGTGTTGCCAGTCCATTTTAAAGAATTTGCAATGTGTAGACTGAAATCAATGATCATCTCTTTTGTTTTAGCTATGTTCAGTACCAGGTCATGCTCTTTGCTATATTCAGTGATGTTGTGCACTAGCTGTCTGTATCCGGTTTCATCATTGTCTTGGATGAGGCCGAGCACAATAGTGTCATCTGCAGACTTATAGATTTTGCAGTTGTTTATAGAAGATGAGCAGTAGAAGGTGTAGAAGGAGAAAATCTTGGGGCTGAGAAAGCATCTTTGTGGATTGCCTGTACTGGTAATTGTGGTAGACATGCAATTTTCAATCTTAACAAACTGAGGTCTGTAAGTGAGAAAACCAGACATCCAATTACAGAGATGCTGAAGCAGAGTAAGAGTTGCGAGTTTGTTAATGAGTTTTTGAGGGTTTATGTTGTTGAAAGCAGAACTATAATCTAGGAATAGCATGCATATGTGTTAGGTTTTTCTAGGTGCAATAGAGCGGGTGCAGTGCAAGAGCAACTGCATCTTCTGTGGATCCAGAGAGCTGGAGATGATAGAGTTGATATAATTAAAAAACATTTTTTCAAGGCACTTCATAGCAACTGATGTTAGTGCAATTGGTCTGTAGTCATTTAGGCCTTCGATTTTAGACTTCTTTGGCACCAGTATAATCATTGAGGTTTTAAAACAGCGGGGTATAAAGCCTGTCTGAGGAAAGCATTAAAAATGTCAGTGTAGGTTCTGCTAGCACATATTTTAATTACTTTAGGAGAGACTCGTCAGGACCAGCTGCTTTTCGAGGGTTGACCTTTTTAAAGCATTTGAGAACATCTTGCTTGGAGACATGTATAATAGGGTCAGATTGTGTTGGCTGATGAACTGCCAGCAGGTTAGTGAATGTAGTGTGAGATTTGCCAGCTGTATCCTCATTTAGTTTCAGTTGGTTCAGTTCAGTTGGTTTCAAAGCGTGCATAGAAGTTGCTGAGGTCCTCTGGGAGGTTGGTATCCATGTGTGAATAACTACTTTTGTTGCCTTTGTAGTTAGTGATGTTTTGGCTTTATTGATGGCTTTTACAAGAGCATACCAGGCAATCTTAAAGGACCAGTAACATCAAAAAATTTAATTGTGTTAAAGTAATAAAAATATAATGCAGTGTTGCCCTGCACTGGTAAAACTGGTGTGTTTGCTTCAGAAGCACTACTATAGTTTATATAAATAAGCTGTTGTGTAGCCATGTGGGCAACTAGTCAAAGGAGAAAAGGCTCAAGTTACACAGCAGATAGCAGATAAGCTCTGTAGAACAAAATTTTATCTGTTATCCATTACTTATCCTGTGCCATATAGCTGTTTTTCAATTTCCGCTATTACTACTTAGCAGCTTGTTTATATGAACTATAGTAGTGTTTCTGAAGCAAACAGATCGGTTTTAACAGTTTAGGGCAACATTATATGATATTTTGTTTACTTCAAAACACTTTCATTTTTTGTGTTACTGTTCCTTTAAACTGGGCAGGATCCTTAGTTAAAAGCTGTGTGACGCTCTCTGAGTTTCTTCTGTACTTCATTGTTGAACCATGGTTTTTGGTTAGGGTAAACTATAATTTCTGTACAGGGAATGCAGATAGAAGTACACCAGTTTATGTAGCAGCTGACCGTATCAGCTATTGATCTATGTCATCAGCTGTGTCTTTGAACAAGGGCCAATTTGTGGACTCAAGGCAGTCTTGAAGCTGATCATTAGCACTATTGGTCCACTTCTGGACAGTTCTAGCTTGTGGCGGAGATGACTTCAGGTCCCTCTCGTAGGTTGTATATAGTTAACACCATGATTGTACAAGTGCAATGTAAGTAACAGTAATGAAATTTGTTGACTTGTGCCACACACCCATTGGATAATCATGAGGATAGATTTTCTAAACTATATTTTTCTAGGGGATCATTTTATAATGAAAACTGAACATGTGTTCAACCTGAACCTGAAACCCGAATCTGAAAATCTGGCATCTCAGACCTGCCTAGGTTGCATATAAGTCAATGGGAGAAGTCCCATAGATTTTTTGATGTGCACTGGGTTTCATGCAATACCCCAAAGTATTCAGAGTTTTCGTCTTAATATTACGAAAAAAAAACGCGAAATTTGTATTTTTCCCTGCAATGCAAATTTTTTGGAAAATGTAACAATAAATAAGCATTAAAAACCCAAGTGGATTTGATCTGAGTTTGTAGCAGAAAATATTGAGTTAAATTTGGACTTTGATAAATAATCCCCTAAAACAGAGAGAGTTTATATTATCTTTGTTCTTGTAGAACCTAGATTAGACATCCTGAGAAATTATGTGCCATAGATGCCATCTATACAATTGTCATGTGCTCTAAAGACAAGTGGTTTTAAGAAGTTGGATTTGGTTCACCTTGGCTCAGGTTCGTATAATTACTATGCCAAATCTAGAATTCTGTGCATCCCTAATTTCCATGTGATATTTAAAAAGAGCCTCAATAAACTAAAAACAGATGTATTATAGTCACATTCTGTAACCCTGTAAACATACATTCACTAGATCCCATATGAGACCCCTTATGGAGAAAGTTAAAAATTGGAAGAAAAAGAGAGATTCTGGTCACCATAAACTCTTCTTTTTCTTGCTCATAATTAGGCTAATTAAATAACAAAATTATCAAAGGGCAGAAATTCAGGTAAAGCCTATTCAAACAGTAGACCTTCTGAATGTTCATTTAGATGACAGAGAAACTCAGGACAGTAGTTTGTAAATATCTATGGCATCAGTCCAATGACACAGTTAATATATTTTTTCAATTAATGTTGTAATAAATATCCCATACATTATGTAATATACTGTATGCACACAGCAATTTCATAAAACGGGTTGGACAGAATGCAAATTAAACAAGTGACATGAAATTATGTGTAGTGAAAAATAATATTCAGTATTCTCATTTGAATTCTACTGTCTAATCCTAAACTGTCATTAGAGTTTAATAAATTATATATTTATGTAATCCTTAAATTGCTGAAAAGCGCTCAAGGGATTTTACTGAAATTGAAAAAATGATGAGACTTATCATAAGCAGTTTTTTTCCCCACTTTTATGATAAAGAAAAGGCATGTGAACATGAGGTATTTATAAATTAGTGAGGTACTGTTCCAAAGGATAGCTGCAGGCAACTATAAAATGTTATTAGCAGAATGAAATTACACATATTTAATATTACCTGATAAAGAATATAAAAAATGCCATTGAACTGTCATAAAATCATCTCAGCATTTTAATTTTTTGTTTGTTATCAGCTTTATCCTATACTGTATGCTTAATCTATTATATCAACCATGTTTTCCAATATTTGCATGATCTAGGTTTGTTGTTGATATTGTGCTGTGAAGCTCACAATTGAATTATTTTGCACCACTACAACATGAAAGATAATCCCTAAATTATAGTTGTGATGCAGTAAAGAAGCAGGCACAGTAAAGATTGTGCTAAAACATTACATTTAACATCCACAAAAGAGATCTGAAAAAGTCTCATCTCTTTTATAAAAGTCAAATGTCCATGCATCATTTTTGCTGACATGGGTTTTCTTGTAAAGTGGCTGAAACTTGAGCTTTAAGGTATTTAAGGTATTCATTTAAAGTATTTGAAGAAGGTAGTAAATGGTTAAATATCTAAACTTCCATTTTAAATAAAAACTAGGTAAGAATCTTGAGAATGTAACAATGGCATTTTATTCAAGTAATTTTCAAGGCAACATTTGTGGATAAGGGATTATTTTTGAGGGGATTACCAACATCATCCTATATCTGCAACTCTACCTCCATAGCTTTTGGTTACCAGTATGCCACAATAGAGGACACTGTGGATCCTACACTGTAAAAATTGAGGAAAACTTTATCTAGATATTTTGAGATGGCTCATCTTGTCTCATTGTGTCATTCCATATAACCAAATTAATATCATGCATTTTGAAGGATGTTAGAGTGTTTCAGTTTATTGTGTGCAAATGTTGCTACCCATAATTGGTAGACTCTCTTAAGAGGGTATAGGGAACACCAGTCCCTGGAGCAGGGACAGACAGAGCACTGGTTGCCAACTCAACAACTCTTCTGTCTCTTTACAGACACACAGCATTGTCTCTCTCTCCAATGCCCCTGCTATATGGAAGAATACAAGTTAAGTGCTATTAAGGTTGACTCCTCTCTCTTATAATACTTTACCCCTATATCTCTGGAGTGTCCAACATACAGTGGGGTGGGATCTTACCAATGCACATCTGACAGAATTATTGGCAACCGTGTCAAGTAAGGTATCTGTCAGGATCTGCCAATAATCGAACTCTGGTCTTCGAGATTATCTATTTCTGCATTACCCCAGAGAGCCACTGAAAGCACCTAGCTCTTCTGCTGAATAGTTTCCATAACTGGTCTCTAACATTCCCTTCCACACAGCGCTCTCCTCCTGACTCATTAACAAATCTGTCACTGATCAAGCAATCAGGGGCCTTTATAAGCTTGCTCCCTGAAACTTCCAGTTGCTCAATCATTGTAGCACAAGAGCCTGATCCAGCCCATTGCTTGTCCCTTGCCTGGTTCCTGTTTTGTTCCTTCATTCTTGTTACTGAACGCCTAGTACTTGCCTTGTTCCAGTGCCCTTGTTCCTTTTCCTTGCCTGTTTTCAATGGACCTCCTGGTATTGACCTTGGCTTGTTTCCTGAACATATTACCCCTGACCTCTGCCTGCCTATCGGACTTCTCCAGACTATCGGCCTATCATCAAGCCCTGATCCTGTATTACCATTGTTACACAGCACATAGGCTCCTACCTGCAAGCCACACACTTGTGGCCAAACCTGACAGCATCTTAGACAAGCAGAACCACGAAGGATCTATGTTCCCTTAGGAGTTGGTTACTGCTGGAATTGGGAAGCTAATGCACATCTGCTGGTCTCTGTGAGATCCTGGGAGTGGGAGTTGGTAAGAGAACTCTCTATTAGTTAACATTAGTGATGGGCGAATCTCCCCAGTTTCACTTCGCCGAAAAATTTGCGAATTTCCAGAGAAATTCGCGAATTGGTGAAAAATTCGCAAAACGAGTCGCGGCACACTTTTGACGCGCGTCAACTTCGACGCACGTTGCATCAACTTCGACGCGTCGCTTTGTTTTCAGTGCGCGTCATTCTCGTTGCGTAGCGTCAAAAATGACACGCGACTTTTTCGGTGAATTTTCGCCAGGCGAAATTTCTCTGCCGTTTCGCGAATTTATTCGCCAGCGGCGAATCTCGGGGATTCGCAGCGAATTAGCCCCTGGCGAATAAATTCGCCCATCACTAGTTAACATTCATGCAGCTAGAATTGCCACTGGACCGCTTATATCTATTTGCCTGGAGGGACTCTTATTCGGTGATTAAGAGGTTCCTATTAAAGGACCAGTAACATCAAAAAATTAAATTGTTTTAAAGTAATAAAAATATAATGCAGTGTTGCCCTGCACTGGTAAACCTGCAGTGTTTGCTTCAGAAGCACTACTATTGTTTATATAAATAAGCTGCTGTGTAGCCATGGGAGCAGCCATTCAAAGAAGAAAAGGCTCAAGTTACACAGCAGATAGCAGATAAGCTCTGTAGAACATAATGTTATCTGCTATCCATTACTCATCCTGTGCCATATAGTCGTTTTTCAATTTCCTCCATTGCTACTTAGCAGCTTGTTTATATGAACTATATTAGTGTTTCTGAAGCAAACAGAACTGTTTTAACAGTGCAGGGCAACACTACATGATATTTTTTTTACTTTAACACACTTAATTTTTTTGGTGTTACTGTTCCTTTAAGTACTGTCTGTACTTTTGGGGGAGGGGGGAGTTGGTACTTGGTCTGTTTTTGGATTGAAGGTTTACTTGCTTAAAGTATCCAAGGAATCCCCAGGGTCCTGGTAATATGGACATGTGTAACCTCTATTTTGTTGGATATTTTGTGGCCATTCGTTGAATGTGGAACATTACATCAGTTTGGGGGAAAATTATCAGCCAGCATATAGATTTACCCACGTCAGGAATTTTCCCAGCATTGAGAAATATTTCAATAAAGTGTTCTAATGTTTATTTATCATCACTAAAACAAATTGTGGAGGCTCTGTGGCCTTGTCATTAGGCTATCCTTTTTGACTAACCTGGCTCACTCCTAGAGTAAGCTGCTCTATTATCTTCTACTCACTTGCTAGCCCTTCTATGGTATAGCCTTACACCTGATCTTGCGCTGCAGACATCTTTCTGTCTGCTGATGAGGTTAGACCAAATAGGAAGTGAGTGGCTCCTTTACTTCCTTAAGTAGGTTCCTGAAAGGGGATTCCCCTGAAGGCTAACCTGAAGGGTTGTTGCCACCTGCTGGCTACACTAAGGAGATTATTTACTAAATTCTGAATGCAAAAATCACAAAAAATTAGATTTTTTTAAACGAAATCAGACTTAAAAAAAAAAAAATCACAATTTTTTCAGAATGTATTAAACCCTGGGGATGGAAAAGTCAAAATCTTAAAATCTGGCATCTCAGACCTGTCGAAGTTACATATAACTGAATGGGAGAAGTCCCAATGATTTTTTGACATGCACTGGGTTTCATGCAATATCCAAAAGTTTTCAAGTGAAAATTACAAAAATTTGTGAAAATCAGATTTTTCCCTGCAAAGCAAGTTTTCTGAAAAATGTAATAATAAATAAGCATAAAAAACCTGAGCGGATTTGATCAGAGTTTGGAGCAGAAAATATTGAGATAAATTTGGACTTTGATAACCCCCCTTAATATTGTTTAATATTGATGTCAAAGTTTGCTTATCTGTACCTCAAGGAATGCTAAATTTATCAGTGCTTCCACTAAGATCAAACTTGTACATTTGCCAGTCTACAACACAAGTCCAAAAAATTTTCTTCAGAGGTTGACTTTTTTAAATAAATCACTGAGCATGAAAACTCTTTTCAGTCCATGAATTCTCTTTGCATACCATCAACAATCAAATAATTCTGAAGGATGGGTGAATGATCCAACTGGTACAATATTGTCATGCATATATACTGTAACGGTGACTCACCCTGGTGGTCTTGTGGTGCGGCGGGGACGCCCGCCGCTCCGTTCAGCTGCTCGGCTGCCTCTTAGTGCGTGCGCGCGCATGACATCAGCGCGCAATGGCGCCAAGTTTGAAGATTTAAAGGGGTGTTTGACATTGCTTCCCTGCCCGTGATAGGTTTTTTCCTGGTGCCTGTATCTGTGCTTTAAGCTTCTGTTAGTTCCTGATTCCTGTTTTTGACCCTGCCTGGCTTTGACTATTCTGAATATCTGTATCCCGACCCGTGCCTGTTATTGACTACTGATTCTGCCTCATCCTTCCTATTGATTACCCGGTTTTGACCCTTGCCTGCCTGACAATCCTAGTTATCTGCCTGCCTCGACCCAGCCTGTTTGACCACGAACTTGCCTACTCCTATCTGTACCGTGACCATCGGCCTTAAAGACTTATCTACAGTCGTGCCCCATTGCTAGAAAGAACTCCTGCTCTGCACCTCTCGTTTAAGTCCAGGTGGCATCTGAGTAGCTGAGGGCTCCTCCCGAAGCCAAAGGCGGTCACACTACTGGTGAAGCACGAGCCGAGACCAGGGTGCTTGGCACTTGTTCTGGTATTGGGTGCCGACCGTGACATATACTGTATGTAGTCAAATTGCCCTCTAAATAACTGATAAATAACTGATTGCCTTGTTCCATGCACTGGAAACTAACATACCAATTTTGCTGGTGTTAAACTCTAACCCCAAAATCTCCTAAACTAAATTGTTTCAGCAAAGATTTAACTTTGAAATTAAATGGTTCGAAAAGCGTGTTTATAAGACTGCATGACAACAGTGTGTTGATCATGTGTTTTTTTGTGTGAGAATAAAAACTTCTTATACACAGATGAAGCCACTTTGGTTTGTGTGGTTGACACAGAATAACTAAACCCAGATATCCCACTTATCCCATTAACACATAAAATTGTGTCACAACATCCTATCTAATTAAAGAGTTCACCATAGTGAACAATGGTGCTTTGGTATGCTAATGAAAACACCCATCCAAGTGGCTCCATCTGTATGTTTACAAAAAAGTTTAAAACCTGCAATCATGATAAAATATGAAATACACAATATATTAACAAGAGAAGAAAGAAATTGTCACTGTAGTGAATATATATGACATTGAGATAATGCAAAGAAATTATCCTCAGACAGTTACAGAGATGACTGATTGTTCATTGTTATGCCTCTAGCTGAATTTAAAAAGCAATTATCTGCACAGGCCTTTAGGGAGTTGTAGGTAAAGGCCAGATAGCTAACATTTATTGGATAAAATGTAATTGGTGAAGTTTTAGTAACCAGTTTGTTTAAACGAAAAATACTTCAATTAATTGTATTCCCATAACTGCAAGTATATATTTTTGTTCTATTAATCTGAAGTTTTATTCTTCGCCATTTTACACTAAATGCTGAAAACTAGGATCGCTAAAAGTTCACAGTTCTGCCAAAATGTCTGTTGCTAGTTCGTGCTGCATTTTATGAATATAATGTATTTTGATGAATTTTCACAGACTTTGCATAACTGAGCAAACAAGTTGTCACTCAGATCGAATGCTGGTTTGCAGAGGACTGTCCATGTCTGACTGGGTTAAGATGCCTTTTGGCACTGAAAAGATAGTTGCAAAATTTGCATTCCCAAATACAAAATTTTTCAGAGCTGGATGGTGACAGCAGTCATTCACTGGGCATTCATTGAGGTCTCTCAATAATAAATACAGTATGCTTGCAAAGAATTGTGAAGGGCCAAAAATCCTTCAGTAAAGGCCTATGAAAAAAAGTTCTAAGGTTTTTTAGTACCCATTAAACAGAAAGTTCCAAATTATGGAAAGACTGTCTCACAGAGACTCCATTTTATCCAAATAATCTTAATGTTTAAAATTATTTCTTCTCTGTAATAATAAAACTGTACAGTGTATTTGATCCAAGCCAAGATATAATTAATCCTTATTGGCAACAAAACCAGCCTATTTTATTTAATGTTTACATTATTTTCTAATAGATTTAAGGTTTGAATATTCAAATTACAGAAAGAGCATATGGAAAACCCTGGATCCCAAGCATTCTGGATGGCAGGTCCCAAAGCTGTACTGGTACAGTACATGGGCAGCATGTTAGTGTTCTATAAATAAAGGATAATAATACAGTACCCATTCAAATATTTTCAATAAAATAACGAATAATATTTTTGTGACAAAATTGCTAGATGTACAGCGTTAGATATGTTTTATGAATACCGGTGCATTACAATATGATAGAGCAAGGGCTATTGAAAACTGACACCTAAGGTAATCTCACACAGTTATCTGTGGAAACATGTTGTTAGCTCTTTTAAATTACAGGGTGTTAAATAAACATTTACTATGCTTATAACTAGTAATGGGTGAATCTCCCGAGATTCGCTTCGCTGAAAAATTTGCGAATTTCTCTTGAAAATTCAAGAGAAAAATTCGCGAAACGAGTCGCGGGACGCTTTTGACGGCGCGTCAAAAACAACGCGCAACTCGTTTTTCTGGCGAATTTTCGAAAAGCGAAATTTCGCTGGCGATTCGCGAATTTATTCCCTACTTTCCTGGAGCCTGCAATGAAACAGTCCCTTCCCGCTTCCTAGTTTCTTCTCCCAACTTCCCACCCGCCTACTGCCGCATACAGCTGTTTTGTGGAGGGACAAAATTTAACAGGCAAACAATGCTGGGGAGAAGGACTACCATGCAGCAAACACTTCAGACTGGGTTCCACATGGGTTCTGTTGAATGATAGTTTTTGCACTGCGTTTGTAAACCTGTCCTGTGTTTATAGCTGGAACATTGGTTGTTGTTTGCTTTTGATAGATCTCTCCCAAAAGGGACTGGTGCTGAACTCTTAAGGTAGCCATACACAGAGAGATCCACTCGTTCGCCATGTTGCCAAATGAGCGTATCTCTTCCCGTTATGCCCACTGTGAGGTTCACAATAGAGGAGATACGGGAGGTCGGATCGCGGGACCCCATCAACAAACAGATGCAGCCATGATCCAACTGGATTTTTAGTCCCGCTCGATCGACATTTGGCTGACTTTCGGCTAGATATCGATCGGTAAAGCCCATTGGAGGGCCCCATACATGGGCCGATAAAAGCTGCCAACAGACCAAGCTACCTTTAATATATCCATTGTGAAACTACACCTGAAAGCGTGAAAATGTGCATTATGAATACATTTTTGCTGACCCAGTCTAGTAGACCCTGATAATGAAGTGCTTTGAGCACAATACATTCATTCTGTTTGATTTGTACAAAACATTTTATAGCTTGGTAGTTCCATCTTTTTTAATCATAATATCCAAGGTCTGCATCTCCAGAATTCAAATTTAGAACAATAAGGCAGTAATCAACTAAATAAGTGTACTTAGAAAATGTTCTAAAAAGGCAGTCACAATCAAAAGGCTTTTTGTTATGTCATACAATAAACAAAAATAAAATTGCCTGGAAAATTACCAACTGCAGCTTGCAATGTATTCAAAAATCTCATCTTCTTTGGCCAGTAGCCACAAAATTGCTGCACTTAAAGCTCTGATTTTTTTTAGGGCAAATTCCCAGATGGAATGAAAAAGAGAATAAAAATACTTTGTACAGCATCTTTTACTGCCATCAAAGATACAGCATATTCTCAGAAGATATCCTGATTGTCTAAAAACTGGATTTTGGAGTCATTTGTCACTTGAAAAAAACAACAAACAAGAAAAAACACAACTTTAATATGATAAATGAGAGTTCATTCTAACATAAAAAAAAATTGGGACCTAATGTCTGGCCCTGACAAATATTTCTGTGCTAAAATGCATGCTAACGCATTTTCAACTGAATTATAGGAAATCATAATTCTTTTCTGTTGTAATATGTATTTAATACTTAATTTAAATGGAGACTAAGAAGCAAATGTTTTCAATAATATTACTTAAATGCTTTGTATGCCTTCTAGAATCATGCTATACTATATAATGTTATTTTATTAAATATTAAGGAGCTGATTTACTAACATTTGATTTTTCAATATTTTCCACTAATCATACTTCACTAAAACTCTATAAAATGTACTTTTATTAAGTGAAAAAACCCACAAAAAATGCTAATACAAAACACAACAAGCTCTATAGAAATCAATAGGAGCTGCGCTAATCCTATTTGACCTTTTTAAGACTTTAAGTCTTTTAAAGGTTTTCAGATTTTTTTTCACTAGTAATTGTCTGAAAAGCATAGTACCCTTTATCGCATTGTTCAGCATTTTCTAATCTAATAAATTACATGGCATTTGTGGTTTTAGAGAAAATTAGCTTTTTCTTGTTTTTAAAAACCTTTAAAACCACTAAAAAGAGAATGGTGATAAATGGGCCTCACCAAATATTAAAGTAAAAAAAAGTAATTATGATAATTCGATTTTTATTAATATGTTATGATTTCATACATTAATGATTTGATTATTTCAATACTTTATGTTGCATTTCCTTTATTTTCAAATGAAAAATCTGAATTTTGCCTACTGTATATTATATTTGTTAAGCTTTTCCAAATATTTTATTTTCTGTTACAGCTTACTACTGCACTAAAAGCGTAAAATTATTGATATAAAGTCAATGGAATGCAGTGACTTTCCTAAAAGGTGAGGTAATTGATTAAATTAAGCATTTATAATCTCATTGTATTTAAATAGTTTAAAAAGTGTAAGAAAGTCCATTTCTCCAGTATGTGTTTAATGTATTAATAGCATTCCAGTGAAAGCCTGGGAGCAAATTATAAATGTATATTTCACTATGCCTGTTGTTTTACTTGAGGTTCTATGAGTCTCTCAGAAATAATCAAAAACACAATAGCTATGTATAAGCAAAGGTTTTATTACAGACAATAGATGAAAAAGTTATACATTACATCAAGTTCAACAACTCCAAATTAAAACCCAGCATACACACCCCTCCATTCTTTCACACAAACCATATATGCCCATAGCTATACTAACTGTAGAGTTTAGCATCAAAATAGCCTTTGATATTATGGCTGTCCAAAAAATCATCCAAGCCCCTTTTGAAAGCATCAACAGAATGAGCCATCACAACATCACCCGGCAGTGCATTCCACAACCTCACTGTCCTCACTGTGAAGAACCACCTACGCTGCTTCAAATGAAAGTCCTTTTCTTCTAGTCTGAAGGGGTGGCCTCTGGTGCGGTGATCCTCTTTATGGGTAAAAAGGTCCCCTGATATTTGTCTTAAATGTCCTCCAATGTATTTGTAAAGTATAATCATGTCCCCTTGCAAGCGCCTTTTTTCCAGAGAAACATCCCCAACCTGGACAGTCTACCCTCATAATTTAAGTCTTCCATCCCTCTAACCAGTTTAGTTGCATGTCTCTCCAGCTCATTTACATCACTCCTAAGGACTGGAGTCCAAAACTGCACTGCATACTCCAGATGAGGCCTTACTAGGGATCTATAAAGAGGTATAATTATGTTTTCATCCCTTGAGTTTATGCCCTTTTTTATGCAGGACAGAACCCTATTTGCTTTAGTAGCTACAGAATGACACTGCCCAGAATTAGACAACTTGTTATCTATAAAAACCCCAAGATCCTTCTCACTTAAGGAAACTCCCAACACACTGCCATTTAGTGTATAACTTGCATTTATATTATTTTTGCCAGAGTGCATAACCTTGCATTTAGCAACATTGAAACTCATTTTCCAGTTTGCCAACTTAGACAAATCACTCTACAAAGTGGCAGCATCCTGCAAGGAACCTATAGTTCTGCACAATTTAGTATCATCTGCAAAAATAGATACTGTACTTTTAATACCCACATCCAGGTCATTAATAAACAAGGTGAAAAGCAAGGGACCAAGTACAGAGCCCTGTGGTACCCCACTAACAACACTGGTCCAATTAGAAAATGTTCCATTTACCACCACTCTTTGTAATCTTTTATCCAGTTCTCTATGATTCGGTTAATAACAGATCTGGCTTCCCATGTGCTCATCAGAAGTTGGCCAGACTCCCAATAAGCACATACAAAGCAAAGATCTTATCTAGCTAACTGGTAGCTGAATAGCATATTCTGCCCCTAGCTACAATAAATAAATGTTTCATGAGGGCTTCAGAAATCATAAGCATGTTAAATAATACCTATGAGACTATCCAGAGAATTTCCAAAACTCATAAACATGTTAAGAATAAAGAACAGGTATTAGGTGATCGAGTTAATTTGTTTCCCCTTCCACAAAGCTTCATTATATAAGATTAAAGCTGTCTTGTATACTGTATTGGGTTCAAATTGGATTCAATTGTAAAACAGTTCTTATATTTATATCAATGTATTACCATGAGCCAACATTGATAAAACTATTATTACACCAGTAGTCTAAGATAAGCCATATTTTACTTCTTTGTAAATGTGGCTTTATTATATAGGGATGTCATCTAGGAAGCTAGTACTCAATATCAAGAAAACATATTAAAAACAAAGTTTTTAGGTAGGACCTATTGAACACAGCATATTGAATCACTTCATCCTCAGACATAATTTAGATTGCAGGAAAATAAAAGTTAGAAAATAGGCATGGCAGATGCTTATAAGAGAGGGGGCTGTACTGATATCTAAGAACTTAAAAGTAAGGAAACTCATTGCATGAATCTTTAAAATATTAAAAAAGTCAAACGCTTTGTGTATACTATAGATCTTGTATTAACTGTTTCGTTGACTTCAAGGGACCGTAGCATTAGCGCTGTAGTTTCTTTGAACTAGGCATTAATTGTGTTTCACCTGAGAACTCGCTGATCAGTTATTCTTATTTATGACCTAAATGGCTCAGTCTTGTGCACAGTAATCATTGGAGGGCGAATTTATAAAGAAGACTTAAAGAATTAAGCTAGAAATGCTGTGCTTTTGGATATGCCCTCATTGGCAATGTTTGTCTCCAGTATTAATAAACATGCCCTTATATGTGTGTCACTGACACTTTTAACAAAGATGGTGACCCATTGTGACAGCTTTAAGGCAAGAATCACGGTTAGAGAGATGCAGAACATTTAGATTGGTGCAGTAGTTCAGTATATTAAATATTGCATTTGTAGCCATATTCATATGTAGGGTTTACTTCACTTTTAAATAAAAGCAGAGGTTCTGTGCAAAGGGGTATTGAACAAACACTGGCATTCCTCCAAGGCTCATAGCATAGCAAGATTGTCTTTTTCTGTAGGCTAGAAAGTACAAGCAAACATCATGAGTCAATAGAAAAGAAACAGCTGGTTGGGAGGAATACAGAAAGAAAAAGACAGGAAGAGAAAAAGGCAAGAGTTAGGATACATTACAAAACAATAACATTGACACAATTGTAATTTATTGACTATATCTGTGGAACTCTGGAAGAATTTTTGAAAAAGCAGGTTTCTTCTTTAAAAATAGGTACCGTATTTGCTGGCGTATAAGACGACTTTTTGCCCCAGAAAAATATGCCCTGAAGTGGGGGGTCGTCTTATACGCCGGGTACTACTTAATCTTACCTCATCCGACGCCGATCGCGATCTGCCCCGCTGCTCCAGCCGCACTTCCTGGTTGTGACGTCAGAAGTCTCGCGAGACGAGAATAGACGCGCAACCAGGCAGCAGTGATTTCAGCGAAAAGAGCGCGGGGAGGCAGAGCAAACAGGACGTAGAAGGTAGAAGGGGAGTTTGAGCAGCAAGACGTACAAGGTAGGACTAAGCACCTAACTGGGACACAGGGAAACATGGACACAGTGACACAGAAGGCGGTCGAAAAGCAGCAAGCAGGGACACAGAAGGGGGGCTGACAGCAACAGTGACACAGAAGGAGGGCCAACAGCAGCAAGCAGGGGCACAGACGGTGTGCAGAAGGTGTGCGGAAGAGGGGGTAGTCTTATACAGTGAGTATATAACAAATTGTACATTTTAAGTGAAAATGTTGGGGGTCGTCTTATACGCCCAGTCGTCTTATACGCCGGCAAATACGGTATCTGAGATAGTGCTTTTTATTCATGAACTTTTGTTACTTACTGGACTCTAAAGGAAATGAATAAATAAAATATTCATTGTTCTAGATTGGTCCTGTCAGGTCAACCTTTTAATTAAGGAATTGCTTTGTTTATACAGGAATTAATCACAATAATTTGTTTTGAGAACAATGCAATGGCCTTGAAAAATAGATTTACTTTGATGGCATTAATAAATGGTCGATTTTGTTTGATGTGATGTTATTTTCTCCTTTTGTTCATTCTAACAACATCTTCTAGAGCAAGCATTGTCTAATATTTAAGATGACTTAGCTTCATTTCATGCGCGGTTTAAATGAGACATCTCTATTGGGGTTATTCCTGCCACACAGACGAATAATTATTCTACAGAATGTGACATCAGCTGTCCAGAATTCAATTATTTTTCCTCTGATGTCAGGAAACATTAAATAATTGCTGACTGCTGGTACTCTGACATAAATAATAGTTTGAATGCAAAGCAATGACTCATTGTAAGTCAGAAGTCAAGGCCAATAGAGAAACTGTAAAGTGCTTCATCAAATTCTAATCATAGTCATTGTGAACCATTTTTCATTATTGTGGTAAATACTCCATTTTATTAAAAATCACTAAAATAGAAATAATTCAAACATTTTATTACAGAATAAAACATGTTTCTGAACTATTACTGGGCACACTTTTATATTAGATGCTAGAGTTGCAACTATATGGCCAACTATGCTGCCATAAGTTGTATGGTTGTCTTGATGTACAATACTACATTACATATATTATACATGATCTATTATGCAGAAACCCTTTACACAGAGAGCTCCAAAATACTGCACTACCATTTCTCCCAGTGCCCCTTTTAAATGCATTCCAAGTATTGAATTTCCATATATATACTATACTATAGATCTTGTAGACCTTGAATATTATGCTTATTCAACATATAACCCAAGTGACTCTTGTGCTGCATACTCAGGGTGAGGCCTTACCAGGCAAAATGATGTTTTCATCCTGCAGTTGGACAAATTGTTGTCTACAAAAATCCCCAGATTCTCCTCAGTTAAGTACACTGCCATTTAAGGGGAGTTGTAATTAAAAATCACAAGCAATGTTTGCAATTGTCTTTTTAAAAATTTTTTGTACTAATCTAAAATATTACATTCCCCTATTAGTGTATAACACACATTTACATTATTTCTACCAAAGTGCATAACTTTGCACTTATCAGCATTTGAAATATATTTTCCAGTTTTCTGCCCAGTTCTAATTTTGTCAAATCACTCTACAAAGTGGCAGAAAATGTTCCATTTATCATCACTCTCTGTAATCTGTCCCTTAGCCAGCTCTTTAGAATAAAGATTATGTTCCAGGCTAATACAGTAACTATTGTCGCTTAATGCTTAATAGTAAAAAATAGTGATGGGCAAATCTAACCCGTTTTGCTGAAAATTTGTGAAATCTATGGGCGACAACATTTTTCATTTTTTTGCAACAATTTTCTTCGCCCTTTGGCAGAAAATTTCACTACTCACTAGTGTGACAATAGAAGTCATTAGTGGTTAAATTAAAATGTTTAAATTGAATTCAAATTAAGAGGCTCATTGGTTGGTTTTGCAGACATCAGGGCTTTCTCACACACACCACAGGTGTCTGCTTTAAGCCATTTGTACATGCATATGGTCATCCTGTGTAGATGTGCTTTAAAATATACTATTAACTTAGGGGCAGATTTATCAAGGGTCGAAATGAAAATTCTAATTAAAAAAATTCAAATATCAAGTTATTTTTATGTACTTCGACTAGGGAATTAGTCCAAATTCGGTTTGAATTTGCAAAAAATTATATCTTTAAAAATTTGAATTCAACCATTCGCCATCTAAAACCTGCCGAATTGCTGTTTTAGCTGGGACCTCCTGGAATCTGGAGTCAATTGGTGGACTTAGAAAATTCAAATTCAGTTGATGTTTTTTAGTTAAAAATAAATGTTTACTTTCATTTAGTTTCTTTTAATTCCACGGGTGATTGGAGTGCTCGTCAAATACTTTCAACTGATCAGGACTCACCTATAGCTACGGGGTGGGGGGGGGCACCCGAGCCACTTGTCTGATCTGGTGAGTTCCTTTTAGTACGTTACCATTGGTACTGTTTTAGACATTCGGGAACCCAGGAGCAGGACCCGGAGTTTCTAAATCTGGGTCACCACCTTGTTTGGGTGAGCCGTTTAAATGTGAACTTTGTTGTTGACCACTAGAGTTATCAGGGCGAGTATTAGCAAAGCTTATATTATATATATTACTAGTGCCTTAATTAGTGGCATTAACTTCTTTGTAAATATAGAGTGAACGGAATCAAACTCAGCACATACTCCATTTATTATTACAATATTTTGAAAAAAGACAGAATCAAGAACCATCAAGTTCAACCCCTCCAAATTAATCCCAGCACACATACCTACCCACACTGCCTGAAAGTATATTTATCAATATCTATCTTAATTGTAAAATTTATTATCACTATAGCCTTGGATTTTAATCTTGTTCAAAATTATCCAAGCCCCAATTAAAGGTCTCAAGGCAGGACATTCTTCATCCTCACTTTCCTCATTGTGAAGAACCACCTACTCTTCTTCAAATAAGTTCTTTTCCTCTAGTCTAAAGGGATGGCCTCTTGTCCGATGATCCATTTTATCGAAAAATAGATCTCCTGCTAGCAGTCTATAATGCCCTCTACTGTACTTCATTTACAGATGCAGTCACTTGGATTTGTAAGTTAAATGCGTCATGACTCAGGGCTAATTGAAGAAACTGTGTTATCCAAAGTTATCTTAACTCATTTAATGCATTTAACGTTTTCATTAGCATACCAAAGCACCATTGTTTTCAATGGTGAACTCTTTAATTGGATGGGATGCTGTGATACAATATTCTGTGCTAAGTGGGATAAATGGGATAGATGAGTTAACATTTAACACACAAATCCAAGTGACTGCATCTGTATATCCTTTTTTTGGAGCAGAGCTGTTTTTTTTTTTTTTAACTTCTCTTTATTTTCAAATACACTTTTGAATATAATAGAAAAAACATTTGTTATAGAAAGGTTTCATGTTTTCTTATGTTACATCTTTCTTCAAACTGTGTACATAATTATTACAGTTTCGGTCATAATGCTTTACACGTTCTAAAACAAATACTTGACCACTTTAAACTGACAGTGACATAGTTCTAATACTTTGGGTCACTAGGTTTACTTAACCAATAATTGGTCTTACTTGTTAGGTCTGATCAGTTTTAGGGTAGCCAAGGTTAACAAGGTCTAGGGGTTCACCAGGTTTGTCCGCATTATCCACATTTTGCTGTATCAAATTACATTTCCTCAATCCTGCCTATCATCTTAGGTTTAAGGGTTTGCTGCTTGTGTTATGTTACGGATTGCCTGCCAATCCGACCAAATTTTGTAGTAAGTTGGGAGTCTCTGTTCGTTTCTGGCTGCCATGTTTGACCTGGTGTCAATTGAGGTCAGTATTTGCTGAAAGTTCAATGAACCACCAGTTTTCCAGTTCTTGGCAATCATAGTTGTGGTTGTGTTGACGATGTGGAATAGTAATTTTTTCCTGTGTTTTGTGAGAGAGGATGGGAAATTTAGTAGAAGTGCGGTGTCCGGTGAGTTTGGTACATTGTAGTGCAACTCATTGTTTACTAAAGAAAATGTTTTTCCCACAGTTCCACTACTGGGGGACAAGACCGCCACATGTGCAAGAGGGAACCTTGTTGTCCACAGACCCTCCAACATTTGGGGGTATGTTCCTGTTATTTTGTTGAGTTTTATCGGTGTAAGGTGCCACCTATATAGTACTTTTTTATATGCTTCTATTTGATTAGTACATCTGGTAGCTCCAGCAAGCGTTAGTTGAGTTTCTTGCCATTGTTCGTTTGAAAGGTTGATGTTTAGGTCTTGTTCCCATTTTGCCAAATGTGAGTGTTTATGGTTTGGTGGTTGAGTGGTAAGGAATCTGTAGCAGTCCGATAGGATTCCTCTGGAAAGGCCATCTGTTTTGCAGAGGTATTCGATTTTGGTTTTTTGGCGTAGCTTTTTGTATGTTGGTGAGGCCTTACTTAAATAGTGAGTCAATCTTATGTAATTGTAGATCTCTTTCTCCTGTATCTGATATTTCTCTTGTAGTTCGGTGAATCTTCTGTATATGTCAATTATATATAGGTCCGAGATTGTGTGTATGCCTTTTTGTATCCAGTCTTTTAAGTCCATATCTTTCATCAAGTATTTCACGTTGAGTAGTGGCATAATGGGCGAGGGGAATTGTCCCACCTCACCTTTTTTGTTTAGAGAGTCCCAGGTGGTAATTATCAGTTTAGTCGTAGGTAGAATATTTAGGTTTTTTGGTCTTTTTTTGGCAGGCAACCACAACAATTGGGGAATGGATATGTCATCTAGAGTGCTATTCTCAATGTCTAACCATTTCCAGTATTCATTATGGCTATGCATTATTACTCCTATTTCTAGAAGAGAGGCTTTATAGTACTGTGCCAAGTTAGGAAGTCCTAGCCCCCCCGTTACTAGAGGGCTGTTGTAGTACTTTTGCTGAGACTCTTGGTCTCTTTTCCCCCCCAAATGAACATGTTTAATTGCGTGTTTAATGCTTTCATGTAATTCCTTGGGATTTGTATTTGTACTGTTCTAAAGAGATATAATATACGTGGTAGCACATTCATTTTAGAAGCTATTATTCTGCCTAGCCATGATGTGTAGAGAATTTTCCATTTCTGGTAGTCTGCTAAAAGTGCTTGTTGTAGGGGAATGTAGTTTAACTTAAATAGTTTCTCGGGGTCTTTAGGGAGTTTAATCCCTAAGTAGGTTAGGGCCGTTGTTTTCCATTCGAATGGGAAATTATTCTGTAACATTGTACATTGATGTGTGGGGACATTGATAGTCAATGCTTGTGTTTTGCTTGGGTTGATCTTGTACCATGATACCTGATAAAAGTTGGTTAA